>VDFB02000008.1:209028857-209170321 GCA_007258455.2 Sequoia sempervirens | reverse complement strand
TATGGTTCAATGATTTCTTTTCTTACAGATGCATTAAACACATCACTTAGCCACAATTTGTGTATAAGAGGTATCGTGTCTAGATCAGCATTGCCCTGCTACATGGGCAACTAAAACAACTGAGAAGAAATGACTAGTTGAAACTTCAAGTGTTTAGACAACAAACTTTCTAAAGGATTATCTAATATAAGCTTCCCTTCCCTTTCTTTGTCTTCTTTTCTCCTTTCCAACAAGAGTTTCCACACAATATCAAGAACTTTTTTCCTAATGTTCTCCATATCTTCCTCCATTGTGACAATGAATTTGATAATTGCTTCTATTATTGTGGCTCTATTCTCCTCATTTTATTTTTTTACAAATAATATATTTCTTCTAACATCTCATCATGCAACATACCTTTGAATAATGAGTCCAACTTCATTGGACTAAGTGTTCTTTCCATAGATTTCTTCTTTTTCTTCTCAAGTTCTGTTGTGTCTGATTTCTTTTTATTATTTTCCTTTACCTTCTTATGTGCATGTATCTAAAAGGCTTATTTTTCCTTCTCAACTTCTTCTTCATTAGAAGTATCATAAATATCTATTCTTTATTTCTTTGAAACAACACCACTTCTTTTGAAAGTTATTAGAGAATATTCTTCCTCTTCCTCTTCTTCTTTTGGTTGTACACTCAAGTCATTTTCTCTCATAGCTTTTTATTTTACTCTTTTTGATGTAGTAGTAGAAAAAGTTTTCAAAGAAGTTTTCCTTCTCTTTCCAAGCCTTGTGGCCTCTTCCACCTTAGGTTCTTCTATTATCATAGCACTTTTCTCCTTTCTCTTCATTCTACTGAAGGTAGAAATTGATCCAGAGGTTTGTTGAGTACTAAGGGGAATAGTGGAAGCAATTCTTCCTAATCTTCTAGGTGGTGGTCCCAGTTGTTGTGATTTCTTCTCCCTTTGAAATTTCTTTCATTTTTTGTATTTCTTCATTTATAAGACCTTTGTCTTTGAAATAATCATATATCTCTTTTGTCACCTTCTTCTCTATTTCAGGATTTTTCAGTTCCATGTGTACTTTCATAGATTTTTCCTCATAGGTTCAATTTATTTCTTGAGTAGGGTCCTTAGGACTATTCAATAAGATACCAACATAGCCATCAACTTCATTTTCTATGATCTCATATCCAAGTGGCTAAATCCATACATTTCTAGGTTCCATGGCCTCAATGATGCATTCATCAGTTTCAACCAAAAATATGATATCTTCTCAATCTTTTTCCACTACTGACTTAGGGATCCTTTCATGCTCATACATTATCTTCTAAAATACTACTAAGAAAGCAACAAGAGCCTCATATTGAGCTTTCATATCACCAATGTTGCATAGATATTCAAATACTTGATGGGATACAGGCTTGCTTCTACTCCATGTAATATTACTTCTTCCTGGAAGCTCCTTCAAAAAATAGAACAAACAAACTACCAAAGAACCAAATTTGAAAGGATATTTCTTATCTTTATTTTTCTTTATATTATCAAAAATTTGTTTCTGAAGCAACTCACACAAATCATAATATTTTCCTTTTTCTACCATTTCATGAGCTACATGAATTGTTGTAGAAAACACAAAATTCTCTCTATTTATGTAGTATATTATGTATCCAATGACCATGGCTACATATCTTACTCTAGGATTTCATATGGTATTCATAGTGAGAGCCCTTTGATCAAATGTGGCTCTTGTTAGCTCCATTATATCCTTGTTCTTTATAGATTTCAACACAGGTACAGGTCCAGTTTCACAAAGTCTAGTAATCTCCTTTATGACCTCCTCCTTGCTCAACCAGGATTAGTGTTTGGATGCTCTACTTCTGAAATTTCCTTCAAGCTCCTAAAGTCACTTCAATTCACACTACTTTCTCCAAATGCATAAAGGTGAATGAAATATACAAGGGAGAGATGTATAATCCCTTCAATTCTACCCTAAATTCACATTTATTTCATCAAATAGTAAAGCTGGTAAGGCCTTCTCTATGTAACAACAAAACTTTGAATTGGCATATTTTCTTCCAGAGTCTTCTCCAAAAAAACCATTATGTTCATCTCCATCTCATATCTTTATGTATGTAGCCACTTAAAATTTTCCTAGTCTGCGAGCATCATTTTTCTTGGTCTCTGTCTCCAAATAATTAAATAATTTTAATTATTTGATTATTTCTAATCATATTCCTCTATTAATTAAATAATTTTCAATTATTTAATTAATTCATTTTCTAATCTTTATTCTATCTTGATCAATTAAATAAATTAA
This sequence comes from Sequoia sempervirens, assembly GCA_007258455.2. Lineage (NCBI taxonomy): Eukaryota > Viridiplantae > Streptophyta > Pinopsida > Cupressales > Cupressaceae > Sequoia > Sequoia sempervirens. The sequence goes on along the minus strand of VDFB02000008.1, from coordinate 209,168,030 downwards.
TTGTGTCGCTAATATCCCCCTTTCTTCAATAATTAAATAAATTACTATTTATTTAATTATTTTCTTGTCATCTTTCGTCTATGGTTAAATAATAATTATTAATTATTTAACTATTTGCTCTCCCTTCTAATTCTTCCATTGTTAGATAATTATCAAAATTATTTAATCATCCTCCATGTGTCTCTTGTATTAAATAATTAACTCAATTTAATTATTTAATGCCCCCTTTTCATGTTTTCTCTCATTTAATTAAAATAATTATGCAAATTGTTTTAATTAAATGCTCATTTCCTTTTTTCTCAAATAAATAATTCAAATGAATTATTCATCCTCCACTTGTCCAAAATGAATTAATTTATTTTCAATTTTTAATTCATCCATTATCCCTCCACTTGCTCATTAATCTTAGCCGTCAACATCATAGTCATTGGCATCATAGCCGTCCCTATCCCACCTCTTTTTGGTGCATCAATCCTCCACCATTGATCTTGAAATATTTCTAGAATATTGATCTCATTCATCCATTTGAATGGTTGTCTATAAAAGAAGCCTTTCTCCTCTATTTTTTCCTTAACAACCATTATCTCCAACTTTCTTGCTTACAATTTACGGGTATTTGCACAAGTTAGACTACAAATCTAAGGAAATATTTACAAAAGGAGAGACAAGAGAAGTGATTCAAGATCAATGGGGATTTTTCTATTTCCTTTTTTTTATCTTTCTTTCTCCATATGATTGTTTTCTCTTGTTTAGATTGCGGTTTTAGCTTAGATTTGTGACATTGTGGTTGTCACTTAGACTTTGCTAACTTGATTTTTCCCCATTTTACATTGGTGAACCACATTTATGCAAAGTTCTTGCTATCTTGTCATTGTCATTACATTTAATGCTATGCACTTTTTAATTATAGTGATGTGCACTTCCATCTTGTTGATCTGAATCTACACATGCAACTTCTGAAACAGATTTCATATTTATGCTCACAACTCTAAAATGGATTGAAGAATCAAAATGGGTATTGGATAAATAGAATGGTGTTTCCTTGACGATAGTTTCAAGCACAAGATTGTTATTTACGGTGGAGTTTGTGAATTTTAAGAGGAGATAGAACTTTCTAAGAAGGATGCCCCTTCTGCCAAAAACCCTTTGTTTTGACCAGCGTGTGTGGGGGTTTAGTTCCTAGACTTTAGGCACTAGAAAAAAGAGGTTTACATATTGGAGAGAACAAGAGTTTGAACACCATTGCTTGGGTGTTGTTTTCCACCATCAAGGACCTCATTGTCACTATTGAAAGGGCTCCCGTCAAGTCTGAAATTTATATATCTAGGCCTAATTATGCATTGTAATATTCTAATATAAAACAAAAAATGAATATTTAAGTTGTTTGTTTCAATCTATGCTGAAAGAGTTTAGTTATTTGAAACACCTGTTCATTGCACTATTATCTTTATGATATGTTCATTTGAAAATGCATTGAAAACCCAAACAAACACATCATTAAACAAGCAACCAGAAAACAAAGAATTTCAAAAAAAAAATATAGGGGTGTATGTTACATTGGGTTCACCAATGTAAAATGGGGATAAACTAGCTAGAAAAGACTAAGTGACAACCACAACACAAATCTAAGTTAAAACCCCAATCTAAACAAGAGAATACAATCATGTGGAGAAAGAAGAATGAAAACAAAGAAATAGAACACTTCCCATTGAACTTTAATCACGTATCTTGTCTCTCCTTCTTCTTTTGCAAATATGCCTTCAGATTTGTAGTCTAACTTGTACAAATAACTATAAATTGTAAGCAAGAAAGTTGGAGATAATGGTTGTTAAGGAAAAAATGGAGGAGACATGCTTCTTTTATAGACAGCCATTTGAACAGACGAATGAGATCCATCTTCTAGAAAGATTCCAAGATCAACAGTGGAGGATTGATGCACCAAAAAGAGGTGGGCTAGGGACGACTATGACGCTGATGGCTATGATGAAGACGGCTAAGATTAGTGACCAAGTCGAGGGATAAAGGATGAATTAAAAAATGGAAATCATTAATTCATGAGAAACGAATATTTGGCCAAGTGGAGGACAAATAATTCATTCGAATTATTTATTTGAGAAAAAAAGGAAATGGGCATTTAATTAAAAGAATTTGCATAATTATTTTAATTAAATGAGAGGAAATATGAAAAGGGGCATTAAATAATTAAATTGAGTTAGTTATTTAATACAAGAGACACATGAAGGAAAATTAAACAATTTTGATAATTATTTTGCAATGGAAGAATTAGAAGGGGGAGCAAATTGTTCAATAATTAATAATTATTATTTAACCATAGATGAAAGATGACAAGCAAATAATTAAATAAATAGTAATTTATTTAATTATTGAAGAAAGGGGGATATTAGTGACGCAATTAATTAATTTAATTGATTAGGATTAAAAAGGTTAAGAAATGAATTAATTAAATAATTAAAAATTATCTAATTAATAGAGGAATGTGGTCAAGAATAATTAAATAATTAAAATTATTTAATTATCGGAAGACGAAGACCAAGAAAAATGGTGCTTGCATACTTAGGACATTTTCCAGTGTCTACATTCTTTATTCTTTGACACAACACTCAAATCACATTATGTCAAAGAAACTTATGATAACCTTATAAAAAATAGGCAGGGGTGTATGTTACATTGGGTTCACCAATGAAGATGGGGAATAACCAGCTAGCAAAGACTAAGTGACAACCACAACACAAAACTAAGCTAAAACCCCAATCTAAACAAGAAAATACAATCATATGGAGAAAACAAAATGAAAACAAAGAAATAGAACACTCCCTGTTAAACTTGAATCACTTCTCTTGTCTCTCCTTCTTCTTCTTTTACAAATATGCCCTTAGATTTGTAGTCTAACTTGTGAAAATACCTACAAATTGTAAGCAAGAAAGTTGGAGATAATGTTTGTTAAGGAAAAAATGGAGGAGAAAGGATTCTTTTATAGACAACCATTCAAACAGACAAACGAGATCAATCTTCTAGAAAGATTTCAATATCAATAGTGGAGGATTGATGCACCAAAAAGAGGTGGGATAGGGACGGCTATGACCAAAAGATATCTTATGAAATGAGACTAAGGTATTTCAAATGATAGCAATGCAAGATGGCATGGGACTAAGCTATGTTTTTTTTTGGATTATAAGGATATGAGGATTGGTAACCAAGCTATTGTAGGTCCAAGATAACAAACTCAAATATCATTGACCTTTGTGATAATCAAGATGATAGTTTTGACAAGGTTGAGTCTAAACTAGGACACAATCTTGAGACTCAAATTTTACCAAGAGGATAATGGCAAAGGCTTGTAAAATGAAAGATGAAGGTCAATGACAATTTGAATAAGCAACCATGGACTATCCAAAGGTTTAGTAGTCTTCCTATGTCTGAAATATAAAAGGAATATGAAACCTAATATCTAGGATTAATTATGCAAGGCAAAGGTGACTTAAGGTGCAATCTAAAATGTAATGCAATCCTAAATGAGGATGGTGGAATGGACTAGTAAAGCACTACAAGTCTAAGGTTTAGATAACAAGATCTCTGTCAAGATGAATTGGTTTAGTTTTGGACAAGGATTTTGTGAAATTGTGGTTATCAGTCAGTTGCGGCTCTGTTTCAAGTAGTTGAGGTTCATAGAGAGTTGTTTTCAAAATTTTATGTTTTGGACTGGTTTTGATGAGATTTTATGAAATGAAATTTGGAAAACATAGAAAAAACTCTCAAACACTTGTTTTGATCTAATTTTGGGTGTGATAAATTTTGATTTCAAGATAAAATACTCATAGATAGCATGCACAATCCTAGGGTTGGTAAGGAAACCATTGGTTGATATCCCCACTTGGATTTCTTCAAACACTTAAATAAGGTGGACAGCTAGAGACTTGGTAGCACAGGCTTCCCCTTACACAACACTCACTTTTTGGTCTCACCAAGTATCATTCTCCAAAGAGGAATTTATGTCTCTACACATGAATAGTGAAAACATGGGGCGACTTCAGAGGTCTGACCTCATGCAATCAATGAGAATATAAAAGGTTTCTGGCCAATAAAAAAATTGGTTCTTAGTAAGGGCATTCATTCAAGGTGGTCATACATGCAACAAGATTAGCTCAAGATTATAGTCAATCAAGAGGCCTCCCAGTCTCTTCCTAAAAAAGGATTTTGACATAGCTCATGGGGCTACTAAGGGTGGCACTTGTCAGTATGACACATCCACACCTGTTGCTTGTGACTTTCATCACAAACACATTTCTTATATAGCAGTTTGAAAGAGCTTGGCTTTAGCATGTTACCACTTGGGTCATTCCCACCTTTCGAAGCAGGGTGGTAGGCCCTCTAAAAATAAGGTACACAAAAGTAAGGAAGTACATTTTTTTCTCCCAGATTACATAAAGCGCAAGGAGAGAGCATACAATTCCTTCTCCTCACACTCACATGGGGTTCATTTTAATTCCAAAATCCAAATGTGGGGGTGGTTATACAAGCTCCAAAGAGATTCTTTTGATCCTCAAGATCGCCAAGTGGTGTGAGAGGAGAGGATACACATTCAATGACAATTTGCAAACCACAAAACATAAAAGACACTTGTAAATTTTAACCCTTGCTTATGATGTGAAACAAACACTTGGGTTCTTTTTAATCCAATGATGCATGATGCATGTTAATTTTAAAACCCATGAGTGAAGATATGCATTTTTATGTTCACTTTAACATTCATGAATGAAATGCATGTTCATTTTAAACCTTATGAATTGTGATGCAAGTTTTTACTTGTAAATTTTAGGCCCAATGAGTGATTCATGCAAATTTGATGTTCATTTTAAGCCCCATGAATGTGGAAGATACAATTTATTTGTAAATTTTAAGACCAAATGAGTGACATATGTAAATTGTGTTTCATTATATCCTCATGAGTGTAAATGCAATTTGTTGTCAATTTTAAAACAAATAAGTGAAATGAAATTTTAGCTCTTCAAAAAGTGTGTTGAAAAACACAAAAAATATTTTTTATCTAAAAACAATCCAAAAATCCCACAAAACCACAAGTTAGATCTTGTTGATGAAAGCCACACACTGAAAACAAAACATCAGTAAACCAAAAAAACTTTAATGATAACAAAAAACTAAAATAGTGATAACTTTCTCAAAACTAAACAAAATTTCCAACCATAAAAATCTATGGAAAGCTACCACATAGACCTTCAAAACCTAGAAAGAGTTTGGAAAAATCCTACATGACAAAAGTGTTATAAACAAAAGAAAACGCAAGTCTTAATAGCTAAATTTTAAAAAGTTGCAAGCACTAAAACGGCCATAACATTCTTAAAATGTAACAAAATTTAAAACTGTTTAAAGTTCCAGAAAGCTAAGAGTGATACCTACAAAACCTAGATAATAATTTTTTAAGATTTTATGCAGCCATTTTTCTATTCTCAAAAGAAGATGATGGGATTTTGTGCAATTTTGTTATTGTACCCTACAAAACAACAAAAACAAACAAGAAAACAAATAGATTTCTCTGCAAAATTGTAAGATTCATGTCAGGTTCACCAAATGTGAGATTTGGAAATGTAAAATGGCTAAGATCAAGTAGCAACCACTCTGCAAAATATCTAAGCCCAAATCTCAAATCCAAACAAGAGAGTACAAATGATAAAAGAGAGAGCAAACAAAAATGAAAGCATAAAATAAAACTACCCTATCAAAGTTGCTTCATCTCCCTTGCTTCTCCTATCAATGGGCCAATACCCAAAACCATCAAAAAAATCATGCAAGGAGCTATGATCAAAAATATGCTTCAGCAAGGTACCACACTAGCATCACCAAAATTGATACATACAGAGGGAGATGACTACTAAGAAGTCTTTGACAACATAATAGAATTTTGTTGGAATTCTTCCAGAGTGCTTGGGCTATGAACTAAGTACAAAAACCCTCTTTGTTTGGGTTGGTTTCAGTGGTGAAATATCATCCCTAATCAAATAGAGAGTGGTTCTAGAATAGGGATATATACAAGGTATTTGTTTAAATTCTCATTTCCTCTTGTTGTTGGTAATTTCATTGAGTAGGCGCTAGAAAAATATGGTCATAGCCTTAGACATAGGAAGATTTCATATATCCTTTGGTCATAGCCATTAGTGTCATAGTCATCCCTAGCCCACCTCTTTTTCGTGCATCAATCCTCCATCATTGATCTCTAAATATTTCTAGAAGATTGATCTCATTTGTCTATTTGAATGGTTTTCTATAAAAGAATCCTTTCTCCATTTTTTCCTTAACAACCATTATCTCCAACTTTCTTGCTTACAATTTGCAGGTATTTGCACAAGTTAGACTACAAATCTGAAGGAATATTTGCAAAAGAAGGAGAGACAAGAGAAGTGATTCAAGTTCAATGGGGGATGTTCTATTTCTTTATTTTTATTTTTCTTTCTCCATATGATTGTATTATTTTGTTTAGATTGGGATTTTAGCTTAGATTTGTGTTGTGGTTGTCACTTAGTCTTTGCTAGCTAGTTTTTCCCCATCTTACATTGGTGAACCCAATGTAACATACACCCCTATATATTTTTTTGAAATTCCCTATTTGTTGGTTGTTTGTTTAATGATGTATTTGTTTGGGTTTTCAATGCATTTTCAGATGAACATAACATAAAGATAATAGTGCAATGAACAAGTGTTTCAAATAACTAAACCCTTTTAGCATAGATTGAAACAAACAACTTAAATGTTCATTTTTTATTTTATATCAGAATATTGCAATGCATAATCAGACCTAGAAATATGAGTTTCAGACTTGACAGGAGCCCTTTCAACAGCGACAATGAGGTCCTTCATGGTGGCGAACAACACCCAAGCAATTGTGTTCAAACTCTTGTTCTCTCTAATGCCTAAGCCTCTTTTTTCCAACGCCTAAAGTCCAACAACTAAACCCCCACACACGCTAGTCAAAACAAAGGGTTTCTAGTAGCAAGGGGCGTCATCCTTAGAAAGTTCGACCTCCCCTTAAAATTCACAAACTCCACCAAAAATAACAATCTTGTTCTTAAAATTCACAAACTCCTCTTAAGTTGTTTGATATGGGAAGGACACATCCCAAAACAACGTGAGGATCATCATCATCACCTATCAATTAGTTATCACCTTGACTAAGGGCAAGATCATGTTTGTCCTTAGATCCTTGTGTATGCCTACTTGGTTGATTGTGGGAATCTTTCACATGCATTTATCATGATCCTTATAGTTATCATCCATAACAAAGTCTCATTCATCCATAATTAAGCTTTGTCATCCTTTCCATGGCCTGAAGACCATCAACATTTAGCATCCTTTGCTTTCACGATCATCCTTTTCATCCATTGATCCCCTCATGCATAATAAGTTGGTCATATACCTGACTGGGGGCAATTCCTTGACTTACACCTTCATGGGAAATAATACATGGTATCATCCTTTTACAACATCAAAATCCAAAAAAGTTATAAAACATCAAAATCCAAAAAAATCATAAAACATCAAAATCCAAAAAAATCATAAGATGTCAAAATCCAAAAAAAAAATCATAAAATGTGAAAATCCAAAAACAAATCATAGAACATCAAAATCCAAAAACATTAGAAAACTTCAAAAAACTTACAAAAATAGAGTCAAAGTCAGAGTCATAGTCTAAGATAGTTTGTCTTAGTTGTGTCGAACTACAAGGTCTCTACATGTATAACGTAGGCAAGGCCATCAATTGATGAGCCCCTGAGGCCTTAAGTTAGTCCTTTAGGGTTTTTTGTGTCAGCTTCTATTTTTTATCTGCAAGCAATCATCATTCAAACCAAGTAATGAATCAACAAAAAAATATAACAAATCTACAATCTTCAATCAATCAATTACCATATCATCAATCACTCTCAGGTCATTGGTCTCATATCAAAATGGGGTATCATGTTATTTGTCTCATTCGGTCTTATCACATTGTCTTTTATCAGGATGCGTCCTTCCTAAGATTATACTTTCTCTTTGGTCAATCTTGTCCTTCACCTTAAGCAAGATATGTCTTTCTTGTAGTTAGGTTCCTTATCAACACTTGTCACTTGGTCAACTTTATCAGATATTCTTTTTTTCCTTAAACAGGATATGTATTTCCTCAAACCAGGCATCATCACATCGATCAATCATCAAATCAATCAATCTTGTCATCGTGGTCAATTAATCTTTCCTTAATTAGGATGTGTCCTTCCTAAAACTAGGCACAATCAATCAAATCAGGTGGTCAACCTTTTTCAACTTATCAATCAAATTTGGTCTAATCAATCATATCAAACAATCTTATCATTAACAAACACTATCTCTTTGGAAAACACTTTGTTGGTCTAGATTTTTCTTATCTTTTCAATTGGTTTTGGTCATGCTACTAGTTACCTGTAAGGCCCCACCTTTAAGGAAACCTTCAGAACTACTCATGAATTCATATCCATAATAGTCGTGGTCATCCCTGGTACATAGGCAGATCAATAAATTGCATGTTATGATAATACTTGGGTTGTTTGGCCATCGTCTCAGTTGTTGTTATAACCTATTGTAATATAAGTAGATATTGCTAATTATTAGCTCAAGGACTGGGAAAGATTTTCTATTTTAAAACCATGCGTTTTATTTATATGAATTATATTATTATAGTAAATGATAAAGAACATTATACCTATCTATGTATATATAGACTATGTTGAAGTGCATATATTTATATCAAAAGTAGGGGGATTAATCTACGATTGAATAATGATATTATCATTGTTTCGTGACTAGAGAGAAACAATATTATTATAGCATATATTCAATTGAATAATCAAATAATAACTATTTAGAACTTGAGAGCATCTATTTATAAAGTGATGCTTAAATCATGTGATTTCAATCATAACAATGATATTGAGTGATCAAGAGTTAAGCAATGGTATTACTATTGTTTGGGTGGAGGAACGATAATAGAGTTACTATTAAAAGATTCAATGTTGATTAAATAATAGTAATAATTAAAGCAAAATGAATATCTATATACAAACATATTGGAGTTAATTGTTAATAATAATGTTTGTTATTAACAATTAGATTGTGACTAGATAATGATTTCCATTACTGGAATGTTTAATAATGGTAGAATCATCATTGAAGTAAATTTAATTAGAATATTATTATTATTAAGTCAAATAAATCATCAATAAGGTTCATTGGGGAATTGGATTATAATGTTCCCACTATAATTAATTTTTAACATTACTGTTGTTAATATTCAAATGTGGATTGAATATTAACCTTATTATTATAGTAAAATAATAATAATAATAATAATAATAAGCGATAATATTACTATGGTTTAAAAATAAATGTCTACCCTCGAATGTACCCCATTTGTATTAAGACAATTAAAATGCATAAAGATTTTATACTAAAAATAATACTTCTTCAAAAAGGAGTGGAACTACACTTATATTATCTATGCCATAACCATAATGCTTTTAAATAAAAAGAGAGTATCTATTATTAACATGGGGCTAAATTATAAATATTGTTAACCATTGAAAGTAAATTGAATTTCTTTAGACATAAAAAAAAGAGCTTCAACTAAAATCATGTTGAGGAGATCTTAGTGTTAATACATAGAATTAAATAAATGTTCGCCATTAAATCTTTCAACACTCAAAGCTACTAAACGCAAGGCCACCCTATGCTATGGGTATACATGTAGGATAAGGATTGAGTAGAGTAGATGATCTTTATGATCATAAACCAAAGAGTTCACCTTGGAAGATGAGAATAAGGAATGAATGCAACCCATAAGAGGATTTGAAAAGCAGAAAAGAAGTTTTGCAAATTATTTATGCCAGAAGCAAGGACATGGAGTGGACAGTAGATTAATTCTTGACAATGACTTCACTGTGGCATGCCCGTCTTTACGGCGATGTTCAGTCCAATACAATAAATGAGACCATCGTTGGGATACTTGACAAGTGCAATTCACAGAAGCTTTATTCATCTCTTCATCGACAGGGACTGAAAGGGGTAAAACAGCTCACACGCTTTATCTTTTTCTTACACATTTTCAGAACTGTGGGCGGCGGAGTCTCCTTGTCAGAAAGTAGTTGCTCATCTCTCAACACTGGGAGCTAGGGATTCGCGTGGGTGAAGGAGACTGATGAGTTAATGTAGCATTAAGCCATGTTACATAACGAGGTTTTCAAGTCCAAGTTACGGATGGTGTCTTGAACATCCCATCCCCCTGTACCGATACCCAAGAGAAGAGATTGGCAAGTGGAAGTGTGCACTCTAACAGAGATGTAATCACTCGGGTCGCATAAATCGTTCTAGTGCTGAAGAACCCAGGTTTCATAGCATTTTTCTTTCTCCTGCAAAGCTCTGTCCATCTATTCTCATTGACATCATCAGCAACACAACACAATCTGTGCAATTTATATCCCTTTCCACCTTGAATCTTTGTTGCGTAGGGCCTGCCACAACCATATTTATCCCCTGGGAAAGCTTTATGTGTTGTTCCAATCTGAAGGGTTTTTCTCCATTTTTCATGTTTGTGTAAGGAGGAGGATCCAAGACAACATATACCACATTGTGACCACCTGTAAACATAAGAGGTAGTTTCAAGAAGAAAATCCTTTGAAAGATCTTCAAGTGTCCGAATAAAAGAGATTAAGGATTGGGTGAAGACGTTCGGACTGTTGGCGAGCTGGGAATGGCGTTTAGAGGATTGGCATAGTGAGCAGGGCATTGGTTCCTCCATCTGATATATCAATCTTTAACCAAATTTGCGCTATCAAGTAGGACCTCATGACCCCACCTATCATTAGAATAAATGCATATGTTTATTTGCAGTGTTCAACTATACATTTTAGATCCATATGCATGAATTTAGCTTCAATGTTTTTTGTTTGTTTCTTTAAATCTGTATGACAGAATTCTCCACGAATGTCAATCATATGATATCTTTATAAGCATGGAATCCTAATGCATAGAAAGATTAGGAAACTCCACTCATACTAGATATTTGTTCCAGTTTTGGAACTTGTGTGAATAATTTGATGGCTGTTGTATCTCTGAGAGAGTTCTGTCATTGTATGTGCTTCCAATATTACATATAGATTTTCTAGAGCAATTTCCCTTGTTCTTTCAACTTGATGGAGGTACGTACTGTGTTTCTAAGGTTGTGACATTCATCTTTCAAACTCTAAGTATTCAGTTAGTTGCATTTATCAGCAACTTTTAATTTTCCATGATTAATTCGTATTCTGGATCTGTGAATGCATTTATCAGCAGCTTTTAATTTCTGTGATTAGTTTGTATTGTGGATCTGTGAATATTATGATTCAAGACATTAGGCATAGTTAATCATAAACATAAATTTCATTAATGTCATTATGATGAATAATATCTCTGTTACCTTTCTTTTCAGTGATAATGCTATTTTAATCATGTTAGTAATTGTTTTAGGGTAGAATTGACGGGGTAGTTTAAAGTTTTTTTTTACTTAATTCTTTTGCTGTTATAATTTATCTCCTTTCGATGAGGGCATCACAATAAGATAGAATCACTTATATAAATAGAGCCCCTCACTTTACTTTTAGGAATGATTAGTGTTTTTTTTTTAGGGAATATACTCCCATGTCTTTAAAAAGGAGGCCCTAATAAATAAGAAGAGATAACTCCTCGTTCTTTCCTCCTCCCTCCTTTTAAGGAAAAAAATAATAATATTATGTATATAAAAAGATTAATATCTATTTAGTTATAATTGATATTCTTTAATCTGGATAATTCTTTTAAAAAATAAAAATAAAGTCTTCCTAAGTAATGCATACATATCTCATATTTAAAGAAATCCTTTAAAAAGTGGAAGAATCATGGTTATTCTTTTAGAGCCTTCTTTTTGAAATTTAGGATTTAATTTATTTATTTTAAAAATTAAGTATGATGTTATAAGTTAGTTAAATTAAATAAATAATTGAAAAGTGAAAAAGAAATTTTTTCTTTATTATTTTAGTGAATATATATGTATAGTAAGATTTTAATTTGGGTAGTTATTTTATTTTATAATATCTTATTCATCTTAATTTATTTTTATTTGTCATTTTTCTTTTATAAGAATATATTGGAATAATTAAATTAGGGCATGTGATAGAATGCTTTCTCATCGATGGAATTTATTTGGTTTAAACAAATCAAAATTCACGAATTCTTTTGTGAGTCAAGTTTGTATTAATGTTAATATGGATATTTAAATTATTCAACATTAATACCTCGACAAAATGGCATTTATATCATTAGGGTTATAATAATAATAATGTCAAATGATAGATTATCCTTGGATGGATTAATAACACTATGTTTGGAGTGCAGTTGGATGTCAAGTGGAGGTTAGTCACCGAAATTCCATAGCAAGTATTAAAAAACTTAGCACAACCTTATCTTAAGTCCTTTGTCATCTCGCTACTTGTTTTAAGGGTCCATGCAATGGGATTCGTGTATCCAATATTGTTTTCTTTCCTTACCTCGCCCTCGAGTGACGTGTCAATGGTGGAATTGCACGAGCAACTCAACCTGATGTGTAAACAAATAGAAAATATGTTCTATGGATGTAATAGTGTGTTAGGTGTCATTGGTAACTCCTGCTATAGAGAAATATTTTGAGTGGTATTACATGATAATCATGTATTTAAAACTTCCCTAAATGAATCCTTTATTAAAATATTACTTGAGGTATGGTTATGATAAAGGCCTTTATTGCATTCCAATTGGGATTGTTGGCCTTGTAGAGAGGCAAATATTATGTCCTACCAATAAATTCCCATGTAAGCGTGATGTACATTGTTCACAAAGAAAAAAAAAATTATCTTTTTAAAATTGTTCATACCCTTAGCAGGTTTTCCAATCCCTGGCTTCACCTAAGTGGGTGGCAGCCGATCGTGGGACTGTCTGGGGAAGTGGACCCTAGAAAGGGTTGCATACCCACTCTTTAGTTTGTAATTGGTATGGGACACATTAATTTTGATTACAGGATTGAGTTGGCGTATCAGTGTATTGGGTTAGGATTGTGATTGAGGTATGATCATCTTTTTAACTGTGTGGATATTATCCCCTTGCTATCCAACCATGGGTGAGATGGTTGAAGTCTAGTTGTCGAACTACGGTGCCTCTGCAAATTATATACGTAGGCAAGGCCGTCTAAGACGAGCCCCCGAGGACTAGGTCTGGCCCCTAGGATTTGTTCTTTTATTATTTTTGTGAGTACTACATATGTGTATATATATATATTTTATTGTTGACTTGAGACTTATATAATGTTTCAGATTCATTTTGGGTTGGTTGGACTATTTAAGTCTACCTTGGAGATGCGAATTTTGGGTCTCCTATTGAATTGGCCATGATGGTCTAAACAATTTAGCTATCTAACTAAAAGAAGTATAGTTTATGATTGGTAAAGAGTTCTATGCCTTTTGGTTGTGTCGCTTTAGTAGCAAACTTTGAGAGTCTCGTAAGCGTAAGTGAACGAAATTTGAAATTTGTGTTTTTCCCTTAACTATTTTTCAAGTGTTAAATTTAGGGCATTACATTACCTCAAGTATGTCCTATTAATTGATTTAGAGCTATGATGATGGATCATGACCTCTTTTCTTTACTTGTTGTATGTGGTTTGTCTTGGCAAAAAGACTGGGATAATTGGGTCCTTAGTATGAGTTGGGGCATTCTTTGTCTTTTGGCTTTGTCTTTTGACTACTTGTATCTCACAAATGGTCACCTTACACACCTTTTTCTATGTCACGCCATGGTGTTTGTACTCCATTTATGACAATTTTGACACCCGGTGATGATAAATACAAAAGCATGAAATTTTCTCCCTTGCCATTTTTTGTCTAACATTCCATCTTCTTTTTCATTTTCCATGCTAACATCCATCTTCTTCATGCTAACATTTCTTCTATCCTTAATCCTCTAGTATTATCATCCATTTCAAGAGCACATTTGTGTTCCTTGAACCTGCCTGTCCTCTTGAGGGAGCATACCACAACCCTGCTGGTCATCCTTCCTCATTCTCTTTACACTGGGCATATTTTAGAATTAATTTTCTTTGACACAACGTGATGAACTGTAGTATGTCAAAGAGGGGAAAAATGTAGACACTAAAAAATTTCTTGGCCTGTGAGCGTCATCTTTCCATTTTCTTTATCTTCTTCCTTACTGTACTATAGAAAAAAGTATTTCTTGCTTGACATGGGAATAATTGATGATAAATTGGACTTAACAAGGCCTTGATTTAGTGTTGTGAGGTGTTTTTCACATCCACACTAGGTCTTGGACCCTTTCAAATGCATTTAACAATGTCTTATAAAGGTGTTGTAAAGTGTCGTAAAAGACTTTCACACCTCTCTAGACTTAATAAACCTATCTTTCCCTTAATTCAACATTATAAAATGTATTTAAATGCATCTTCACATTAATCCAGAAGGTTTTTGAATTAAACTTAAATTTAATCTAGTGTTGTAATGTGTCTTGCACATTCACATTGGATATTGTGCCTTTCTAGGCTATGTGGACCTCATTTTAGTGTTGTAAAGTGTATTTAATTACACTTTCACATTGAATTATATGTCCCAATCCCTAATTTACCTTCACATCATCATTAATAGGTCCCTATTACCCCATATTGTGCATCTTGATGCAATATTTGATGAAATAACTAACAAAGTCACTATATAAACCTTATTTCCTTACTTCCTAACATCCTAGCTAGAAAATGGACCCCACTAGGACTAATTCACCATTTTTGGTGAATGAGTCCCTGCTAGGTGGGACTAATTTTCCCAAGGTGGCGAATGAGCCCCATTTGAGCCATTTTTTACTTTTGAGTAGGAAATTTTGGAATTTAAGTTTTATTTTTCTTCATGTCAGCCTTGGGGATCCAATTTATGGGAAAATAAGGTGAATTTCCAATAAATATAAGTCTCTAAACCCTAATTTACATCTCTTAACTCATTCACAACTCATTCATCATTTTTATTCCACTTCATGTCAAGCAAGTTAGGGTTTTATCACTCTAAGTCATCAAGAAAGATTACAAAGACATTCAAGGGAAGAATCTTCCTCCATTGTTGTAGAAATTCAAGATCAAGCATCATGGCAAGGTACTAACTTCATTGTTTCATGCTTTATTACATTATTTCATCATTTTGGTTTAATTACCTGCAAAGGGGTTTGACCAAGGCAAACCCCCATGCCCTAACATCCAACATTTCTCTTCCTTGTCTTGTGTGTTTGTATATTTAAGCATCTTGAAGGCTTGAAAATCATTGAAGATCAAGTTGCAAAGTTGTTCAAGTCATCTCATCATTAGATAAGGAAAAATATCAACAAAAAGTCACTTTCAGACCCAAATTTGATAGTTTTAGAATAGGACACCTGAAGAAGCAGAAAGTGCAGACCGAAGGCTCCTATTTCCAATTTTGAATCTAGAAAAATTCAGAAGTGAACTCATTCACCATTAGTAGCAATTGAGTCCCACTACCAAGCCTAATTTTGGTTTTCTGCATTTTTGGATACCCATTTGTCTGAAACGAGCTCTAGAACATTTTCCTAGATCTTAGACTAATTCACCCAGAATGGCGAATGAGTCCCAGTAGGCCAAAATTTTAGCATCAGCATCATTATAAAAGTCATTTCTAGTCTCCATCAAGTTCTCAGGTGCACACTTTCAGTTTCATTCATTTCTATTATAATTTACCTTCATTTCTAGGTGTTTTTGCATATCACAATGTGTTTTCCAATAAGTTGCATTTCTATAGTTTTCACTTAATAATCAACATATTTTTTTAGTTAATTGCATTTATTTTATCTCATCTACACACATTTCATTCATATTTCCATCAAACTTGCATTATTTTGAGTGAACCACCTAGGTTTTTTGCCTATCTTTATCCTTTTAGGTGAAAAACCCTAAGAGTGCAAGAGTACATAGACCTAAAAATCTATGGTTCACTTGCATATCTAAATAATTTTAATTATTTAATTATTTTCTTTTATAACATTCCTCCATTAATTAAATAATTTTGAATTATTTAATTAATTCACTTCCTAACCTTTATTCTCCCCTGATCAATTAAATAAATTAATTGTGTCGCTAATATCCCCCTTTCTTCAATAATTAAATAAATGAATATTTATTTAATTATTTTCTTGTCATTTTTCATCTATGGTTAAATAATTTTTATTAATTATTTAACTATTCACTCTCCCTTTTTATTTTTCTATTGTTAAATAATTGTCAAAATTATTTAATTGTCCTCCATGTGTCTCATGTATTAAATAATTAATTCAATTTAATTATTTAATACCTATTTTCACATTTTCTCTCATTTAATTAAAATTTAATTGTGCAAATTGTTTTAATTAAATTCTCATTTCCTTTTTACTTAAATAAATGAATTATTTATCCTCCACTTGGCCAAATATTCTTTTCTCATGAATTAATTATTTTTCAATTTTTAATTATCCTATTAACCATCCAAATTTGCACCCCTGCCAAGTTGTGGAAACTCAGCAAATTTGGAGCAACATGGGACTACTTTCAAGCTGTGGGTATCCTATTGTGAAAGTAGACCTCTAGATTATGGATCGGCTCCCCTTTTGATGTCACCTAAACTACTACTAAACTAATGATTTCCTAAGGAAAGAGTAAGAGGGTTGAATAAACTAAAATTGACTAAAAAAAATTTAAAAGGTGATTCACCAAACTAATTAAGACCTGCAAATAGCTTGCAGATAGTTCAAACAATGACAAATCCTAGTTTACACATCTCATCTATATGTATTCTTGCATAAGTATTTTATAAGGAGGTTTTAAAGCTAAACTCCTAGAAGGAAAAGATTTCAAAACGAAAAACATTTACATTCATTAACACAAATTATAACCTGCAACAATAAACTTTTCTGCAAAATAGGTGCTTAACAATAAGACAAAATTACAAGGAAAAGCTAAATTTCACAAGTCATTTGATCAAACACTAGATGCACACAATAAAGTATGAAATGAGAAGGAAAATATTCAATATCATTGATCCAAGGTACTCACTAGTATATAAATTTATCCCTGAGTTGCAATACTACTCCTGCTAAAAATATAACTCTAGAAAATAAGCTATCACTCTATTGGAAAGAAAGAAATAACTTAAACAAAACAGTTTGAAGTTACTTAAGCAAAAATCAAAACAACTACCTCACATAAATCCATCTAGAAGATTCTGGTCGGATGCAGTAGAAAAGGCCAAAAAGAACCTTCTAAAATCACTCCAAACCATCCTCCAAATGAAGCAAAATCAATCCAAGACCCAAGTCACACTAAAAGTGTGACAAAACTACCTCTAAATGGCCCATTTCCTCCAAAATCAGTCAAAAACAAAACTCACACACCCTTCCAATGTTGCTCAGTCATCATTATGTCTCCAAAAGCTTTGACTCATGCTCCTTGTGTGTTGCAAAAGCATAAGGTCTTATTTTGCATTTAAGATAACAATTTGATTAAATGACTTATAATAACATCACTTAATCAAATTATTTTACATTTTAAAATAAAATGCAGAATAAAAGGCCTCACCATTCCTTGAAATACATCAACATTTTGCATTATAAATAACATCAAATAAAGTGATTCATAAACACATCACTTAAATAATGTTTTACAATTCAGAATAAATGCAAAAATATTAACAATTTCTTGAACCACTCCTCAATGCTTGCAAGAACATCACCTATCTCAATCTCCCCTTAAGGCATTACTCCCCATTATTTTGCATTTCAAATGATATTCATAATTAAGTAATTTATACTTAATTAAAATGTCACACATATTGAGACCCATAGAAAGAAAGGGTCAACCTAAGGCACAACATAATTCTTGAAGACTTTTATGCAAGGTAATGAGAGTTTGAAAATAAAACACCAATTCTTGGAAGACTTTGCAACCCTTAAGGGGACATGAAATCACAAGGCACATATGGTGAAGTCATAAAAACACTAAGGCATAAGCCTAGGTTTTCAAACTGGCAACACAAGGAAAAAATAGCCTAAGGCGTGAGACTTTATTTCCATGCAATACATTAGTTTGTGTTTGAAAATTTTAAAAAAAGGTAAAAAATACCTTTGTGGTCAGCCTTCAATAGGGTTTCAAACCCTAACACAAAACAATGAAAATCAAGAAAAATTCATTCATTTTTTCATCAAACATTCTAGAGTTTCCCTTCTAGCCATGAACAAGGGTTTTTGTATCCTTCCTCCATGGTGATTTTGTGGTAGATTCTATATGATTTCTTGTGCAAAACACTCAGGAAATGAGGTAAATGTTATTCTTTAACAAAAATCTAGCTTTTCCCCTTCATTGAAAGCCATTTAAGATCTAAAGACCGCGGCCATACACATTTTTTTGATGCAATCTTTTGTTCCTTTTATCTGTGGAATTTTTACTTGCATTCAACCACCATGATTGAGTTTAATGGAGCTTCCTATGGTGAAAAATGACTGGCATATTCAATAAAAATAAACAAGTTGAGCTCAGGTGAGCCTTTGGCTGACACATCTTGCTTTCCTCTCTAATTCCTATAAATTTTGTCGCTCGAACTCGAGCTCTCTCTCTCCATATCACAAAATGGTGAAAAATATTTAGTTTCTTTTATGTTTTCTATGCATCTTCTATAAGTATAATGGAAGAAATAACTTTTATCAGGCCATGGCCAATCCTGCATTCAACTTTCATTTCACATGAGCATTCCTAAAAGATAAGATGACAGTGCTCCCCATTCATTTTTTGGGTATTTTTGCATTTTTGAGGGTTTGTTTCACAGTCTAAAGGATTTTGAGTCCATTTATCATTCTATATGTGAATTTTAATACAAAACCCAAAGTGGGTTTGTGCCTTTGTGAAGAAAACTGATTCACTAGGCCGCGGCCATGAAGATATAAACCGGGGTTTGTTACATTTGGATTTCCTCCATTCCTTGAAACTTTAGCACCATATTATCATTTTCTTTACTTGCTTTCAAGGAATACATGCTTAGCTTCCAAATATTGCATAATATTGTCCCTTTTTTTTTACGGAGATGGGAAACACATTATTTCATTCTAGGTTTGTTGCTAATGTCTGAAGCACATTCTAGGTTATCATGTATCTGTAGAAGATGCAAGGATATGTGCTCTTACTCATGACCTATAAAGATTCCTTTGAAATCACAGTTAATCTGTTTTAATTCTCCTAGCAGTGATAGTAAAAAAAAGATTTTCACTTGGACTTCTAGGCTCCAATTTTGATGGTTTATATGCTTCTTTGTATCTCATTTTGGACAAGAATGAATGTAGTAAAGACTACAGGCCTGTAGAATGAAAACAAGAAACCGTTAAAAAAAAATTCTAAATCATGCTTGGCTACACTTTTTGTCTTGATATGACTGTTTGTAACCTTGCTTATGGACTGCTCACTTATTACATTATTACATTGAGACTATCACAAGAAAGTGACCCTTCCTTCTACAACAAAACTAAATTTGAAACCCTAACCTATCAAGAAACTCATGATTGCAAAAATGAAAAAGTGAGTTCATCTTCTATAACTTCCCCTAGTATTTACTTCCTTTGACTGCCACACTCTCATTTGATTGTCCCACTTTATGAGGGTTTCTCTCATATACATGGGTTGTTCGTAATGATTGTGTTTTCAATGGATTGATATGTCAAAACTAAAGGATCATATCTTGTTGCATGTTCATTTCATTATGGTTTGAGCATTGAATGAACTGTATTTATGCATTCAATGATTTTCCTATGTATTGAATCCAATGTCCATTGTTATTAAATGAAGACATCTTTGACACCTAATTATTTGTATAAGAATTGTTCTTCATAATTAGCAGGTTGTCCTTCTTGATATACATAGTTGTCTTCACAAGTACAAAATAGATTAAATGTTCTTCCACTCTCTCTTGAGACTTTTGCATAAGCATTGTTCATTGTCTTCGCATTATACCAGATCACTATAGCATACTTTTCATTTGAAATTCTCTTGTTTCCTTAAAATATTTTCAACTGGTTAGAAGACAAGTCTCGACAAACATGGCACCATGTCTATCTCCATTCTTTTGAGATCATTGTTGATTGAAAAATGCATGCTTCAGTTTAGCGTATTCCTTCATATGTCCACAATATGATGCTTTCATGACATTACCCTTCACACCTTGTGCTATTTGAAATTCCACCTAGCAACACTATGATTTTATGCACTATTTGTGAAGTTAGAATTAGGGATTCTACAGAAACAAAGTGACAGCTCATCACCGTTTCCTTTTAAATGACTATGTTTGTTTGATGTGGTCCTATGGCTTTGTACTCATGATGTTGGTGACTCTTTTTGCATGATTTTATTTTAATGTAGATTGTTGTTCCATTCACTCATAACATGTTTATTTATCTTCAAACAAATGTTCTTACTTATTGGAAAGCCAAGACCCTACTTGACAATTTGAAAAGCAACATATGAAAAGAATAATACTCATCTTGGATACAAAACAAAAACATGTTTAGTACCCTTACTTGTAATTCTTGAATGAGCATCTCTCACTATTTGATCCTTCATGTATGGTCTTTTGATGCATATGGTAGCTATTCTGACTGTCTTCTTTATTTCTCATGTCTTGTGATCTCTTCATAGCATCTTTAAGCTACTAGTATGACAATCACACTTCTCATATCCATGATGTCAACCTTTCCATATTGTTCTTGTTCATTTTGAATATTGAATAATGAGGAACTTCTAGTTGAACTCATTTTATGATCAAGAATATGATTTTTCTTAAAACCTTAAAGTCTAGCATCCAATTCTCAAACTTATGCTATCATGGGGTTGTCCATGCTTTCCCTTTTGTAGGAATATCATCATGTACTCATCCACTATCATCCCTTGCTAGTTGTTATTGTTTCTTTCCATATTGACAGCATCCTCATATGTGACTGTCACTTTGTTCTCTTGAATGCACAATTCTTAAAGACTTCCATAACATTTTTGGTTGGTTTCTTTGAAGTTCTAAACCTTTCCTTCTGGAGACTACTTTTGGCACACTTTTAGTTGTTCTACAATTATTCATGATAGCTTTTGATAGGACTTGATAGCTCCTTTACCATGTATTGATGAATTCATAATTGAACTTGATGAATCTCCATAATTGAACTTGATGCATATGTGCTTTAGTGTTCATGTTATCACAGAAATCATATGTTTCTTTGGAAGAGACAAATTGTTTCATCTTTGAATGATTTTTGTCCTTGTCTTGTTTCCTTCAAAGCTTGTTCTTTAAAAATGATGGCAATGAAATCCAACATATATCATTATTAAAATGGACTTTTGATCCACTTAAGAAGATTGAAATACATATCCAACAAAGTACTGCCCCTTTTTGGAATGATGGCAGCCTATTGTTTGATTCATTGTGAAAATATGAAGAGTGACTTTCTTGATAGTTCACATTGTTTGTTGCATCTTTTGAATCTGATAATTGAAGTTGATCAACTAGTATTATTACATATTGATTTAATGCATCAATAATATGTTTATCAATTATTTGATTAAGTTTCTCAATTTCCTATCCCTCCTAAAACACAATAGGGGAACATGCTAGGCTCAACCCTCATGCAAGCCACATTTTACTCCACATGTTGTAATCAGCTGAATCAAAATAGTAACAAGGATTTGTCCTATATTTGCACAAGGAGAAAACATGTTAGATAAAAAAATCATATGATAGGTGTGTTTGATAACTCTTTTGTTTTCCTAGACACCTATGGTATGTTGTCTATTTCAATGCTTATGGACATCAGATTATATGTTTATGGATGTTTTGCACATATTTTGAGTGGAAACCTTTCATTTCTCTAACAACACTCCTTCCAGATGCAAGAAACCTAGGAGCAACAGGGAGAGTTTCAGCTGAAAGTAGGACAAGTAGGGAAACTGAACACAATGCAAGACAAGGCAACTGGGATTCGTCATTCAGGCAATGATAGCTCCCCCTTCATTTTATGTGCATTTTTTTTTCTGTATCTATAAATGTATAGTGTTTTCTTTAAATGCATTAGAATAGTTAGTCCCTCAGCTTGTGAGGGACACTATACACTTATGATCATCAATAAATTTTATATTTGTATTAAATGTTGACTCTCTTTCTTATTATATGCAATTGCACAACTGTAATAATGCAATCTTTTGATAATCTCTTTATGCACTTGGATAAAAGTTAGTAGAAAGTGGTATGTATCTTTTATTGTTTAAATGAAAACACAATCATAAGTCTACCTAATTTAGCTGGAAGAAAAATCAGGTAACATTTTTTGTGACATATGTTATATGTTTTCCTACTAAACATCTTGACTAGTTGCTTGAAGCTTATCCATTGGGTACTGAGTCACCTAAAATCTGACACAACTTAAAAATAGCCTTGTTTATTGTTGTAACTCTCTAG
Organism: Sequoia sempervirens; assembly: GCA_007258455.2. Lineage (NCBI taxonomy): Eukaryota > Viridiplantae > Streptophyta > Pinopsida > Cupressales > Cupressaceae > Sequoia > Sequoia sempervirens. Next base: position 209,145,435 of record VDFB02000008.1, on the reverse strand, counting down.
ATCAATACATGATACCTTGGAAAATTATTCAAAACACACTAGAACACTCAAAGAAAACTACCTAACTGTGCAAAACAACACTTAGGGAAAACTGCAAACTTGCATTTAAACTAATGTGCAACAACACTTAGAGGAAATAAAAAACCTAATCTAACTTGTACAAGGTAGATCATACCTCAAAATAGAGTTTGAGGTGTATCCTATTGACTGGTATAGGTGGAGCTTCTCCATCCATTGTTTACAATTGAAAAGCATTGTGCTCCTTGCACTCAGTAATGACAAATCGGCCACTCCACATACCATCAAACTTAGTGTGCTTTCATGGCCTGCTCTTTTACTCATCCCACTTAAGTACAACATCTACTTCTTTAAACACCATGGGTGTTGTTCTTTTGTCAAAAAAATTATTTGCTTGGAGTTGATGTAGCTCCATTTTTTTCATGGCTCTATCTCTTGTTTCATCCAACTCCATGAGTTGTGCATATCCGATAGCCATTGGATCTTATTCTTTGAACATTTCAAGTTGATTCATAATTTCAAGAGCAGGAAGCTCAACAGATAAAGGTAGCCTTGCCTCTTTACCATACACCAGCTAAGGGGAATTTCCAATGGATCTTTTTGGATTTATTCTATCTACCCAAAAGGAAAATTTCAACTTGTTGTGCCAGGTTCTCTCCTTATCCTCCAAAATCCTTTTGATGATTCTGATCATATTCTTGTTAGTTTATTCTACCAAACCATTACCTTGAGGGTAATAAGTTGATGTATTCAAGTGAATACCATTTTTGATATCCCAATCACTTACTCTTAATCCAACAAATGTTAAAGCATTATCTAAAATGATTGATTCAAGTACCCCAAATCTAGTTACCAAATCATTGTAAAAAATTAAAATAGAAATTGTTGGCTTCTTTCAAGGCCACTGCTTCAATCCATCTTGTAAAGTAATTGATTGCAGTAAGTACCCACCTATGACCTGCACTTGAAGGTGGGTTAGTGGAACCTATAAAATCAATGCCCCATCTCATGAAGGGTTGTTCCACTTGAATGGGCTGCAATGGTAAAGTTGGAAACCTATCCTTGCCTACAAAAATGACACATTTTACACATTTTCTATCCCAAGCATGGGAACATTTAAACAAGCTTGGCCAATAATAGCCAACTCTCATTATTTTCCATCTAGTTGTTCTTAGGGAAAAATGACCCCCGGCAGTTCCATCATGGAAATCATGAAGCACTTTATCTACTTGATGATGATCAAAACACCTTAAAACCACACCATTAAGGTCTTCACTAAAAATAATATTACCAACCAGCACATAAGGGATGGATTGCAGTCTAAAATATCTCCATTTAGCTTTATCTAAACCTAGTGGACACTCACAAGTTTGCAAGAAATGAGTCATCTCTTGCACCCAACCTGCACTTGTTGTTGGTGCATCAGTTGTAAGTTCATCAACAACAACTAGAACCACCTTTATTTCTACCTTTTCCTCACTTCCATACCCTGTAGCTAACTGTTCACATATCCCTTTACCCCTTACAAGCTTTGTTACCTTAATGTCAACATCATATTCCATGACCTTTGTAATCCACCCAACCCTCTTTTCATTTAGGTCCCTACTTAACAAGAACTCCTTCATAGTCGGGTGAGCAACCATTAAATGTATTTTGTTGTTAGAAATTAAAGGTGTAAAAAAATTTAGACTTCTGATAGCAGCAAGTACATGTTTTTCTAGAAAAGTATACCTTTGTTTGTAATCCTCTAAACGTTGACTGAAAGCGGAAATAGGTTGTTCTAAGCCAACGTCATTTTGATTTACTAGCATTGTAGAAATGATGTCTATGCTACCAAATGCATACAAAATGAAGTCTTTTGAAAATTTTGTGTTTACCAAAGTAGGAGTTGTTGATAAGGCCTCCTTTATGACTTTGAAATTGTGCTTGGCCTCCCTGGTCTAGCTAAAACATGTATTTTTCTTCAACATGGTAGTTAGTGGTTTCAAAAGATTAACATCAAGAATAAACCTTCTAACGAAGTTAATTCTGCTAAGAAAACTTTGCAGCCCCTTTTTTATGGCTAGGTAAAGGCAGATCCAAAATGGCACTTACTCTTTCTAGATCAATGGTGATCCCTTGTTTTGACACTATATGTCCTAGAAGCTTGCCTTCATGGACAAAAAAGATGTATTTTTTTGGGTTGATGGGTATACCAAACTCCCTACACCTCAAAAATACTTGTTTCAGATGTGAAAGATGTTGATCTACATTCTTAGAAAACACTTTTATATTATCAAGGTAAATGAGCACAAGTTTATGAATCAAACCTTGAAATGCCATGTCCATTTCCCTTTGAAAAGTGGCACCAACATTGGATAGGCCAAATGGCATCCTTTCATAGGCCATGGTGCCCCATTTCATGGTAAAGGAAGTTTTATACTAGTCTTTTTCTTTAACTAAGACTTGGTTATAGCCTAAATAACCATCAAATAATGAGAATCTTTCTGAACCAGCTATTACTTGTAGAATCTGCTCCATGGAGGGTAGCGTATAATGATCCTTTAATGAGGCTCTATCAAGGTCTCTAAAATCTACATAGATCCCAATCTCTCTATTTTTCTTTCAAACTGGGACAAGGTTAGTGGCCCATGAGGTATGTTTGATTGGGAAAATGATACCTCCTTCAACCAGCTTGGTTAATTCTTTTACCATAAGAGGCTCAAGTTTGGGGTTTAAAGGCCTTTGTTTCTGCCTAACAATTTTTGCATTTGTCTCTAGTTATATGGTATGTTGGGAAATTTGGGGATCAAAACCCTTTAAATCAAAATATTCCCATGCAAATACATCTTGAAATTCTTGAAAAAGAGTAATAAAAGTGTGCCTATCTGCATGTGAGCATATTTTACCAACTTAAGGAGCTGACCTTTAAAAATCTCAAGCTCTTCATAATGTTCTTCTTTCACCTACATGTTGGTCTTACTCTTTTTTAGTTGATCATCGGTGCTAAAGATGAATTCCAAGGTGACTAGAACCTTGGGTAGCTTGTTAGTCCTCAACTAAATTATCTGATCATCATATTGTTGCTTGATCTTACCTTGGTTTACCAGTGAAAATTCATCCTCTTGTAGCCTAAAACTGAAAACATGTTCATCTCTCAAAAACTTTCCAATGAACATTATTATCAGGAATAGAAGGTCTAATGACTATCTTGGCATACTGCTACACTTTTTCCTTCCTAATCTCATTTGGGATATCAAACTGAGCCCCTATTGCAGCTAATCTATCTGCATGTTTATTCTAATCCTTAGGAATAGAAACCAAATTAAAAGAATCAAATTCTTCTATCATGTCCCACACTCTATGTTTGTAGGACTTCAAAACATTGTTTTTAATAACATGTAGACCCCTTACCTGATTTACAATCAGCTCACTGTCACCATATACTTGTAAGCATCCAATCCTTCATTTCCTTTCCCATTCCAAGACCTGAATCAAGACTTCATACTCAACAATATTATTAGTACAAGAGAAAGAAAATCTAAAAGTAGAATAATACAAGTCACATTGTGGGGACACAAGCATTGCACCCCCACCAACTCTATTCTTGCTTCTAGAACTGTCAAATAACATTTTCCATACCTCATCTTGCTATTCTAACTATTGTTCCACCCTCTTTTCGAGGTTTGGGATCATTGCATCAGGTTCATGCAGCACATACACACCCAGACTAGTCCCAAACCAATCTCTTCAATGTTGTCATTTGGGTTATCAATGATATTTTTTGCTTCCCACTCATTTAAGAGTATATCTGGTACACTTTCAGCTTGCAATTCTTGGGCAGCAGCAAGCTCACTATCATCAAAAACAACACTTGGAATATAAGGATTAATGTGATCTTTGGCAAGTGATTTAGATTTAATGATCACTTTTTTCCCATATCTAGTCCTAAATATCATGTGGGACCAATCTGATGACAAGTAGCCTCCTATTTTGGTGGTGAAATCTCTTGCTAAACACAAGGCAAAATGAGGTGGTAAATCAATGACCAAGATATCTTGAGAGATGGAAAAATTGGGGCAGGCATGTAAATTAAGGCTTAAACCCTTAATGACACCTATGGTGTTAATGGTTGTCCCATCAAGTTGGACTACTCGCTTTTCAAGAGGCTGATATTTCAGTCCTAACCTATCAGTAATTTGTTTGGGCATGACAAAACTACTTTCCCCTAAATCTACCATGCAATTATGAACCAACTTATCCCCTATTATCAGAGACACATAAAATGGGGGAGTATTTTAACATCTTTACCTAGTTGTTTACTAATGTCTTGAGGTGTATTTGTAAGGAAAGCCTTGACTTGACCTACTAGAACATCACTTGAAACACTTAAATCAGTTAAGGCAGATTGCAATAAGTCCTTTTGACCTGGGATGGATAAAGAATCCCACATTGTCATATTTACATTCATTTTCTTCATGGATTCAATAATGTTAAATGGTGCAGTAGTGTTTACCTTTTGATGGGTCCTTGCAATAGTAGGATTTGTCTAGGGTTGATTAGGGTTGGTTCCCAAGTTGTTCACTACTGATGCCTTGTGAATTTCTTTGTAAGATGTGTGTTACTTGAGGATTGGATGGGCCAGCAACCTCCTTGTTCTTATTTTTTGCTTGTCCAATCACAAAATACCTCTTCTTGGCTCAAGTGTTGGCTACTATTGGAGAACTATCACTATTTACTCCACAAAATTCCTCTCCTTTCCAATTCAAGAGATTTGTGTCACTTGCAGGGAGATCTTGTTGTTGTGAAGATTCACCATTAGACACGTTCTACACACTTGACACATTTTGAACCATAAATGCTTGATTGATGACCCCATTTGAACATGTAGCTTGATTATGGGCCTGGTTGCAAGGATAGCACCACTCATATTCTACTACAAGGTTATTATGAACAAGTACAATGTCTCTAGCTGCACTAATTCGAACTAGATTGTATGGCTGAAAAGGCCTTTGATTCAGATTTTTCCTACCACCTTGATAATTTCCTTGATATGGCTGACTTTAACCTGGGTTTTGAGGCTGGTAAGGCTTAAAACCTTGGAATTGTTGCTTTTTTATGCTCACAAATTCATTGCCAAAAGTTTGAAGTAGGCTCTCAATTTTTTGTTGACTACTCTTTATCTCTTGTAATTCCTTAGATGTACTTTGGATAGCAATTTCTTGGCTAATAGTAGTTGGTAAAGGGGAAATTTGAGGTGTTGGAAAAGTCATAGGAGGTTGTATATTAGGGGAAATGGGCATAGGAGGCCTAGTAAAAATTCTTCCAACTTATATGAGGCTATTTTCAGCCCTTACAGCTAAATCATAAGATAATGGCAATGTAGTTCCACCCACTGACTGTATCAAAACAACAAATCCACTATTTAAGGCTCTTAAAAAAGTAAAGAAATGCATACTCAGCTAGAGGCCTTGTGGTTTCTATAATTTTGTCCCATGTTCTTTGGAAATGGAAGTTGAAGTCTATCATCTGTTCATGGGGACCTCTCTTGATATAGGTAAGCTACTCCACTAATGACAAGTTGTCATACTTATCTTCAAACTTCTTGCATAACACTTCACCCAACTCATCCCATGTTCTAATGGAGTTAGCTGCTAAACCCCTGAACCATTGAAGTGCCTTCCCCTTAAAATATGTTGCTAGCAACCTCAAAGCAACATTCTCTTGTGTTATATGATGCACTGAACATGGATTTGATACATCTTTGATGTGCTCAATTGGTGTGATTTGATCTTCACCTAAAAAATATGGAACACTCTTAAGGGAAGCCATGGGAATATCATCATGTTGGGTTAATTATAGTGGGTTGCCTCCATTAAAAGTAACAAAAACTTGATTCCTTGGAACTGCCTTTGGTGGCACCAAGGTTTGCTACCTCATAGGAGGACTTGAAACTCTTACTACAGGTGGAGTTGAAATTGTTTTTCTTGATGAAATAACAACTCTCTTTGTTGGTCTACCTCTTCTCCTAGGTGGTGACAATTGTAAGTAATCAAAAGGAATAGAACTTCCTCTTGTCTGAATCTTTTTCATAAGTTGTTACAACAGTGGTCATCTGCTACTTTCCACACTTAGAGTCATTGGATATGTTGATTTAACCTCTCAAAGGTTTAAAAGATGTTGGTTGCATATAAAAAACAAGAAAAACACATATATTTTCTAATATGTCCTAATTAGAATTGTCCCACCAGGCATGCCAAAATTGTTAACCATCCAATTTGCACCCCTTACAAGTTGTGGAAACTCAACAAATTTGGAGCAACATGGGACTACTTTCAAGCTATGGATATCCTATTGTGAAAGTAGACCTCCAAATTATGCACTGGCTCCCCTTTTGATGTCACCTAAACTACTGCTAAACTATGATTTCCTAAGGAAAGAGTAAGAGGGTTGCGTAAACTGAAATTGACTGAAAACTTTTAAAAAGGTGAATAACCAAACTACCTAAGACCTACAAACAGCTTGCACATAGTTCAAACGATGATAAATCCTAGTTTACATAGCTCATTCTATATGCATTCTTGCACAAGTATTTTATAAGGAGGTTTTAAAGCTAATCTCCTAGAAGGAAAATATTTAACAACTAAAATCATTTCCATTCATTCACACAACTTATAACCTAGAGCAATACACTTTTCTACAAAACAGGTGCTTAACAATGAGACAAAATTACAAGGAAAAGCTAAATTTCACAAGTAATTTTATCAACCAATATATGAACACAATAAAGCATGAAATGAGAAAGAAAATATGTAATATCATTCATCCAAGGTACTCACTAGTATACAGATCTATCCCCAAGTTACAATATTGCTCCTGCTGAAAAGATAACTCCAGAAAATAAGCTATCACTCTATTGGAAAGAAAGAACTAACTTCAACAACACAGTTTAAAGTTACTTAAGAAAAAATCAAAACAACTACCTCACACAATTCCATCTAGAAGATTCTAGTCAGATGCAGCAGAAAAGGCCAAAAAGAACCTTCTAAAGTCACTCCAAATGAAGCAAAGTCAAGCCAAGACCCAAGTCACACTAAAAGTGTGACAAAACTACCTCCAAATGGCCCATTTCCTCCAAAATCAATCAAAGAAAAAGCTCACACCCTTCCCATGTTGCTCAATCATCATTATGTCTCCAAAAACTTTGACTCATGCTCCTTGTGTGTTGCAAAAGCATAAGGCCTTATTTTGCATTTAAGACAACAATTTGATTAAATGACTTATAATATCACTTAATCAAATTATTTTACATTTTAAAATAAAATGAAAAACAAGAGGCCCCACCATTCCTTGAAATACATCAACATTTTGCATTATAAATAACATCAAATAAAGTGATTTGTAAACACATCACTTAAATAATGTTTTACAATTCAGAATATTGCAAAAATAATAACAATTTCCTCAACCACTCCTCAAGTCCCACAAGAACATCAACTATCTCAATCTCCCCTCAAGGCATTACTCCCCATTATTTTTCATTTGAAATGACATTCACAATTAAGTAATTTATACTTAATTAAAATGTCACACATTTTGAGACCCATAGAAAGCAAGGGTCGGCCTAAGGCACAAAATAATTCTTGAATACTTTTATGCAAGGTAATGAGAGTTTGAAAATAAAACACCAATTCTTGGAAGACTTTGCAACCCTTAAGGGGACATGAAATCACAAGGCACATATGGTGAAGTCATAAAAACACTAAGGCATAAGCCTAGGTTTTCAAAATGGCAACACAAGGAAAAAATAACCTAAGGCATGAGACTTTATTTCCATGGAATACATTAGTTTGTGTTTACAAATTTAAAAAAAAAGGTAAAAAATACCTTTGTGGTCATCCTTTAATAGGGTTTCAAACCCTAACACAAAACAATGAAAATCCAAGCAAAAGCCATTCATTTTTTCATTGAACATTTTGATGTTTCCCTTCTGGCTGCCAAAAAGGGTTTCTATATCCTTCCTCCATGGTGATTTCATGGTAGATTTTGTATGATTTTTGTGCAAAACATTGAGAAAATGAGGTAAATGTTATTCTTTAACAAAAATGTGGCTTTTTCCCTTCATTGAAAGTCATTTAAGATGTCAAGGCCGCAACCATACACATTTTTTTGATGCAGCCTTTTGAGCCTTTTATCTATGGAAATTTTACTTGCATTTGGCCACCATGATTGAGTTTTTTGGAGCTTCCTATGGTGAAAAATGACTGGCACATTCAATAAAAATAAACAACTTGAGCTCAAGTGAGCCTCTGGCCGACACATCTTGCTTTCTTCTCTAATTCCTGTAAATTTTGTTGCTTGAAATCGAGCTCTCTCTCTCTCCATACCACAAAATGGTGAAAAATATTTAGTTTCTTCTATGTTTTCTATGCATTTTTGGTATGTATAATGGAAGAAATAACTTTTATCAGGTCATGGCCAATCTTGCATTCAACTTTCATTTCACATGAGCATTCCTAAAAGAGAAGATGACAATGCTCCCCATTCATTTTCTCGGTATTTTTGCATTTTTGAGGGTTTGTTTCATAGTCTGAAGGAGTTTGAATCCATTTATCATTCTATATGTGAATTTTAATACAAAACCCAAAGTGGGTTTGTGCCTTTGTGAAGAAAACTGATTCTTTAGGCCGCGGCCATGAAGAAATAAATTAGGGTTTGTTTCATTTGGATTTCCTCCATTCCTTGAAAATTTAGCACCATATTATCATTATGTTTACTTGCTTTCAAGGAATACATGATTAGCTTCCAAATATGGCATAATATTGTCCCTTTTCTAACAGAGATGGGAAACACATTGTTTCGTTATGGGTTTGTTGCTAATGTTTGAAGCACATTTTGGGTTATCATTTATCTATAGAAAATGCAAGGATATGTGCTCTTGCTCATGGCCTAAAAATATTCCTTTGAAATCATATTTAATCTCTTTTAATTCTCCTGGCAATGATAGTAAAAAAAAAAATCTTTTCACTTGGACTTCTGGGCTCCAATTTTGATGGTTTATATGCTTCTTTGTATCTCATTTTGGACAAGAATGAATGTAGTAAAGACTATAGGCTTGTAGAACGAAAACAAGAAACCCTTAAAAAAAATTCTAAATCATGCTTGGCTACACTTGTCTTGATATGACTATCCTTAACCTTGCTTATGGACTGGTCACTTATTACATTATTGCATTGAGACTATCACAAGAAAGTGACCCTTCCTTCTATAGCAAAACTGAATTTGAAACCCTAGCCTATCAAGAAACTCATGATTGCAAAAATGGCAAAGTGAGTTCATCTTCTATAACTGCCCCTGGTATTTACTTTCTTTGACTTCCACACTCTCATTTGATTGTCCCACTTTATGAGGGTTTCTCTCATATGCATGGGTTGTTCATAATGACTGTGTTTTCAAAGAATTGATATGTCAAAACTAAAGGAGCATATAATACCCCTCATGTTACTGTTTGGATTTGTTATTTCTCTATGCTTTTGTTTGATGCTTTGAGACTGTGATAGTACTATTTATTGGTTGGTTTGGTGGATTGGTTAGTTTAGATTGATTTATGATTATGTTACCTCAGTTGATGACATTATGGTTACATTGGTTTGTGATGTTTAATTTGATTCAGTAATATATTTTGATGCAGTGATTTAGTAATTTATTTTATGATGTGATCAGTTAGCTAGAAATGTTATTTCATTATTGATATTATAATTGTTAGTATAGTTTTGGTGAGAGGACAGTGTAGCACCACTCATTTACGAGTGCCCTACTACGTTGCAATTCCTTCTCACAATGTAATGCTTTGATTATATATATATATATGTACATGTACACGACCTTGTTTGTATGCAGGGATTGCAGGTATAGAGTCTCAATTCCACTTGCTTCGGCAAGATAGGGTGAGCATCAAATAACCCAATGGGAATAATGTTGGAACAGAGATGACAAGGAAGTCACCCGTCCCATGTCTGTCAAACCATCCTGATTGAGTGGTATTGTGTGTCTTTGTTTTTGTCATTTTGCAATTTATTGTAGTAATTTGTGTGAGTGTATTTTGGAATGTATTTGGCGTTGGTAATTTGTATGATGTGATTTATTTAATTAAATGATGTTACTAAATGTTTATATTAGTGTTGGATTAATTTGTATTAAAATATTTAAAAGTTTTATTTTAAAAGTCATGTTTTATTTAAGTTTTAATTAAATATTAAATTTGTATTTTATTAATTTAATTAGATTGTTGAGGATAATTATGAAATAAATTAAATAAATAAATTAAATTTTGTGAATTGCAAGTAAAGCTTGCAAAATCAAAATTAAAGTAGAAAGTATTGTTAAATAGGAAAAAAATCAATAAAAGAAAAGAAAAGATAAAAAGGATGAATGAGAGTGAAGTGTTGGCTAAAAAGCTGGAATTAAATTAGAAAATTTCTTTTATATTGGATTTTTAGATTTTTCGTAAAGAAAAGAGATATCTTCTATTTAATTGCAAATGGGTGTGATTTTTGATTCACAGGAAAATGTTGACAGAAGTTGCACAAAAATATTAATTCTGAAATATTGGATCTTCTGAAGTTTTTGGGGGAATTGTTTCATTTTCTTTCATCATACTAGGGAGGTTCTTTTGAATGGAATAGTAGATTAGAAATCTAAGCAAGGAAATTGAGAGATGAAGTTCTGAAGGAAGGAACGAAAGTTATTCGAAGGGCTATCTGGATCAAGCAAAGCTTCATCAAAATTTTCAACAGCACAGGACTCCAGGTTCCAAATTCTTGTTTCATCAATTTGTTGATTTAAAGAAAAGTAAAAATAGATAACTATGATCTTTCTATGAGAAAAGAAACTGTGTGGTTTTAGAAAACTCCTTTTTGAAAATAATTGAGAGCAAGATTTGTTTGTTGAAAATGTCCAATTTGTTTATATTCATGATGTGGAAAAGATCAAATTTCCTTTCTTTATAAATGAATGTGTTGATTTTGTGTATATATAAATATATATATTTATACTGATGTATATACATATTTACATATATATGTATATTTATATATGTCAAGAAAAATTGTACAGAAGTCTATATCAAACTAGATTATTCAGTTGAATGATATATATATAGATATTCATATGGTTATACAAATTTATTTATATAAATTTTATTGATGAAGTTTTGTGCTTTTCAAAATTCGTTGTATCGAATTCCGAGTCGAACCTGTACGTCGGCCGAATGAGGTCGAAGGTAGAAATTCTTTTTTAAAAAAATAATAATATAAAAAAAAAAATTGTTTGTTAGAGGGTGGGGAAGGGACGGTGCTAGCCATACTCCTCCCATGTCCTCTTGGCAAGAGGGGACTGCCCACAATAATCAGATCGCTATGTGCAATCCTATGTATTGCACATGGCAGTGATGTGTAGGTTTGTTTTAATGTTTTTTTTATATGTTTAATACTCATTCGATTTTAATTATATATATATAATTTAGGTTATATTTTTTTTGTATATATTTTTTACATACAAAATGGAAAAAAGGAAATATTTAGGTATATTATATATATATATGTATATATATATATATGTAAAATATAAATGTTAGAATGTATTGATGTGGTTTTAACTGTGAAAATTATAAAATTAAGTGATATTGGTTGATTAAAAAATGAAACAAATTAAATAGTTGTGACAAAATCGTTATCAAACTGTATTTGTGAAAAAGAGGATTAGGAAATAGAATTTTTTCGATTGTTGATCTTTGTACTGCAAAACAATGAATGAGAATTATTATGTTTTCGGAGTTATTAATCCTATGTATTTGTTTGGATGATCTTGATGTTATCATATTATTATTGTTTTGGAATTTTCATTGAGGGAACCCAGTTTGGTTTGGAACCCCGATTTTTTAATGTGGTGATCCTTAGAATTCTAGAGGTGTGATTTTCGCATTGGATATTTATCCTCGATTAATGTACCCTTGTTGTTGCAATATTTTTGCTTTATTATTTTGGAAGGGTTGTACGAGTTGTTGAGATTGTGATTATGTGTTTAGCGAGATGGTTAATGCCTAGCAGGTCTTTGGTGGTGATATATGCTTTTTTTATTATGGTACAACCCTTGCCTTGTTTTGGTTTATGTTTCGAGGTCTTCTAGGAGAGTGGTTCTTTGTGGGGGCCGGCACCTCGAAAGGAAGAAGGGCTCAGGATAACCCATATAAGAGTAGTTTAACAAGTGAAAACCTAATAATAGAACTTAGGGGATGGGTAGCAAAAAAACTTAAGATAATATTGGATACCTCATCTATGCATTAGGGCTATCACAGACTAATGATAGACTAAGAAGGTCATGGTCAGCAAAATCGTAACCTCGTCCTCATGAGAGGTTGACGGCTCTACATGAGCTACCCTATGGGGTCGATGCCTCAAGTAGGAGGAAGGGCGAGGATAACCATAGATGGGGGTCGGCACCTCAGGTTGGAGGAAGGGCCAGGATAACCCATGTAAGTTATGTGATGACACTCTCCTCTAGACACCCTTATGCCTTGTTTCTTGTTGCCTCTGGAATTGTATTCTGATTGTTGTTTCAGTTTCATTTGGAAATGTTTCATGATTTTTCTTTGGTTACTTGGTTAATGGTTATTACCTTTCTTTGTTGTGATGAGATTTATGGCTTAAATTTTATTATGTTGACTCATGAATGTTGTCGTTTATGTCCTTTGTAATCCTTGATGTTGTTATGGAGTTATTGTACTATGTTGTCTTTTAGTGGGATTGGTTTATGGAATTCATGGCCATGATTTCATCCTTGTCACCTCTGAGCACAGCGGGTGGGTTATTCATAACCCACGTGGTTGGGTGGAACGTGCTCCACACCCGTTGGGTTCCCCATCGGCATCCATTCTTCTTAGCATTCGTCAGTTGGAGCTTATACCTGATGTTCATTTGTAATTCAAACAATTATTGTACTATGTATTTATCCCACATGTATGGGAGATTTATTGTAATTCATTTATTGAGAACATGTAATGTAATGTTTAAACAATGATGTATTATTTAGGAACCCTTGTAAACAAGATTGTATGAGATGCATTATGATTGTAATATGTGATGTAATTATACTTTTACTTATGGTTCATGGATGTACTTCTATAAATGGTTATTGTAATGTTATGATGGATGTAATTTTAGATAAGTTATTCAGTTTCATCTTTTACCTTTTTGTTAAGAGTTGTTATGCGATGTGACCTCGCGTGCCCCAAAGGACTAGACGTTAAAATGTAATGTGCAATGTAAATATGTTTTAATGTTTAGTGGCATGTTTACTTTGTATTTAAAAAATAAATTGTTTGCAATGTTTGTTCTTTGGGGTTTTCATGATGTGTTACAGCTTTAAAAAACCTCCATAATCCTTGTTAAAGAACGGTCAAGGCAACAATTTTAACAATAGTTTGGTATCAAACCAACACCACAATGGCTCTTTCGACAATACAACTTAATCAAAGTATACTTTCCCACATGACAACATTGAATATAGCATTTACTTCACCCACTGCCACCATACACCAACCACAAGATTCATTAACCCTCGTAAGGAGAAAACACTTATCATTTAGCTTATGTGTATCGGGACATGAGACACCAATCCACCATCGCCAACCCACGCAATTACCAAGCTCCACATCACCACAAAAAAAAACTGGTCAAGTCACCGCTGACTGGGACATCCTTCACTCCAAAAAATCCAATTCATGGTTGGGCTAATGAAAATCTTGGAAAAAACTTCAAACAAAATAGCCTATCAGCTAATTATTGATAGCATTATTCTAGTCGCTGCTTAATTCAATGTTAGATGCTAAATTGACTTGGTAGAATAGAATGTATAAATACAACTACTTGCATGTTATTAGACTAAGGCACTGAGAGCTCTTAACAGGCTATACACTGCGAGCCCTCCATCGCCCTGAATTCTAATTACAAGCATACAAAGCCATACAAATTAGGCAACAACCCTAACACACAAAATCCCAATACTAAGTAAATTTGAAGCAAATTTTGGGAATGCATTCATAAAATCTCAACAAAGAGAAGTTAAAAGTATAGGAAGTAAATACATCTATCCTAGTGGTGTATAGCAAAGAAGGAATTATTTAATCGGTGCACTCAAAGTATGAAAAATGTCAGTTAGATTTATGTTGAAAATGGTGCAGCTATAGTTTCTTGATATTTAACAGGCCATCCTGAAATCTAAGTTTCTTGATATTTAAGGATTGAATAAATTTTCCAAAGCACTACAACTCTGAGACTAATATCATAAGACAAATATATTTAGCCATATTGACCATATATTTTAATCGTCTTTAAGAGAAATTCCGAAAAGATAAAACTCCATATTATCCTCGGATTTTTTCAATGACAAGATATTACAGGATCTATAGTTTTATTGTATGCTAGATCTAAGACAAGGCTATCAAGCTTTTAAATTTCACTCCCCCACCCCTCTTTATCATCTCTAGTTTTATTTTATTCCTATTATTCAATATTTTTGAAAAATAAAAATAAAGTAAGTGTAAGGAATTTTTTTTAATAATAATAACATTCATGCATTACAATTTACTTACTAGATAAATTCATGCACGAAAATGAGATGTGACATAAAAGAGGAGGCTATTATCACTATCTAGAAGCTCTTGAATGGAGGAGGATAACTTGTGTAAGTGTAATCTCTCCCCCCCATTTATTGAGTATGGGTATTGCCCAATTTTGGCAAGTTATGGAGAATGGACATAAGATCATGGGGGGATCTTTCATGATCATGAGTCATCCAAGCACACACTTGGTGGCATCCAATTTTATGCTCATGGTAAGCCCAATTAACTTGAAGGCCTTGTGAGGATTTTTAGAGGACATTGAGTATATGTAGGTAGCCTTCCTCTTGCCTTTAAAGCCAAAAGACATGGGGGCAACTCAATTAACCTCAACATAATGAAGAAAATATCTTGAGAGGCTACCCTTAATTTCAATATTGAAAACTTCATATGCATCACTTTCCCCTAAAACATGAGCAATACTCATCAACTCCAGGAGTCTAGAAAAATTTGAGGCTCTTAGTATTAAGCTCACATTTACCTTGCAATCCTATGTGTATGTTATGTATCTCCAACACTCTTTGAAGGTGTACAAGTACAAACCTAAGGCATAATTGGAGACATAATTTATAATTTAGATTCTCCTAGAATCTTGCTATTAGTTAACATATGCATTCATGAGGGAGATGAAGCACAATGTTGGTAGATAAATTTGTCTTTGGATTGATTTATGGCACTTTCTCTTTCCTAGGCACTAGAGGAAGAATTTGAGGATTATCATAATGGATGGGACCTACATGAGTTAGTGGACTCTAAGATGGAGTGCTAAAATCAAGATTTGAGCCATTGGAGATTTATGGGTCAAAAATTCCTTTGCAATTACATTTCTATTTGGGGACTCATTGATTGAGCCCATGTGATTTCTAGGTGAAATTGAATTATTTCTATTATTGGAAGATGATATTGAAGGTGGGAAAGGGGTTTCTAAATGATATGATGGTTTTGGTATCCGTTTTTTTGTTGAAGCCATTTATGTTTTTGGCTTGTCTCTTTGCCTATATATTGGAGGCGTGTACATGTTGGCATATGGTGTTTTACACCATTGCATAAAATGTTATATTATAATGTTGTAATCAAACAATTATTTAGTTGTGATTCACTTTGGTGGTGTGGTTAATCACACCATGTAATTATTTTGGGACCACTTTATTTTGTATTGTAACATTGATTTATTATTTAATATGTGAGAGATGTGAGATAATAATTTAATATTGGGGAAACATTAAATAAAGTGAAAACTTAATACTCAATATTAAATGAAGTATTAGTGGTTTTGTATTCATATGGTTTTATGGTACATAGTTTATCTTACCACTTGGTTGTATTTGTGTGAGCTTGTATCTATAAAAGCAAGCACCCATTTAGTGGTTAAAGTTGGAAAATGGGCTATCACTATTAAGTCTTTCTAAGGAGTGCATATGTGAAGCATGACATGAGATGTGTGGATACATTCTTGGAAACATGAGGATGAATTGGAGAGGCTTGATGCTTAAGTGGTATTCATTGTAACTCTTGTATTGCTTTATTGTTGAATAATAGATGGAGTATGGATGCTTCTGGATGTTGATTTTTTTCCTCTTGAGGGTTTTCCTAGGGTATATCTTGTATTATTTTGTGGTTTTTCTATTTTATCTATGAATTATGGTTACTTGCATGCATGTTTATCTTTCGTGGAGTTATGTAGGAAATATATTAGGATTTTGGGTTATGATGCATTATTTCCTAACAAATGGTATCATAGCTATAATGGTTGATGAGAGCTATGAGCCTCCATCTTTTTGGTTATAACCCTTGTTTGAGTAAATTTGGTACAAATTTGAATCTATGGACATGCATACTAAATCTAAGACATTACAAGATATGAAACACATGTAGGTTTTTTAATGTAAATGTGGGCTTTTTGGTTGTTAGGATTTGTTGGGAATATTCTAGATTTAAAGCATGCAAAATATGGGTCAAAAGGGTTTCTCAGATTGTGCTTTGATATGAGGTTTTTATAGAGGAAGTTTTGTAGATGACCTCTTGAGATAAAATGGACTTGACCATTGGATCCAAGATGGTTGAGAAACCAAAAATGACATAAGATTTTCCCTATTTTGGAGAAGTTGAAAGAAATACAATTTTTTTTACCCTCACAGCCCGTTGTATGATTGTACGACCATACGACGTCTACAAAAGGTAAAAAATATTAAAAAAATAAAAAAATGCATCGACCTATTAAAAATTATTAAAATCTTGCAAAATAATTTTAAATTGAAAAAAATTAAACCCTGTAGAATTTTTTATTAGAAAATCATTTTAAAAAAATTTGTGGGGAGCATGGGGTCTGCAGACCCATGCCCACCCCTATAGCCTTTTTCATGTCACAAGTGTATTCTTTGTCAATGTATGTGTCTTTAAGCCCATGACTTGTCCTAACCACCTATAAAAGCCTTTGACTAAAATTTTCGGCCTTTTTAAAAGGTTTAACTCTTTGAATCATTTCACAATTAAAATAGCCTAAACTTTACACTTATGAAAATCTAAATTAAATGACTTCTAAACCACCCACCCCAATGTTTTAATTCTAAAATATTAAATAAAAATCACCACTTTTAAAAATAATTTATTTTTTTTAATTTTGGAGTGGGGCCCAACAAAGAGTTGCTTATATAGCGAAATTGGACTTCTTTTTTAAGATAGGCATTAGAGACCATTTACAACATACTACACAATGGATTAGTTATATTATCAGTTTGTGGCACGTGGAATGTACAATACTTGTTTGATCACTTTTAGGTGCTTGAGATTTGACATGTGATTTTGTGAGCATCTAGAGAGTCAAGAGGAAAAACCTTGAAGGAGTACATATGTTTTTATATGATATTTATGATGGTATAGTTAATTATCAATTTGATGTTTCCTGGTTCAAGTTTATAGGTGTTTTTTCATAGTTGGAATTTGATGGCGACAGGTACACATGTTGTCTTTGGTTTTGAGGATATTGTTTGACACTAGTGGAGACTTGGAGTCTCGCATGGGTGATAGTTGAGTGTAGGTACAATGTTGGCTATGATTATGGTGTCATGGATATGTAGGTACATTTGAGCATTTACATGACATGATCATATATTTGGTTGTTTGGTGGTGATTTGAATTAGTGTTAAGAGGTTTTTATTAACTCTTTGATGCTTATTTGGTTCTTTGACAATGGTTACTCATTTGTGGACATGTTTGGAAAATTAGATCTATGGTTGATTTGGTTTTTGAATCTTCATGTCTATAGGATTATCTTCTTTGATATTCAGTTTGCATGTTACTAATGTGATGATGAGTTTGTATGATTCATTTTTTTGGACCTATGAGTTATGTAGGTTTTTGGATTAGCTACCCATTTTCTTGTAGTGGGATAACTTGGTGCAGACTATTTATATCCATGAGATTGATTCAGTTTTGATGCAGATTTTGTTATTGGACTTTTTTGTGGTCATTTTTTCATTGGTATGTTGCTTTGGGATGAGAGGATGGATAATTATAGTACATGATTAGTTAGTTATTGGGACTTGTAGCATGTCATTTGATCATGATGTCATGATAGCTTGTTTAAATTCATTGGTTATATACTTTCATTGCCCAGAGCTTTTGACAGTGATGACTTAGTGGTGTAGGATTGGTTCTTGATAGTTTGATGTCAATTGTATCTTTTTGACTTGGAGATCTTGGTTTCACTTGTTCTCTAGAGTTTTTGGGATTGCTATTGAGTTTGTATGGACCTAGATGATCTTCATGGAGATGGTTAGTTTCATGTGATTGGATATGTGGTTCTTGGTTTAGAGTGTGGTTGGTATTGTGTCATGGTTTACTCTAGATGCCAATTTAGAGGTTTGACATGATACATGATTCTCTTGATACTAGGATGTATGCATTAGTGCATGTGATCCCCTAGGAGGAGATGGTTAGATCATGGATGTCATAATTTATGTTCTAATTCTATAGTTGAAGCTTTGACATTGATCTTGTAGGTTCTCTTGGTATTGAGTACATTGGTCATTTTCTTGGGAGCTTCATGATAGGATGGTGTTGAATCTAGAGCTTGGCATGATTAATTGGTTTCAAGTTCTCATGGATATTTGGAGACATGGGTGAGGTTGGATTTCTCTTGTGATTAAAGACATTTTCTTGAGACAATTACTCTTTGGAGGCTTCAATAGGAAGACTGGAGAGCTTTCACCTAGGTATGGACGTAAGTGCATGATGGACCTATAGAGGAGATTGTTCTTGGAGTGATTCATGATGGCTTGGTTATCTTGGAGGAGCATTCTCATTCCCCACTCTTGGTCTACTCGGTAGTTTATCATTTGAGAAGTATTTTCACATTATTTATTTTAGATGTGTTATATTTTATGCTTTGATTTATCATGGGAATGAGTTGAGTCATGGTGATTGATTTCGGAGACTAATTTTAGGATTGTTTAGCATGATTTTATATTGTTTTATCTTTCATAGATATGGATCTTGATCTATGGATAGTTAGTTTTGGATGATTCATTTTGATAGATGTTTGGCATGGTTATCTCCTTGTGCACTTGAGTTTATGTTATCATTAATTAATGAGGAGTTTAAGAGATGGTTATTGGGTTGATTTCTTATTTTTGGAATAGATACTTTGAGTATGATCTTCATTTTACATCCATGTTAGCATTTACATGATTTATATGTTGTGTTTGACATAAGAGATTAAATGCTATTTTAGGTGTTGTTGAGGATTTTCATTTGGTGTTGTTAGGAGATCGTACTTGACATAATGTTACACTTTTGAGGTGTTGGAAGGACATGCTATGGCTTATAGGTTTTCTCTCTTCATTCTATGGTTCCTTCCTAGAGGTTCGTGTTCATATGATTTGGGAGGATAGTGGTGACATATTGTGAGAGATTACGTAGATATTTGGGTTGCATGTGTAGATCATTGTTATTATTCTTGGTACTACATATTTTCATCATTTATCACACCTTGATATAGTGTTGATTGATAGACTTGATAAGATTTGATATTACCCATGCAGTGGGAGTTCTTGGATATGTATGTTCTTCATTGACAAGTTTGATACAAGGAGCTTGTGATTGTGGTTTATGAGTTACATATAGTGTTGGCATGAGTTTATTGATATTGTTTATACTTAGGAGGTATGGATGGTTGGATGTACTAGCATGTGTTATGGATGCTCTTTCTGATCATGTGAATATTTTACATTTGATAGTAGCTTATTTGTAGCCTTTTTTATCACTCGGATTTTATACACATGTTCTTAGATTGGTGCATCTTCACCTTGAAATGTTCCTTTTCTTCCATAGGTGGCATGTTGGAGATCAAGAGTTTTTGTTTGAGATGATGGTCACTTTGATTTTATTGTAGGGATCTTGATGGAGTACAAGAGTATGTTGGAGGTACATGTGGTTACATGTATGGCTATGACGATGCATTTCATTGATTGATCCCTTATGAAATGTACACAAGTGGGAGAATGTTGGGATATGGTTTTATACACCATTGCATAAATGTTATATTATAATGTTGTAATTAAATAATTATTTAGTTGTGATGCTCCTAAGTGGTGCGGTTAATCACACTAGGTATTTATTTGGGGACCACTTTATGTTGTATTGTAACATTTCTTTATTATTTAATATGTGAGGGATGTGAGATAATAATTTAATATTGGGGAAACATTAAATAAAGTGAAAACTTAGTACCTCCTTGTCATTCTTCCTTACACTGGGGCATTTTTTTTTATTAATTTTCTTTGACACAACATGATAAATTGCATTGTATCAAAGAGGGGAAAGTGTAGAAACCTAGAAATTATCACTAAGCCTGTCAATTTATTAAAGCCCTTTTTTTCATCTTTGATGATTAAATAATCTTAGTGCGAGTCACGATTAATGCTATTGACAATTTTATTAAGGGTTTTTAGCAAGGTTTTATTAGTTTCCTTAGATTGGTTGTTACCTTGAGGGTATTAGGGGTGGACCGATGATGTTGGATGTGGTAATATTGCATAGGGTGTGAACTTCATTATTCTTAAATGGTTTTCCATTGTTAGTGATAATGACTGATGAGATACTATAACAAAAATTAATATGCTAAAGAATGAACTTGGATATTTTGGTTCCAATAGTAAATGTGAGGGGAATGGCTTCAACCCACTTCATAGAATACTCTATATCAATAATTATGCATTTATGGCCATTGGAGGATGAGGGATAAATATTTCTAACTAAATTGAGGCCCGATTAAGAAAAGGGTCATTGGATAATAATAGGTTGAAATCCTTGAGAAGGTGTGTGGATGAGATCTTCATGTTGTTGACATAAAAAGCACCATTTGACATATTGACATGCATCTTGCTCCATTGTGGGAAAATAGTATCTTATTTTGAGAATATTTTTAGCCAATACCATACCACTAGTATGTGCCCCACAAATACTATAATGTACCTCATATAATGCGAGATTTATTTATATCATGTTTAAAAATAAAATAAGGAACCATTATAGCCTTGATGATAAAGTGTATCTCCAAGGAGGGTGTAACATAATGCATGTTGGATGAAATATGTGTGTCGGTTGTGGGTGAGGTTAGGTGGTAAAGGATTGATCACAAAGATAGGTGTTTATATAATGGTACCAAGGAGATTCAATACCAACAATTTTGCATATTATCTTGGAACTAGGTACATCATATGCTAGGGTTAGGAGCTATTCCATGAGAAAATCATGTTCTTTAACTATCTTGTGGCATTTATAATAAAGATCTTATGATGGCCATGGCATTTGCTGATTTTTTATGCTGATTTTTTATTGAAGCAAGGAAATTATTCAAAACATATATGCATGAAGTACTATTTGAACCTATCTACCATGCACTTTTTTAAGAGGAGCTTGTTTTCTTTTGCTTGGTATTCATTATTAACCTATTTTATTGCAAGCTAATAATCTCCATAGGCTTGTAGTTTTGTGATATTCCATTTAATGACCATTATTCATCTTGTTATCAAGGCTTCATAGTTTTCCATGTTATTGGTGCATGGGAATGCTAGCATGAAAGACTTTTGTATGAGGTCATCTTATGGGATTAAAAAATAATGCTTGATCCAAAATCATAGTATGTATATGACTAGCCAAGATAAAGCTTCATAGTGGTGTATCAAGAACCTTGAAGATGGACTCATCAAAAAAATATACTATCAAAGGATGTGTATATTTTAGGGTAGCCTTTGCTAATTGATCCTCAACAACATTCCTTTTGATGGATTCTTTATCCACATATTCAATGTAAAATTCACAAAGGATCATGACCCACTTAGCTATTCACCTTGTAAGAGATTCTTTTGATAGAAAGTACTTGAGTGGATCAACCTTGGAAATGTGCTTGGTTTAATAATTAAGCATATAATATCGTAGCTTTTGTGAATTCAAAACAATGGCTAGACATGATTTCTCCATGGAACTATAGTTAATCTCATGGCAAATGAAAGTGAAATTGATGTAGTATATTACCCTTTCCATTTCATTATGTCATGCTAGAAGTTCCCATAATGCTAATGATATCATGGAAATATATAATAACAAGGGATTTACTAGAATAGGAGGCATAAACGTAGGTGGTGATGCTAGATATTATGTGATTTCAAAAAAAAAAATTGTTGACAAGTGTGGTATCACTAGAAGACTATGTTCTTGTAGAATGGGTGAGAAAACAATTGACACTTGTTTACAATATGAACAATAAATTGTCAAATTGCCTAGATCTTGCTTTGAATGCTACATAGTTGCTTAAGTGTCTTAGTTGGTGGCATTTTTATTATGGTTGTTAACTTTTCTAGATAACCTCTATTCCTCTTTGTGAGATAATGAAGCCCAATAACTTTCATACAGTAGCATCAAAGACACACTTCTTTGGATTAAGGAATAATTGATATTGAGTTAAGAGATAAAATATATGCTCAAGGAATTGAGGATGATCTTATCTTTTCTTAGATTTACTTAGGAGGTCATCCTTATAATCCTTCATGATGATGTGAAGGAGATCATGAAATATCACTAACACAAGTATTTGATATTTAGCTCATATATTTTTGAGACCAAAAGGCATAACCTGGTAGCAAAAGTTTCCCCATGGTGTGATCAACATTATCTTATGTTGATCATCTATGGTTATATGAATAATGATTATATCCTAAAAATTGTCTATAATGGATAACATTGCATGTCTAATTGTAAGATCTATAATGGTGTCAATATTAGGCAATGAGAAGTCATCCTTTGGGAAAGCTTTATTAAGGTCTCTAAAGTCAATGCAAATACAAATTCCCCTAGTGACATCAACAACTTTCATAATGTTAGATACTCATTTTGGATAATATATTAGACAAATGAAGCCTACTTCAAGAATTTTGTATAGCTCTGATTCAACCAAGGGAGTGATTCAGGGGTGCAACTTCCTTAGTTTTTTCTTAACAAGCTTTGCATTAGGTTGCACCATTAGATGATGGATGAGAGAAGATGGATCTAATCCAATAATGTTAGAATAGGACCATGGGAAGTTCTTATATGTCTTATGCAGGATAGTTGATATAGTTTTCTCTTCTTTAGATGAGAGGGTGGACACCATGTATGTATTTTTTTAGCTTTTCATTTGTGTCCAAATTGATTTCTTTGGTTTCTTCAATCACAAATGTATATATTTCTAGTCCTTGTGGATCCATGAGGGGGATATTTAATTCCTCATAATCTAGTGTCTTGTATAGGTTTTCACTAGAAGATACATCCTTTATTTTGACTTTTTATAGATTTGATGGTGTCTCATAGTTCAGTTTTCACTAGGGGGTACTTTGTTGATTTTTTGACTTTTTATTTTTGCAACTAAGGAACTCATCTTCCCCAAAGTATGCATAATTGTTCAACTCATAGATAAATATTTAATTATCATCACCTAGAGGGAAGTTGTCCCATTAACTCGATGAATGCCTCATCATTTTGGAACACTTCAAGAGGTATGGAGCCTTGTTGGTCCCAATCTATAAGTTCAAGATAATAGAGTGGAAGTTAAATGGTAAAGATGGTGTTATCAGTGAAGAGTGGGAATCTATCCAAGTCATCAAATGAGGTTATAATTATTTCACTATAAATAGTATTATCCATAATGTCGGAAGTAGTCTCATCATGTTAGGGCCATTTGATGGTTTTGTTGGTTTTTATTATGGAGGTATGTACCCAAAACCTTTTTTTATATGATTTAATTGTAAGATTGATTGGTTTTATAATTCCTTGTTCATTAATGCCCAAAATTTTCCCCTTGTAATTCATGTTTTTATTGATATAAAAGGGATAGGATATTCTTTCCATAGGTAGTCAAGAAGAGTATTATTTGTATTATGTTGATCCTTGTACAACCAAGTATTAACATCTTGGTCAAGTTCTAGTGTGTATGACGATGAAAAAATAGAGGTTTCATATTCTTTGTTGTTTGGTGATTTTTTATTCTCTCATTGGGTGGGTCGACCATATGAGTAAGGAGAGAGACATTGTGTCAATGTGAAAGGAATCCTACAACTCATATTATCTCCAAACTTTTTGAGTGATCTTGACCTTGGGGAGTATGAGCTTGGGGATGGAGGATGAGGTGGATGAATATGATAATGTATTTGGATTGATGTAAGATGAAGCTTTAGTTGTTCTAGAATTCACAACATTAGAACTTGGACAATGATTAAACTATTGATAAGATGTTTCCATAGTTTGATAGTACTCAAAGGGATAGGGATTGGTATAGATAGTAACTTCAATGTTGTTGTGAGGTAATTTAACACATTGATGATAAGTGGATGGAATGAAATGCATAGTGTGTAGCCATGGGAAGCCAAGGAGGAGGTTATATGGGAGGTCAAGATCAATAACTTGACATGTAGTATATTGCAATGTTGAACCACTTATACAAGAAGAAATATAGTGAACTTAGATTCCCACTCTACATTATCATATATGACTCACTTTAACCTTGTTTTTGGATAATAACTTCAATATTGAAAGCTTTATTATGGTATGGGTGAATGGACCAACTTACCATCTAAATAGAACCTACTAGGTTAACTAGTTAGGTAAGATACCTAATTCACACCAACACCCCCAATAAGTGTAACTTAGGGAGAAAAAAACCAATAAAAATGATTCATGGATGGATCCTAGCTACAAGCCATGCTAGATATCCATCTATAAACACAATCTCTCACAAACAAAAAATGAGAAAACCTAATGGGAAAAAACTCCTCCACAAAAGAGATAAAAATAAAAATTTCTCACTTAAGAATGAGAAGGGAAAAAACCCATGCAAGAAGAAATACCCCCACAAGAAAGAAGAATAGAGACTATGCAACCCCCTTTCAATGTAGAGTCTCCTACAATGATGGTAGATGCTCAATAATGAATGCTAAATATGATCCAATCTTGTTGAATAACATTCCTCCAATTAGGAAGAAACAAAACCAAGATGGCATGCATGATGTCTTCTCATTCTTGAAAGGAAAATGAGGAAGAAAGATGGTGTGTGATGTCTTTGAAGTATGCTCAAGTGTCTCCATGTTGATGTCAAAATCTAACACACTCCAAACAGACATTCTAGGCCACACTATAGAAGATGACAATTCATAATATTTTAGAAATGGATGTAGAACATTGTTTAAACACAAGGATATCTCCTCTAAAGACAAAGAAGCCTCCTACAAATGGTACTCGAAAGAATCCACACTCATGTAAAAGTATGAAGAATGATCATGTAGAGAATGAATAAGAGGGTCAGAGTGTTCCCTCACAACAAATGAAGAAGGATCATCTTCATCAAAGAGAATATGTATGCAATCAATGGTGTCTCCCAAACTAAAATATGGAACTCTACAAAAAAAACTAACAATTTTTTTCAAGTACTCATCCAAAGTATCTAGAAGACATTTTTCTTGTTATACTAAATCGCAAAAAGCCAAAATTGTGGCAACACAAGAATCATTAGAAGCAATAGTAGATAAAGGATATGAAATAACAACACATCTCTAGATCCTTAGTATATGAAAGAATACCAAGATTCAAATGACCATACTAAATCTCCTAAATCCACACTAGATGCTTGAGTGTGAACATCAACTAAAGGAGCCATAGGAGAAAAATGTGAGAAGGTGTAGACTCAATATTGGTGATAAAAATCCCCAACTACAATTGTATCTTTTCCATGTAAATCCTATATTATGATAAAATATAATGAGAACTCAACACTCTTTCTTGTTCCACCATGTGTGATCTAATAGATAAAAAGGATATTGGTTGACCATGAAGACACGTAAAGAACATCATTAAATGATCTATCATCCATGTCAATGGATCCCTTCCCAAAAACACACATATATATGTTATTAGCCATCAAGATGTGCAGTGATGAACAAGATTCAAATGAGGAGAACATACTCTCTAATGAATCAATATGATGCCAGGCTCTTGAATCAAGTATCCACCTCTCTAACTTAGAATATGTAACTACAACAAAATGTTTCCCCTTATGTCTCTCATAATTTGATAAAGAATAAGAATATGAACCCTTTGATGTTGAAAGAAATTTTATTTGATTCTTCTTATGAAGATGCTTCAACGCATCAATATATTTTAAAAATATTGATGTTCATCATGCCATGTTTTCTTGCAATATGCACATTTAGGATTCTCCTTCTTAGATGATTCCCCTTGAGAGCGAGAGGATTCATATTCTTTATGTAGCTTTTCTTTTACTTTTTCTTCTTTTCAGAATTCCCTAATATATTTTTGTACCTTAGGCTCACTAGCCAATAATGATTGTGATGAAGAAGACTTGATTAGACCCATGTGAATAAATTTTTCTTCCTCTTTGATGAGGAGATTTGAAAAGATAAAATTTAAGATCAATGCATGATTCTCCCATAGAAATTAAATGGTATGAAAGCCAAAAACAAACACAAAATACTTAGGACCAACCTTGGATAATATATTTTAAATCAATTTTAAATCCTTTACCAATATTGCAATCCTTCAATTGTGTTATTACTTGCTTAATCTTGGATATGTACCTTGGATGTGGGTTTTTTCATGATTCAACATGAAATTTTAAATCAAAAGAGACTGATGAACATATGCATCCAAGAGTTTTCTCATAGTCAATATGCCATTTTTCTAACTCTTTAGAATCAGTAAGTTGAGGAATGGTTTCTTTTAGATGGCCTAGACAGCCTTTTCCCATGAGATAATTTCATACTATTTTTCTCCATGAAACATAATTATATGGAGTTAGGAGTTCAATTTGAGATTTTTCCATTACAAAACACACAACTAACAAAATAAAGCAATCAACCACCACAAGATTTACCCCCCTAAATTACTCAATCAATAAACACCCCCAACAATATATGATTTGGAACTTTATGCTTAGTGTGATTAAAAGTGCCACTAGCCAAAATTAGAAAAGTGGACTTGATCTTAGTGCTTACAAATATCAAATTTGGCCACAAAATCAAAGTAAAATTTTCTTACATATAATGCAATCAATTTGATAAAATCATTATATTTGCATGAAAAATAATGTACTTTCAAAAATATTACACCCAAAAATTATGTTACTATAGAAGTGAGAATGGAGACCTAAAAGTTCCCAAAAAATGAGAACAAATCAACAACACCTATGTGAATCTATATTTTTTGGAGAAATTAGGTACCAAAATAAAAAACCAATTACATCATTGTGAAGAGCACAAAATTCTATCCCAAATAAAAAATAATGCTCCAAAAAAGGTCTTGAGCCCAAGTTATGAGCCCCTAAAGTTTTCCTTCCAAAATGAAAACTACATTAGAGAGGGGGTGCCCAAATTGGGGGTCAGCCTATTGGCATCAAGCTCTAGGTGAAGTGCTTGGATTTTGATAATTTGACAATCAATCTTAGGGTTTTTGGGTCTGCTGGACATGATGGAAAGGTCTATTTTGACTCAAAAGATCTCTAAAATTGTAGTTTACCTCTTGGATCTAGTAACCATTTCTCAACTTCAAACCCTCATATATCTAGCTTCAAATATCCAATTTATACAAAAAGGAAAAATTGAATTTCTTAAACCCTTTGGACTCAATGGTGAGCTCATATCTACACCAATAATCTCCAATTTTGACCTACACTACAAAGACACAAAGAAGAAACCCCCAAATTTGGTATTTCTTTGAAGGATTTTTTTTCTCTAGATGATCATTTGATGTAAAATAAGATCATACTCAACTTTTCAAGATCTACCAAGATTTTCAACCTAGATCTCTCAATAAAGACTAACAAGAAGCAATCCCACAAGCTCTAATATCATATAATAGTTGGTATAGAATATTCTACACCATACAAGATTTGACTAAAGATTATAGCCACCCAAGATCTAGGAACTTTATGAAAGCACAAGAGATATCACCTATGAAAGAATAATGGTATTTTATCAAAGGATGCAAATGATAGATTATGATTGTAATGATTGTTATTTACACATGAGAACCCTTGATTATATAGCCAATATGAGACATAGGACTAGAAAAGATATGAAAATGATCTAAATCCTATGTCATGAGACATCTAATATTTTATGACATATGGCACAAGCATTAAATGACAAAACATAAGACAAGATCTAATTCCAACTAAGACTTCATAATGAGGTTTGTAGATGACACTTCTCATCTTCACTAATGACCTTCAAAATTCTTAAATAATGTTATTATTGGTGAAATATGTTTAATGACACTTATTATTGGGTATCTAAATGTAAAGAGTGTAAATAATTTGTTGGTAAACCTTAACTTTCCACTATTCCTTTTAAAACTAATAATGATTGAAGAGCATTTTTAATAGTGGGCGTTAGATTTCATGGGGCCAATTAATCCTACTTCAAGTGTTGGTCACACCCATATATCTTGGTGGCTATAGATTATTTTACTAAATGGGTTGAGGCTATACCAATGAAGTGTACTACCTCGAAAGTAGTCTACAATTTTATTAAGGAGAACATCTTGGTACGTTTTGGGGTTCCCAAAAAGTTAGTGATAGATAATGCAAAAAAATTTCATCCTCGAAGATCATATTTTTGTTATGAACATGGAATTTCTCCAACTCATTTGAATCTAATTATTACCCCCAAGGTAATGGTCAAGCTAAATCTAGCAATAAAAAATTGGTGTCAATCATGAAGAAGCTTGTAGATGAAAATCAAAAGAATTGGCACAAGAAGTTATATGAGGCTTTATGGTCAAATAGGATTATGCAAAAAAGATCCATTGGAATGTCTCTATTTGAGTTAGTAAATATTGTATTGGTTCAACTCTGGGTCAATGCAAGATCATGGGGGGAAAACTAGGCCCCTAAGTGGCAATGAAAATTCAGAAAAATAAAGTTATGCAACTTGACATAAAAAATTGAATAGGTTATTAACATAATTTTGAAAATGTGTAAAAATAGAATTTGTAAGAAATAAATCTATTTAGTGGAAATTTCAAATTTCAATGCAATAGTACAAAAATTTTAAGAAAAAAAAAAAAGTAGGTGTTTTCCACCACCCTAATGGGGAGAAAAATAAATATATTTTTTTGAATATCTTAATATAAGTAGAGGACACATACCTGGATGTGATGCATATTTTTTTATATATTTTTGGCAAGAAAATATTTAGTTATAAATTTTCTAGTAGGAATTTTTAAAAATATTAAAAATGATTTGTCCAACCACCCTAACTTGGTCAAAAAATTATGAAATGTATTTATTTATTTTAAACTATAATTTGTGTAGCATTTTGTGTGATGCATCTTTCATATTCAAAAAATGTAACTTAACCATTTAAAAGTTATAGATGTTTTTCAATCAACTTATCAATCAAGACTTTGCACATAGTTCATGTAGAAAATAAATAATAATGACCTATTAAATTCAAAATAAATCATATTTTATATCAGAAGAATGTTGCCAAATTGCTAAACAAACCCTTTTCATTTCATCAAAATTGAATGAAAAAAATTGTCAGCACAAAGGGTGAAGTTTGAAAAAATCTTGCAACCCTTATAAACACATCAAGGGGATGTTGAATTTTCAGGTTGGTCACCCCCAAGCCAAATTCAAGTCTCTATTTGGGTGGCCTTGTCCTGTATTTAGGTGGTCCTTCTTCGTTTAGTATTTTTTCCAAAATCCACCAATCTTTGTTAAGACAACCTTGTCCTAGGTTTTGGTAGTCTTGGCATACCTAGCTCCTACTCCCAAATTTCATCCATCATTCAAAGGTCTTATCTCCAAATAGGTGGTCATGTTATATCTTTCAATGATTTTGTTCCCCATTTAAAAACTAAAGATTAAAATTTTGGCTTGAAACATAGATATAGCTCCCTAAACACTAAGGAAACAATAAAACACCCTTCACACACTATATTCAAAGATAAAAAGTTACATCCTTCACCTTAAACACCATATGTCAAACCAAACATTATGCCTCTAATGACAAGGAGAAACTTACAACACATCCCCTAAACATCTAAAAAATTGATACTATACCATTTAGAATAAAAACTCAAACCTTCAAAAACTTGAATCAAGATCTTAAATCACAAGAAAGCACCTCATAATTCTCTCTTGAGAACATAGCCTATCTCAAGTTGGAAAATCTTTGAAGAGCCAAAGACATAGTTTGTATCCACACTTCCTCACTTGAGAATTTGACCTATCTCGAGTAAGAAATCAATACCAAATAAATATCACCTTAATATCTTGAATAAAGCTAAAAGGAAACTAACTATAGCCACCCATTCACAAAATTGTTAGGTTAGGTGGCATTAATCTTGTAAACCTATGTCATTTATCTGTCTCCATGTTTTTTGGAAAGTCTTCTAAGGGACATGAGAGAAATTGATTAAATATTGGCATATATTTTAATTATATTTTCAAGAGAGGATTTAATGTTGGTAGAGGTTACACATCATTATGAAAAAAGTCTCTGTGTAGCACCCCTCTAATTTGCTTCTTTTTTTTTTAGACAATGATTTTACTTTGATAGACCATGATACTATGTTGTTGTTATTTGATCACTAACATTGGAGTGATGATGGTTTTTATATTGTGATGTGATGGTACACTTTATGGATGACTATTGATCATGACATGCTTTCTGGTTAACATAGATTTTTATTTGATTTGATATTGATATATGCTCATTTGTGGTTAATTAATGTTTATAGTTTTGTCAATTTTGATGTGACACTGTATTGGTGAAGGGAAATGGATTGCATCACTCACTTACGAGTGCCCTATGATTCTGGGATTTTCTCTTCACAGTGTGATTGTTTGTGATTTATATACATGTACAAAATATGTTTTATTGTAGGATTACAAGTATAGGACATTGAATCCACCTGGTTTCAAAGGTTTGAGCATGTCCATTTCCCAACAAAATAGTTGATTGGGAGATAGTAATAGGTTTTCCTTGTCAAACCACAACCCTAGCCATAGTGTGTCGTCAATCCTTGTTTTAGTATGCTTTGTTGTTATGTTGTCCACATTTTCCTTGTCATTTATTTATTTTGCAAGGTATGTTCTGTGGGAAATTAATGTTAATGAATCTTTATTATGGTTTTTAGTTATTATTTAATTAATTTTGATTATTATCTTTTTAGGCAAAAGGCATTGCGACCTATATATATTATATATAATATATGAGAAAAGTTTACATTGATATCATCAAAAGAAGGAATATTTCCAAATAATTCTAAAGCATACTATTGTCAGATACTAATTTCCATTTGCAACAAATATCTAAAATACCTATCAAAATACATCATAGTAACAAAATATAAGTCTTTTCAAAAACCTATGGCAATCTCCTTGATCCTTCTACAATAAAAGATGAATTAAACAAAAGAAGCATTTCATATATCCACTATAAGCCATAAAAAAATGATAATTTGTAAAGGCTAGAAATTATTCTTCCCTACAATCCTCTCCAATAATCTAGATTTCATCTTGACCTTCAGTTGTCTCCACCAAACAACATTCCTATGCAAAGAAATCTAACTCAAAATGGGGCACATAATGCTCTCCAACCTTGGCTGCTACTACATATTGCTCTCCAATAGAAAATCCCTCAACATTACCCATTGGAATGGCATTGTCAACTAGTGTTGACTCTATTTGGAGGATGCAAGCCCTAGCCACAACAACATATTGGTCACCAACTAAAGAAGCTGCAACATTTCCCACCCGATTAACATTTTCAACTAGTTCTAGCTTTGCTTGAAGAGTTTGAGCCCTCACCATAGCAACATCTTGAACACCAATTGATAGGCCAACAATGTTTCCCACTAGTGCAACATTTTCCTTTTAAATTGGCTCTATCTAGCCACATCATATCACAAACCATGTGCCACCATCTTCTACACCAAAAGAAGCTAAAGTCTAAGGTGGGCGAAGTTTATGAGCACAAAGAAATGAAATTGCATAATACTTTTCATTGATGTCAAAATTTAGTGTGACATCCAGATGTTGGGAATTCCTTCTTAAAGCTTTAAGTAAAATGTTATCATTTCTAAATTGTAATGCTAGCCTTATTGCTTCCAAAATGACATCAAAACCCACTCTATTTTTGACAAATTCCCTAGGGAATAAATCACCCAAATAGCCACCACCCACAAATATATTGTACTATTGAACAACTTGCAGTATTGTATCACCATCCAACATTTAGGGTTTAACAAATTTAGAGACAATTAACTCCAAATCTACTAGGGATTGAAGGAGATCCAAGGTATTTGATAGAAACACAAAAAGAACTTGAGAGGGGTAGATCAGATGCCTAGCTCTAGGACTAGTTAATTCAAAGCCTAGTATAAAACATACTGATTCCTCAACCCTAGGATATTGAACTCCAAAAATCATTGCCAAGTCTGCATGGGTGAGATTAAATTTTGATTAATGTTGTTAGAAGCTTTATATTTGATTTAATTAATTAAATTTAACTTATTTTGTAAAGTGATTTAATCTTTGATATTAAATTTATTTTATAAAGTGATTAAATTAATTAGATTAAATTTAATTAGATTTTTTTTTAGATAAGAGGCATAAAGCCTATATATTCATATTAATTATAAAAGCATAACAAAATTGTAACAAAAAACTATTTGATTGCCATTTGAAACTTGGCAATGCACTTTTAGAATTTGCTAACAGTAACACCCTACCCTAATTATAGGACTATCTACATCACTATTCCCATACATTACAAGCATATTATCCATTTCAAAAAACCCCATATTTAAACTCAAACTTGATTCAGCTGCTAAAACATCCCAATTAACTATCCACTAAACACTGTAAACTTCCCCAATAATTAACAACTAAATACTATAGGTGTATAACTAACAAAAAGGATCAAAGCACCAATTTTTTTAATTCTTTCATGTCAATTGGCTTGTTCTCACCCTAGCTTTCTTTAGAAGTCATCCTTTCCATCACCCTGGCTCTCTTTTGCCTTGTATAAACTTCCATTCCAATATCTTTACATGTACCACCAGCTGCTATGGGCATATTCCTTTCGGCCACATTCCCCTTGTCCTTTCCATGAACCGTCATCAAACTATCATCTTTCTATATATTTCCTTGATCCAGGGTATGCACTTTCCTAGAATTAAGGTTTTTTTGAAAAAACAAGCATGCATGAGAATTGAGAAATGCAATTGCAATTTTTTTTTTTAATGTCCATTTCCAACTGAGCACAAAAGCAATGTGAATGCTTTCTCAAAACCTTCAAAAAATAATGATCATTTTTACTCTGCAACCCCATTTTCATGGCTTCATATACCTCATTCAACACCTAACACTTTCAAAGAAGTTTGTGTGAAAAATCCCTCCTACTAATCCTTTACCCTTAAAAAAAAGTACCACTGAACCACCGATAGCAAGTGACCATGAAGAAAGTGGCATTTAACATATTTATGTGCAACTAACTCTAGTTCCTTGAAAGACTAAGAAATATCAAGAAAATTAGAAAAGAAGATTGATAACACCTGGGACTTTAGGAAGAATCACCCGACGTGAATCAGGCCTAATGATTTCCATCCCTAAAACTATTCAAATACTATCTACTATTCTAGGACATTCCATACAAAAAATTAAAGAAAGGTCTTCATCTGAGAGGTCTTCTTCAAATGGCTTCTCCTAGTTTTTAATTTGTATGGAGAACCTCAAATTCTAGGGATGTGCCATGTGTATGGAGAAAATAATATATATCACCACCCAAAGAAGACATGAACCTTGCTTGCAAACTTTACTATGAAACGACCGCCACCTGCTCTATTTACCAGCTCATAGACTTATAAAAAGATGGACATGTTTCCCTTGTTTCGACACAAATAAAAACCCTCCACCTAGCAATGCCATATCAGGTAATTATTTAGAATGAAATGATTGAAAGTTAAGAATTCCCTTCCCACAACTGAATGAGGACACATTTCCCAAAACACATTGCATCAACCCTGTAGTTAGGTTATGTTTCATGATTACCCATGTACTTGCTTGCGCACTTGTGCAATCAAAACAAAGTGAGGAAAAATCTGATGAATAAGCCATAAGCCTATCCATTATGGAGGACTTAGTCACTTTTTGTGAAGCAATATGTTGAGTCAGTATTGCATTAGCATGCCAAAGATTATGGTAAGTTATTGTTCCCACCTCACACCTTGATTTAACCTTGATAAATTTCACAGGCCTTATTTAGAAAGTAATAGATTATGTAAAATTGAATCTTCTCTTAACAACACTTTCAAATATTTATGCTTGAACTCTTTTCCTCCACACCCCATATTTTCCAATCTATTTGAAAAAAAATTTGCTTCATGATAAACATGAGAAATGTGCACCTCTTGAATAGAGTCCATCAATAACCATGTTTTTTGTAAAAGATAACAAAGTTTCCAATTATAAATTCTTTTCAATTTGCATGCATTTATAATAATTAGGGAATCTCCTTCAATATGCACCTTATTCATGCACAATTCCTTTACCAAACATAGTCCCTAAAGTAGAGCCTTTTCCTCTACTACATTGTTTGTATCATCTTCTAGTTTTAGAGCTTGATCCATTAACAAAAAGCCATTTGAATCACGAATACAAACTCCTACCCCTGAAAATCCTGGATTTCCTTTGCATGCACCATCAAAATTTAGTTTAACAAAGCCAGGATCAAGAGGTAGCCACTTAACTTTGGATCTATCAACTTTAATTGAGCATTGATCTTGACTACCCCCATAAACTAGCTTGGATATGTGTTCCCAATTACTTAAAATCCAATTATCTAAGTTAGTAAATGTAGATGAGTGATTTTTGGTATTCCTCACATAAGAATTGACTACCTCTAAAATTTTCTTTTCAATTTTGAAAAGAAGTTGCTATAGTGATTGTGATTGCTAATGGAAAATCCTTTGATTTTTCTCCCACCATATACACCAAATGACTAATGAAGGTGTTGCTCTCCAAATACAAGCATAAAAATAATTTTTGTATAACACAGACCAACTCAAAAAAAGGTCCCATAAAGAACTAGGAAATGGGAAATGAATATTAAGTTTCCCTCTTACAAATTCCTAGCATTCTTGAGCTACTTTGCAATAGACAAAAATATGATCCACATTTTCAATAGATTCTTGACATAAAACACAAGTAAAAGGATCCACTATGCCCAATTTGTGCAATCTATCACTAGTCAAAATCCTTTGCTTGAGTGCTAACCATGCAGAACTTCCAACCTTAGGAAGTGACACAGGGTTCCAACAAAACAGGAAGGCTCTGTGAGACTGGGACTGAGATTCCCTCACCGTTATTGACTTATACCCTTCATGTACTGAATAGTTTCCATCTTTTGTAGTAGTCCATAATAATTTGTTTGCTTTCCCTGAAAAGAAAACTTCCCTTCTACCCAAATCCCTCATTAGAATTGAATCTTGGAGAGGAGTAATATGAAGGATAGAAAAATCCTTCCATATAACTTTATGAGAATGAAGATCAACTACAACTAAATAATCTATTAACTTTCTACCCCATACTTTCAAAAAAACTTGAACCAAAGGCTGCAATTCTAGCACTGAATTAAGAGGTGGAAGGCCATTCCACAAATCCATCCAAAAGTGAACTTTCTCCCCATCATTCACCTCCCATGTCAAAATAAGGAAGAATAGTATCCCAACATAGAATGATGAAGTTCCACATGACCAACTAGAAGGTGGATCTTCTATTGTAAACACACTTTGAGGATTACTATTGTCTAGATACTTCTCTTGCATTATGTTACACCATTTGAGGTTAGGTCTCTTATACATTTTTTATGACAATTTTTCTCCCAATGCTAGATTTCTTGAAAATAGACTATGCAAACAAGCCCCACCAGCATGCTTGTTCATACACATAGCATCCAAGGAAATAAGAGGCAGTTTCCTTTTTCATCGATATTGCCTCTCCATTAAAAAAACTTTAATAATTTTTTCAATACTTTTAATAATAAATTGAGGCACATTCAAAACAACAAGAAAATAGGTTGGGATTGAAGATAGAACTATCCTAATCAGCATGATCCTACCTGGAAATGACAACCACCTCATTTTCCATGTCATAATTTTGGACTTGATCAATCAATGACTTGTTTCCAGTACTTGGTTTTATCCTGGCCCATAAAAAAGAGAATACCTAGATAAGAACTAGGTAACTCTACTAATTGAAATCCTAAAATATCAATGATTCTCTTTGAGATTGAGGAGCCTATATTAAAAATGAAAATCTTGGATTTATCCACATTTTTTTTCCCCTGAAATCAAGCAATAATTGTCAAGAGTTAACTTTATTTGGTGAGCTTCATGAATAGTTAATTTCCCATATAGAAAAGTATCATCTGCAAATAATGAGTGCGTAGCAACAGATTGAGTATTTGGAATATTTATCTAATACTAAAGTCCTTGATTGTGAGACCTCCATATGGATCTGCTCAAAGCTTCTTCCATTAAGATAAATAGGCATGGTGATAAAGGATCACCTTGTCTAACCCCTTGAGTAGCACTAAAGAAACCAATTGGTGTTCCATTTATTAAAACTAAAAACTTAGCCCCATCCAGACAAGATCTAATCCATTTACACCATTTATTATTAAAGTCAAACCTCTTTAAAACCTTAATTAAGAAATCCCATTTAACTCTGTCATAAGACTTCATCATGTCAAGCTTAATGATAAAAGAAGGTATTTTGGTGGAATTTATTGAATGCAAAAATTCATGTGCAACTATAGCTCCTTCTAAAGTTTCTCTACTAGACACAAAACCTCCTTGTTCTGGTGAAACCACTCTTGAAATGAGGGGCCAAATTATGAAATAAATTGCTTTTGTAAATATTTTGTAGATAGTGTTGCATAATGAAATTGGCCTAAAATCCGCAAATGTCTTTGGGGACTGCACTTTGGCAATAATGGAAATATGTGTTGTATTAAACTTATTTAGCATTATTCCAGACTTCCTCGATTCTTCCAATGCCAAAAAAATATCAACACCTACAAATTCCCAACACTTTTGAAAAAAGAGCACCATGTACCCATCAGGACTCGGAGCCTTATCTAGTGCTAAAGAGAATACCACCTTCTTTACTTCCTCCAATGTAAATGGCCACATCAACATATTATTATCTTCTTCGGATATCAAATTTGGAATACACCCTAGCAATTATTGTTCCTTATCTTGATAAGATCCACCATCAATACATGAACTACTTAGAAGCTGTGAGAAGAATCTAATTCCCTCGTTCTGAATATCTACTTTTTATGTGAGTAACACATCTATTTCTAATTGATGAATTGAAAAAATTGTTGAGGATGCCCTTTTAAGCTGCACAGATGTATGGAAAAACTTTGTATTTTTATCTCTTTCTTTAAGCCATAATTCCCTTGACTTTTCACACCAATATATCTCTTCCATTGCTACTAGCTTAGCCCATTCCAATTTTAATTTCCTTTGTTATTCATAAGTCACTGCATCCAGACCTTGTGCTATGATCTTCTCATTTATCTATGTAATTTGCTTGAAAACCAACTCTTTTTGATGAAAAATGTTCTTAAAAAAATTGCAATTCCAATGTTTAATCTGCACTTTTACAAACTTCAAATTATTCCAAAGTTGTAACATGCAGGAACCCTTAATGAAAGGAGTTGAAAACCACCAATGTTGTAGCAATTGCAAGAAATCTAGATGTCTAAACCACATCTTAAGGAACTTGAAGGAAGAGGTATGCTTAACTGCAAGAGGATGTACTACTATGTCTAAAGAAACAACATAGTGATTTGAAGCTACAGTAGGTAAAATATGAGAGAAAAGAATTTTTGCCCCAAAAACCAATTTGATGAAGCCAAAAATCTATCTAACCATTCTAAAATCTGCAAGAAATATTTTCTCCTATTATTCCATGTGAACAATCCATTCTCTTGC
Source organism: Sequoia sempervirens (assembly GCA_007258455.2). Classification (NCBI taxonomy): domain Eukaryota; kingdom Viridiplantae; phylum Streptophyta; class Pinopsida; order Cupressales; family Cupressaceae; genus Sequoia; species Sequoia sempervirens. Next base: position 209,107,202 of record VDFB02000008.1, on the reverse strand, counting down.
AAAATATCAATTAGGGCATTATCATTTATGAAATTTGAGAAATCCTCCATCACTGTTGGAGGGGGATAAATACCTCCTTTTTTCTCCATTAAGGATGTTATAGCATTGAAATCCCTAGCTATAATTACTTTCTCATTTCTAAAATTATCTAGATAATTTGGAAAACTTTCCCATAATTGCCTCTTCTCAATGGTAGCAATAGGAGCATAAACATTTATAAGATGAAAGTATAGATCAAAATGTGAAATTTGTACAAGCTATCAATGTTTCTCATTAATGAGAAATTGTAAGGTGACTATTTTTGGATCCCACAAAGTGATAATGCCACCTGATGCCCCCTGTACTAGCAAATGAACAAACTTCCAGAATTTCCATTTCCCAATAGTAGATTAGAAAACCTTTTCAGAAGTTTTAGTTTCTTGAAGTAGCACCACATTTTATCTACAAGCATCTATTTATTGCTTGATTTGAGCTTTATTGTCAGAGGCACTAATACCCTTGGAATTCCATGAGAAGAGCTTCACTAGGATTGAGGAGAGCAGCATTCTCTCCTCAGTCTTTTATTCCCTGACACAATCAGTTTAGAATCCAATGTTGTTTGCAACCCAATTGTTATGGATTCTTGCATTTTTGTGGCATAATATTTACAACCCCTTTTACACAATTTTTTTGTTGGATTTAGTTGATTAGATGAGGTTTGTGTAATAGATAAAGTCTATGAATAATCAAAACTCCCAGGATGCCTAGCAACTCGAGATTCTTCTTCAAAGACAAAAGAAACATCAATAGGAATATTCAAACAATCTTGGATATTTACTTCCCCTTTTGACTCAGTATCTATAATTCCTTCTAATTCTTCCATTAAGTCAAAGTCCCTCAAAGTAGATTGTCCAAGGAAAATTTCCTCATTCATTACTTCATCTTCAATCTCTTCTATAAGTTATGTCCCAACAAAAGCTAACACCTGATCTACAAAATCTTCTAATTCTAAGCTAGCAACTAAATCATTATGCCCCATAGTGATGCACTTAGCTTGTTCATTGGCTATCGAAATAGATGCAATCAAAGGATCTGAACTAAACTTTTTTGACCTTTTACCTTCTAACATTGATTGTTTCACTATTTCCTCTATTTGTTTAATAGACCAAGTAGAGATAGATGGGTTGGATAAGTTCAAGGATTTGGAAAGGAGCTTATGAAAGGGAAATTTTTTGGATTCAAGTACTTTGAGCTTCGAAACAAAAAACTTTTCTAACACCCCCCAACATCACTAGAAATCTTTGAGTTTATAGATCTGAAAAAACAACTTTTCTCGTCTGATTTAAGAATTAGGGGTTTGAATGGCACTTACTGCTGCATTGACAGATCAGCCTGTAACTGTCTTGAAGAATATTCTTTGGAGACTGGACAATTTACAAAACTTTGTCCCATAGCTCATGACAAGCAAAGCATACATTTTCTTAATTTTCAATTATTAACTCTTGTACCCATCTTCTAAATCTTGATGCCAAATGTATTTGAGAAGGAATGAGCTTATTTACATCCAAAAGGGAATAGAATCTAATGGGATTTGTAGGTTCCTTAAAGGTCTTTTCATGAAGAAGAAAGATACCAATCTGATTAGCCATTACTTCTATTAGCTTCAACTCTCTATATTCCAAATCCAAATCCTTCATTTGTATCCATGTAGGAATAAACTTGATTACCATGTCTTGGGGTTTAAAATTTGTTATCCATGGTTGTAAATACAGACTAGATCCTTGAAATACCCATGATTTTATTCAAAAAACAACATCCCTAATTTTTTTATCTGAAAATAAAACCAAAAAAATTCCCCTAGGCTTGTCTAGGCAAAAAACTTGAGAAACCCCTTCCCATTCTACATAAAGTAAATCTTTCAGAGCATTAAAATCCAAATTTAATTGCTAGAACTTACCTATTAAGGATGTTTGGCAGAGATCTTGAATCTAGGGCTCCAAAGCATTATTAGGACAGGATATTTCCACAAATTTTCCATGGGTTTGCTTGAAAGATTCACTTTTAGTTTCCTTATTTTGTGAATCTTCATTTTGTTGTTGATTCATTTCCACTTCTTTTGTCCTCCATTGCAAAGTCCTTTTCTTTTGAGAATTATATTTTCCATTCTCAACCCTTTTTCCCTTCACCCTTGTTGATTATATGATTCGCTTCCACTTTACTTTGCTCTTTCAGAAAGCTCAGATTTTCCTTTTGTATGCCTGGAATTTGAGGTCACTTTGGATTGAAGGAAGCACCAGAAGGGTTGAGATGAGTCCCCTTCATTTGGGATTTAAAATCTGCCTATGCTTTCTCAAAAAAACTATTTAGATAAGAAGGGTTTTGTTCTAGCTTTTTAACATCCATCAAATTTTCCAACTCCCTCAACACACCACTATCATCTTTGTATAAATCAAAGATAGGTTGCTTACCTCACACCAATCACTTGGAATGATAGGGCTTCTAGTTAGGTTTTGAAAACCTATATCTAATAGGACCATACCCTTGTCTTGCATTCTATTGGTGATTGTTCTTGAGCCCTTGGTAAACAATATTCCTATTATCATGAGCTTGAAAATGATGCAGGTCCCTATCATGCAAAGCCTATTCCCTGTCAGGAATTTGACCGTTGGACCTCCATGAACAAGTCATTTTGTTCATGTACATGACTCTTTAATTAATATGTGAATTATGAATTATTAAATGCATAAATATCATGTAATTATCTTAGAGGAAATATATGTGATTTGGTTGAAAAGATATTTTATTTGTGATGTGTTAGAAAAATTAAACATTGTTGTTGGGAATTAATTCTTAGAGAGAATATTTGCATTAATTGAAAGAGGAAAGAGGCTACTTCACAACAATGAGAAAATATATTTTGGGGAAGTTGTTGAAAATTGAAAAAAGTTCTCAGGAAATCTTGGCTCTAGTTTTGTATTCATCTTTCTAGAAAAGTGGATAATTTGGAAGAAGCTCTGGTGAATTGAAATCTAAAGGCGAAGCTCTACTTCAAACATCATTTCCCCAAGCATCTAGAAATAGGTTCTCTAAATTGATTTTATTTATATGCAAATTGGAAAGATTGCTTGTACAAGAAGAATATGTTATTTGTGTAGAAGCTTTAATATATTTGGTAAATTTGAAAGATTGTTGTGTTTGGAAAATTGTCGCAAAAGCTTAGAGCTTCTGTAGAAATTGTTTTAAGCTTTGATTTGTTTGGAATTGGAAAATTGTTGTAAAAGCTTTAGAGCCTCTATAGGCAATTGTTTTTAAAAAATAGAATTCCCAGAGGGAAAACAATAGAAGTTTTGGAAAATCTCTATAGGAATGGATTTAAAATCTTCTTATCAAAATTTGGGGAAAATATTGTTTATATGGAAAAGATCTTTTTGTAGAAGATTATTGTTTTGTTTTGTTTTCCCAATTAGTTTTATTTGGCTAGGAAATTGAGCTAGAAGATTTTGTAAATACTTCCTGTAGATAAATTTTTGTGAAAATAAATTATCCGACTAGAGCATTCATGTTGATGAATATATGAATATATGAATATATATATATATATGTATATTTTTATATGTTATTGTGTCCTTGTAGAAATCATTTTATTAAAAAATTATATTAAAAAATAGAATTAAAAATTTGTATGATGATTAAAAAATTGCAGGTCTAAGAAATTTGTATGGGTGTTGGGGGGCTACCCCCATAGGGGGAGGCAGGTTGTGGAGGTAGTGCCCAACACTACCTTCATAGGTCATGCACCCCCATATGGGGAACCGGTTGTGTATATAGCCTAACACATAACTTTCGTCTGCCTACCTTTCGTTTTGATTTTAATATGAATTTTAATTTTTAAAATATAATATATATATATATATATGTATATATGTGTGTAAGTATATATTCATTTATTTATATATATATATATATATATATATATAAATATATATTTTGTAATTGTTTGGAAATTGTAATTTATTTTGAAATAACTAAATAATATATTTATGCATATATATAATTATATGTATATATACATATATAATTATATATATAAATGGATATTTTGTTATAATAGATGCATTAAATGCACAAGTAGATGATTTTAAAAAAAAATTAAAAAAAAATTGGTTTTTATTAAAATGTAATTAAGAAATTGAAATAGACAATTAGATTTAATTTCTCTATTGTTTGTAATTGAAATTGTATTAATTTAGTTTATTTTGGGCAATGTATTATTGTATTTAATTGCAATGGAAATTGGATTTAGGAAATCATAATGGTAGATTTATTTCCTGCTTGAATTGCCTATTTAAATTATGATTTATTTTGTTCATGTAAGTTGGGGAAATTGGTTAGTTGTGTATGTAAGTCTTCCAGATGATGTTATTTTATGAGGGGGTTGTGTTTTATGGTTTAGTCCTTTGATTTTCCTTGGCTAGCGCACTTAGTTGCAATTCAATTAAACACCTGGTTACCATGAACAAAGATGTGTTGCCTCTTATATTTTGGATTGGGATTTAATATCCATTTTGTGCACTGTGTTTACCCTTGGTTGTGAATTAGATCCTTGTGTTGTTAGTAGGGGAGTGGCTCTCAATAGGGGTTTGCACACAAAGTGGTACAAAGGTAACTCATGTGAGAGCTAGTTAATTCAATGGAAATTAAATAATTATATTAGGGGAAGGGTAGCTTAAATCATATAACTTGTTAATTGTGCCTCACTCATGGGATCAAGGGCTTGTTTAGGCTTGGGATGAGATGAGAAGGCCTACAATGACAACATCATTATCTTGTCTCTTTGAAAGATATTTTATTCTGTATTGATTTGTGTGTGGGGTTGGGGGTTGTTAGAGGCTACCAGGGTAACCCAAGATGGGGGCTAGGGCCTACGAAGATTTTCTAGGGTAACCCATGCAACTTTTTGATGGCACTCCTCCTATGACAACATTATGTATTGTGCAGTTGATATACTTGATTATTTTACTCTTGAAGCAATGTAACCTTTATGTATGTATTGTTCTTGTATGGTATAGTATTGTGTGTTTCCTATGTCTAGAGGTTGTTGGTTTTTCCTAGGAATCCCTTTTAATATCCTCTACCATGGGGCATGGACCTTCAGGTACCACCTGGTTGGGTGGAATGTGCATGTTACACCATTGGGTTTCCACTACATGTTCATGATGGTGGGATCTTTGAAATTGGAGAGCTCACATGTTCTAGTTACTTATACCATCTCTTGTATACTATAGGTTTAGTTGGATAATTATGTATATGTACTACTCTTTTATATTTGAGGAGGATTTTTGTATCATTGTTATTGTAACATTATTGTATGATCTTCCTCATTTTGGGAATAAGTCTTGTAACTACTTTATGGAATGAATACAGTCTACGGATGTTTCTTAAATGTACTTTGTATGTAATGAGATGAGTTTAATGCTTTGGATGTATGTTATTTATTTCATGAGCATTATTTATATGAAATGGATTAGTTTACTTTTGTATATTATGGCATTCAAATGTAAGTAGTGTCATGTACCTTGGAGGATGTATGTGTTAAGTGTAGTTCACTTTACTTGTTATTAATTACACTTTAAAAAAAAATTATGCTCCCATTGTGTTTATTTCATCCTCTAGGGTTATGTGTTGGGGCATTACACATGGTATCAAAGCCCAAGTTTAAACATTGGGTGCTCTAGGATAATATTGAACCCATTAAGTTGTTAGGGATTTAAGTTTGTATACCTTGTCTCATACCTTGGTGTGTATGTGTAGGATCATGCCACCTAGGCAAGGTCATGGTAGAGGTCGTGGTCATGGCTGAGGAGGTGATTGAAGAGGTAGTCAGCAAGACTCACCTCCCCATGTTTCCCATGACTCAAATCATGAGGAACATCAGGCTTCCCAAAATAATTTGAGAGGCTATGATCAGAATCAGGATCCACTAGGGGTTGAGGGCACTCAATTGTGTCATTTGTTAGAGGAGACTCTTGCTCGCCTTGGGTCAAGGCAGGATAGAGATCAAATTAATATTGGTGAGAGAGAGGTACCAGAACTGCCAGAGGTAGTCATAGCCACTCACATGAGAGACCTACTTAGAGCTCGTTCACCCACATTTAATGGTTTTGATAGCAGATTAGAGGCCAAGACATGGTTGATAGACCTAAACCGATGTTTTTCTATGCACCCTTATGGTAGAAACACCAAGTTCAAGTATGCAATCATGCACTTGCGAGACTTTGCATCTACTTGGTGGAGATTGGAGGAGTAGAAGCTCCATATTGACATTAATTTTGTTTGATGGGATATGTTCATCAATAGGTTTATAGCCATATTCCTTTTTGACCATAGGCGACAACATCATGAAGACAAGTTTCATGCTCTGCAATAGATGGACATGTCGGTGGAATAGTATGAGCATCAATTTTATGAGCTCAAGCAATTCACCAGCATTGGTGATGATGAGGGCATGCTTGTTCAGTAGTTCATTATGGGCTTAAATTCACAAATCAGTGGTGGTGTTTGGGTTTTCAAACCCAAGACTATGGAGACAATAGTAGAGAAGGCCAGACTGGTGGAGGAGAACTTGGTGATGGCATTGGGTTTCCATACTAGAGTGCAGATAGGAAGTGCTTTAGTTGTAAGGCCTAGTTCATGTAGTGGCCAGGCTTGGGGATTTGGACCACTTAGGACCCAACAAGTGCCTTCATAGAGTGGTGAGCATCAAAATTCATAAGGGAAACAAAAGAATTTCTACCAAGATAGGGAGATAGGTATCAGTCAGGGGGTGATAGGAACTGGAGGAAAAACAAACACCCCAAATTTGAGTGCCTGACATAGAGTATGCAGTCTACCTATAATAGGAGTAGTGTTTAGCAGTTGAGTGTGCCTCCTAGAGGTAGAGGATTCAACAGAGGTACATGATGTTTTTCTTGTGGCCAATAGAGTCACATAGCAAGATAGTGTCCCAATAAGGGCACATCAGGTTATACTCAGAGACCAATGGTGTCAGAGCCAACTATTGGAGATGCAGGTAGAGGTCATCAAGTATTTGCTACAGTTGACAACTATCGGTCTAATCACCAAGGCACAGTGGTAGAGACTTCTAGTATGTTACACGGTAACAATTTTACCATTTTATTTGATTTAGGAGCATTAGATTCTTTTATTTCATCATTTGTCATAGCGCCTTGTAGACTGAGGGTAGTAAAGCAAGACGTTAAGTGGCAAGTCAAATCGACCTTCAGTGCTAAAGTTGCGGCGCATTCCCTTGTACCTGATTGTAGATAGGAGATTAGATCCTTTCACGCTACAATAGACCTCTGCATTATACCGTTGGGGTCGTATGACATCGTCTTAGGAATGGATTGGCTTTAGGCTCATAGGGTTGTTATTGACTCTTGATGTAAGTCAATTCGATGAGTTGGTGTATCTGGTAGAGAGATTGAGATAGTGGGATTTCAAAGACCCATATCATTGAGGATGATCTTGGCTATGAAACTAAGGAGATGTGTTTGTTAGGGTTGTCAGTTGTTTGCATTGACAATAAATGACTTGGAGTTGGGTGATAGTGAGGAGAAGGTTTCTCTTCATAGCCACCCCATACTTCAAGAGTATGCGGATGTATTTCCCAATGAGATTCTAGGGATGCCACCTCAGCATGACATTGATTTCAATATTGATCTTATACCTAGATTTGATCATATTTCATGAGTTCTATACTGTATTACTACACATGAGCTTAAGGAGCTCTGCTTGTAGCTAGAGGAGTTGCTAGTGAAGGGTTTCATCTGCCCTAGTGTTTCACCTTGGGGAGCACCAATATTTTTTGTGAAGAAGGATGGTTCTCTCCATCTGTGTATAGACTACTGCCAGCTGAATAAAGTGACAATCAAGAATTGATATCCCTTACCGAGGAATGATGATGTGTTTGATCAGACCAAGGGTGCTACAATTTTTTCAAAAAATGATTTTAAGTCAAGGTATCATCAGCTACGTATTGTTGATTCTGATATTCATAAGACAGTGTTTCACACTCATTACAGTCACTACGAGTTTACTGTGGTACCATTTGGGTTGACAAATGTGCCATCTATGTTCATGAGCTTGATGTACAAAGTATTTCAGACTTATCTAGATAGATTTGTATTAGTATTCCTTGATATATTGATCTATTCCAGGATAGTAGAGGAGCATGAGGAGCATCTGAGGTAGGTTTTGCAATGTTTGAGAGATAATCAATTATACACTAACCTATCCAAATGTGAGTTCTTTAAGACTGAGGTTAAGTACCTTGGGCATGTGATAACAAGAGAGAGTATTGCAGTAGATCTTACAAAGATCCAAGCAATCATTGATTGGCCTATGCCCACTAATGTGGCAGAGATACGCAGTTTCATCTGATTAGTAAGTTATTACATACTCTTTGTTCAAGGTTTCTCTAGGATAGAATATCCTATCACTTCTCTTTAGAGAAAAGGGAAGAGATTCATCTAGTTAGAGCAATGTGATGCAAGATTTCAAACTCTAAAGGATAGGCTAACCAGTGGACTAATTCTTGTGATACCTAATCTGACTAGAGATTTTTTTTGTTTGTACAAATACATCTTTGGAGGAATTAGGAGCATACTTGATGCATGATGGTCAAGTTATAGCGTATGAATCTCACAAACTCAAGGATCATGAGTTGAATTACCCCACACACAATCTTGAGTTGACAGTGGTAGTACACACTTTGACAAGATGGAGACATTTCCTATTGGGGCATAGATTTGAATTGCATAGTGATCATTGGAGCCTACATTAAATCTTCATGCAACCTAATATAAATTCCAGGTAGAGGCGATGGATGGAATTCCTTTGTGGGTATGACTTTGAGGTGAAGTTCATCTAGGGGAAGGAGAACGTAGTTGTCGATGCTCTTAGTAGATGAAGTCATGAGTTGTTAGAGTTGACTTTTGGTGTGGATTTGACTTGTCAAATTCTTTCTACACTACCTATAGATAGTTGGTATTAGGAGGTGAGATCAAACATAGAGGCAAGTAGGACTCTTGAGGGAAGATTCTCAAGTTATTATCTAGAGTCTGAAGGTTTTTTGAGAAACATGGGACACATTTGTGTTCCATCTTCGAGAGATATTTGTACCTTGGTTATGATAGAGGCACATTGGGTGCCTTATTCAACTCATCTAGGAGTGAAGATGTATGTCGATTTGTGATAGTTATATTTCTAGGTAGGTATGAAATGAGAAATCACTTTGTGTTGTGGTGTTTGAAGTGTCAGTGAGTGAAGGTTGAACAAAAGCATCCAATAGGACTTCTGCATCCACATTTGGTGCCAAAATGGGAATGGGATATAATCTTGTTGGATTTCATTGTTGGGTTACCCAATTCTTCGTGACGACACGATGCCATTATAGTGACAGTGGATAGGTTAACAAAGGTAGCACACTTCTCACCTATTTGTTCATCCTATAATTCTTCATCCATTGCTAGAGTGTTCATGGGAGATATAGTTAGGTTGCATGGTATTCCTCATCAGATCATTTCTAACAGGGATCATTTGTTTACCTCAGCTCTTTGGATGTCATTGCAGCATGCGATGGGGACACAGTTGAACTTTAGTTCAACACATCACCCTAAGATAGATGGAAAAATTGAGAGGGTCAACCAGATCCTCGAGGATATGATATACATGTATGTGATGGACTGGCAGACACGATGGGAGGACTATCTCCATTTAGGGGAGTTTTCTTATAAAAATAGTTTTCAGAGTTTAATTGGTATGCCTCCTTTCCAGGCATTGTATGGATGATCGTGTTAGTCTCCTTTGAGTTAGAATTGGTTAGAGGGAATATTTCTATTGGGTCTTGAGATGCTTTACGATATGAAGTAGTAGGTGATCAGTAGTAGGGAACATTTGGTTGGTGCACAGGATAGGCAGAAAAAGTATGCAGATGTGCATCAGGTGGATCACCAGTTTGCAGTAGGTGACTGAGTCTTTTTGCAAGTGTGTCAGCAAAAGAGTCCAATACGATATGGAAAGGGTTCTAAGCTCACATCTCACTTTTTTGGTCCATTCAATATTTGTGAGAAGATTGGTCTAGTAGCATACCATCTTGCTTTGCCACTCAATCTCTTACTTATACACAACATATTTCATGTTTCAATACTTAGGCCTTATCACCTTGATATATCTCACATCCTTGATTAGAATTCCTTATAGGCAGAGGACAGGCAAATAGCTTTGGAACCCATGGCCATCACAGAACATAGGAGACTCGCCCTTAGGGGTTGAGATATTGAGAAGGTTAGGGTCCAATGGGATCCAAGAAATGATACTTCGACTACTTGGGAGGATGCGACCAGGATGAGGGAGCTCTATCCCTATTTGTTGATAGGCTTCTAGGAGTAATCCCGATCCAAGGGGGGAGGATGTAGCACTCATCTAATTTGGTTATTTTTTTTAGATAATGCTTTTACTTTGATAGACCATGATACTATGTTGTTATTTGATTGCTGACATTGGAGCAATGATGGTTTTTATATTCTGATGTGATGGTACACTTTATGGATGATTATTGATTATGACATGCTTTTTGGTTAGCATAGATTTTTATTTGAGTTGATATTGATATATGCTCATCTATGGTTAATTAATGTTTTTAGTTTTGTCAGTTTTGATGTGACATCGTATTGGTGAAGGGAACAGGATTGCATCACTCACTTGCAAGCGCCCTATGATTTCGCTATTTTCTCTTCAAGGTGTGATTGTTTATGATTTATATACATGTACAACATATATTTTATTGTAATATTGTAGGTATAGGACATCGACTCCACCTAGTTTCACAGGTTTGAGCGTGTCCATTGCCCAATGGAATAGTTAATTGGGAGATAGTAACAAGTTTTCCTTGTCAAACCACAACCCTAGTCATAATGTGTCATCAATCCTTGTTTTGGTATGCTTTGTTGTTATGTTGTCCACATTTTCCTTGTCATTTATTTATTTTTCAAGGTATGTTATGTGGGAAATTAATGTTAATTAATGTTTATTATGGTTTTTAGTGATTATTTAATTAATTTTGATTAATGTTGTTAGAAGATTTAAATTTTATTTAATTAATTAAATTAAATTTATTTTGTAAAGTGATTTAATCTTTAAGATTAAATTAATTTTATAAAGTGATTAAATTAATTAGATTAAATTTAATTAGAAATTAATATGTCTCATACATGTCTCATATTAATATATGATATTTGTCAAAATATTTTGATATCTTGTAATTATCTTAGATGTCAAAATATTTGTGATTTGGTTGAAAATATATTTTATTTGTGACATGTGTTAGAAAAATTAAACACTGTTGTTGAGAATTAATTCTCCAAGAGAATATTTGCATTAACTGAAAGAGGAAAGAAGCTACTTCAAGGCAATGAGAAAAGATATTTTGGGGAAGTTTTTGAAAATTGAAAAAAGAAGTTCTCAGGAAATTTTGGCTCTGGGTGTTTTTTCATCTTTCTAGAAAAGTAGATAATTTCAAAGAAGCTTTGGTGAATTGGAATTTGAAGGCAAAGCTCTACTTCAAACATCTTTTCCTCAAGCATCTAGAAAAAGGTTCTTTAAATTGTTTTTATTTATATTAAAATTGGAAAGATTGTTTGTACAAGAAGAATATGTTATTTGTGTAGAAGATTTAACATATTTGGTAAATTTGAAAGATTGTCATGTTTGAAAAATTGTCATGAAAGCTTAGAGCATTTATAGAAATTGTTTTAAGCTTTGATTTGTTTGGAATTGGAAAATTGCCGTAAAAGCTTTAGAGCCTCTATAGGAAATTGTTTTTAAAGAACAAAAATCCCAGAGGGAAAACAATAGAAGTTTTGGAAAATCTCTATAGGAATGGATATAAAATCTTTTTGTCAAAATTTGGGGAAAATCTCGTTTGTATGCAAAAGATCTTCCTATAAAAGATTATTGTTTTGTTTTGTTTTCCCAATTAGTTTTATTTGGCTAGGAAATTGAGAAACTCTAGAAGATTTTGTAAATACTTCTTGTAGAATTTTTTTTGTGAAAATAAATTGCCCGGCTAGAGCATTGATGTTGAGGAATATATATATATACATATATATATGTATATATATACATATATATATGTATATATACATATATATATACATATATGTATATGTATATACATATGTATATACATATATGTATATGTATATATATATATATATGTATATACATATACATATATGTATATGTATATATGTATATATATATATACACACACATATACATATATATATATATATATGTATATGTATATTTTTATATATTATTGTATCCTTGTAGAAATCATTTTGGAAAAAAATTATATTAAAAAAATAGAATTAAAAATCTGTACGATGATTAAAAAATCGTAGGTCTGAGAAATTTGTATGGGGGTTGGGGGGCTTCCCCACAACTGCCCCCATAGGGGGATGCGCGCTGTAGAGGCAGCGCCCAATGCTACCTTCATAGGCCATGCACCCCATATGGGGAGCCAACTGTGTATACAACTTGGTACAAAACTTTCGTCCACCTACCTTTTGTTTTGATTTTAATATGGATTTTAATTTTTAAAATATAATATATATTATCTATATGTATGTATGTAAGTATATATTCATTTATATTTATATATAAATGTATATACATTTATATATATATATATTTAAATATATATTTTGAAATTGTTTGGAAATTGTAATTTAGTTTTAAATAATTAAATAATATATTTATGTATATATATACATATATATACATATATATATAAATGGATATTTTGTTATAATAGATGCATTAAATGCAAAAGTAGATGATTTTAAGATAATTTTATAATAAAAAAAAATTGGTTTTTATTAAAATGTAATTAACAAATTGAAATAGACAAATAGATTTAATTTCTCTTTTGTCTGTAATTGAAATTGTATTAAGTTAGTTTATTTTGGGCAATGTATTATTGTATTTTATTGCAATGGAAATTAGATTTAGGAAATCCTAATGGTAGATTTATTTCCTATTTGAATTGCCTATTTAAATTATGATTTCTTCTATTCACGTAAGTTGGGGAAATTCGTTAGTTGTGTATGTAAGTCTTTCAAATGATGTTATTTTATGAGGGGGTTGTGTTTTATGGTTCATCCCTTTGATTTCCCTTGGGTAGTGCACTTGGTTGTAATTCAGTTAAACACCTAGTTACCACTAATGGGGATGTGTTGTCTCTTATATTTTGGATTGGGATTTAATATATGTTTTGTGCACTGTGTTTACCCTTGGTTGTAGATTAGATCCTTGTGTTGTTAGTAGGGGAGTGGATTTCAATGGGGGTCAGTGCACAAAGTGGTGCTAGGGTAACTCATGTGAGTGTTAGTTAATTCATTGGAAATTAAATAATTGTATTAGGTGAAGGGTAGCTTAAATCATATAACTTGTTAATTGTGCCTTGCTCATGGGCTCAAGGGCTTGTTTAGACTTGGGATAATATGAGAAGGCCTAGAATGATAAGATCATTACCTTGTATCTTTGAAATATATTTGATTCTGCATCAATTTGCATGTGGGGCTAGGGGTCATGAGAGGCTACCAAGGTAACCCAAGATTGGGGTTGGGGCCTAGGAAGATCTTCCAAGGTAACCCATGAAACTTTGTGATGACACTCCTCCTATAAAAACAATATGTATTGAGCAATTGATATACTTGATTATTTTACTCTGGAAGCAATGTAACCTTTATGTATGTATTGTTCTTGTATGGTAAGTCTTGTGTGTTGCCTGTGTCTAGAGGTTGTTGGTTTTTCCTAGGAATCTGTTTACTATCTCCTAGCATGGGGAGTGGGCCTTTGGGTACTACTCAGTTGGGTGGAACATGCACCTTACACCATTGAGTTTCCACTACATGTTTGTGATGGCGATATCTTCCAAATTGGAGAGCTCACATGTTCTAGTTACTTGTACCATCTCTTGTATATTGTAGGTTCAGTTGGATACTTATGTATATTTACTACTCCTCATTTGTATTTGAGGATGAATCTATTATCATTGTTATTATAAAATTATTGTATGACCTTCCTCATTTTGGAGATGAGTCTTGTAACTGCTTTATGGAATGAATGCAATCTATGGATGTTTCTTAAATGTACTTTGTATCTAATGAGATGAGTTTAATGCTTTGGATGTATGTTATTTATTTCATGAGTATTATTATATGTTATGGATTAGTTTACTATTGTATATTATGGGATTCAAATGTAAGCATTGTTGTGTACCCAAGAGGATGTATGTGTTAAGTGTAGTTCACTTTACTTGTTATTAATTACACTTTTTTAAAAAAATTGTTACACTTTTGTTGTGTTTGTGTCATCCTCTAGGGTTATGTTGTGTTTGTGTCATCCTCTAGGGTTATGTGGTAGGGCATTACACTCCCTCCTAAGCATCCATATTGGGAATGTGAAAGGTCTTGAGTGGGGTACCCAAGTTTGGAAGGAAAGAGGTTTCCATTGGTGTTCCATCTAGAAGTTAAAAAATAGTTGGAGCATCCTGAAAGGCAAAAGTTGAAAAGGTTATGGGCTAGGTTCCCATGTTGGAGCCTTGTGCATTTTATTTAATATTTTATCATGACTCTTGGTCTTCCAAGAAAGGGGTGTGGGCTTTTGCAAGTGGTTTTAGTACCTCTTGTTTTGGTTTACCTTTGTGGTTTTACCTCCCACAACTTCTATATATTGGATCCATGGGATGATAGTTTCATATTGAGTTATTTGCAAGTATTTGGATGCATTTGGGTTGCTTAGATATCAATAGTGAAGTGAATTATGGTGTATCTCCTTTGTGAAGATTAATAATATACTTGCCCTCTTTTCTCATGTGGATTTTTTTCTCGAAAGCATTTCTCCACTTAAATTTGGTATAATGTCATTTTTTTTGCTAATTTTTTTATTGTGATGAATGTCCAATCACAAACATATAATTTAATTTGGTAATATTATTTTCAGATTTGAATTTGCATACATAAGTTAATATTGTAGCTTAGTTTCACCTTGTTTTCAACAAAAATTATCCCCAAGAAAACCACATTCTTAGAATTAAAAGGTATACCACTAAATCTAATCACATTTTCATCCACACATACCAATTTGACACCCCTTACATGATTGAAAGCAAAGAAAGAAATGGACCAACAACTAAATTTCACCATAGGAATGCTTAGGTATAAGTACCATGATTTTTTAACCTATGAGGGTCCTCGACCTAACTGAATCCTAAAGAACAAGAAGGAATGGTGTCACAACCAAAATTTCCCATAGGTTCTAAGACTATATGAATAATTTTGAAAATATAGACATGATCAGTATGATAATAACACTAAATAAATACTTTTTCCTTGAATGAGTCATAAACCAAGGTGAAAAAATCCCCTCTAGTTTTAACTTGTCCATATTTGGAGATATTATGAGGCAAAAAAATCCCCAAGTCACCCTGTAATAATCCATGGGGTAATCTCTATTAACAAGTACCAAACATTGGTAATAGTATATTGGTATAACTTCCAAACACCACACCTCCTACACTCTTTTCCTTCCAAATCCATCTTGATTCCTAGACATGATCTAATTCCCACCTCACAAATCAAACTTACCATACCATTTGTCCCTGCTCATCCCAGTATGCCATGAACCATGGTTCATATTCTTAGTCCCAATCCCTCTATTAATCATATATTAATTCCTCCATCTCACCCATATCAACCTCACTTCCTATAGCATCATATCAACCTCATTCCCCATAGTATGTCCTTTCCTCATCCCACATCCCCCAACCATCCTCTTCATATATCCCACAAACATCCTCTACCTATATTCCTCAAACCTCTTCCTCCTACATCACACAAATATCTTCCTCTTACATCCCCTAAACATCCTTTATGTACATCCCCCAAGATTCTTCATCCTATATTCCACAAAATTCTTTTTCTAACCTTCTACAAACATCTCATGCACTTATCACTTCTAATAAGCCTAGTTTTTGGTCAAAAATTTAGGTAGAATTTATAGTCTATTTGTTGGTAGTGTCATGAACTTTAATAGTTAAATGTTGGTATTTGCATAATGTTTCCCACAAACCATTGACATTAAGTTTAATCCTATCTTTGTAAAGTTTTAATGATATTGGCATATTATGTGGGTTATCTATGTTAATTTTGCATATGGTTGATGAATGTTCTTTAAGGTGATTATGGATGTGCAATTATTATGCATAATGACATTGCCATGAAGATACAATTTGTGGATGCTAAGTTGAGAAAGGTAGTTGTCAGCTGAGGAATCATTCAAAGAGTCAACTAAAGGGCTACAACAACAAATTCCCCTGATAGTTGAGTGTAACCGCCTTACATTTATGGCATTGATCAATTGTTGGTGTTATTTTAGCATTGGATCCACATTTGGAAATGCATGTTTGACTAGATTCCCTGTAGGTGTAACTACCCTGTCACTCTTTTCCCTGCTTTCCCTAAATGGTATCCTCTCAGTTAGTGGGAGTTGACTGCCCTATTTAGCTCGTAGTATAAATAAGGATTTGAATCTTCTTCTTGGAGGTTCTTAGTTCTTGATTATTATTTTTATTGATAGATGATATTGATGATGTACTAAGTGTTCTTCATTTTCAGCACAGTCATGCTACTATTTTGTTTACACATTTTCCAATAAATGAAATGATATTTTGAGTTTGAGCATTTGAGTTTGTGTTAGTCTTAGAGGATACTCATCCAAGAGGGCCCACTTGGTGAGTAATCCATCCCTTAGAGTAGTTTAGTTAGTTAATAATACTTTTTGCTCAGTATTTAGTTCAAATCTGGCACTGATTGTTCCTATGCCACTAGAATATCATTTTGTGACTGTTCCTACAGCCAAAGCAGACAAAGTAGTTTCATGTTTTTTCACTTAGATCTTTATTCTTGTCAATGCATTTTAGTTTAAGATAGTTGCTAGTTTATTTCCATCTTTGTTTAATTCCTTTCCAACAATTTACTTTCTAGCATTGTGTTTTCTTAGACTATAGAATGAAGATGGCTACCTTGAGCTCCTAGTGCACATATTGTGCTCACCCATTTCAAGTTTATGTCCTTGGGTTGACAACTTAAATGCACCTTCATGATGATAAGATAGCTATTTAGGTTAGATGTCTAATCTTTTAATCATAGCTGTAAAGGCTTAGTTATTAAATCATTGTAGGAGGCCAACATTTTTGGCACCATTATCAAGGATGTTGTCAAACTAGGAAGTTCTTTGAGTCATTGATAGTTTTTCCTACTATAGAATTTTTGAGTTCTTCTTAGAATACCTCTTTTCAATTAGACAAGTGATGATCCACCATTCTTTTTCCCATTCTTTGTGTGAGTTGGCTAATGCTGAGTTGAAATTGCATGCATAAAGGAAGAAGAAGAGATGCTCGTGGGAGATTTCTTCATAATGATCCCTTCCAGTTAAGAAAGCTTCCAAATATACCCAAAAATGAAGATTAAGAAGAGCCATTTCCCTTTGTTGATGCATATCTTGATCTAATTAGTTCTAAAACCTCCACTGAAAATCAAAATCTAGTTGAGAAACCCTTTGCCTTGGAAATCCATCAAGAATACATGAGTGATGCAAATGGAAACAAATCTAACCAACCAACTTTTCATTTCCCCATTTCTCATCAGAATGAAGTTGACAACATCAAAATATCCTTGCCTCGACACTTGCTAAGTTCTATGGAATTGTTACAGAAGACCCAGATACCTTCTTGTTTAAGTTTGACATACTTTATAGGAGTTATGACTATACCACCAATGCTCATAGGCTTAAGCTATTTCCTACCACTCTAAAATAAGTTGCAATAAGATGGTTCATGAGCCTAGGCAAAGATATTGTGGAGACTTGGGAGGACATGAAGACAAAGTTCCTTGAAAAGTACAAGGAATATTGCAGCGCTAGTGATATGAGAGGAGGTGGTATCTTTAGGATGTAATAGAAGGAAGATGAGAGCTTGCAAGATTATATTTCAAGGGTTTTTTTTTCTTGTAAAATATCCACACTATACACTCAATGAAGAATCACAAAAGTTATTTTTCCTAAGAGGAATCAATGAGAGTTGCACTAATTCTTTGGACCTGATGGCAAGAGGAGATATTACCCAAGTTCCTTGGGAAGATATCAAGAAGATATGTCAAAACTATTCCAAAGCAGCTTCAAAGAAAGGGATATCTTACCAATCCTCTTTGGGTAATTCATCTACTAATGGAGTTTCAAGGATGGAGATTACTAATTTGTTGGCAGATTTCAAGCGGGATATTATAAACAATCTAGCTACTCAATTGCATACATTTCAGGCCAAAAAGAAACATGAGGAGGTAGAGGCAATGTTGAAAAAATATTTCCCTCATTGTAGACAAAAGAAGAGGGATTGTAGATTCAAGAGGGTAGCTAATATTGATAGCAAGAAGATTCCACCTGAGTTCAAACCAATTCAAACTGAGGAATACCAAGTATACTTTGTTGCACAAAGAAGTCCATGGGCTCCAAGACAAGGTATGCCACCAGATCCATTATCTTTCTCTAGGCCATACTTTAATTCCTATTCATATGGTAACCAATGACAACCTCCATATCCACCCAACTATGGGGGATAACCACAATAGTCTTGGGGTAACCCTTCAAATTCTTGGTCCAAGTATCAAAATTCCTCACCCCAATGGCAGCAATCTCAGGGGAATTGGTAGTAGTTTCAAGGACCTTGGCATCCACCCTTAGGAAATTGGCAACAAAACTCTCAATGGAGAGGACAACAATCACCAAACTAAACAACCGGTTACATGCAACCACCTTCTCAACCCCAACAGCCCACTATAATGCCTCCACCTACTAGTTCAAGCTCTAATGCACCTAACCTACTCAATTACTAGCTTAGCCCACACCTAACCTAAATAACAAACCAAAACAATAGCCATTATATTTTTTTGATCCAAATCAATTTCTTGCATGTGTTGTGAGTGTAAGTGACATCCATCTATGTTTAGGAACCACCTTACCAACTCCTTCCACACCCATAATTATTGAGCTACTTGTGGAAGAGGAAGAGGAATCTTTGAGTGATCTCATCTAGCCAAATGTACCTAAAAATACTAATCCAATTCTAGCCAAGAAGACTGCACAAGAGCCACCATTCCCTCAGAGATTGGAAGTTACTAATCATAAAGAAGACAAAGAAGATACAAATTTTTACATCTTGGAGCAGTTGAAACACATATGTGTCCAGATTCCCCTATTTTAGGCCATAAAATATGTTCCTATATATGCCAAGGTGATCAAGGAAGCATACCTCAAGAAACCAAGGAGAAAGAAGAACGACCCAACTACAGTTCATGTGGTGGGACAAATCATTGACATCATTCTTGGAAAAGTGACCATTCCTAAGTACAATGATCCAGGTAGTCCTAAAGTAGCATTTGTTATAAACAAGATCCAAATAAAGAATGCCCTGATTGACTTGGGAGCAGCAATAAATGTGATGACCAAGGACATCCTACAACAACTAAACATTGCAAGCATGAGATCTACCCCTACTATCCTGCAACTTGTTGGTAGTTCTACTATGAAGTCTAATGGTATATTGGAAGACCTTGTGGTGATTCTAGAATCCTGGGAGTATCCAGCAGACTTCATAGTTCTCTCCCCTAAATCCACACTAGGAGGATATCCTATCATCCTCAAAAGACCATGGTTAGCAACAAAAGACACTTATATTGGGTATTGGTTAGGTGACATGACTATTTTTTATGGCAGGAATACCAAAAAGCTTGTCCTTTATCCACCTACTCAGTTGTCCCATGATGAAGAGAACCCTATATGGCCCCATGTTGGTGAAGAAGATGAAGAAGTTAACTTTGTGGCACAATTCATGATGTTAGGTAGAAGTCCTTTCCTATAGTTTCAAGATGAAGATGAAGTGTTATCTAGTATAATTTAGAACCACTATGAAGTTGAGGAAACATCATCCTCTCATACATCTAGTTCTGCTAATCTCATAAAAACACTTCTACCTTCTCTACCTGTCGACAAGCTTCCTACAACTACTATGCCCATAGACAAACTTCCTATGGCAATAGGTATGTTCCACACAATGCTGCCATATGAACTCAAGGTACCATGTGTTAATAAAGCATCCATGATAGAGTTAACTACATAAGTACAAGTGTCTAAAGGAAGATACTTGAATATTAACAGTAGGTTGAGTGAAGAACAATAGTCACAACTGGTGAACTTACTGAAGTCTCATCAGCATGCATTTTCATGGGACTATCATGATATGAAAGGAATGGATCTTAAGATATACACTCATAAGATCTACATCAGAGATGATTGTCAACCAGTGAGGCAACCCCAATGAAGAATTAACCCTGAATTAAGAGAAATTGTTAAAGCAAAATTGAAAAAGTTGTTAGATGTTGGATTCATCTATCCTATTTCAAACAGCCAATAGGTGTCTCCATTGGTGATCGTGTCAAAGAAGGGAGGAAAATGGCAAATTTTTGTTGACTATAGAGAACTCAATGCTACCACCAAGAAGGAACATTTTCCCTTACCTTTTGTAGATCAAGTCTTGGACTCACTTGCAGGAAAGCAATACTTTTCTTTTCTAGAAGAATACAATGGCTACAACTAGATTCAAATTGCAACTGAGGACCAGGATAAGGAAACTTTCACCTACCCATGGGGGACATATTTCTATTCATTACTTCCTTTTGGCCTATGCAATGCACCTGCAACATTCCAGAGAGCGGTCATTAGCATAATTTTAGACATCTCCCTTGACTACATGGAGATCTATACAAATGAATTTACTACCTATGGTTTTGTTTTTAATGAATCATTAGAGAATATTAGGAAGGTCATGTAGAGATGTGAAGACCAAAACCTATCCTTAAATAGTGAGAAGTGCTTCATGATGATGCAAGAAGTGTAGTTCTTGTCCACTACATCTCTCACCAAGGAATCTAGGTAGAACTTGCAAGAATTGAGGTAATCACTAATTTTCCTACACTTGCAAAACAAAAAGAAGTTAGGAGTTTCTTGGGACATGTAGGATACTATAGGATTTTTATCAAAAAAATTAACAAACTAGCACCACCATTGTACACCCTCTTGACTAAAGATGTCAAGTTCCACTGGACTGAAGATTGTGACAAAGCATTCTTTGACTTGAAGATAGCCTTGAACCATGCTCCTATTTTAAAATGACCTAATTGGGAGATCCCTTTTCAAATTCATACAGATGCCTTAGATTATGTCATAGGAGTAGTCCTAGGATAGAAAGAAGGAGCCATTGAAAATACCATCTATTTCATTAGCAAAAATTTACAGGGAGCTAAATTTAACTATATTGTGACTGAAAAATAGATGCTAGTAGTGATTTATTCCCTAAACAAATTCAGGCACTACATCATAGGCTATCATATTTTTGTGCATACTAATCATACACCCATTAGATACCTCATGAATAAACCCCTGATCTCAATAATATTAATAAGATGGTTATTGTTGATGCAAGAATTTGACATAACCATTATGGATGAACCAGGGAAGGCTAATGTTCTTGCATATTTTCTCTCAAGTCTAACTACATCTGAGGACAGTCATGCCATAGATGATTCCTTTACTAATGAGAATCTATTTCCCATCAATGTTCAAATACCTTGGTATGCTAACATAGTTAATTATCTTGTAACAAGGAGAGTTCTTCCTCATTTCTCACCAAAGGAGAGAAAAGTGCTCATTGAAAAATCTTCCCATTTTTTATGGATTGTTGGATGCTTGTTCTATATTGGACCAGATCATGTTATGAGAAGATGTGTGAGAGAAGATGAGACATATGACATTTTGCATGCATGCCATGACTGATGAGGGCGCAACTCGAGACACAGAAAATAACCCACAAACAAGAGAATAATTTTATTATTCAGAAAATATAGCTTCTTACATGTAGAGGATCTCAAATCCCCAAGTTCTACAACATATGCAAGCTACAGAAAGCTACAGATTAACCCTTTCGCAATATGCAAGCTTGTCCCCAAAAAGTTGCCCAAAAATTAGAAAACCCGCCCATAAATAGAGCTCCTCATTAGTTTAGAGCCAAAACAACATTCAAATTGAGTTTAGGTGGTTTGGCGCTGAAAATTTACAACATGAAGTTCAAATTTGAAAAGGGCATTTGCAATGGTAACTTCTAGAAAGTGTGCCAACTTCACGGGGCCATAACTTTTGATCCAGGACTCCGATTCGTGAACCGTTCGAACCGTTGGAAAGCTCTCGAAGTCAAGAACTTGCTCAAAATTAGCTATGCCAATTTCAGAAAGTTTTAGGGCCGATCCAGAAGCTCTAAGTGCCTCAAATCCCACTCGAAAGATTTTCAGGTGTAAATATGAGCATCAAAAACTGCAATATCTTTCCACCCAGGAAGAGAAAATAAAAACCATGAATTGGGAATTTTATTATGATGAAAAGGGTATCCAAAAATGTAAAAACATCTGAAAAATGATAAACTTGAAATTTCACTATTTTTGGGTGATGCAAGATTACCCCTACACCATTGGATGCTCCTGCATCAATGACGAACCTTATGGAGGGAATTTTTCAGCAAAGAGGACAACAATGAAAATTATGAACACCAAATACTATTGGCCTACACTTCACAAAGATGTAGGAAGGTACACGAGGAAATGTGATAAGTGTCAAAGGATGGATCGACCAACCAAATCTAATGAGATGTCACTTTATCCCCAAATAGTGATCACTCCCTTTGATAAGTGGGGATTATATTTTGTGGGACCCATTGACCGTCCATCAAATGGTAAGTCTAATATCTTAGTATGTACCGATTATGTAACTAAGTGGGTAGAAGTTAAGGCCATGAAGCATGCAAGAGATAATAAAGTTGTAGAATTCCTTTATGAATAAATTTTCACACGATATGGGGTCCCAAGAGAAATAGTAACTAACCAAGGAGCTCAATTCACTTCAAATCTTGTCACAACCTTGGTTAATGAGTATAACATAAGGTATATGAAGTCTACCCCTTATCACCCTAAGGCCAATGGTCAACTTGAAGTAACCAATAGAGAAATTGAAGCAATTTTAACTAAGATAGTAGCTATCCACAAAAAGGATTGGGCTATCATATTACTAGAAGTAGTTTGGGCCTATAGGACCACTTGGAAAACCACTACAGGCTTTACTCCATTTGAACTATTGTATGGGAAGACCGCTATGATGCCTATTGAATTTGAGCACAAGACTTTTAGAACTATAGTAGATCTGGGGATGGATATCTCTGAGGCACAAAAAGAGATTCATGCAGCTAAATTCTTTGAATGAGATCAGAAGAGTAGCCTTGCACCACACTGAGGTAGTGTAGAACCAAAGGATGAGATGGAATGATAAATTTATCAAGGAGAAGAAATTTTAGCTAGGTGATTGGGCATTGTTATATGACTCAAGATATCAAGACAATGTGAGAAAATTATAGACAAGGTGGCTAGGACCGTACGAAGTTGCTGAGCTCTTTCATAATGGAGTTGTTCAGCTCACCACCATTGACCTTGTCAGATTCAAGTTACTCATCAATGGTCAACATCTCAAATTATATCACAAGTCATCCTTCAAGGAAGATTTCCTGCAACAATTCACCCAGCATTCAACAAATGAGCTTCCTCCAGCCAAAAGTGGTGGACCTAGCATCCCACATTTTGGCTAAATTAAGGTACGTACTTTTTATAATACATATTTCCACTTTTAGTGGAAGTCTGTTTCTTCACCCATCTGCCTATCCATCCATCCATACCACCTTTCTCTCTTCCATCATTTCATTACACCTCACTTCACTCCACCTCACTTCATTAATTGCTCAATTATTTCTAAATAAGGTGCAATGGTACTTTCTCTCCATGATCTTTGTAATGCATCCTTCGCACGCTCAAGTATGTACGCAAGCAATTATCATATCTTAATTTCCTTTTAAGAGCATTTATTTAATCATGGCATGATTAATATAGGTGACTACATAATATGTCATTATGCCTTGTCAAGTCATCACTCCCTTTTTCCATGTGTGGACACATGCCCAAATTTAGGTTGGGGGGAATAAAAAATAGAAATATGTTGCTCATGTGTCAATTCATAATGTGGCTACGTCAGAAATTTAAATAAGTTGATCTAAAAATTTGGCTTGCATGTGTGAAGTGATGTTAACTGAGCCGCCAATTCTTTCCATCATTGTCCTCATTTATCATCCTTTTTCTTGTCTTAATTTCCCTATCATAGTCTTTAGATATAAGTAGTAAGTGGTAAAAATAGAGACAAAGAAGGAAATTTTAGTCAACATTGGTAGTGAAAATTCAACAGAAAGGTGTGGTTTTTCAAACTTTTTTTGCAAAGAAGGGAAATTTTTTGAGTAAAAGATGATTACAAACAATGGGAGGAGGACTAATTCGAAATGAGCCTTGATTTCATGACACATTTTTGCAAGATGCACAAGGCCTGGCAAAATTTCAACACAGTGGTTGGTTTGACTATTTCACAAAACTAGAAGGCTTTGATGAAGCCATCGCACTTGAATTTTCTCAAACGTTCTCTGAAGGTAGAGCCATAGTAAAAGGACTAGAAGTTGTGGCAACTGAGGAGAGAATTGAAAAAGTTTTAAGGTTACTTGCTAATGGTGAGAATTACCTTACCTCTAGGGATGTCAAGTCAACCAAAGCAGTATTTACAGTACATGGAAACCCGCCAATTAGCATTAATAAATAGGGTGCAAAGAGGACATCTCTCCCTGAACCATGGAAGCAAATAACTATCTACATTATCAAGTATATCACCTATGAGGGATGTTTTTCAAACTTGCATTTAGTGCATTTCAAGCTGCTGAGTCACATGAGGCATGGAAGGAGGATGAATGTGCCCAATGTTCTATACAACCTTCTCTCCATCATGGTAGTCAAAACACAAAAAGGTAGGGACAACTCTATCTCCCACCATTGCTTGATAAAATTGTTGGTTAAGAAATCTTTGCATAGTGTATCTAGAATGTCTTGGGAGGAGTTTGTAAATATTGATCAATTTAGAGTTGAACAATTGCCACCTAGGGTTTTACCTCAACCCTGTAGGATTAGAAAAATACTAAGCATATTTGAAGCCACTCCTGGTGCTAACCCTAGTATGAACCCTCCTACAATAGTTGAAGAAGCCATAGAAATTAGTTCCTCTAAAATAGAGTATTTAGGAAGAGCAAGTTCTTCATCTGAATCTAATGATGATGTTCCCCTAAGAACCCTAATGAGAACTAGGGCACATAAGAGGGAGGTAGAAATAGAAAAAGGAAAAGCCAAACCATAGCCTGTAGAAAAAGAAGCGTCGAGTGCTAGGAAGAGAAAGGTTGATACTATTCATCTTATAGCCAAAGGGAAACATAAAAGCACTCCAAGGAATTTAAGATCAGTTGGGCCAACTTTTTGCACACCTCCACAGGAAAACCTTAGGCATGAGGAAACATCACATGAGGAAATTGAGGCCCCAATGGGGCATGAAAATGTTGAACAAAAAGAAGAGGACATATTTGAAATCGTAGCAAGAGTGACACTGGCATACCTTACCAATATTGCGAAGAATTTGAGGATGAATAAGGGTTCCTGTAGCCACACCAAGAATAGGACCAAGATCTAGAACAAGACACCTTGCAGTAAGAATAGGGAGAAGAAATAGTACCCCTACAGCTAGAGGCAACTGAACCACCTGATTCCATGGAAATTGTATTATATGGGGGTTAGCCATCAATGAAAACACAAGTAGGCATCCAAAACCCTCCTAGTTTCACAATTCATACAACAAATTTATTTCTATGGGAAGAAATGCAAAGAAAAGAGGAGGAATGGAAAAAGGAAATCCAAATGAGAAATGAAGTCATTGAGGAAAAAGATGAGGAGATTACTGCCTTGAAAAAGAAGGTAGATAATATTGTGACCTTGGTCCCATAAATTCTAGGGTGCATAACCCCTACAAGGGTTTATTCCCTACACTTGAAAGAAAAATATCTCTCTTTCAAACTATCAAAATTTGTTTCAGATTTAAACCCCTCCATTGAAACCCCTACTAAATTCTTCAATGCCTTCAGGATTGCTTCCCTGAGATGAAAATCTTGTTATATGAATTCTACCTATATAATTATGTTGTCACGCAAGTCATGATTGGAATCCATTGCTATATGTTGGAGGAATTCAATTGAGAGCATTCATGCCATGGGTACAAAATGAGATCAATTGGAGTAAGAAGTATAATGCCTACAAAAAAATGGAATCTGACATCCCCTTAGCCATTAGAGCTGAGTCAAGTAATCCAAGAGATATTCGTAGAGAATGGCTCAAAATGCTCCTTAGATCTAGCTATGGTAACATAATTATGCCATGGATAGAAGCATTCTACACTGAATATGAGGTCAAGATAACAAAAAAAGAGGAGCTAGTGAAAGAATATTTGTCCCAACGAGGGAATAGTTTAACAAATGAGCTGAAATAGGTCGAGCCCCATTCTATTCATAATTATACTGCAACATTGAAATGAATTGAAAGGTATATTTAGATTGGTAGAACCAAGGGGAGATTTTGGATTCCCCTAACTTTTTAGCCACCCATTCTCATGTGGCTAGTACCAAATTTTAGATTCTACCAATATGATATTGCTATAGAAAGGAAAAGATGGAACAAATTTTATAGACTGGGAGGATTTTACTAGGATCCTAACTCATGATTAGTTGAAACAGATGTGGGGTAGCTAGCAGTTGCAAACTTCAAAGCTTTGACCAAACAAAAGAACAACCCTTCCTCTGCTAGAGGAACAACAAGACTTTAGGTTGGGGGGATGATAAGCCTAGTTTTTGGTCAAAATTTTGGGTAAAAATTATAGTCTATTTGTTGGCAGTGTCATGAACTTTAATAGTTAAATATTGGTATTTACATAATGTTTCCCTCAAACCATTGACATTAAGTGTAATCCTATCTCTATAAAGTTTTAATGACATTGGCATATTATGTGGGTTATCTATGTTAATTTTTCATATGGTTGATGAATGTTCTTTAAGGTGATTATGGATGTGCAATTATTATGTGTACTAACATTTCCATGCAGATACAGTTTGTGGTTGCTAAGTTGAGAAAGGTAGCCATCAATTGAAGAATCATTTAAACAGTCAACTAAAGGGTTGTGACAGAAGATTCTCCTGACAGTCGAATGTAACCGCCTTAAATTTATGGCATTGAGCAATTGCGGGCATTATTGCAGCATTGGATCCACATTTGGACATGCATGTCTAACTGGATTCCCTGCAAGCATAACCACTATGCCACTCTTTTCCTTGCTTTCCCTAAATGGCGCCCTCTTAGTTAGTGGGAGTTGACCACACTATTTAGCTGGCAATATAAATAAGGATTTGAATCTTCTTCTTGGAGGTTCTTAGTTCTTGATTGTTGTTGTTATTGATAGATGACATTGATGATGTACTAAGTGTTCTTTATTTTTAGCACAGTCATTCTACTATTATGTTTACACATTTTTCAATGAATGAAATGATATTCTAAGTTCGATCATTTGAGTTTGTGTTATTCTTAGAGGATACTCATCTAAGGGGGCCCACTTGATGATTAATATGTCCCTTAGAATAGTTTAGTTAGTTATTACTTCTTGCTCAGTATTTAGTTTAAATCTGGCACTGATTGTTCCTTCAGCCACTAGAATATCATTATATGATTGTTCTTGTAGCCAAAGCAGATAGAATAGTTTCCCATTTGTTTTCTTAGATCTTTATTCTTGTCAATTAATTTTAGTTTAATATCTAGTTGCTAGTTGATTTCCAGCCTTGTTTAATTCCTTTCCAACAATTTACTTTCTAGCATTGCATTTTTTTAGACTGTAGTCTGGAGATGGAAACTTTGAGCTCCTAGTGCACATGCTATGCTGACCCATTTCAATTTTACGTCCTTGGATTGACAATTTAAATGCACCTTCATGATGATAAGATATCTATTCAAGTTAGATGTCCAATCTTTGAATCACAGTTGTAAAGGCTTAGTTATTAAATCATTGTAGGAGGCCAACAACTTCATACCCCCTCCAAATATCTCAAACATATTCCACTCATAAATTTTCTCTTTTCTAAATGCCATACTACCTATTCAACAATATAATATCCCACCTATCCAATAATATGTTACCTCCAACTTAACATCAAATATCCTACACATCAATGTGTACCCTCCAATGTAGCTAAGAAAGTTGCCCCCACTCCTTCAACATAGCTTGATTAAGAATGAGAGGAAATGAATTCTTTCTTAAAGAACTTACAACAAGGACAAAAAAAAAAATTTGAATAATTGTGCCCTTATCCTTTTGACATATCAATGATAATGGTGTGTTTTCCCAACTCTTTCAAATTCCAAAATTTGATAAATACAAAGTGAAAGGCGACCCTCAAGACCATGTTAAAGAATTTTTCATGGCATACCAAGAGACCTAGCATATGATGACAATTAATTTCTCTATTTTTTCCTCGTAACTTAGGTGGATAAGCCTTGGAATGGTTCATGCACCTTCCCCATGTTTTTGTCTCAACCTTTGCAAACCTATCTAAATTTTTTTTTGCTCATTTCTCCTATAAAATTGAACATGAAGTCATCATGCTTGATCCTTGTAATGCCAACAAACATAATGGTGATATCTTTGTGGAATACCTATAGTGGTGGAGAGGACTCACTAGCCACTTCCCTTGGTTTATGCTTGAGAAACAACTCATGAACATATTTATTTAGAAATTTAACTTGGAGATGGCATTCCACTTGTAGGTACATTGTGCCTCTACCTTTAATGAGATAATAGAAAAAAGGGTCACCATCAAAAATTACCTTACAGAAAAAGGCTTAGTAAAAATTTATAAAGAAAACAGTGATAAAAAATATAATGACAAGCCAATGTTTTGGGACAAAAATAAAAATACAATTAGTTATGGCATCATTGATGCTAAACATGTTCAAGCTATGAGCACAAAAAATTCCACTCAAAACACCTCTACAAGGTGCCCCATGACACTAACACAGTTTATGTACCTTAAGGACAACCAAAATAAAACACCGAAAATAATCCTAAGAGAAAATTCACCACCCTTCGGGAACCCATAGATGTTGTTTTTAAGAAGCTCATACAAGAAGAAGTTGTAACATTTCCTATGACAATTTTTTGATGAATCCAAACCCAAACAATCTTGATATAAGGAAAATGATATTAGAGTTATCATAGGATTAAAGGACATTCAACTAATAAATGCATGAAGCTTAAAATCTATAGTCAAGATATCATTGATCGTGGAGACATAGAGATTGAGGGAACTTTATCCTCCTCACCAAATGATCAACTAGCACTCTATCAAACCCACTCCAAATCATACCCAAGGAAATCCATCTACCTCCACTTCACCCAATCAAGGTAAATCCTAAATAACAACACTAATAACATCCAATATGTAATAACCCATCCTAAATTATTAATTAATTAATATTATTGCAAATGACACATGAATATTTTCAAATTTAAAAGACATAATTAAGTAGCTATAGTCATTCATAGCAACACATGTCTTATAAGAATGAGTCAAGATTCATATATTCAATTCAAAAGTCAAATTACAATATCAAGTTTGACTTGGATCATGAGGCCACAAAGTCATTACATTATACAACTTTTACATCAAGGTACATCAATTATTACATCAAGGTTACATCATAGACTAAAATTCTTGAGTGCATCTAAGGTTCCTCTTGACACTCACCTCCATTTGTGGATGATAACATGGTTGAAGTGTTCTACCTCCCAACCACGAAGCTTATGCTTCCCCAGAATTCTTCCAACTTGAAGCATACCTGACCCTACATGGAAATTTTAGCAAGAGAACAATCTACAAGGTGGAATCTGGTGTGTTCCCACACATCAACATGTAATTTCTATCTACAACTTAGAAAAGAAAATGCAATATCTATGCTAGGAATGGTAGAGAGTGATATCACACAATTCATACATACAAAATGAACTATATTGCTTAGCCAAGCATAAGAACTTTGTTGTAACAACAAACAATAGGTTATGGTAAAGCAAACCTATACTCTCTAAACTCCATTTTGGCACCCATCCTGGAAGGTAACTTTCTATAACACAATAATTTCATAACAGTCATCTACCCTCTAGCAACATCTACCCTGAGGTGCTCTAGTCTACTTAGGTATCATTGTTCTATTCAAGTACATGAGTATTCTTCTCACATATGTCTATGAAAAAGATAATCAGATTACTAGTTTCCTCACTAAACAAAAATCAGCTACATGGTTCAAATGGAATGGTACATTACATTATTCAGTCATATCATTTGCATGACCCAAGTTTACTTTCAACATAAAGCATAATCCATTTAAATTAATTAAGCTACAAAATAAGGTATGTCACAAGTATGTGTATTTATATAGATGAGAGTCTATGTGATTACACATATATGTGCCTACTTAATTTATTGGATTTTTGCATACATTCTGAAATAAAACCACTAAATTATATTGCTAACATTTAATAATGTTCCATTTTGACATTTCCATTTGTCAAAAAATTCAAGGAATAACTAAATCTAGAATCAAATATGCATTAATAGTTTCTCACATACTATTGATTTGTAACATTCAACTATGATGTTTACACATGAACACTTTCTCTATTTAAAACAAAACAATACTATTACGAACTTAATAGTTACAAAACAAATTGTTTCATTAGTTACACACACATTTTTACAACATAACAATGTTTTTCCAATTGCGGGATTAAATGGTGACTCCCCAACACCCCCAGGAACAATTGTGACCAAAACCACTTCCACAAGAGAGAGAATGGCAAGAAATCTTGCTTCACAATGCAAGATTTATTAATGGTTGAATTGATATGCAAATGTACATAAGATGCCTTACTTATAAAGGCAAGGTTGAAATGTAGTAATGAACATGATGTTGACAAATGTCATAATCCTATGACATGAGACAAACAACAACCTAATCACCTAGGAAATGATGCATTACTAGATAGATAAGATAAGTTCTAGAAAATCCAACTAAAACTTCTAGAAAGAATATTTTCCCTAAGTAAACTTAATCATGTGAATATGTCCCTAATTACCTAGTGAATGAATTAGCTAGGTACATGACAAATATTCACACCAACACCCCCCCTTCAGTGCAACTTAGGGAGAAGATGATTATGCACACTACACAAAGACTATGAATATGGGTCCTGGCTACTAGGCCATGTTAGGGACCCATTTACAATGCAAATGCAAATGATCTCTCACAAGCGGAGAAAAGGAGAAAACCCATTGGGACAAAACTCCTCTCCAAAAGAGAAAAAAAAAACATAACAAACATGATGTATGGAGGACTCAATGATACCCCCCCAACA
This sequence comes from Sequoia sempervirens, assembly GCA_007258455.2. Lineage (NCBI taxonomy): Eukaryota > Viridiplantae > Streptophyta > Pinopsida > Cupressales > Cupressaceae > Sequoia > Sequoia sempervirens. Next base: position 209,075,588 of record VDFB02000008.1, on the reverse strand, counting down.
ACAACATGTATCATGTATATACATTTAATTATCCCCCCATAAGAGGGAAGTAGAGATATAAAATATCCCCCCCATGATGAAGAAGCTCCAATGCTAATGAAGAATGCTTGAAAACAAAAGATGACCCAATGTCTACAAGCAACACATCTCCCCTTAGGAAGAAACAAGTTCATAAGTTGATGAAGAAGCCACTCCATGTCCAACTGAAAGGAGGAAGTATTAATGCTCAACATGTATGCCTCTGAAAACTAATGAGGAGCCTCCAAGCTTGAATGAGCCACACAATAATCATGGTCAAACTCAACCAAGAAACATGACAAATCAAGTGAAGGAGGAGGCTCATCAATATCAATCTCCAAAGAAAAATTAGATGGTGTAATAGTTGTGCTAAAACTGTCATCAAAGAGGAGAGAAATCCCCTCAAGTGTGTCCTCCAAATCTATAATATGAGACTCCATGAACAAATTGGAAATACCTATCAAATACTCATCCCACAAAGCAAGATCTGAAAAACTATGATCAACTTGCTGAATAGAAGCATCAATGGCTAAAGAAGTAGGAGGCAAAGGAATAGGATGCTCAGCACTAGTCTCTAGAATACCAAGGTGTAGATGACAAAACTTCTCCTCAGAAACATGGTTCACACTCAATGGAGTGTGTGATACAGTTAAAGGAACATTATCATCTTTTGAAGCAAAATGTGAAAAGGAATATACATGAGATGAATGATCAACTATCCTGATAGCAACAATATCCCTAGTCTCCAAGTTCCTTATGTACACCCCTATCTGGAGTGAACTCAATTTTTTTACCTTAACCCCCATCAATAATTTGATAAATAGAAAGGAGATTAGTGGACAATGAAGGAACACAAAGTACATCATTGAAAGTCCCTTTCCCCATATCAATAGAACCCTTCCCACTTACCTTCATATATGTATTGTCACCCATCAAAATATGAAGTGAATTACAAGGATCAAAAGAAGAGAATGTGTCCATAGAAGATGCCATATGATGAGATGCCCCTAAATCAAGAAGCCATCTATGAGATTCAGGAGTTGTAGAGGCCAAGAGTGCTTGTCCTTTCATTTTGTGTAGCCTAGAAGTAGATGCTATGTTCTTTGACTGAGATGATGATGAGGGAGCTACCGATTGAGATGATGAAGAAGAAGTAGAAAACACTGATGAGGGCAGTTGAATGTTATTCTTTTGAAGAAGGTGTGTGAGTTCATCAATCTTCTTATTGTAACATCTATGCTCATCATGTCCTAATATTTTGAAATATGCGCATCTTGACTTCTTTTTAGATGATTCCTCTTTTGAAGAGGATGTGGACTCAGGGGTGATGTGTGAAAGAGAATATTTACCTTGATCATTAGACTTGGGTTCCTTTTTCTACTTCTTACCTTTGCCACTTGAAGCCTTTGTATCCTTTGCAACAAGAGCATGGGATGTAGAGGACTTCAATGTGCCCATGTGAACCAACTTTTCTTGTTCCCTTGTGAGTTGAGCTTCAAATTCATCAAGAGAATGCATTTTGTATGTATTTCCAAGGGCATCCATAGGAGCATAGAAAGTGGAAACAAACCCAGAATATGAAGAACCAATCTTAGCAAGAATAGAAAGTATCAACTATCCATCCTCTTTACTGACCCCATAATTAGATAACTACAATCTGAGAGAATTGAGCTTAGAGAAAAAGTCTTGGATATTGTCAAAATTTGAAGGATTAAGACCCATTACTTCATTCTCCAACTTAAATTTCCTCATCTTATCTAGCTTACCAAAGAGACTCTCTAAAGTAGTCCAAGCTTCATTAGGATGAGTGTAGGAGCAACATGATATCTAAGATCTGGAGAAATAGACAACTTTAGAGTACCAAGAGCTTCATCCCTTCTATCAAGCCATTTTCTTCTCTTTTGCTCCTGGGGGTTCTGGATCTTCACCAAATGTTATTCTTTGCAACTTTGATTTTAACAATAACAACTCCATTTGAGATCTCCACTCATGATAGTTATATGGAGTTAGAAGTACAACTTTTGGAAAATCCATGATACAATCAGATAGAATAGAAATTTTACCTCACAATACAAGAAATCAACCCCTTTTTCCCAAAAAATTTACACTTTTTTTTAGAAATTTACAACAATGTATCCCAAACTATCAAATTAGTAACAAACTAGAAATATGAAAATCTAGAAACAAATCTGCAAAAAGTGCATGAATACAACTAGAGTACTCAATGCCTTCCTGATGCCACAAATTTGGAGAAAATCAGAGATTGGAGCACAAAGATATGAGCTTGGAGGTAAAAAATGATGATCAGGCTTCAACTTGGAAAAAGAGGCACAAAACTACAAAATCTCTCCAAAATATCTGCACCATTGAAAAATTCAGATCTCCACCTTTCCAATGATATTTCCTTTGAAAATTTTTGCATCTGTATGCGAAAGTTATGAGAAAAATAAAAAAAGGCCTATAAAAGGCACTATGGGGGCAAAATATAAGCACAACCAGGCTAAGTCGACGTAAGAAATCAAAACCTAGGTGCTAGAAAAAGGTCATCCATATGACCGATAGCGTAAATATTGCAAAAATAAAAAATTACACCGTCGGCTTATAAAACACCTATCGGCCTTAATACAATAAGATAGTTGGATGGAAAATATTTTCAAATTTTATAACAACTTGCAATCCTTACCATAAAATTTGCGACCATGTGCATTGAGCACCGACCAATTAAAATTTGAAAAGACAACTAGGCATAGGTACATCTACCCTAACACAGACTGCCAATCAAAGATACCATGGATGGACTAGACCAAGAGATTTGATGGTGAGAGCCTTGAACAAGTGATAATTGTGACCAATGTACCCGACAGAATGAGATCGGACGATGACAACAAAGCCTGTGATGCCAATGTCAATGCCAAAGGAATCTGGCTACGAAATATTCTGCATAAAATGTCAATAACAATGTGGGGTACCCAAGAATGGAGGAAAGACAATCAAATGCTGAGGATAAATTCCTTCATACTAGCTGATGATTTTCACCTGTACGCCAATAGAATGATCCATCAAGACTATGGATGTCGGGTGGACAAGACCATCGAAATGAAGGACATGAAACTTGACCGCCGATTAAGGATCTAGCCAATGATGTCGGATCTAGAGTATGTCGACCACACAATGACACCAGACAAAAAGACCTAGTAAGAAAAGATATATGATCAGTGTATCTTCTTCAAATGCCACAGAACAAAATATTTCTGAGGAGATGTCGCCCAGGTACCACAATCTAACACAAGCACAAACAATGACGAAAGCAAAAAATATCTGCATAAAATGCCACTGAACCCCACAACTAATTTTTTGATAAATATTTTCCTGATACTATAGCCTGATGAAAAATCAATTTGACCAAAAATATTTTCCCACATAATATAATAAATTTTCCCCAAATTTATAGAAATACCAATACCGCAAAAAATATTTCTCAAAATATTTTTTTGCGAAAATGAGAAAATCATACTACTAAGAAGGTTGTTCCAGCAAAATAAATTTTCCTCAAAAACAAATTTACCCAGAATGGATGAATTTACAGTCAAAATTCATCTACGAAACCTTCTAATCTCAACCAGAGGTTATTGAAACCCCAATTTGCACCCAGCAAAAATCTTCAAGCCAAAATAAAACCCTCAGATCTGGGAAGGAATCGACAACACCTAGAGAGATCTAATAACATGTGGGAGTAAATGGTGACTCCCCAACACCCCCAAGAAGAGTTGTGACCAAAACCACTTCCATAAGAGAGAGAATGGCAAGAAAGCTTGCTTCACAATGCAAGATTGACTAATGGTTAAATTGATATGCAAATGTACATGAGATGCTTTGCTTATAAAGGCAAGGTTGAAATGTAGTAATGAACATGATGTTGACAAATGTCATAATCCTATGACATGAGACAACTAACAACCTAATCACCTAGGAAATGATGCATTACTAGCTAGATAAGATAAGTTCTAGAAAATCCAACTAAGACTTCTAGAAAGAATCTTTTTCCTAAGTAAACTTAATCATGTGAATATGTCCCCTAATTACCTAGTGAATGAATTAGCTAGGTACAAGACAAATATTCACACCAACACCAATAGATCATTCACTTTTTACAATAATACAATGTTGTTTCCAGCTAAACAATTATAGTTTTATGACAAAACAATGTTGTTTCCAATGGAACATTCAATGTTTACAATAATACAATGTTTTTTTCAGCTAAACAATTACAATTTTATGAGAAAACAATGTAGTTTCCAATAGAACATTCACTTTTTACAATAATACAATGTTGTTTGAAGCCAAATAGTTACAGTTTATTACAAAACAATGTCATTTACAATGATTTAAGGTTGTAAATTCAAGTTCCATTACTTCATTTTCCAAGCCATATTATTCTAAATGATTATTTGTATAAATTTCATTTGAAAGGTAACTAAAATGAAGTTTTTATCAACCCTTGGAAGGAATTTAAAAGAATTAAATGACATGTTAATCATAATCAATAACCATAAAATAATTAGGAAGGGATCAAGCTTAACTAGGTTCAGGTTGAAACCCTCATATATAGTTTACATTTATTTTTCTTATGTTGTTCTAAACAATCTACAGTCATTGACTCCTACACAAAACATAGGGGTCAAGGTCATGCCATAATGCCTACCCTCAGTTTTGGTATAGTCGCCCCAAAGACAACATGGGTATTGATCAAATGAATGATAGTTTACATGCAACAAGATAAGGGAACAAGCTTAGCATTCGACATATACCCTTTATGGATTAGGCAACAAGAGCTTCACAATGTCTCTGCGACAACAATATACTTGCAACTATAAGAATTGACATAAATATGTTATGTAATTTTGGCTTTATAGCCCTCTGTCACCTTCATTGATGAGAAATCAATAACATTAGAGTACTCTTCGATGCAATATCAAAAGTGAAGGATTCAACCCAAATGGGCATCCATCGAATTGAAAAAATATTAAGAATTGAAATGTTTATACATTGAATCTTTATGTATTGGCTTTAGCCTACCCCAAAAAGGGGTGGTGATGATATAACTCACATCGCCCTCAATCATAGGCCTATCAGGCTTTCCTGATAGCCCTATGATGGGATTATCTAAGCAAAAAGAGTTACATGCAATCTTAACACAGGGTTGATGATACCACCCTTACAAGGCAATACATACACAGCTAGCCATTTCAAGTCATAGGCTCTACATGCTCAAGCAAAACCAAAAGTAAAAGAAAAAGAAACAACAAAGCTGTGAATTCAATTTTGAACAAATTGCATAAGAGATCGATAGTAAAGTTCATTCAATCAATAAAATCAAAATGCAATGATTTGTTTTGAGCATGGCAATAGAGATACAAGCTGTAAAAATCAATTGAAAAGCAACTTTTTAATGAAAAATCACTGATTACCTCTACAAAAAGGAATTCCATTTGGATTTAAATCCCACATACTTTGTTCCACACCTAGTTCACTATTTGATGGAGTCAATATCCCCCTTTTAGAATAACATCTTTCCTAAATTTGAATTCTTTCCATTCTTTTGATGGTAGACCACATCCATCATGGGATTTTCTCATGATTCATTTAAGTTCTATCTTTTCAGATAATGATAATTATCAGTTTCAAGTTCATTGATAAGAGGTATATGTGTGTGTGTGTGTGTATTTATATACTTTTATATTTATATATGTATTTAAATACACACACACATATATTTATATATATATTCATGTGTGTTTATATAATTGTATTCACATATAAAAAATTTCATGTGCATATATATCTTTTATATAAAAATGGTCTTTCATTTCCATTTCAATAGTGATATTAAGTGTAAAATTGAAATTCACATGTTCATTCACATACCAAATCTCACTTTTGTTTTCCTCTAAATTCAAAACACAAGCTCAAAGTTGGCATTTAAAAAAAAAAATAAGTCTCACGTAATTTCATTTCACAAATACTTCTTTTCAACCATCAATTCATATTCAGTCAGCTTAATATAATTCCTATATGAATTTTCAAATTCATATGTCATGCCATTTTTGTGGTGTGTGCACCCAGATTCCATTTAGCTTATCATTTGATTCGGCTAATCAATCCTACTTCAACTGTGCTCTTGTCCTTCAACTTGTCACCCTACAATTGCACACACTTGCACTTGCAAAATTTATCAGTAACGTTCAGTTCTTGATAACATAAAAGATAATTCACAAATATCACATAGTCAACATCAGTCAAATTCTTTCAATTTATCTCAAAAAATTCAAAAATTCCATTTAATTTATTGAATTTCTTGAATAATTCAATTTACTATGCTATAATTAATATGCAATAAAATTGGGTTATGACATCCTTCCCCTCTTGGAAGAGACATTGTCCCAATGTCTATTTAATAAAAATTAAAGCATTTATATCTATTTCAACATCACATCAAATTAAAGCATATATGTCTATTTCAACATAACATCAAATTGTCTCATCAATAACATCATAGTATTTCAATCCAAAAAAAATCAAACAAAATTTTCCATGTCTTCTTTCTTAAGAAAGAAATGTGGAAAGGAGCATTCTATTTCTTCTACATCCTCCCAAGTAGTGTTGTCTTCATAATACTAATCCCATTGGACCTTAAACTAAGCAATATCTTTGCTTCATAACTTAACATTGCATTTATCTAGGATTCTAATGGGCTCCACTAGCACCACTCCTGGATCCTATACCTGCAAGGATTTCCAATCAAGCACATGAGTTATATCAGGATGATATGGCTTAAGCAAGGAAACATTAAACACATTATTAAGTTGAGCAAGAGTAGGTGGTAGAGTTAGTCTATAAGCAATTGGGTTAATCACTTCCAAGACTTCAAACAGTCCCACATATCTTAGGGCCAACTTGGAAAACTTTTCAAAAGTAATAGAACTTTTATGAGGTTTAACTCTCAAGAAAACTTTATCCCCAATTGTGAACTATCTAAGAGTTTATTTCTTGTTTGTATAACTCTTTTGTTGGTCTACTACCTCCTTCAGTTTGATTTTAATGACTCATGTTTGTTCTTCCATTTCCTTAAGCATTTTGGGTCCTACTATGAACATGTCTTCCAATTTATCTCAACTGATGGGGGTATGACACTTTCACCCATAAAGAGCTTCAAATGTTGCCTTGCCTAAGGATGTGTGATAAGAGTTGTTGTAAGCAAACTCTACCAAAGGAAAATATTCTTCCCACTTATACTATTGGTCCATACAATACATCTTGAGGATGTATTCAACTATCTATTTCACCCTCTTTGTTTTCCCATCAGTCTAAAGATGATAAGCGGAGTTGAAATTTGGTTTGGTTCCCAATGCAACATTCAGGTTCATCCAAAATATTGAGGTCATTTGAGTGTCTCTATCAGAAATGATAGTCTCTGGAACTCCATGCAAGCGAAAGATCTCATGGAAAAATTTCTTGGCCAGGGTCAACAATCCATCCGTAAGGTTTCTTGGAATCAAGTGTGCAACCTTAGTCAACTTATCAATTATGACCAAGATAACATCATGCATGTTCTTTCTTAATGGAAACCCCTATACAAAATCCATATTGATCACCTACCATTTATACTCAAGTATGTCATGAGGGTACAATAGCTTGATTGGATGTGCATGCTTAGCCTTGACTCACTGGTACTCTAAGCATTTGGATACATACTCCACTACATCCTTCTTGAGTTTAGGCGAAAAATACATAGTATTCAACTCTATGATCATCTTGGATACTCCATGGTGTTCTGAATAGGGCACATTATGAACCTCCTCTAAAACTAACTTCCTCATCTCACCATATTTTGGAATATACATTCTTCTCTAGTATCTTAAAATACCATCCAGTTCGATCTCATACCCATAGAAATGATAATCTGAAGGATTTACTACTAGGGCACTCTTCACTCACTCATAGTGCTCGTCCTTTGGAAGATATTGAATCACCTGTTGCCTCAAGTTAGATCTTTTCGAGATCATGGCTGCTAGATTTCTTCATTTACTAAGAGCATCAACCACTTTGTTCCCTTTTCCCTTTATATACTCAATTTTGCAGTCATACCCACTAAGGAATTCCAACCACCTTCTTTGTCATGCATTAAAGTTTGATTGATTGAAAATGTATCTCAATCCTAAGTGGTATGTCTTATGTTCAAACAACTTCCCCAAAAGATAATGCATCCGCATCTATAAGGCATGAACTATTGAGGCCAATTATAAATCATATGGTGCATAATTCACCTCATGTTTCTTAAGCTTCCTTGATTCATACACTACCACTTATCCATCTTGCATTAATATTTCTCCCAATCCCTCTCTTAAAGCATCTGTGATTACTATGAATCTCCCGTTAGGATCAAGGATGGTCATCATTGGTGTTGTCATGAGCCTCTCCTTCAAGAGTTGAAATACTCACTCACATTTCTTGGTCCATTCAAACTGTGTTCCCTTTCTTTGGAGTGAAGTGATAGGAGATGCAATCTGGTAAAACCCTTGCACAAACTTCCTATAGTATCCTGCGAGGCCCATGAAGCTACAAAATTCTAACACATTATGAGGCACTAGCCATTCCATGAATTCCTTGATCTTTTCAAGGTATACAGAGACTCCTTCATCTAAAATGATATGGCCTAGATAGTGCACCTTTTCTTGATAGAATGAACATTTGGATAGCTTCCCAAAAAGTTTCCTTTCTCTCAACCACTGAAGAACTATCTTCAAGTTCCTATCACGCTCTTTGATAGAATTTGAGTAGAATAGGATGTTTTCAATGATGATTAAAACAAATTCATCGAAGCAATCTCTAAATATGATATTCATGAGGTTTATAAAAGTTTCTAGTGCATTATTTAAACCAAAAGGTGCCACTGTGAAATCATAATGTCCATATTGAGCTCTAAATGCAATCTTTGGAATATCGTCTTCCTTAATTCTTAACTGATGGTACCCTAACCTAGGATCAATTTTGTAGAATACCATCACTCCCTTTATCTAATCAAACAACTCATCAATCCTTGGGAGTGGATATCGGTTCTTGATGGTCACCTAGTTCAACATACAATAGTCTAAACACAGATGCAGGGTTCCATCCTTCTTTTTCACTAAGATTACCGATGCTCCCCAAGGAGACACATTGGGTCTTATAAGCCCTTTGTTTAGTAATTCCATTAATTGGGCCTTCAACTCATAGAGTTCAGTAGTGTTCATTTGATAGGGTTCCTTGGATTGAGGCTCGGCTCCTAGGGCAAGGTCAATAGAAAAGTCAAATTATCGCTTTAGAAGAAAATTTGCAAGTTCATTAGGGAATATGTCTTAGAAATCCTTAAAAATATGATAGTCATATAAATATGGTTCCTTGCTATCAGGGTTACTGACATGCACAACATAAATTTCACATCCCTTTCAATGAGCCTTCTTGAGCTACATTACATAAATCTTTCTAAGCTCCAAGGGTCTTTTCCTTCCACAAATCTGGATTGGGTTTCCATAGTCATCCAGATAATTGACTACCATATCCTCACAATTTACTATAGCCTTATACTCGGTCAACCAGTTTATTCCAAAAATTACGTCATATGATGCTAAAGGTGCCACATACAAGTTGACTTGTGTTTAGAAGGTTGGATTCTCTAACTCACTATAAAAGAGATAGGTATCTACCCTCTACTCTACTTAATTACCATACTAGACTAACCATGAGTTTTTCATGTATCCAGGTCTAATAGGTATCTTGGATATTATTCTAGGATCTATAAAAAAATTAGTAGCTTTGGTATCAATCAAACGAGAGATGGATTGGCCATAGATCTTACCCGTTAGCTGAGTTGGTGAAGCCTAATACTCTGCCTATTTGTTAGCCACTACAGTGTAGATCTAGTGATGTTGAGTTTGTTGATAGCTTCATTTCTTCTATGAATTTGACCACTAAGGATAATTTGAGGCATAATGATCACCTCCACAAGTATAGAATCCATCACAAGGCCCTTTGTGACCTCCTGGCATGTCCTCTTTGAATCCCTTTTGCTTTTGTTTTTCCTTACCCTTTTTTTTGTTTTCCTTCTTGTTCTTTCCACCATTGTCATCTTCACGCTTCTCCTACAACTCACTTCCCCTCTTGAGATTATAGATCTAACAGTTCTTGTCTCCTTTATGAAATTTTTTTTTCCCATACCATGACTTAGGATTTGAATCATTATAGAGGTTGGATAACTAATGTAGTTTTTGTTCCTATTTGGTGGCTTTTTGGAATACTTCATTTATGGTAAGAGGATCATGCATATCCACTTCAACTCCTATGTGGGTTCTCAATCCCATTATGAATTTTTGGATATGGAAATGTTCATCCCCCTAATACTAAGGCACATATTTCAATAGGTTGGTGAACTTTTCCCAATACTAGATCACAGTCATGTTCCCATAGGTTAAATTCTAAAATTTCATCACTTTCTTGTCGAAGAAAAGCTATGGTAACCATCGCTTTCTAAAATACTAGAGGAAGAGTACCCAAGTGATCTCAGTAGGCTATAGATTCCTTTCTAACTTCTCATTATCCCACCAAGTTGATGCTTCACTAGAAAGTTGATATGTAGCCCATGCCACTTTTGTTTGGTCAGAAAGGTTATTGAGCCCCAAGTATTTCTCCATCTCAATAATCTAAGCCTCTACTCCTGCTCCAATAGCCTTACCATCATACTTGGTTGGTGCTACTCTTTTAAGATCCTTTCCAAGCTCATCCTCAATTCATCCTCATGGACTTGCCCCTAAACCATTGTCTCCTTGATTGAATTTTGCATTCTTGTGGTCTCAATCCTCATGTGTCACTCAAAATTCTTGTTCTATGTGATCCATGCAATCCTTTTGTCAGTTTAGAAGATCTAGAATCTCTTCTAGCCTCTTGTTAGGTCCTTTATTGGAACCACTATCACCCATCTCTTTCCTGGTGGTCACCATGTTGAATCACACTTAATTTTTATCACATCTCAACACTACGTTCTATGAATAAACGTTCTTATTCTACATCACATAATTTACACATGCACACATCCCTTATTCATAGAAGACATACACATTCATGCATAATGAATATATTTTGGAGTCCTTTTGAACACACCAAAAATATTATCTTGTTTTATTGATATTAAAGGTGAGTCAATTGACCCTTATTTACGAAGGCTTCTTTTTACATTAGTTTTTTTTCTCATCATTAGAAAGAGGACATTCCTTTGGGTCCTCATTTGAATTTACATTAAACTTTATAGAAGAGGATGGTTGAGCACACATGCTCTCCTTTTCCTCTTTAGTTAACCAAGGTGCATTGGGTCCACACCCTAGAGGCCAATCCCATATTGCAAAAATCTTTTTAATCTTAGGTGTTTGAAAGCTTTTTGATCTTAGGTTTTTGCTTCTACTCAATCTTCAAGCCTCTCTGAAGCTTAAGTCATGTAAGGGCCTGAGCTGGAGTTTCATCATTGGGAATTTCAAGTTCAATGTTTGTCTTAGTTTTTTCTTCCATTATGAATTCCTTAAGTGAGGTTCTAATGGATTTTCCCTTCCTTCATCCTACCTTTGACCTTCTCATACTTGCATTCATTTCGGGTTTGGTCAATTCACATGAAAACTAAATTTGGTCAAGGGTCAACAACCCCTAGTCAAAACTATGGTAAACTCAAAAGGCCTGGAGTTGAACCCTAAGCTCTGATACCAAATTTAATAACCCATCAAAAATGATTACTTAATTAATATTATTGCAAATGACACATGAATATATTAAAATTAAAAATACATAACTAAGTAGCTATAGTCAATCATAGCAACACATGTTTTATTAAAATGAGTCAATATTCATATATTCAATTCAAAATTCAAATTACAATATCAAGTTTGACTTGGCTCATGAGGCCAAAAATTCAAATGTTACATTGTACAAATTTTACATCAAGGTACATCAAGTATTACATCAAGCTTACATTATAGACTAAAAGTCTTGAGTGCATCTAAGGTTCCTCTTGATGCTTGCCTCCACTAGTGGACAAGAACATGGTTGAATCACTTTACCACCCAACCATGAAGCTTATGCTTCCTTGAAATTCTTCCAACTTGAAGAATACCCAACCCTGCATGGAAATTTTAACAAGAGAACAATTTGCAAGGTAGAATCCGGTGCATTCCCATACATCAACATGCAATTTCTATCTACAAGTTAGAAAAGAAAATGTAATATCTATACTAGGAATGGAAAAGAGTGATATCATAGAGTTCATAGATATAAAATGAACTATATTTCTTGGCCAAGCATAAGAAATTTGTTGCAACAAAAAAAAAAAAGGTTTTGGTAAAGCAAACCTATACTCTCTAAACTCCATTTTGGCACCTGTCCTGGAAGGTGACTTTCTACAACACAATAATTTCATAACAGCTATCTACCCTCTAGTAGCATCTACCCTAAGGTACTCTAGTCTACTTAGGTATCATTGTTCTATTCAAGTAAAGGAATATTCTTCTCACATATTTCTACAAAAAAGATAATCAAATTACTAGTGTCCTCACTAAGCAAAAATCAGCTACATGATTCAAATGGAATGGTACATTACATTATTCAAGTAAAGGAATATTCTTCTCACATATTTCTACAAAAAAGATAATCAAATTACTAGTGTCCTCACTAAGAAAAAATAAGCTACATGATTCAAATGGAATGGTACATTACATTATTCAGTGATATCTTTCACATGACCCATGTTTACTTTCAACATAAAGCATTATCCATTTAAAATGAATTAAGAAATAAAAGAAGGTATGTCACAAGTATGTGTATGTACAAAGACGAGAGTCTATGTGCACACACATATATGTTCCTACTTAAGTTATTCAATTTTTGCATACATTCTGAAATAAAGCCACTAAATCAAATTGCTAACATTTAATAATGTTCCATTTTGACATTTCCATTTGTCAAAAAATTCAAAGAATAATTGAATCAAGAATTAAATCTCCATTAGCAGTTTCCCACATACTATTGTTTTGTTTGTAACATTCAAGTTACATAACATTCAACTATGTTGTTTACACATGAACACTTTCTCTATTTAAAATAGAACAATATTGTTTCCAATTTAACAATTATAGAACAAGTTGTTTCATTAGCTACACACACTTTTGTACAACACAATGATGTCATTCCAATAGATCATTCACTGTTTACAATAATACAATGTTGTTTCTAGCTAAACAGATACAATTTATGACAAAACAATGTCATTTCCAACAGAACATTCACTATTTACAATAATACAATGTTGTTTCAAGCCAAATAGCTATAGTTAATGATAAAATAATGTCATTTATAGTGATTTAAGGTTGTATCTTCAAGCTCCATTGTTTCATTTTCCAAGCCATATTATTCTAAATGATTATATATATAAATTTCATGTGAGAAGTAACTAAAATGAAGTTGTTATCAGGCCTTGGAAGGAATTTAAAATAATTGGATGGCATGCTAACCATTAATCAATAACAATAAAATAATCATAACCAAGGGATCAAGCTTAACCAGGTTCAGGTTGAAACCCTCATACATAGTTTACATTTATTTTTCTTTTGTTGTTTTGAACAATCTACAGTCATTGACTGCCACACAAAACATAGGGGCTGAGGTCATGCCACAAAGCTTGCCCTTATTTTGGTTATAGTCACCCCAAAGATGGCATGGGTATCATTCATATGAACGATAGTTTACATGCAATAAGATAAGGGAACAAGCTCGCCATTCGACCTATACCCTTTATGGATTAGGTGACAAGAGCTTCACAATGTTTCCATGACATAATAGTATACTTGCAAATGTATGAATTGACAAAAATATGTAATGCAATACTGGCCTTATAGCCCTCTATCACCTTCGGTGATGAGTAAACAATTACATTATAGTACTCTTCGATGCAAGATCGATGTTGAAGGATTCAACCCAAATGGGCATCCATTGGATTGGAAAAATATTAAGAAGAGAAATGTTTATACATTGAATCTTTATGTATTGGCTTTGACCTACCCCCAAAAGGGGTGGCAACAACATAACTCACATCACCCCCAATCACAAGCCTATTAGGCTTTCCTGATAGCCCCGTGATGGGCTTATCAAATAAAAAAGAGTTACATGCAATCTTAACATAGGTTCAGCAGTACCACCCTTACAAGGTAATACATACATAGTCAACCATTTCAAGCTTTAGAATCTACATGTTCAAGAAAAATTGAAAGTAAAAGAAAAAGAAACAACAGAGCCATGAATTCTATTTTGTACAAATTGCATAAGAGATTGATAGTATATTTTATTCAATCAATAAAATTGAAATGTAATGATTCATTTTGAGCATGGTAATAGGGATGCAAACTATAAAAATTAATTGAAAAACAACTTTTTAATGAAAAATCACTTATTACCTTTGCAACAAGGAATTCCCTTTGGATTTTTCCTACATGCTTCATTCCACACCCAGTTCACTATTTGATGGAGCTGATATCCCCCTTTTAGAATAGCATCTTTCCTACATTTCCAATGCCTCCACTAAGGGTTGTTTCAAAATGATAATGGGCATTAATGATATTTTTTCTCCATTCTAAATTCATATTCTTGCCATTTTTTTGATGGCAGACCATGTCCATCATGAGATTTTCTCATGATTCTTTTGAATTTTATCTATTTGGTAATGATAATTATCGGTTTCAAGTTCACTAATAAGAGGTATCAATATATATATATGTGTGTGTGTGTGTGTGTGTGTATTTATATACTTTTATATTTATATATGTATTAACATATATATATATACACACATATAGATATATATTTATATGTATTTGCATATAGATATATATATGTATATGCATACATACATACATATATATATATATATATATATGTATATATATATATATTTGTGTGTGTATATGTATGCATATGTATATATATATATATATATATATATATATATGTATGTATGCATGCACATACATATATATATATATATACATATATATATATGTATGTATATATGTATGTATGTATGTATATATATATGTATGTATGTATATATATATATGTATGTATATATATATATGTATATGTATGCATACATATGCATACATATACATATATATGCATATATATATATATGTATACATATATATATGCATATATATATGTATACATATATATATGATGCAAGAGCATCCAGTGGTGTAAGGGCAATTGCATCACCCAAAAATAGTTAAATTTTAAGTTTTTCAGTTTTTAGATGTTCTTACATTTTTAGATACTCTTTTTGTCATAATGAAATTCTTAATTTATGGTTTTTATTTTCTATTCCTGGGTTGAAAGATATTGCAGTTTTAGTTTCCCAGATTTGCACATGAAAGTCTTTCAAGTTAGATTTGAAGCACTTAGAGTTCTTGGAATGGCCCCAGAACTTGTTGAAATCGGTGTAACTGATTTCGATCACATTATTGACTTTGAGACCTTTCCAATGGTTCAAACAGTTCACAAATCAGAGTCTCGGATCAAGAGTTATGGCCCCAGGAAGTTAGCACAATTTCTAGAAGATACAATTGCAAATGTTCTTTTGAAATTTGAACTTCAAGTTATAATTTTTGGCGCCAAACTTCCTAAACTAAAAATTGAATGTTGTTTGCCTCCAAACTAAAGAGGAGCTCCATTTATGGGCAGGTTTCTAATTTTTAAGTAGCTTTTCGGGGACAAGCTCGCATATTACAAAAGGGTTATACTATAGCTTCTGTAACTTGCATGTGTTGTAGAACTTGGGGATTTGAGATCCTTTGCATGTAAGAAGTTCCATTTTTTGAATAATAAAATTATTCTCTTGTTTATGGGTTATTTTCTGTCTCGGGCTATGCCCTCATCAAGTGGTATCAGAGTAAGGTTTTCTTGAGCGTGTGGAAAGATTGCCAATCGTGAGGTAGTTTGCACTAGGACCGTGGTTGTGGGTCGAGGTCAAGAAAGATGCCTCCAAGAGTGATGCTTGGTAGGCATGGTGGTGCTAGAAGTGGTCAAGGCAGCATAAATGCTGGTGGAAGAGATGCACTGGTAGCCCTCCAGAGATATATTGATGCGTTACAAGAGCAATTGAGAAGAGGGTTAAACCCGAGGGAGGAAAGTGAGGATGAAGGAAAGGAAGAAGGTTCAAATGTAGATGAGGAAGAAGAAGCAATTGATCAAGACCAACTACGGCTAATAAGGACCATTTTGAAGATCAAGAAAAGACCCAAAGTAGAAGTTCCCAGTTATTTCAGAAGTCTGAACCCAAAATAGTTGATCGACTGGATCAATGAGCTAGAAGAGTACTTTGAGTATGAGGAAATTGAGAACCCAGATCGGGTTAAGTTTGAAAAAATGAAGCTAAAGGGCCATGCCAGTATTTGGTGGAAAGAGGTCCAATTGGAAAGAAATCAAAGAGGAAAAGGAAAGATCACCAGATGGGATCGCATGGTAGAGAAACTAAAGAAGTAGTTCATACCAGTGGACAATGAGTTAGATATGTTGAAGAAATTGCAAGGGTTGAAGCAAGGAAGTAGATATGTGAAAGAATATACTGAATATTTTCACAAGATAATTATCAGAATGGGTCACACAGAGGCCAATAAGGAGAAGGTAGCCCAATATCTTAATGGGTTACAACCGAGCATTCAGGAGGAGTTAAGCTTAGTCAGAATGACCACCATTGAGGATGTGTATCAGTTTTCTCTGAAGGTGGAAGAGAAGCTGAACAAAAGATTTGATGGCAAGCAAAAAGGATGAGGAGGTCAAAGTGGAAGGGGTAGTGGAAGACCTTCAGGAAGCTGAAATGATGATGAAAATAAAAGTGAAGATCTGGGTACCAGCCAAAGCCAAAAGAATGACAACTTCTACTGCCCTCGTGATCAAAACAGTGGTGATCAAAGAGGTAAAGGATGAGGGAGATATGGACAAGGATCCGGAAGAGGTGGTTTCACAGGAACTTGTTTCTAGTGTGGTGAAGAAGGGCATCGAACCTATGAATGTCCACAACACCAAGGAAGGGTAGACAAAAGGCCAGAAGGTCATGGAAGGGTTGTGCATGCAGATGAGGAGGCCCAATCTGAACATTCAGATGATGCTAAAAGGGGAGAATCCCTAGTGATTAGGAGAGCCCGGTGACTGAGGAAAAGGAACCAGAACAGAGGAAGAATCTATTTTGCACAAGGTGCAAGTGTGAAGGAAAATGTTGTGATGTCATTATTGATAGTGGGAGCACTGATAATCTAGTGTCAGAGGAGATGGTCACAAAGTTGAAGCTAAGAGGGAAAGGTGCCCACATCCATATCGGATTGCCTGGTTGTAGAAAGACCACAAAGTTTTGGTCAATGAGCAGTGCCTAGTAAAGTTCAAGATCGGGAGCTACCATGATGAGGTACTCTGTGATATCATCCCCATGGATGCATATCACATGTTGTTGGGGAGGTCGTGGCAGTTCGATAGGCGAGCTATACATGATGGCCATGCAAACACTTATTCCTTGACAAAGGATGGGGTTCGTCATAAGTTGAAACCCCTAAAGGAGATCAAAGAAAAGGTATGCAATAGTGCTAGAATTTGTTATGTAGATGGAAGAAATTTTTTAGAAGGTATGAAGCATGAGCATGTGTGTTATGCATTAATTCCTAGAGTGAGTAAGGAGGATAGTGAGAAGTTTCTAGAAGAAGTTTATGGGATATTAGATGAGTTTCAGGATATTGTTTCTAATAATGTACCTAAGGGTTTACCACCAATAAGGAAGATTAGTCATTAGATTGACTTGATTCCTGGAGCTAGTTTTCCAAATAAGGCAGCTCATAGAATGACTCCAACAAAAAAATGAGTTGAATAGACAAGTTGAAGAGTTGTTGAGAAAGGGTTTGATATGGGAGAGTTTGATTCCATGTGCAGTACCTGCAGTACTAGCACCAAAGAAGGATGGGGAGTGGAGGATGTGTATAGATTCCTGAGCCATAAACGAGATAACAATCAAGTACAGATTTCCCCTACCAAGGATGGATGACCTGATGGACTGTTTGAGCGGAGCTCAGTACTTCACAAAGATTGATCTGAAGAGTGGATATCACCAGATCCAGATTCGAGAGGGAGATGAATGGAAGACTTCCTTCAAGACCAAAGAGGGCCTATACGAGTGGTTAGTCATGCCTTTTGGGCTAACCAATGCACCGAGCACATTTGTGCGGCTCATGAACGAGGTATTAAAAGAATTTCTAGGAAGTTTTGTCATTGTGTATTTAGATGATATTTTTATTTTCAGTAAAACATTGGATGAGCATCTGATGCATATTCGAAGAGCCTTTGAGAAGTTAAGAGAAGAGAAATTGTTGATTAATCTGAAGAAGAGCAGTTTTGTGAAGAGGGTGTTAGTGTACTTGGGGTTTGTTGTCTTAGTAGAAGGTCTCAAGATGGACCCAGAGAAGGTGAAGGCTATTTTTGAATGGCCTACCCCAAGAACTGCTACTAAGGTGAAATCTTTTCATGGTTTGGCTAGTTTTTATAGAAAGTTCATTAGAAACTTCAGTAGTATTTGTGGACCCCTGACTGAAACAATGAGAGGGGATAGAAAAGAATTCAAGTGGAGCATTGGAGCAGCAAAAAGTTTTGAACTGTTGAAGCAGAAGGTGACAGAGCAACTTGTTCTAACCCTCCTAGATTTCAACAAAGTGTTTCAGGTGGATTGTGATGCGAGTGGTTGTGCCATTGGAGCAGTGTTGAGCCAAGAAAGTAAGCCCATTGCCTATTTCAATGAAAAGTTAAATTATGCCAAGAGAAAGTATTTTGTATATGATCAGGAATTTTATGCAATAGTTCAAGCATTAAAGAAATGGAGACATTATTTGTTGCTGAAGGAATTTTTTCTATATACTAATCATCAGGCCTTGTAGTACCTAAATAGTCAAGGAAAATTAAATCAGAGGCATATGAAATGGGTAGAGTTTTTGCAGAGTTATACCTTTGTTTTGAAACATAGGAGTGGGAAGTCAAATAGGGTCACAGATCCCTTAAGTAGGAGGCATACATTGATGAAAAAGATGCAGATTGAAGTGGTTGGGTTCAATGAACTCAAGACATTGTATGCAGAAGATCCTAATTTTGTAGAGGCTTGGAAAGCTTGCAAGGAACCTATTATAGTGGACAGGACAAGGTGGCTAGATTTCATAATCTATGATGGCATGTTATTTGAGGGAAGTCAATTGTGTATCCCGAGGAGTTCCATGAGGGAGAACCTAATAAAGGAGAAGCATAGTGGAGGAATGGCAGGACATTTTGGTCGGGATAAGACCATTTCCATTATTAGTGAGCATTATTATTAGCCTCAGTTGTCACAGGATGTGAAGAAGTTTGTACAAAGTTGCAGGGTATGTCAGATGGCTAAAGGAGTGAGCCATAATACATGCTTATATTAGCCCTTACCTATACTAGAGAGGCCATGGGAGGATATAAGTATGGACTTTGTTCTTGGTTTTCCAAGGACACAATGAGGGAATGATTTAGTCTTTGTGGTGGTTGATAGGTTTTCAAAGATGGCACATTTCATTCCATGTTAGAAGACCCATGATGCAGTCCACATTGCTGACTTGTTCTTCAAAGAGGTGGTAAGGCTACATGGTATGCCAAAGAGTATTGTTTCAGATCGTGACACCAAATTCATGGGGTACTTTTGGAGGACCTTGTGGAAGAAGCTGAAGACAGAGCTGAAGTTTAGTTTTGCACACCATCCACAAACAAATGGGTAGATAGAGGTTGTTAACAAGAGTCTAGGTAACCTACTAAGATGTTTGGTAGGAAATAAACCCAAGGGATGGGACTTGATCTTACCCTAGGCAGAATTTTCTTACAACAATTCTGTCAACAAAAGCATTCATAGATCACCATTCTAGATTGTGTATGGAGGTAGCCCCAGATTAGCTCCAAAATTGAGGAAGATGGACCAAGAGCAAAAAATAAGTGCTGAAGCTGAAGATTTTACCGAGCACATCAAGAATATACATGAGAAGGTACGAGAACACATTAATAAGATGAATATGCAATATAAGGCTAAGGCAGATCAGAAAAGGAGGAATAAGGAGTATCAGATTGGCGATGAAGTAATGGTCCACTTGAGGAAAGAAAGGTTTCCCGTTGGAACCTATAACAAATTGAAGATGAAGAAATTCAGTCTCTGTAAGATTTTGAAGAAGCATGATTCAGGGAATGCATGAGGTATAGTTTCCTGATGGAATCAACATTTCTCCTGTGTTCAACATTTTAGATTTGACAGAGTATCATGAAGGTGGCACGGAGGAAGCACCAGCAATAGGGCAGTGTGGCATTCCAACACCTACTTCAGAAAGGGAGGAGCTTGAAGCAATCTTGGATAGTCGTGTGGGAAGGAGTACTAGAAATGGGTAGTATGAAGAATATCTAATGAAATGGAGAGGAAGGCCTGTGGAAGTTTCATCCTGGCTATCTAAGGCAACAGTTGACTGGTTGGGTTTTCCTCAACCATCTGAGACGTGATAGGGTCACTTCTCAAATTACCCTGGGTGTCTGATGCAGGAGCATCCAGTGGTGTAAGGGCAATCTTGCATCACCCAAAAATAGTTAAATTTCAAGTTTCTCTCTTTTTATATATTTTTACATTTCTAGAATACCCTTTTCGTCATAATGAAATTTCCAATTTAAGGTTTTTATTTTCTATTCTTGGGTTGAAAGATATTGTAGTTTTAGTTTCCTAGATTTGCACCTGAAAATCTTCTGAGTTAGATTTGAGGCACTTAGAGTTCCCAGAACGGCCACAAAACTAGTCAAAATTAGTGCAATGGATTTTTAGCACGTTATTGACTTTGAGACCTTTCCAATGGTTCAAACAATTCGTGAATCGGATTCCCAGATCAAAAGTTATGGCCCCAAGAAGTTGGTGCACTTTCTAGAAGATACAATTGCAAATGTTCCTTTGAAATTTGAAATTCAAGTTGTAATTTTCGGCGCCAAACTGCCTAAACTCAAAATTGAATGTTGTTTTGGCTCCAAACTAAAGAGGAGCTCTATTTATGGGACGGTTTCTAATTTTTGGGTAGCTTTTCGTGGACAAGCTCACATATTACGAAAGGGTTATTTTGTAGCTTATGTAACTTGCATGTGTTGTAGAACTTGGGGATTTGAGATCCTCTGCATGTAAGAAGTTCCATTTTTTGAATAATAAAATCATTCTCTTGTTTGTGGGTTATTTTCTATGTCTCGGGTTGTGCCCTCATATATATATATATATGCATATATATGCACATATATATATATATGCATATATGCATAAATATATATATATATGTGCATATATATGCATATATATATATATATATATATATATATATATATATATATATATATATATATATATATATATATATATGTATGCATATATATATATATATGGTCTTTCATTTTCATTTCAACAATGATATTAAGTGTAAAATTGAAATTCACACATTCTTTCACATACCAAATCTCACTTTTATTTTCCTCTAAATTCAAAACACAAGCTCAAGATTTTTTTTAAATATAAGTTTCACATAATTTTGTTTCATAAATACATCTTTTCAATCATCGATTAATCTTCAGTCAACTTAATATAATTCTTATATGAATTTTCAAATGTAGATATCATGTCATTTTTGTGGTGTGTGCACCTAAATTCCATCTAGCTTATCATTCAATTCGGCTAAAAAATCCTACTTCAACCATGCTCTCATCCTTCAACCTGTCACCCTGCAACTGCACACACTTGCACTTACAAAATTTATCTGTAAAATTCAGTTCTTGATAAATTATAAGATAATTCACAAAGATTATATAGTCAACTTCTTTCAATTTATCTCAAAATTTTCAATTTTCCATTTAATTCATTGAATTTCTTCAATAATTCAATTTACCATGTTATAATTAATATGCAATAAAATTGGGTTATGACACAATATAATAAAACCCCCTACAATTATGATAATATTGTGGGATGTATCGCCCATATCTCTTCACATGTTTTCATTATCAAAATCAAAGACAAAGATCATGAATGTGTTTTCACCACTAGACATGGTAGGGTCACCATACTTAGACCATCCAATGCATCCTCCTCACAAAGTTCCACATACCTTATCTTAGAAAATATTGTAATACTCTAGTGCAAATATCCATCTTGGAACTTCTCAAAAACCCCCTTCCATAGAGATATATTCGACAAAGCATTGCAATAATCATGAGTTACAAATGATATTGACCTTGAGAAATTATAGGCACTTGTAGGGCACCTCTCAACTACTTATCAACTTGCCTTCAGTCAAAATGACATGACAATTTTATATTTATCAAAAAAGCTTGATATTATTATAATAATTATTATATAACAAAAAACATTTTAATATATATAAACTAATATAAAAATCAATATACATTCTATTATATAAATATAAAATAAAAAACATATAAAATACATTAATAAAAACAACAACAATTATGAGAAGGCAATGATTAATATAAAGACAATCGATATTTCACTGTTGTTGATATAAGTAGATCAACCAAATTAAAGCAAGGAATGCCTAAATCTTATGAAAAGTTATAAGGAAGCAATAAAACTAATACAAAGGCAATGATAAAGCATAAGGTGTATGTGAAGGAAAGTCACCTCCTACAAACAAATTAAATGATATTTAATGTGTCAAGGCTGACCCTTAAAGGAGTCACTTCATTTTGAAAAGATTAATATAAAGTACAATTAGAGCTTCTCTAATATAGCTGACTCTTCACTCATAGGTCACATGTCCTTTCAAGAAAGTCGCCTCTCTCCATATGGTCACCCCTCTTGGGGGATTTTACTAGGTATTAAAGGCACATAGTGAGGAATCGATAAAGGCATGGAGGAGATCTGAATAAGGGAATGGAATATCAAATCATAGAGAAATAAATAAATAAGAAAATCTAAGATAATTCTAAGAGAAGCAAAGACATGAATGTAATCTAAAAGAGATAATCAATCAAAATTCTGCATAAGTAGCAAATTGGGAATAAAATGGTAAATACAGTGAAACATAGAAGGGAAACAAGAGAATATAAGTGAAGATAAATGATAAATCAATAATGGGAGTAAGTTGAATATAATTACATATATGTATACAGATATAAATTTATACAAAGTGATTATGGGAAGATTGAGATCGGTCAAGAATAATTTAATATAATACATATACATGTACATATACATATATACATATGTGTGTGTGTATGTGTGTGTGTGTGTATACAGACATATAGGTAATTATGATACTTTAATATAGGTATGGATGATAGCCTCTTATCTATTTGGTCTACATTAATGATATCTTTTGAGTGTTAAGAGCATATCAATTCATGAATTAAAAAGGAGGAAGAAAACACAAATCGGCTAGCAAGTAATAGAATATATGTTTGCATAAGCTATCTTGTGATTGCAGATTTGTAAGTTACTATATTTGTGGTAGGATCTATATGGGAATATTATGCATTGTTTAAATATGATCAATCGTTCATGCATATTTTTATTTATAACGTATGACATCACCTTCATTATTCATTATGTATTGTTGGTATGATTATTTGAAAATATATGAGCTTAGTTATCTTGCTATGTGCATATTTTCACCATAATGGGAGAAGGGACAATTGCTAAAAGGGGAACGGTGAGTGGGACCTCATCTAGGTACATTAGGTCTATGGGGGACAAGATGAGCCTACTTGGGCCAAAGGGGTACTACCTTTGTTATAAAGGGTATTACCTTTTGGCATAGAGAGTTGGCTACCAGGACACCCTTTGCAATCTCCCTCTCCTATCATGGTGTAACAAAAAGGTCAATCATGAGGAAATGGGGAAAGATGGCAAGATGATGGGATAATGGAAAAATTAGAATCCTCACTAGGTAGGCCACCTCATATGAATGACATGGGCCACATGAGGCCAAAGGGGTATTGCCTTTTAGTCCAAAGGGTACTTCTTTTGGACCTAGAGAGGCTAAGGACACCCCATCAAGTCACTCTCTTCCATGTTCTTCCATAGTTAAACATCCCTCGGATAAGGAAATAACTAGATTAATGAATTTACTATGGATTTACTAATGTTTAACCATGATACTTACTTTCTAAGTTATTATTGTAATTTATCTCTAACTTGTTTGTAGGGATTAAATTAAGCCACGATACTGTCTAAATCCATTGTTTGCTTGGAAAATTTGTAATTTAGGTTAAAATTAGTATATTTCCTATTTTGGACATTACATTAACCATTTCAAAGGTATTGAAGTATTCAAATCTTAAGTTTGATTATATGCCCTTTGTGGCCAAGAGGAATCTTTTTGGGTCTCATGATATGTTGATGGATGATCAATCTGTGATTCCAGTATTGCCTATGCACTTTGGGAAGACCTTATTAAGAAGAAGAAGCATCCTATATATTGGGGAAGACATTTTTTTAAGAAAAAGAAGCAATAGAATAGAATTCTATTACATGTCAAGTACTCTTTAATATAGACCCTCATCTACTTATAACATTTAAATAGACACTTCATGAATATAACTATTATACTCACACTTCATGAAAGTAACTTTGAAAGAGTGTACAAGATAGAGTTAATAAATTTTATGACCATCCTTTCAAAAATAGATAGATACATACAAACATATTAAACACACACACACACACACACACACACACATCTAGACACATATGTATCTATACATACATATATATGCATAAGTTTATACATATATGTGTGTGTGTGTGTACATATATATATAATTAAATGCATGTTTAAGTATACACTTTTATGAATTAAAATGCATGCTTGTATTTTATGAATTAACCGAGATATATACAATGGAGGCCTCCATCAATGATTTGTTGTATGTGTAGCAGAAAGTAGTCAATTACTAACACATTTAATAGTAAATGAATGCTACTATATTGTTTGATGAAATTGGTAAAAAAAAGGTAGTGATTAATAATCAAACATCCAAGAAACCCTGCAGGGGTCAACAAAAATGTTGAATAAAAAGATTTAGGAGTACCATTGTTTTCACTTTGAAAGGAGAATGATAGTCATCATTACCTTAGACTGTGGAGAGATCAAGATATCAACAAACCATTGAGGATTTACATATATATATATATGTATAAAAATAGATATATACATATATACATATAAATACATACATATATATTTATATGTATACATGTATATATGTAGATATGTATAGATATGTATCTTTGTGTGAATATCTCAAAGTACAATGAAAATGTAAGTTGTTAAGTAAAGAATATAGGATACAAAGTATGGAAATTTAAACATGGTGAAAATATTTAAACAATAATTACTAACACAATTTGCAGTAAATGAATGCTACTGTGTTGTATTGGACAACCAAAGGATAGAAATTCAAACCTAGGTAAAACAAACACACACACATATATTTAATGAAAATGCAAGCTGATGTGTACACTTTTTTTTAATATAATTGAACCTTCTATGAATTAACTGAGATATATATAAAGGATGGTTCCTCATGCTTATATCAATTTGTTGAATGAACAAGAGACACATAATATAAAGGATCCTTTTATGAAATAATTGAAAAATATAAACCCTAAGAAATAACCAAAAAATAGTAAATGAACACATAGTTTATTGAATTTGTAAATGGGGTTTGTAAGGAATAACATGTGACCAAAAAAACCCTAATTTACTTATAACATATAAATAGACACTACATGAATATAGTTCTATTAAATGTGCAATTCATGAAAATAACTTTTAGTAGAATGTAGAATGCACAATTCATGAAAATGTAAGATGTGAAGTAAAGAATTAATGATACAAAGTTCATCCTATATATGTATTGTGCCCTATTGTATGTGCAATAGAAAGTAGACAATTACTAACACATAAAATAAATGAATCCTATTAACAGTAGACAATTACAATAAATGAATGCTACTATGTTGTATTGGGTAGCCAAAGGATACAAATTTAAATAGAGGTAAAATGAATACAGACTTGGGTTTTCAGATATATTCCCAAAAAATCAAGAAAGGGCTTCATGATAATAATTCTTTAGTCACATAGAAACAACCATGGGTTTTCAAATATATGCCGAAAAAACCAAGCAAGAGTTTCATGAGAACAATTCCTTAATCACACCAAAGTAGATAGTACTTTTCAGATATATGCCCAAAATGATATAAGAAAGGGTTTTTTTCGGTATTCGTCTATAGTAGTTTAGTGTTTGACCCTAAAAAATGTTACTACAATAGTTTATAAGATGCTAATAGTTTCATGACAATAATGTCTTAACCAAACAAAATGAGACATGGGTTTGTAGATATATGCCCAAATACACATGTGTTATTAAGAAAAAGGTCCAAGCAAACAAATACATTATTTTCTATAAACATGTGGTCAAACTCGCAATATGCCTCATAATTTTATCAAAAAAATCATGAAATCATGGAGGGTTTACCAAACTGTGAGCACACAGTAAAATGGAGAGTAGGAAAAAATTAAATGTTTTACCCCCAAAAATTGTGGGAAATAATCCACCACTAGACCCAACAATGTGATACATCACATGGAAAAAAAGGAAATGAAAAGGAATGATGAAATCGATAAAAATAAGTAGTAATTTCATTATTTAATCAACCAAGAAACCCTTCATAGGTCCACAAAAAAGCTAAATAAAAAGATTTAGGAGTACCATTTTTTTCATTTTGAAAGGAGAATGATGTTCATCGTTACCTCACACTATGGAGAGCAAACAAAAGTGAACATTCTAGTATTTTCCAAATCGTGAGCGTGTGGTGAAATGATAGAAAATAATCACTTTACCCCAAAAAACTATGGGAAACAATCTACCATTGGACTCGATGTGATTATTGATTGGAGTGAATGTGTAGTGGTGTTCGGTTTAAGGCTTGGAAAATAATGTGTAGGTGTGGACTATTATGACCGCTAACCTGAACCTCCAATGTTAACCCATGAATTTGACCCATTCACTTTTGAGCATATATGAATGATAAAATTGTTATAATTGCACCCTAATATTGACATAATTAGGAAAAATTTTAAATATTAATTGGTGGTTATAGTGGGTAGAAATTGGGATGTGTGAGGGATATGAGTGGGCAAGAGGTCTAAATGGTGTCTTTTTTAACCTTGCACACTTATCAAACCATCTCGCATTCATCAGAAATGCCTACAAGCCAAAATAATAGCTATATGCCATTAACTTGCCTGTGAACAAAACCCAAAAAAATAATTTTGATCTGACATACATTTTAGGAGCTATAGTTGCACGAAGTTAGCTACTTTGGTAACTGGGACCTTTCTCCTAAATATAACACATTTAAGAGTGATTTTGAATGTAAATTATATAACAAAACTTCTCGGAACTCCTCCGCAATGCCTTTTGCACAACTCTCAAATCCTAGCTCGTAGCTTTAGAAGTATCTAGCTCTATGAAAGGACAAAAACAAACCAACCCCAAAGAAGGTGCCAAACATTGTCACCCTAGCTATGGAAAACAAGCACAAAAAACCTCAAGCTCATGATTCATGGGTGAAGCCTGTAGATGGCGACTAAGAAAACATTCCCCTCACCTATGAATCAAACCTAAGTATACCTTGTGAGGAAAATCAAGATGTATAGAGGAAGGCCGAAAGGATGTGTAGCTTCAAGGAAGTTTCAAACAAAGGCAACTCAAATTTTGGTGTCATTGATTCTTGCTCACCCAAAACCCTGTCGATGACTTTCCCTACAAATCCTCCACTATCTTGTGCAATATGAAATTTGGATAGGAATCTTCCTATTCGATGCATGACGCATGTCCCTATGATTAGTATGGATAGGTTAATCAAATATAGGGAGGAATATTTATAGAATCACACCCCCATTTATAGATTTACAAAGACATGGTCGAAACTCTATGATCTCCATTCATGGATGATGGAATATTGGAAAGAAGTTATAGAGTAGGAAATCAATATTTTCCCCTATGCTAGAGGGTTTTTATCCTAGAATTTGATTCTATTGTGGATAAAGAGTTAGTACGAAAAAGTGGGTCGTGGTTCTTCAATGGTGATTTTCTCTGCATGAAACTCTAGTTTTTGGCTTTTGATCTCAAAATTGAAACCTTTTCTTCTACTCTCCTTTGGGTTATGTTGGTGTAATTAACTATTTAATTACATCTTCATAAGTTTACTTAGGCTTTTATTTAAGTCCTAGGTTGTATTTTATTATCATTATCTAATTGAGCTAACTTGTAGCTCAAGTTAGGTTTAGGGTTGTGCATGCTTGATTTTATAAGCAAGCCTCCTCTTGTACATTTGTATCAATTCAATCATCAATCAATCTTGCATATTGATATAGCAAGCATTCTCTCCATTATCTTGCTCTGGTGGAAGTATTTTGGTCTAGCAGCTAATTCCTGGTTTCTAACATGGTATCAAAGCTTCCAGGGTTGCGAACTCCTCGGATCTGAGGGTTTTATTTTTTGGCTTGAATATTTTTGTTGGGTGTAGATTGGGGTTTCAAGAACCTCACGATTGAGATCAGGAGGTTCTGTAGATGAATTTTGACTGTAAATTTGTCCATTTTGGGTAAAGTTGTTTTTGAAGCAAAATTTTTTTGCCGAAATAGCCCATGTACGATACTATTTTTCCAATTTTTGCAAAAAAATATTTTGTTAAATATTTTCTGTGGTACTTCATTATAAATTTGGGGCAAAATTTATTTAAATCGGGTAAATATTATTTGTCGGCATATTTGGCATATTATATCGGGCAATATTTTTGTCAAGATTTTATTTAAAATATTTGCAGATTGGTCTCACCATCAGAGACATATTGTGCTCAGTGTACATAGATCTAACCTGTACTGGTTATCGGCCTTTTAAAGTAGATTGGCCATCTCCATTCCTATTGCTCCACATGCAGGGTCAAATCATGTGGATCCTTTATTGTTGCCCGCATTAGATCCATTGACATCGCCGATCATAGTTCATCGGCGGTTAGATCCACTGCCATTGGCTGTCATTGTACTCTGACACAGGGTATAGTTTGGTCTTCCTTACACCGACAGTTGTCATTGGTGATCACTTTATTGAATGCCTAGTACCATTTAAAAATTGTTGTCCTCACCTGGTACGTTGGTCTCTAGCCTATCAAGTCTATGGTCAGTGCATTTGTCTCCGTTGGCATCCATTGTATTCTGATCTATAGTGGCTATCCTTGTATCCACATTGGTATATTCCTCTCGTCAGATCCGTAGCTGGTGGGTATGAATGCCTATCTACCTTGTCAATCTCAGGCCAACTTGCATTGTATTTCAATACAAATCTTTCAATTGGTGGGTATGAATGGTAATTGCAGTGATTTTTATTAATCAAAATCATTTGCAAAATTTTGTCATTGCAGTCATCGGCATTCAATCCCTGCCTTTGACCTGTACAAAGCCTTCAAAATCGGCTGTCAAAGCACCAACACCGGCGTAAGTCCTCCATCGGCATCCAATCTAATCGGCATTATTGAATTTTTTTTTTGCATGGCAATACCTTCCCTACTTTTTGGTTATTTTTTTCAAAAAGAGGGCAAATTTTTTTTTTAAAAAAAGGCTTTATTTTTATTTTTTAAAACTGACGGGTTTTGGAGATTTTTAAAAAAAGTTTTTTTATAAAACTTATTCATTTCCAAATAAAGAGAAAAAATCCAACCGACATTCAGCCCCAAGATATTTTGCAGCGATTTTTCACCTCCGAAGTTGTGACAAAGGAGTTGTTTTTTGATTTTTGTGCAGGAATTTGTTGTTCTTCTCTCATCATAGATTTTCCAAAAGTTGTACTTCTAACTCCATTTAATTATCATAAGTGGAAATCTCAGGTGGAGTTACTACTGTTAAATTTGAAGCTGCAACGAATTACTTTTGGTCAAGATCCAGAACCACAGGGAGCAAAGGAGAAAAGAAAATGGTTTGATAGAAGAGATGAAGCTCTTGGTAATCTTCTTTTGTCCATTTCTCTAGATCTTAGATATCATGTTGAGTCTTACACACATCCTCATGACTATGTTAGAGAGCCTCTTTGGTAAGCCAGACAAACTAAGGAAATTTAAGTTGGAAAATGAACTAATGGGTCTTAATCCTTCAGATTTTGACAATATTCAAGACTTTTTCTCTAAGCTCAACTCTCTCAGATTGTAGTTATCAAAATGTGGGGTTGTTAAAGAGGATGAACAAATGATACTTTCTATTCTTGCTAAGCTTGGTTCTTCATATTCTGTGTTTATCTCTACTTTCTATGCTACAATGGATGCTCTTGGCGATACATATAAAATGCCTTCTCTTGATGAATTTGTTGCACAACTCACAAGGGAACAACCAAAGTTGATGCACATGGGTACATTGAAGTCTTCAACATCTCAAGCTCTTATTGTGAATGATACAAAGGCTTCAAGTGGCAAAGGAAAGAAGCATAAAAAGGAAACCAAGTCACATGAGCAAGGTAAAGATTCTCCTTCACATGGCACTCCTGAGTTCTCATCCTCTTCAAAAGAGGAATCATCAAAAAAGAAGAATTCCAAATGTGCATATTGCAAAAGGTTAGGACATGATGAGCATAGATTTTATAATAAGAAGATTGATGAACTCACCCACCTTCTTCAAAAGAATAACATTCAGCTGCCCTCATCAGTGTCTTCTACTTCTTCTTAACCATCACAATCAGCAGCTCCATCATCATCATAGTCAGAGAACACAACATCCACTTTTAGGCTACATAACATGAAAGGGCATGCACTCTTGGCCTCTACAAGTCCTAATTCTCAAGGATGGCTTCTTGATTCAGGGGCATCTCATCATATGGCATCTTCACAGGAAATGTTCTCTTCTTTTGAGCCTTGTAATTCACCTCACATTCTGATGGGTAACAATACATTCATGACAGTAAGTGGGAAGGTTTCTATTGGTATTGGGGAAGGGACTTTCAATGATGTGCTTTGTGTTCCTTCTTTGACCACTAATCTCCTTTCTATTTATCAAATTACTCATGGGGGTCAAGGTAAAATAGTTGAGTTCACTCCTGATAGGGTGTATATAAGGGACTTGGAGACTAGGGATATTGTTGCAATCAGGATGGTTGATCATTCATCTTGAGTATATTCTTTTTCACATTTTGCTTCAAAACCTGATAATGTTCCTTTGACTGCATCACACACTCCATTGAGTGTGACACATATTAGTGAGGATAAGTTTGGTCATCTACACCTTGGTATTTTAGAGACTATTGTTGAGCTTCCTAAACCTCCACCTCCTGCTTCTTCAGCCATTGTTGCTTTTGTTCAACAAGATAATCATAGTTTTTCAGATCTTGCTTTGTGGGATGATTATTTGACAGGGATTTCTACCTTGTTCCTAGAGTCTCATACTACAGATTTGGAGGATACACTTGAGGGGATTTCTCTCCTCTTTGATGCCAGTTTTAGCACAACTGTTACACCATCTTCTTTGTCTTTGGAGATTGATATTCATGAGTCTCCTCCATCACTTTATTTTTCATGTTTCTTGTTTGATTTTGACCATGATTATGTTGTGGCTCATTCAAGCTTGGAGGCTCCTACTCATTTTTTAGAGGCATACATGTTGAGCGTTCATTTTTTTTTCTTTTCAGTTGGATATGGAGTGGCTTCTTCATCAGCTTATGGATTTATTTCTTCCTAAGGGGAGATGTGTTGCTTGCAGACATAGGGTCATCTTTTGTTTTCAAGCATTCTTCATTGGCTTTGGAGCTTCTTCAGCATGCAGGGGATATCTTATCTCATTACTTCCCTCTTATGGGGGGGTAATTTATTGTATATTCATGATGGATGTAGTCCTTGGGGAGTATCATTGAGTCCTCCATACATCATGTTTACATTCGTCATGCCTTTTTTCTTGTTTTCTCTCTTTTGGAGAGGGGTTTTCTTCCCACTAGGTTTTCCCTTTTTCTCTGCTTTATGAGAGATTGCTTTTTATTTGCATCTGTAAATGGGTACCTAACATGGCCTAGTTTGTAGGACCCATAGTAGTTTGCATTATAATCTTCTCCCTAAGTTGCACTTATGGGGGGGTGTTGGTGTAATTAACTATTTAATTGCATCTTCATAAGT
Source organism: Sequoia sempervirens (assembly GCA_007258455.2). Lineage (NCBI taxonomy): Eukaryota > Viridiplantae > Streptophyta > Pinopsida > Cupressales > Cupressaceae > Sequoia > Sequoia sempervirens. The sequence continues at coordinate 209,043,226 of VDFB02000008.1, read as the reverse complement.
TTACTTAGGCTTTTATTTAAGTCCTAGGTTGCATTTTATTATCCTTATCTAATTGAGCTAACTTGTAGCTCAAGTTAGGTTTAGGGTTGTGCATGCTTTCTTTTATAAGGAAGCCTCATCTTGTACATTTGTATCAATTCAATCATCAATCAATCTTGCATATTGATATAGCAAGCATTCTCACCATTATCTCGCTCTGGTGGAAGTATTTTGGTCTAGCAGCTGATTCCTAGTTTCTAACAGGTTCATCTACCTTATCTCCCTCTATAATTTTGGGAGCTAAAGAGTCTATAGGCCATTAGTAATAGAATATGAAAGTATCATTCCACATCAGAAGAAATAATAAATTATGAAAGTTCAAGCTATGCACGACTATCTGTGGAAATGGATCTTTCCAAAGGCCTCCCTATAGAAATATCTCTTAAGGTGGGAAACAAAATCTAGAACAAACCTATAGATTATGAAAAAATTGAATTCAAATGCAGTAAATGTTTTTCAATTGATCATAGAACTCCCCAATTTCAAAATTTGCAAGCTCATGATAGGGAAGAAAACACCTTAAATGATAAACCCACTTGGTGGATTGGGGTAGAATCACATCATTATGTCATCCCATCAAGCACTCAAAGTGATTTGGTCTCTTCCCAAGCTCCTTCAGAGGCCATTACAAAGATGAATAATTTGTTGTCACACCTTCCCCAAGACCCTACTTTTGGGGTGTTGCATGAGGCTTCTCTTGAAGACAATATCCCAAAAGGCCCTTCATTTCAATAGGAGAATCTAGTCACCAAGGCAGCTATACTAGAGGCCACTCAAGCCTTATAAAAAACTTTAGTGAATGTTCTTGAAAGCAATGAAGGAAAATTAAAAGGTAAAAATAGTCAAATCCCAGTCATTTTCTTAGCTAGGGGATGAATGGATAGAGTTCAAGAAAAAGAAGGCCCCCCTCCCCCCCAAATCTCAAGAACCAAAAGATGTTGAGATTAACAAAGAAAGGGAAACATTTTTGAGGAAATATTTGACTCTAAAGCACCCTTGCTTAAGGGTTGATGAAATTTTATTTTATTTTTATTTTTATTTATATATGGGAGTGGGCCCCATGTGCACAACTCATTGATAAAAAAAGTGATTTGGAATGTTCTAAAATAAAATATTAAAAGATATGGTTTTATTCTTTCAATTATAATAAATAATTTAAAGTCTTTGATCCTATGTCGATGGACTGATGCGCCTAGATCAACTTTCTTGCCCAGGAAAAAAATTGAATGTATGTGAACTCGCTCCTCATTGGTTTTATACTTCCCTTCTCCTCTCCACTAGGTTGTGATCTAGTAGTTGATCTTAATTACCACTGCACCATCAGTCTTTAAGGTTCTTGCAAAGGGGGTTACAACTACGTTTTCTAATGGGGGATTTCGTGAGGGACTTCATGCCAAGAATTGTTCTATTTTAGTCCATCTTTTGTGAATATTGTGCAGAATAGATAGGTTGGGGTGGGCGTTATACATATGTTGCAGTGTATTGATGCTTCACTTGTGATTTCTCTCAATCAAGGAAGTTATAGACTATATCAATTTCTACTCCAAGATTTCCCTTATCTACATTTTTTTCCATTTGTGGCCTTCCCTCCTAGACCTACACCTCTATATCTCAAGACATTGGTCTCTTGTTTGGAAGGTATGACAGAGATTTATCCCTCTGCTAGAGAGGTTTTTGTAGTTAGTTTGTATTGTTTTGAAGATAGATAGTTTTAGATCATGGTTTGTGGGAATAGGATTCTCACCCCCTATCCATGAGGCCTTAGGTCCATTCCTTTAACCCTCTAAAGGAACCTATTGATTCCATTCCTATTTGGGTGAGATTTTTTTATCTTCCCTTATAGTTTTGGTGTCCCTTAGCTTATGAAGGGATCAATAATGGTCTTGGTAGGTTCTTAAAAGTGGATATTGCCTCCAAGAATTTTACTCATACCTCCTTTGCCTAGATTTTGGTGGAGGTAGATTTGTCTCAAGCTTTACCTGGTGAGGTGGTGCTTCAAATTAATGGTTGGTCTTGGTCTCATCATGTGGATTACAAGGGTATCCCTTTTCACTGCAGACATTATTTTGCTACTAAACACTTGGCTCATGCTGCCCTAATGGATCTCATCATGTTTCTTCCTCCACTTGGTGGAAGAATGCTCTTCGAGAACATCTAACCATACACCCTAATGCATAATCTTCTTCTGATAGTGAGGTTTCCAGGCCTCCCTCTCCTTTTGTTCAAATGAATAATCTTGTTGTTGATGATTTTTCTCCTTTGATGGCTTCTACTGTGTTGGTTCAAGATAATATTATTCTTATTGTTGTGTGTGCTACCTCCCCTAAGGCCCCTATCTCAACTCTAAATCCTATGGCTTCAAGCTCAGTTTTGGTTGCCTCACCTGAGGTTACTATTTTCCCTCTTGTTAATTACTCTAAAGGGAATTCTTCCCCTCTTGTTCAATCTATTTCTAATCTAGTTTCTAATTCTTCATGAATAATTGTACAATGTAAGAAGAAATGTAATTCTAAAAAGGTATTTGTTCGCATGCCCATGGGGGCAAAGTTGTCGGGTTCAAGATTTGATGTTTGAGTTGTTTCTCTTTGGTTGTCTATCTCTATTTTGTCTTTCGTTGGTGGCTTTGTTCTTACTACTAGTCTATTTGTTGTTGTTTCTAATTGATTGTTGTGCTTGGTCAATCTATTTTTTTGGGTTGTTTTGTCTGGTTGTTTGCTTTGTATGGTATCATGGCCCTTCACTGCTTATCTAATCAAAACTATAAATAAATAAAATAGCTTATCAAGTAAAATTGTTATAATAATTATATAGTAAATAATGTATAATTTTTTTATAATTATTGAAAAAATATAAATTAAATAATGTCTAAAATAAAATAGTATTTAAGTAAAAAAAAAATTATATGCAATAAATAAAATAGGTTTTCAATGAATATAATAGTTTTGTGTTTTATTTATTTATTTACACGTGTTCATGTTTTAAATAAATAAATGTCATATAATCATTACTTTCTATTAAATATATTTGAAAATTAGTATTTGGTTATGTTATGTGTTAGTAGTTTGGTTAAGTTAAATATTTTTAAAATTTTAATTTCTAGATTCAATTATGGAATGTTCAATAGTCAAATTGTCTAAATTTTTATTTAATATTAAATTGTCCATAATAATAATCAAATATTATAGAATAAATAGATATTTTGAATTGATATAACAATGATAACATATATAATTAATAAATGATGTAAACAACATTTGACATAAATTTAATATTAACTTCAAGAAATAAAAAAAAAACTCATAACAAATGTTTTAGACACTATAAATATAAAATTATAAATAATATAGTTATTAATACACTGCTTATAGAATCTTTAATTAATGAAGGATGTTGACAATATTTGACATATGACTTTTTGTCTATTTTTAAATAATAATAAATGATTTAACACTTGTCATGTTTTACAAATATAAAATTATAGATAATAATTTTTAAAAATTAGCTAATAATAAATGTATAAACGCTTATTATTTTCACTAAATATTAAAATAGAGAAAAATATATAAAAATAAAATTAATAATCATTACTATAGACACTTGTCACTTGTGTATTCTATTCGAGAAGGTAATTAATATTTTCTAAATGTATGTGTAGACTCCCATAAAAATTCAAATATTTCAACTAGTAAAATTTAAAACGTGATAATTTTGCCGTTCTTTCTTAAAAAATGTGTATATTGACATTTAAAAATAATTTTGATATCGATTTAAAAAAATTCTTTAATTGATTGGAATGTACCATTATTAGTAACAAGATAAAGCTACTTGCAAATATAAATTACTATAATTCTACCACACAATAAAATAAAATGATTTTATAAGTAAATAAAAGAGTTTTATGTCCTAGTCACTTATTAATGTGTGTATATGTAGTAATTTTTTTTGTATGTAAATTGTGACATTGGGGGATCACTTCCATTGTATTAACTTTTAGAAAAAAGACACATCTTAATGTTGCATTTCTTCATATTGGTAAATTGATCCAAATTCCTTACGAGAAAGGGACTTGCAAAATTCTCTACTTGTTTGTATAGACTATAGAAAATAAAATGTGGCTAATCGTTGTTTGATTTTTAAAACTCTGATTTATTCTATACATTAAACAAAATAGTCTCTTACACTACTAGTTAATAGTTAGGAAGTGCAAAAATGGGGAATAGAGAGCCCTTTTGAGATTTTCAATCTTCCTCAACTTTTTTGTTGTCTTCAAGAGTAAATTTTTAGTCAATCTCTGTAGCATCCAAATATTAGTAATTGGCTTTAAGAAGTCCACCACCATCTTGACCAGCTCAGCTTAAACATCACACACTAAGCATTTGACCGCTTAGGTGGATGTTGTTGGGCCCTCTTCAACCATCCCCCTTCTGTTAGTCACTCCCTGTGTAGTTACTTACATGGATTCCAGTAATCTATTTAAATTGTTTCTCCCACCTATGTGAATGATGGTAAATGTGTTTAAATTGTTTCTCCCACCCACTTGCACCATTGAATTCTACATTGTACTCACACTAAACAGGTTTCCAACTTAGTTTTCATTCGCCAGCGTACAAGGATTATTCAAACATCATAGTTGGATATGCTCTAGTAGACATGCATGCGAAATGTGGAAGCACGTCAACTGTGCGACAGAATGCCTCAAAGAAATGTGGTCTTATGGAATGCTTTGATTGCAGGATATGCACAACATGTGTTTGTTGAAACGGATTCAGAAACTTTCAATCAAATGTAACTCGATGGGAGCTTTAGAACGGAGCATGGGCATCCATCGTAGGATGAAGGAAAGATGTAGCCATAACTACCCTGGTAGACATGTAGTTGTCACTACCTTGGTAGACATGTATGAAAAATGGGGAAGCATAGACAAGGCACGTGAATTGTTTGACATAATGCCTCCTAAAAAAATGTTTTCATGGAATGCCCTGATAATAGGATATTCACAAAATGGATTTTTTGAAGAGGCCTCATAAACTTTCAAGCAAATGCAATTAGCAGGTGTAATGCCAGACTCTACAAACTTTGTCAGTGTCCTTACAACCCGTGCCAAAATGGGAGCTTTGGAACAGCATATGGACATCAAAGGATAGAGGAATTTTGTTAGATGTAGTAGTTGCAACCTCTCTTGTAGAGATGTATATGAAGTGTGTAAGTATACACAAGGCAAGCAAATTGTTTGACAATGTGCCTCAAACAAATTTGGTTTGATTGAATGTCATGATTGTAGGATATGAACAAAATACATTTATTAACAAAGATTTACAAACCAAATGAAATTAGTTAAACATTATAGATGTAAATGTTCTAATAGACATGTATAGAAAATGTGGAAGCATAGATAAAGGCATGTGAATTGTTTAACAAAATTCTTCAAAGAAATTTGGTCATATGGAATGAAGTGTTTGCAGGATATACATAAAATGGATTTGATGAAGACACTTTCAAAATGTTTGAATTAATGAAGTATCTAGGAATATATACTAAATCTTTTTTGTGTTCTATGTGCATGCATACATTCAAGTTTATTTGAGGGTTGTACACATTTCAATCACACAAGTAACCCTTATTACATTACACCTACAATTGACCATTGTTTGCATGGTTGAGCTTCCTGCCTATGTTGCGTATCTTGAGGACACCCTAAAATTTATCATTAAGATGCCAATTAAACCTATGGTAGTTGTGTGGATGTGTTTTCTTGCTGCTTACAATTCACATACAAATATATGTTTAAGGGTTATTAAGGTCCTTAAAAACAAAATTAGACTTTAATATTGCAAAGGAAGCTAGTTTGGAAGGATAGCTTTGATAGGGAAATTCCCATTAAGAGACTCTAAGACTTATTATAATTAGTTCAAGCAACAACCTCCCATACTTAAATTATTTAAACTTTAAATCATTGAATCTTGCAAAGAGCCACATGATAGTGGTTTCAATCTAGGCAATTAGAATTTACCTCAAAGATTTTTGCTTATACATCCCTTGATTTATCCATGGGGTTTAATAGTTAGCTCTTAATAAATTTTGACCTATATAAGCCTACATGTTATTGGTACTTTAGGAGCGGCCTTCCTACCAAGAAGGTTTTAGAATAGGGAGTGCATGTAATATAACCTTGTACTTGATAATGCATTGAGACACATTTTATATATTTTTCATGCTTTTCCTTACAAGTCTTATTCACAAACCATATTTCTATGATCACTTTCCTAGTTCATGATTCATTGAAGTGCTTGATCTAATGTATTTTAAGTATTGAAAGTAATTTGAAAAAAAATATCAAATTCTTGTTCTTTAATATGGAATTACTCTAGCTATTTTTTTTCATGAAATTTAGTAGAACAATCATGTGATTCTATTCACTTTTGAAGCTCATTAATGCTACTTAAAATTCACATCTACACTTACTTGGAAAGATAACATCCATCCTAATAATGTAGGATTATGTAATTCTTTTTCCTTATTAATAGCCTGCAAAGCTAGCTAGAAACAAGTTGTGCCTTGCATACACATGCTATTTTCCAAAATAAAAAATAAAAAATGATGAGTCCCTTTATTTATTTTCAAGCTTATTGATCAAATGTTCTTCTAGCTTGAAGTGTTCTAGTTTTCCTTGGTTCTTGATGAGTTGGTTGCATTGTAAGATCTAAATTTTTGTGCTAGCTAGAATATTTTTCCACTACACGAGGTATTAGTTTTGTGGTGTCAAGATTTGATTTGGGTTCTTAGATCCACCTCTTGTTTGTATTTCTTTCCTAGCTATTCTCTAAGTTATTATAGTTAGAATTCTTTAGCTAGTTAGAATTCTTGATTTTAGTGTTTATGGAGGCCTTTTATTCTATGTTACTATTTGTTCATACATTATAAAATTTTATGTTATTATTTTTTCATACATTAGAAAAGTTTCTAAGTGTTCACCATGATATTAACCCCTTTAAACTCTCATAAAACCATTAAATAGTCTTATAAATAGCTTGGAAGTTGTTTTAGAGTATTTACAACCTTTGCAAACCCTCCTCGAAACCCTTTATTATCTTTCAAAATAACATTTTTTGTCAAGAATTTAAATTTAAAGAATGATAAGAAGGTAGTTTAGAATGAGGATTTGAACAAAGATCATTAGATATATGGCCTACCTTGAATACACTATTAGATTCCCTTTAGTACATCACTAGTTACATTATATTTTCTCAATGCTTTTGTAGCCAAAATTGATAGTTTGGTATGTGTTGCAAACTCTCACCTAGCTATAATTTTCAAATAGGAGACACAACCCTTATAAAAGTTATACAAGGAGTTTGTTGGTGTCTAACACTGACTACAAGGTCTAACACATGTGATCTATGATATCAAACTCCCCCTACGTTTGTTGAAAAGAGACAACTAGATTATTAATATGTGTGTTTAGTGTCGGAATGTGGATTTTTTTAAAACATCTTGTTTGGTTGGATTTTAACCTTAGGTTTAATTAATTGTAGTGGTTTACAACCTCATTATAAATCTCAATGCTAAGGAAGCATCATACTTGTAAAAACCATTTATTTCTACATGCAAATCTTGATAAATATATCCTAATATTTTAGGAAATCAAGATAAAATATGTTGTATCTATGCATAACTCTTCAACCATGAACATAGATAAAATTACAAGGGTTTAGTTTTTATAAAAATCCTAAAAACATATCATTTTAGTATGGTAATTTGTTTTTTGACATGCATGCAAGTATAATCATGTAGGATCTAATAAATTTGACTTTCTTTATGTAGTTGGAATGCTTATTTAAAGATCAACATCATTGCTCAGATCCAAGAAACTCATTCAAGCCAAAAAGAAGCTTATGTCATATTAATCAATATTTCACCATTAGAGTGTAAGTATAGTTGTCAAGAGAAATAAAATTGTTTATCAGTTTTACATGAGTGTTCTACATAGTAAAGGTGGTTGTTTTCTTTGGTTGGTCAACATTCAACAATAATAAAAATTGAAAATAACCTTGACAAGTACTTTCACCAAACCCTAGATAGTGACTTATCTCTTCCTTACCAACTCTATGATTATAAAGGGAAGTGTAAAAAATCATTCCTCACAAGGGTAATAGTCTACTAATAAGGAAGAAATATATGTCACAAAACCAAGTGGAATAGTCAACACCATTTGAGAACAACCATGTTGTTGACAATAAATGATATCTAGGGACTATTACTACAACAATAAGATAGTAAGTTAAACTAATAAATAATGCAACACAATAGAGATTAGTTACTTAGCCCATAAATATACCATCAAAAATAATTCTTCACCTACAATAACACTATCAAACATATGCACAAGATGTTATATAATGACTAATGGACTATAATCTTGTTTAGGCTATCCTAATAGCATCATGGGGGATATTACACTTATAGAATATTTTATATGGTATCCATGGAGCTATTATTGACACTAGGAATTGTCAAGAGGGAGTTAGAGACAACAAAGAAGAATATAATTAAGTGGATTTTATGATGGAAAGACATAAAATATTGACATGTATTACTTCTATAATTTATATGCCTCTTATGAACATGAGTTATAACTCTTTCATGGCATCCAATAGGAGTACCAATGTTTCCATAAGATAACAATCATACTAGGTTATTATCATAATTAGACCATACACTTATTTAATTTCCTATGTATTATCATTCTGCTATCATAGATAACAACAATATGACAAAAGGTTACTCTCAGGAAATCATTAAAGCCATAAAAATTTAGGATTTTCATGGTTATTAAGGATACTATAAATCTTATAGGATGGTCATGTGCCTAGATAGTTTTAGTAAATTTATCCTAATAAATAATAATAATAGGTTCTATGTAGAATTTTAGTAGGTACTAAATTATGATCATTTCCACCTTGTTGTAAGGGATCAATTAAAAGTCAGCCATGAAATAAGAGGATTATCTTAGCAAGGGTAAGAGTTTCCTAAACACTACTATCAAGACAAAGACTATTTCATTTAAAACTCTACTATTTCACTCTTATAGGATAGTAATAACCAATTGGCTAGTCCTATATATAACATAAGAGGCTTTTCATGATAATTTATAGCTTAAGAATTTCATACCGTGTCACAAATATAGAGGAGATGGTCCCAAAATACATCTAGTATCACTAAGATAACCTTGTAATTAAGTCAAAATATTTTCATGAATAACATATACAATTTTCCTTGTTTGATTTTATTGAGTGTGAAATTGTAAACTAACTATATTTTTTTCAATGATAAGGTCCTCGTCTTAGTAATGAAGGATGTCAAGGCATAGTAATCTTTATGATTATTATGTACCTTAGAGTATAGACTTGTAGGTAATTTTCCCATTCGTTGCTATGAAACCACCTTGAAGAATATTACAAGAAATGAAGGAAGTTGGGTTAGAAAATATTTTAGTACTACTATGGATCATCTTAGCCCGATAAGGAAGTCCCTAGGTCACATGATATAACTGAAATCTATGAGGAAATCATGATAAAATTTTGAAGACTTATAAATGAGGACAATCACATGAGTGATGAAAATCATGGTATTAGAAGGAAAATTGAAGGACTTAATCCATCAAGTCTTAATGCCTTAGCCTTATGTAAAATACACAAAGCATTATATCAAGTCTATTATATAGCCATAATCATAATAGACAGTTAATCATGTGGTCACACCAATCATTGATGTCCTTGATATTAGAAACATTATTATTGTATGATGTGTTATGTGGGTCTTCTCAAGTCAAAAGAATCATGGTAACTAATAACATTCAAGAAATATATAAATTTGTTACACCCCATTGTGTATCTACCAGTTATTATTACTTTTTATGAATAAATATGTTTTTAATGCATGACTATGTTTCACAAAATTCGATTGAATGAATGAGAAGAATGAATATGTATCATGAAGTGATTGATTTTTAGATGATTTATGATGCAAATGATAAATGATGAATATGATTTTCATGTTATCAACTAAATTTTTTTATGATGCAAAGCCCATGCACAACAAGCTTTGACTGAGTACTTTTAACACATCTTGGCTGAGAAATCCCACAACTCTTGAGATGTGGCATTATGAAAAGGGATAAATTTTTGAATGATGCACAATAGATCAGAGGGAAGGAAAGGTGGAAAATTTCTTAGCTATCTTTTAGATTTGAGACTCTCCTTTTTTGTATAAATAGGGGTCAACGTGCTCTTTTTTTGGTTGTTCATGATAGATGTTATCATAGTTGTTCATTGTGTTCATTTTCTATTCATTTGTGGTCATCATTGCTATCTGTTATTTTCTTTTTGATGATTTAATTCTGTGAGTATTGTGAGATTGAGATTAATTATTTGTGACTTAGAGGAGCAATATTAAATTGAGAATAAGAGCATATTGATTGGATGGATTGGGATAGGTTGAGTTGAAGGAGGCAACAAGTTGAATTTTAGCATTGATCTAGAGCTGCAAATTCTTTGTGGGAGATTTATATTTCTAGGCATGCTTAGTTATTTTATCCCTTACTCTTTGGTATGTTGAATCTATGTTTTTTGTTGAATAATTGTAAGTGCTTGTGCAAGTTATTGATTATTTATCATAGATGTTGAATCAAGCTTGTGTAGATAGCTAAATTGGATATAAGTTGTTTTGTGTATCTTATTATTATGATACATATATATAGCTATTATGATTGTCATGATTGTATGATGTAATTATGAAAAAAATTCTAGAAGGTATATCTATGATACCTAGTTTATTGTATGCTACTTATATGCTTGCATGAATTATGATGATAGTAATGCAAAGGGAATAATATCATGTTAGATATTTTATGTCATCATTGATAGGATAAGATGACGTGTAAACCATGTTGGTAGTTTATCCTTGAGTGGTTATTCATGTTTCCTTGGAAGTAGGAAGTTAGCTTATTCCTTGGGTTAGGATAAACTAGAGGTTGGGATTAACCTATTTGGTCAATTAGATCAACTAAGTGTGACGTCACTTTTTGGAATGGAATCTTGTTATTTTTATTGAGGTCAAACCAAGTCAATGTTGATGTTTATGGCAACATCAATCTTCACTTCCAGCCAATCTCCTTACATTATGGAATAAATTAAAGCATAGCCGTTAGCTATTTAATTTATAGAAGATTATGATTTGTTCAAGAGGCACGTCTTTTATATTAAATAATGATTAGATATTATTTGAGACTCAAATTTATGATGAGGCATGTATTTCTTAAAGGAGGACTTCATGTTTATTGTAAACACGTCTTTTCAAGGAGGGCCGACTTATGTTTTGAAGAGTCACATCCTCTACTCTCAACTTGTATATATGATCGATGGCATTTCATTGTAAAGCATTCATTTTCAGTTTGTAGTTCATCACAAGTTTGATATATTCAAGTCCAAGTTTGTATTCAAGTGCAAATCGATTCATTGATAGAAGGCTATGTATTATCATTGAGATTTACATCTTTGTATTTTTATGATTGTATCAATTTGTAGTACATTTTGTTAGGCCTTATTATCGGCCCTCATTGTAAAGGAGTTTCTTTTGAGATTCAATAATATAAGAGATGTTATTGGCTGGGTTTTTCTCCCTCAAGAGGAGGGTTTTCCTAGGGTATTTGTTGTGTCTTTGTGTTGAAATTTTGAATTAAATTATGTGCATTTATCTGATCACTAAATTTAACATGGTATCAGAGTGGGTTTTAGGATATTGTGACTAGATTTGTTCTTACAACAATACTTTATTCTCTTCTTTATACTTCTTTTTCTATCCCTACCTTAGTCAAGATGGTGAATAGTTTGAAGATTTAGGAGAGACTTGAGGGAGCATCCAACTTCACATCATGGAGATTCAAGATCATGCTTACCTTGCAAGAGAATGACTTGGGTGAGTTGTGGAGTCCAGTGTTTCTGAACCTGAGGAGGAAGAGAAGTTGCAATGGAAGAAGAAAGATATCAAGGAAATGAAAATATTGGTTTATTTTGTTAAGAATCATATCATTCCTATTGTCTCTAAGTTGAAGACAGCAAGAGACATGTTTAAAACATTGGAATAAATGTACGAAATCAACAATACCAGCCGAGCACTTGAACTGAAGCAATAGCTACACCATGTGAAGATGGAAAAAGGAGAATCAGTGATTGCATACTTTATGAGGATTTCAGATTTAAGAGATCAAGTCTTGACAATTGGACATATGGTTGATGACAAAGAATTGACCATGCTTTCTCTCAATGGTCTTCCTTTGTCTTGGGAATCCTATATTCAAGGAGTCAGTGCAAGATCAAAATTTCCTAATTTTGATCATCTAAGAGCATACTGCATTCAAGAAGAATCAAGGTTGGTGGCTAGAGGCATTGGTCAAAGTTCAAAGAATGAAGATATTCATGTTCTTGCTTCCCATGCTTCAAAGAAGAAAGGAAAATATGGAAAGAAAGGGTTCTTCAAGAGGAATCAAGATAAGGGAAATAATGATACACCTGCCTTCAAGAAGAAGAGAGACATGTCCAAGATTCAATGCTTTAGGTGTGATAAGTTTGGCCACTTTGCTAAGCATTGTCCATCTAGACCTAAGCAAAAAGCCACCATAGCAGATGTTGATGATGCTTCTCCACAAAAAGATTCATATGAATACTTGTTTTATTCAGCATTTTCAAGCAATGTACCTACAAATACCAACACTTGGCTAATTGACAGTGGTGCTTCTTGACACATCATTGGATTTAAAGAGCACTTATCAAGTTTGGTGGAGAAAGATTTTTCTGAACAAGTCATTATCAGAGATGATGTTAGCTACTCTGTGAAAGGGGTTGCAACCTCTACTCTTCATTTGGATTCCAGAATTACACTTCAGTTGAGGGATGTTCTTTATGTTCTAGGAATCAAGCACAATCTCGTCTCCATTTCAACTCTAGAAGATAAAGGATATCAAGTTTCCTTCTCCAAAGGAAAAGTTCTTGTGTGGATGGAAAATTCCAGTTTCAAGGATGCTCAAGTAATTGGTGTTAGACATGAAAGCCTCTATAGGCTATGTATGCGTCCTCTATAGGAATTAGTTCATGATTCTTCAAGCTTATGTGATCTTTGGCATCGAAAGATTGGCTCACCTACACTTTTGAGCCTTACCTATCATGGAGAAGATGGTCACGTGACTTCCTAAGTTCAATCAGGAGCATGAAGGAACTTGCAAAGAATGTGCTATGGGTAAGAATTTAAAAGCTCCTTTCCATAGTAGAGAAAGTAGATCTAAGTGTATTTTAGACCTTATTCATTCTGATTTATGTGGACTTATGTTTGTTCCTTCTTCAAGTGGTTACTTGTATTATGTTCTTTTTATTGATGATCACTCTAGAAAGACTTGGATTTACTTTTTGAAAACTAAAGAGTTTGAGGAAGTGGTAGAAAGGTTCAAGGAGTTCAAAGCTCTAGTAGAGAATCTTTCTGGTAAAATAATCAAGATCCTCAGATCTAATAATGGGGGAGAATATACCTCTAGTAGCTGGGTAAGTGCACCAAGATGGTTCCCAAAAAAGGGGCTTAAGTGGCCACTTTTTTTCTGAAATCAGAAAATACTGAACTTGGACGTGAAATTGACGATAGCTACACTCAAATTTTTTTGATGGAACAAAAACAAGGACCGCACTGCTCCGAGTCTACTTTCTAAACTACTAATTTATTTTGAAAATAGTTGAGATTAAGGGGTTCAAAAGAGGGACACACACAAATTGCTTTTGTTTCTGTCAGAAAAACATAACATAGCAACTCTTGTGTGACCCGAGCATGTTGGACTTTTTTTTAGTATTTTTAAAATCGCTCTTGTCAGAAGTTAGATAACAGTATGTAGTAAGGACTGGATATTTTTTGATAATTTTTTAATGAATATTTGATTTTTTATTAATTTTCTAAGTGGGCACTTCCTAAAAAGAAAAATTTTGGCCGTGCTCCCCCTCAAATTTTTTGAAACTAAAAGGTTTTTCTAAAATTTTATTTTTTAATTATAGAATGGATTCTAGTTTCTAAAATTGTAATTTATTTGAAATTTTGATGAGCGGTTAATTTATAACGAAAAAAACAACAAACACTACTTTTTTCCAAAAAAGAGACACACAAACAAAATAAATTATGGATGAAAGGCTTAACATTGTCAAAAAGTGAAAAAAATACATTGTTGGATAGCTAAGAGAGAATCTAACATTACCCATGTTTTTGATTTTGTTGATATTGAACTGGATGCAATCTTGATG
>VDFB02000008.1:208829760-209028757 GCA_007258455.2 Sequoia sempervirens | reverse complement strand
AAAAATCTAATTAAATTTAATCTAATTAATTTAATCACTTTATAAAATAAATTTAATATCAAAGATTAAATCACTTTACAAAATAAGTTAAATTTAATTAATTAAATCAAATATAAAGCTTCTAACAACATTAATCAAAATTTAATCTCACCCATGCAGACTTGGCAATGATTTTTGGAGTTCAATATCCTAGGGTTGAGGAATCAGTATGTTTTATACTAGGCTTTGAATTAACTAGTCCTAGAGCTAGGCATCTGATCTACCCCTCTCAAGTTCTTTTTGTGTTTCTATCAAATACCTTGGATCTCCTTCAATCCCTAGTAGATTTGGAGTTAATTGTCTCTAAATTTGTTAAACCCTAAATGTTGGATGGTGATACAATACTGCAAGTTGTTCAATAGTACAATATATTTGTGGGTGGTGGCTATTTGGGTGATTTATTCCCTAGGGAATTTGTCAAAAATAGAGTGGGTTTTGATGTCATTTTGGAAGCAATAAGGCTAGCATTACAATTTAGAAATGATAACATTTTACTTAAAGCTTTAAGAAGGAATTCCCAACATCTGGATGTCACACTAAATTTTGACATCAATGAAAAGTATTATGCAATTTCATTTCTTTGTGCTCATAAACTTCGCCCACCTTAGACTTTAGCTTCTTTTGGTGTAGAAGATGGTGGCACATGGTTTGTGATATGATGTGGCTAGATAGAGCCAATTTAAAAGGAAAATGTTGCACTAGTGGGAAACATTGTTGGCCTATCAATTGGTGTTCAAGATGTTGCTATGGTGAGGGCTCAAACTCTTCAAGCAAAGCTAGAACTAGTTGAAAATGTTAATCGGGTGGGAAATGTTGCAGCTTCTTTAGTTGGTGACCAATATGTTGTTGTGGCTAGGGCTTGCATCCTCCAAATAGAGTCAACACTAGTTGACAATGCCATTCCAATGGGTAATGTTGAGGGATTTTCTATTGGAGAGCAATATGTAGTAGCAGCCAAGGTTGGAGAGCATTATGTGCCCCATTTTGAGTTAGATTTCTTTGCATAGGAATGTTGTTTGGTGGAGACAACTGAAGGTCAAGATGAAATCTAGATTATTGGAGAGGATTGTAGGGAAGAATAATTTCTAGCCTTTACAAATTATCATTTTTTTATGGCTTATAGTGGATATATGAAATGCTTCTTTTGTTTAATTCATCTTTTATTGTAGAAGGATCAAGGAGATTGCCATAGGTTTTTGAAAAGACTTATATTTTGTTACTATGATGTATTTTGATAGGTATTTTAGATATTTGTTGCAAATGGAAATTAGTATCTGACAATAGTATGCTTTAGAATTATTTGGAAATATTCCTTCTTTTGATGATATCAATGTAAACTTTTCTCATATATTATATATAATATATATAGGTCGCAATGCCTTTTGCCTAAAAAGATAATAATCAAAATTAATTAAATAATAACTAAAAACCATAATAAAGATTCATTAACATTAATTTCCCACAGAACATACCTTGCAAAATAAATAAATGACAAGGAAAATGTGGACAACATAACAACAAAGCATACTAAAACAAGGATTGACGACACACTATGGCTAGGGTTGTGGTTTGACAAGGAAAACCTATTACTATCTCCCAATCAACTATTTTGTTGGGAAATGGACATGCTCAAACCTTTGAAACCAGGTGGATTCAATGTCCTATACTTGTAATCCTACAATAAAACATATTTTGTACATGTATATAAATCACAAACAATCACACTGTGAAGAGAAAATCCCAGAATCATAGGGCACTCGTAAGTGAGTGATGCAATCCATTTCCCTTCACCAATACAGTGTCACATCAAAATTGACAAAACTATAAACATTAATTAACCACAAATGAGCATATATCAATATCAAATCAAATAAAAATCTATGTTAACCAGAAAGCATGTCATGATCAATAGTCATCCATAAAGTGTACCATCACATCACAATATAAAAACCATCATCACTCCAATGTTAGTGATCAAATAACAACAACATAGTATCATGGTCTATCAAAGTAAAATCATTGTCTAAAAAAAAAAGAAGCAAATTAGAGGGGTGCTACACAGAGACTTTTTTCATAATGATGTGTAACCTCTACCAACATTAAATCCTCTCTTGAAAATATAATTAAAATATATGCCAATATTTAATCAATTTCTCTCATGTCCCTTAGAAGACTTTCCAAAAAACATGGAGACAGATAAATGACATAGGTTTACAAGATTAATGCCACCTAACCTAACAATTTTGTGAATGGGTGGCTATAGTTAGTTTCCTTTTAGCTTTATTCAAGATATTAAGGTGATATTTATTTGGTATTGATTTCTTACTCGAGATAGGTCAAATTCTCAAGTGAGGAAGTGTGGATACAAACTATGTCTTTGGCTCTTCAAAGATTTTCCAACTTGAGATAGGCTATGTTCTCAAGAGAGAATTATGAGGTGCTTTCTTGTGATTTAAGATCTTGATTCAAGTTTTTGAAGGTTTGAGTTTTTATTCTAAATGGTATAGTATCAATTTTTTAGATGTTTAGGGGATGTGTTGTAAGTTTCTCCTTGTCATTAGAGGCATAATGTTTGGTTTGACATATGGTGTTTAAGGTGAAGGATGTAACTTTTTATCTTTGAATATAGTGTGTGAAGGGTGTTTTATTGTTTCCTTAGTGTTTAGGGAGCTATATCTATGTTTCAAGCCAAAATTTTAATCTTTAGTTTTTAAATGGGGAACAAAATCATTGAAAGATATAACATGACCACCTATTTGGAGATAAGACCTTTGAATGATGGATGAAATTTGGGAGTAGGAGCTAGGTATGCCAAGACTACCAAAACCTAGGACAAGGTTGTCTTAACAAAGATTGGTGGATTTTGGAAAAAATACTAAACGAAGAAGGACCACCTAAATACAGGACAAGGCCACCCAAATAGAGACTTGAATTTGGCTTGGGGGTGACCAACCTGAAAATTCAACATCCCCTTGATGTGTTTATAAGGGTTGCAAGATTTTTTCAAACTTCACCCTTTGTGCTGACAATTTTTTTCATTCAATTTTGATGAAATGAAAAGGGTTTGTTTAGCAATTTGGCAACATTCTTCTGATATAAAATATGATTTATTTTGAATTTAATAGGTCATTATTATTTATTTTCTACATGAACTATGTGCAAAGTCTTGATTGATAAGTTGATTGAAAAACATCTATAACTTTTAAATGGTTAAGTTACATTTTTTGAATATGAAAGATGCATCACACAAAATGCTACACAAATTATAGTTTAAAATAAATAAATACATTTCATAATTTTTTGACCAAGTTAGGGTGGTTGGACAAATCATTTTTAATATTTTTAAAAATTCCTACTAGAAAATTTATAACTAAATATTTTCTTGCCAAAAATATATAAAAAAATATGCATCACATCCAGGTATGTGTCCTCTACTTATATTAAGATATTCAAAAAAATATATTTATTTTTCTCCCCATTAGGGTGGTGGAAAACACCTACTTTTTTTTTTTTCTTAAAATTTTTGTACTATTGCATTGAAATTTGAAATTTCCACTAAATAGATTTATTTCTTACAAATTCTATTTTTACACATTTTCAAAATTATGTTAATAACCTATTCAATTTTTTATGTCAAGTTGCATAACTTTATTTTTCTGAATTTTCATTGCCACTTAGGGGCCTAGTTTTCCCCCCATGATCTTGCATTGACCCAGAGTTGAACCAATACAATATTTACTAACTCAAATAGAGACATTCCAATGGATCTTTTTTGCATAATCCTATTTGACCATAAAGCCTCATATAACTTCTTGTGCCAATTCTTTTGATTTTCATCTACAAGCTTCTTCATGATTGACACCAATTTTTTATTGCTAGATTTAGCTTGACCATTACCTTGGGGGTAATAATTAGATTCAAATGAGTTGGAGAAATTCCATGTTCATAACAAAAATATGATCTTCGAGGATGAAATTTTTTTGCATTATCTATCACTAACTTTTTGGGAACCCCAAAACGTACCAAGATGTTCTCCTTAATAAAATTGTAGACTACTTTCGAGGTAGTACACTTCATTGGTATAGCCTCAACCCATTTAGTAAAATAATCTATAGCCACCAAGATATATGGGTGTGACCAACACTTGAAGTAGGATTAATTGGCCCCATGAAATCTAACGCCCACTATTAAAAATGCTCTTCAATCATTATTAGTTTTAAAAGGAATAGTGGAAAGTTAAGGTTTACCAACAAATTATTTACACTCTTTACATTTAGATACCCAATAATAAGTGTCATTAAACATATTTCACCAATAATAACATTATTTAAGAATTTTGAAGGTCATTAGTGAAGATGAGAAGTGTCATCTACAAACCTCATTATGAAGTCTTAGTTGGAATTAGATCTTGTCTTATGTTTTGTCATTTAATGCTTGTGCCATATGTCATAAAATATTAGATGTCTCATGACATAGGATTTAGATCATTTTCATATCTTTTCTAGTCCTATGTCTCATATTGGCTATATAATCAAGGGTTCTCATGTGTAAATAACAATCATTACAATCATAATCTATCATTTGCATCCTTTGATAAAATACCATTATTCTTTCATAGGTGATATCTCTTGTGCTTTCATAAAGTTCCTAGATCTTGGGTGGCTATAATCTTTAGTCAAATCTTGTATGGTGTAGAATATTCTATACCAACTATTATATGATATTAGAGCTTGTGGGATTGCTTCTTGTTAGTCTTTATTGAGAGATCTAGGTTGAAAATCTTGGTAGATCTTGAAAAGTTGAGTATGATCTTATTTTACATCAAATGATCATCTAGAGAAAAAAAATCCTTCAAAGAAATACCAAATTTGGGGGTTTCTTCTTTGTGTCTTTGTAGTGTAGGTCAAAATTGGAGATTATTGGTGTAGATATGAGCTCACCATTGAGTCCAAAGGGTTTAAGAAATTCAATTTTTCCTTTTTGTATAAATTGGATATTTGAAGCTAGATATATGAGGGTTTGAAGTTGAGAAATGGTTACTAGATCCAAGAGGTAAACTACAATTTTAGAGATCTTTTGAGTCAAAATAGACCTTTCCATCATGTCCAGCAGACCCAAAAACCCTAAGATTGATTGTCAAATTATCAAAATCCAAGCACTTCACCTAGAGCTTGATGCCAATAGGCTGACCCCCAATTTGGGCACCCCCTCTCTAATGTAGTTTTCATTTTGGAAGGAAAACTTTAGGGGCTCATAACTTGGGCTCAAGACCTTTTTTGGAGCATTATTTTTTATTTGGGATAGAATTTTGTGCTCTTCACAATGATGTAATTGGTTTTTTATTTTGGTACCTAATTTCTCCAAAAAATATAGATTCACATAGGTGTTGTTGATTTGTTCTCATTTTTTGGGAACTTTTAGGTCTCCATTCTCACTTCTATAGTAACATAATTTTTGGGTGTAATATTTTTGAAAGTACATTATTTTTCATGCAAATATAATGATTTTATCAAATTGATTGCATTATATGTAAGAAAATTTTACTTTGATTTTGTGGCCAAATTTGATATTTGTAAGCACTAAGATCAAGTCCACTTTTCTAATTTTGGCTAGTGGCACTTTTAATCACACTAAGCATAAAGTTCCAAATCATATATTGTTGGGGGTGTTTATTGATTGAGTAATTTAGGGGGGTAAATCTTGTGGTGGTTGATTGCTTTATTTTGTTAGTTGTGTGTTTTGTAATGGAAAAATCTCAAATTGAACTCCTAACTCCATATAATTATGTTTCATGGAGAAAAATAGTATGAAATTATCTCATGGGAAAAGGCTGTCTAGGCCATCTAAAAGAAACCATTCCTCAACTTACTGATTCTAAAGAGTTAGAAAAATGGCATATTGACTATGAGAAAACTCTTGGATGCATATGTTCATCAGTCTCTTTTGATTTAAAATTTCATGTTGAATCATGAAAAAACCCACATCCAAGGTACATATCCAAGATTAAGCAAGTAATAACACAATTGAAGGATTGCAATATTGGTAAAGGATTTAAAATTGATTTAAAATATATTATCCAAGGTTGGTCCTAAGTATTTTGTGTTTGTTTTTGGCTTTCATACCATTTAATTTCTATGGGAGAATCATGCATTGATCTTAAATTTTATCTTTTCAAATCTCCTCATCAAAGAGGAAGAAAAATTTATTCACATGGGTCTAATCAAGTCTTCTTCATCACAATCATTATTGGCTAGTGAGCCTAAGGTACAAAAATATATTAGGGAATTCTGAAAAGAAGAAAAAGTAAAAGAAAAGCTACATAAAGAATATGAATCCTCTCGCTCTCAAGGGGAATCATCTAAGAAGGAGAATCCTAAATGTGCATATTGCAAGAAAACATGGCATGATGAACATCAATATTTTTAAAATATATTGATGCGTTGAAGCATCTTCATAAGAAGAATCAAATAAAATTTCTTTCAACATCAAAGGGTTCATATTCTTATTCTTTATCAAATTATGAGAGACATAAGGGGAAACATTTTGTTGTAGTTACATATTCTAAGTTAGAGAGGTGGATACTTGATTCAAGAGCCTGGCATCATATTGATTCATTAGAGAGTATGTTCTCCTCATTTGAATCTTGTTCATCACTGCACATCTTGATGGCTAATAACATATATATGTGTGTTTTTGGGAAGGGATCCATTGACATGGATGATAGATCATTTAATGATGTTCTTTACGTGTCTTCATGGTCAACCAATATCCTTTTTATCTATTAGATCACACATGGTGGAACAAGAAAGAGTGTTGAGTTCTCATTATATTTTATCATAATATAGGATTTACATGGAAAAGATACAATTGTAGTTGGGGATTTTTATCACCAATATTGAGTCTACACCTTCTCACATTTTTCTCCTATGGCTCCTTTAGTTGATGTTCACACTCAAGCATCTAGTGTGGATTTAGGAGATTTAGTATGGTCATTTGAATCTTGGTATTCTTTCATATACTAAGGATCTAGAGATGTGTTGTTATTTCATATCCTTTATCTACTATTGCTTCTAATGATTCTTGTGTTGCCACAATTTTGGCTTTTTGCGATTTAGTATAACAAGAAAAATGTCTTCTAGATACTTTGGATGAGTACTTGAAAAAAATTGTTAGTTTTTTTTGTAGAGTTCCATATTTTAGTTTGGGAGACACCATTGATTGCATACATATTCTCTTTGATGAAGATGATCCTTCTTCATTTGTTGTGAGGGAACACTCTGACCCTCTTATTCATTCTCTACATGATCATTCTTCATACTTTTACATGAGTGTGGATTCTTTCGAGTACCATTTGTAGGAGGCTTCTTTGTCTTTAGAGGAGATATCCTTGTGTTTAAACAATGTTCTACATCCATTTCTAAAATATTATGAATTGTCATCTTCTATAGTGTGGCCTAGAATGTCTGTTTGGAGTGTGTTAGATTTTGACATCAACATGGAGACACTTGAGCATACTTCAAAGACATCACACACCATCTTTCTTCCTCATTTTCCTTTCAAGAATGAGAAGACATCATGCATGCCATCTTGGTTTTGTTTCTTCCTAATTGGAGGAATGTTATTCAACAAGATTGGATCATATTTAGCATTCATTATTGAGCATCTACCATCATTGTAGGAGACTCTACATTGAAAGGGGGTTGCATAGTCTCTATTCTTCTTTCTTGTGGGGGTATTTCTTCTTGCATGGGTTTTTTCCCTTCTCATTCTTAAGTGAGAAATTTTTATTTTTATCTCTTTTGTGGAGGAGTTTTTTCCCATTAGGTTTTCTCATTTTTTGTTTGTGAGAGATTGTGTTTATAGATGGATATCTAGCATGGCTTGTAGCTAGGATCCATCCATGAATCATTTTTATTGGTTTTTTTCTCCCTAAGTTACACTTATTGGGGGTGTTGGTGTGAATTAGGTATCTTACCTAACTAGTTAACCTAGTAGGTTCTATTTAGATGGTAAGTTGGTCCATTCACCCATACCATAATAAAGCTTTCAATATTGAAGTTATTATCCAAAAACAAGGTTAAAGTGAGTCATATATGATAATGTAGAGTGGGAATCTAAGTTCACTATATTTCTTCTTGTATAAGTGGTTCAACATTGCAATATACTACATGTCAAGTTATTGATCTTGACCTCCCATATAACCTCCTCCTTGGCTTCCCATGGCTACACACTATGCATTTCATTCCATCCACTTATCATCAATGTGTTAAATTACCTCACAACAACATTGAAGTTACTATCTATACCAATCCCTATCCCTTTGAGTACTATCAAACTATGGAAACATCTTATCAATAGTTTAATCATTGTCCAAGTTCTAATGTTGTGAATTCTAGAACAACTAAAGCTTCATCTTACATCAATCCAAATACATTATCATATTCATCCACCTCATCCTCCATCCCCAAGCTCATACTCCCCAAGGTCAAGATCACTCAAAAAGTTTGGAGATAATATGAGTTGTAGGATTCCTTTCACATTGACACAATGTCTCTCTCCTTACTCATATGGTCGACCCACCCAATGAGAGAATAAAAAATCACCAAACAACAAAGAATATGAAACCTCTATTTTTTCATCGTCATACACACTAGAACTTGACCAAGATGTTAATACTTGGTTGTACAAGGATCAACATAATACAAATAATACTCTTCTTGACTACCTATGGAAAGAATATCCTATCCCTTTTATATCAATAAAAACATGAATTACAAGGGGAAAATTTTGGGCATTAATGAACAAGGAATTATAAAACCAATCAATCTTACAATTAAATCATATAAAAAAAGGTTTTGGGTACATACCTCCATAATAAAAACCAACAAAACCATCAAATGGCCCTAACATGATGAGACTACTTCCGACATTATGGATAATACTATTTATAGTGAAATAATTATAACCTCATTTGATGACTTGGATAGATTCCCACTCTTCACTGATAACACCATCTTTACCATTTAACTTCCACTCTATTATCTTGAACTTATAGATTGGGACCAACAAGGCTCCATACCTCTTGAAGTGTTCCAAAATGATGAGGCATTCATCGAGTTAATGGGACAACTTCCCTCTAGGTGATGATAATTAAATATTTATCTATGAGTTGAACAATTATGCATACTTTGGGGAAGATGAGTTCCTTAGTTGCAAAAATAAAAAGTCAAAAAATCAACAAAGTACCCCCTAGTGAAAACTGAACTATGAGACACCATCAAATCTATAAAAAGTCAAAATAAAGGATGTATCTTCTAGTGAAAACCTATACAAGACACTAGATTATGAGGAATTAAATATCCCCCTCATGGATCCACAAGGACTAGAAATATATACATTTGTGATTGAAGAAACCAAAGAAATCAATTTGGACACAAATGAAAAGCTAAAAAAATACATACATGGTGTCCACCCTCTCATCTAAAGAAGAGAAAACTATATCAACTATCCTGCATAAGACATATAAGAACTTCCCATGGTCCTATTCTAACATTATTGGATTAGATCCATCTTCTCTCATCCATCATCTAATGGTGCAACCTAATGCAAAGCTTGTTAAGAAAAAACTAAGGAAGTTGCACCCCTGAATCACTCCCTTGGTTGAATCAGAGCTATACAAAATTCTTGAAGTAGGCTTCATTTGTCTAATATATTATCCAAAATGAGTATCTAACATTATGAAAGTTGTTGATGTCACTAGGGGAATTTGTATTTGCATTGACTTTAGAGACCTTAATAAAGCTTTCCCAAAGGATGACTTCTCATTGCCTAATATTGACACCATTATAGATCTTACAATTAGACATGCAATGTTATCCATTATAGACAATTTTTAGGATATAATCATTATTCATATAACCATAGATGATCAACATAAGATAATGTTGATCACACCATGGGGAAACTTTTGCTACCAGGTTATGCCTTTTGGTCTCAAAAATATATGAGCTAAATATCAAATACTTGTGTTAGTGATATTTCATGATCTCCTTCACATCATCATGAAGGATTATAAGGATGACCTCCTAAGTAAATCTAAGAAAAGATAAGATCATCCTCAATTCCTTGAGCATATATTTTATCTCTTAACTCAATATCAATTATTCCTTAATCCAAAGAAGTGTGTCTTTGATGCTACTGTATGAAAGTTATTGGGCTTCATTATCTCACAAAGAGGAATAGAGGTTATCTAGAAAAGTTAACAACCATAATAAAAATGCCACCAACTAAGACACTTAAGCAACTATGTAGCATTCAAAGCAAGATCTAGGCAATTTGACAATTTATTGTTCATATTGTAAACAAGTGTCAATTGTTTTCTCACCCATTCTACAAGAACATAGTCTTCTAGTGATACCACACTTGTCAACAATTTTTTTTTTTGAAATCACATAATATCTAGCATCACCACCTACGTTTATGCCTCCTATTCTAGTAAATCCCTTGTTATTATATATTTCCATGATATCATTAGCATTATGGGAACTTCTAGCATGACATAATGAAATGGAAAGGGTAATATACTACATCAATTTCACTTTCATTTGCCATGAGATTAACTATAGTTCCATGGAGAAATCATGTCTAGCCATTGTTTTGAATTCACAAAAGCTACGATATTATATGCTTAATTATTAAACCAAGCACATTTCCAAGGTTGATCCACTCAAGTACTTTCTATCAAAAGAATCTCTTACAAGGTGAATAGCTAAGTGGGTCATGATCCTTAGTGAATTTTACATTGAATATGTGGATAAAGAATCCATCAAAAGGCATGTTGTTGAGGATCAATTAGCAAAGGCTACCCTAAAATATACACATCCTTTGATAGTATATTTTTTTGATGAGTCGATCTTCAAGGTTCTTGATATACCACTATGAAGCTTTATCTTGGTTAGTCATATACATACTATGATTTTGGATCAAGCATTATTTTTTTATCCCATAAGATGACCTCATACAAAAGTTTTTCATGCTAGCATTCCCATGCACCAATAACATGGAAAACTATGAAGCCTTGATAACAAGATGAATAATGGTCATTAAATGGAATATCACAAAACTACAAGCCTATGGAGATTATTAGCTTGCAATAAAATAGGTTAATAATGAATGAAAAGCAAAAGAAAACAAGCTCCTCTTAAAAAAGTGCATGGTAGATAGGTTCAAATAGTACTTCATGCATATCTGTTTTGAATAATTTCCTTGCTTCAATAAAAAATCAGCAAATGCCATGGCCATCATAAGATCTTTATTATAAATGCCACAAGATAGTTAAAGAACATGATTTTCTCATGGAATAGCTCCTAACCCTAGCATATGATGTACCTAGTTTCAAGATAATATGAAAAATTGTTGGTATTGAATCTCCTTGGTACCATTATATAAACACCTATCTTTGTGATCAATCCTTTACCACCTAACCTCACCCACAACCAACACACATATTTCATCCAACATGCATTATGTTACACCCTCCTTGGAGATACACTTTATCATCAAGGCTATAATGGTTCCTTATTTTATTTTTAAACATGATATAAATAAATCTCACATTATATGAGGTACATTATGGTATTTGTGGGGCACATACTAGTGGTATGGTATTGGCTAAAAATATTCTCAAAATAAGATACTATTTTCCCACAATGGAGCAAGATGCATGTCAATATGTCAAATGGTGATTTTTATGTCAACAACATGAAGATCTCATCCACACACCTTCTCAAGGATTTCAACCTATTATTAACCAACGACCCTTTTCTTAATCGGGCCTCAATTTAGTTAGAAATATTTATCCCTCATCCTCCAATGGCCATAAATACATAATTATTGATATAGAGTATTCTATGAAGTGGGTTGAAGCCATTCCCCTCACATTTACTATTGGAACCAAAATATCCAAGTTCATTCTTTAGCATATTAATTTTTGTTATAGTATCTCATCAGTCATTATCACTAACAATGGAAAACCATTTAAGAATAATGAAGTTCACACCCTATGCAATATTACCACATCCAACATCATCGATCCACCCCTAATACCCTCAAGGTAACAACCAATCTAAGGAAACTAATAAAACCTTGCTAAAAACCCTTAATAAAATTGTCAATAGCATTAATCGTGACACACTAAGATTATTTAATTATCAAAAATGAAAAAAAGGGCTTTAATAAATTGATGGGCATAGTGATAATTTCTAGGTTTCTACACTTTCCCCTCTTTGATACAATGCAATTTATCATGTTGTGTCAAAGAAAATTAATAAAAAAAAATGCCCCAGTGTAAGGAAGAATGACGAGGAGGTACTAAGTTTTCACTTTATTTAATGTTTCCCAAATAGTAAACTATTATATCACATCCCTCACATATTAAATAATAAATAAATGTTACAATACAACATAAAGTGGTCCCCAAATAAATACATAGTGTGATTAACCACACCACTTAGGTGCATCACAACTAAATAATTATTTAATTACAACATTATAATATAACATAATTTATGCAATGGTGTATAAAACTATATCCCAACAATCTCCCACTTGTATACATTTCATAAGGGATCAATCGATGAAATACATCATCATAGCCATACATGTAACCACATGTACCTCCAACATACTCTTGTGCTCCATCAAGATCCCTGCAATAAAATCAAAGTGACCATCATCTCAAACAAAAACTCTTGATCTCCAACATGCCACCTATGGAAGAAAAGGAACATTTTAAGGTGAAGATGCACCAATCCAAGAACATGTGTATAAAATCTGAGTGATAAAAAAGGCTACAAATAAGCTACTATCAAATGTAAAAAATTCACATGATCAGAAAGAGCATCCACAACACATGCTAATACATCCAACCATCCATACCTCCTAAGTATAAACAATATCAGTAAACTCATGCCAACATTATATACAACTCATAAACCACAATCACAAGCTCCTTGTATCAAACTTGTCAATGAAGAGCATACATATCCAAGAACTCCCATTGCATGGGTAATATCAAATCTTATCAAGTATACCAATCAACACTATATCAAGGTGTGATAAATGATGAAAATATGTAGTACCAAGAATAATAACAATGATCTACACATGCAACCCAAATATCTACGTAATCTCTCACAACATGTCACCACTATCCTCCCAAATCATATGAACATGAACCTTTAGGAAGGAACCATAGAATGAAGAGAGAAAACCTATACACCATAACATGGCCTTCCAACACCTCAAAAGTGTAACATTATGTCAAGTACGATCTCCTAACAACACCAAATGAAAATCCTCAACAACACCTAAAATAACATTTAATCTCTTAGATCAAACACAACATATAAATCATGTAAATGCTAACATGGATGTAAAACCAAGAAGATCATACTCAAAGTATCTATTCCAAAAATAAGAAATAAACCCAATAATCATCTCTTAAACTCCTCATTAATTAATGGTAACATAAACTCAAGTGCACAAGGAGATAACCATGTCAAACATCTATCAAAATGAATCATCCAAAACTAACTATCCATAGATGAAGATCCATATCTATGAAAGATAAAACAATATAAAATCATGCTAAACAATCCTAAAATTAGTCTCCAAAATCAATCATCATGACTCAACTCATTCCCATGATAAATCAAAGCATAAAATATAACACATCTGAAATAAATAATGTGAAAATACTTCTCAAATGATAAACTACCGAGTAGACCAAGAGTGGGGAATGAGAATGCTCCTCCAAGATAACCAAGCCACCATGAATCACTCCAAGAACAATCTCCTCTATAGTTCCATAATGCACTCACATCCATACCTAGGTAAAAGCTCCTCAATCTTCCTATTGAAGCCTCCAAAGAGTAATTGTCTCAAGAAAATGTCTCTAATCAAAAGAGAACTCCAACCTCACCCATGTCTCCAAATATCGATGAGAACTTGAAACCAATTAATCATGCCAAGCTCTAGATTCAACACCACCCTATCATGAAGCTCCCAAGAAAATGACCAATGTACTCAATACCAAGAGAACCTACAAGATAAATGTCAAAGCTTCAACTACAGAATCAAGAACCTAAATTATGACATCCATGATCTAACCATCTCCTCCTAGGAGATCACATGCACCAATGCATACATCCTAGTATCAAGAGAACCGTGTATCATGTCAAACCTCTAAATTGGCATCAAGAGTAAACCATGACACAATACCAACCACACTCTAAACCAAGAACCACATATCCAATCACATGAAAATAACCATCTCCTCCATGAAGATCATCTAGGTCCATACAAACTCAATAGCAATCCCAAAAAATCTAGAGAACAAGTGAAACCAAGATCTCCAAGCCAAAAAGATACAATTGCCATCAAACTATCAAGAACCAATCCTACACCACTAAGTCATCACTGTCAAAAGCTCTCAATGAAAGTATATAACCAATGAATTTAAGCAAGCTATCATGACATCGTGATCAAACAACATGCTACAAGTCCCAATAAATAACTAATCATGTACTCTAATTATCCATCCTCTCATCCCAAAGCAACATACCAATGAAAAAATGACCACAAAAAAGTCCAACTAACAAAATCTACATCAAAACTGAATCAATCTCATGGATATAAACAGTTTGCACCAAGTTATCCCACTACAAGAAAATGGGTAGCTAATCCAAAAACCTACATAACTCATAGGTCCAAAAAAATGAATCATACAAACTCATCATCCCATTAGTAACATGCAAATTGAAATATCAAAGAAGATAATCCTATAGACATGAAGACTCAAAAACCAAATCAACCATAGATCTAATTTTCCAAACATGTCCACAAACGAGTAACCATAGTCAAAGAACCAAATAAGCATCAAAGAGTTAATAACAACCTCTTAACACTAATTCAAATCACCACCAAACAACCAAATATATGATCATGTCATGTCAATGCTCAAATGTACCTACATATCCATGACACCATAATCATAGCCAACATTGTACCTACACTCAACTATCACCCATGCGAGACTCCAAGTCTCCACTAGTGTCAAACCATATCCTCAAAACCAAAGACAACATGTATACCTGTCACCATCAAATTCCAACTATGAAAAAACACTTGTAAACTTGAACCAGGAAACATCAAATTGATAATTAACTATACCATCATAAATATCATATAAAAACATATGTACTCCTTCAAAGTTTTTCCTCTTGACTCTCTAGATGCTGACACAATCACATGTCAAATCTCAGGCACCTAAAAGTGATCAAATAAGTATTGTACATTCCACGCACCACAAACTAATAATATAACTAATCCATTGTGTAGTATGTTGTAAATGGTCTCTAATGCCTATCTAAAAAAAGAAGTCCAATTTCGCTATATAAGCAACTCTTTGGTGGGCCCCACTCCAAAATTTTTTAAAAAATATTATTTTTAAAAGTGGTGATTTTTATTTAATATTTTAGAATTAAAACATTGGAGTGGGTGGTTTAGAAGTCATTTAATGTAGATTTTCATAAGTGTAAAGTTTAGGCTATTTTAATTGTGAAATGATTGAAAGAGTTAAACCTTTTAAAAAGGTCGACAATTTTAGTCAAAGGTTTTTATAGGTGGTTAGGACAAGTCATAGGCTTAAACACATGCACATTGAAAAAGAATACACTTGTGACATGAAAAAGGCTACAGGGGTGGGCATGGGTCTGCAGACCCCATGCTCCCCACTAATTTTTTTAAAATGATTTTCTAGTAAAAAATTCTACAGGGTTTAATATTTTTCAATTTAAAATTATTTTGTAGGATTTTAATAATTTTTAATAGGTTGATACATTTTTTTTTTTAAAATATTTTTTACCTTTTGCAGACGTCATATGGTCGTACGATCATACAACGGGTTGTGAGGGTAAAAAAAAATTGTATTTCTTTCAACTTCTCCAAAATAGGGAAAATCTTATGTCATTTTTGGTTTCTCAACCATCTTGGATCCAATGGTCAAGTCCATTTTGTCTCAAGAGGTCATATACAAAACTTCCTCTATAAAAACCTCATATCAAAGCACAATCCAAGAAACCCTTTTGACCCATATTTTGCATGCTTCAAATCTAGAATAACCCCAACAAATCCTAACAAACAAAAAGCCCAAATTTACATAAAAAAACCTACATGTGTTTCATATCTTGTAATGTCTCAAATTTAGCATGCATGTCCATAGATTCAAATTTGTACCAAATTTACTCAAACAAGGGTTATAACCAAAAAGATGGAAGCTCGCACCTCTCATCAACCATTATAGCTATGATATCACTTGTTAGGAAATAATGCATCATAACCCAAAATCCTAATCTATTTCCTACATAACTCCACCAAAGATAAGCATGCATGCAAGTAACCATAATTCATAGATCAAATAGAAAAACCACAAAATAATATAAGATATACCCTAGGAAAACCCTCAAGAGGAAAAAACTCAACCTCCAGAAGCATCCATACTCCATCTATTATTCAACAATAAAGCAATACAAGAGTTACAATGAATACCACTGAAGCATCAAGCCTCTCCAATTCATCCTCATGTTTCCAAGAATATATCCATGCATCTCATATCATGCTCCACATATGCACTCCTTAGAAAGACTTAATAGTGATAGCCCATTTTCCAACCTTAACCACTAAATGTGTGCTTGCTTTTATAGATACAAGCTCACACAAATACAACCAAGTGGTAAGATAAACTGTGTACCATAAAACCATATGAATACAAAACCACTAATCCTTCATTTAATATTGAGTATTAAGTTTTCACTTTATTTAATGTTTCCCCAATATTAAATTATTATCTCACATCTCTCGCATATTAAATAATAAAGCAATGTTACAATACAAAATAAAGTGGTCCCAAAATAATTACATGGTGTGATTAACCACACCACCAAAGTGCATCACAACTAAATAATTTTTTGATTACAACATTATAATATAACATTTTATGCAATGGTGTAGAACACCATATCCCAACATGTACACGCCTCCAATATATAGGCAAAGAGACAAGCCAAAACCATAAATGGCTTCAACAAAAAAATGGATACCAAAATCATCATATCATTTGGAAACCCCTTTCCCACCTTCAATATCATCTTCCAATAATAGTAAATAATTTGATTTCACCTAGAAATCACATGGGCTCAATCAATGAGTCCCCAAATAGAAATGTAATTGCAAAGGAATTTTTGACCCATAAATCTCCAATGGCTCAAATCTTGATTCTAGCACTCCATCTTAGAGTCCACTAACACATGTAGGTCCGATCCATTATGATAAGATCCTCAACTTCTTCCTCTAGTGCCTAGGAAAGAGAAAGTGCCATAAATCAATCCAAAGACAAATTTATCTACCAACATTGTGCTTCATCTCCCTCATGAATGCATATGTTAACTAATAGCAAGATTCTAGGAGAATCTAAATTATAAATTATGTATCCAATTACGCCTTTGGCTTGTACTTGTACACCTTCAAAGAGTTTTGGAGATACATAACATACACATAGGATTGCAAGGTAAATGTGACCTTAATACTAAGAGCCTCAACTTTTTCTAGACTCTTTGAGTTCATGAGTATTGCTCATGTTTTAGGGGAAAGTGATGCATATGAAGTTTTCAATATTGAAATTAAGGGTAGCCTCTCAAGATATTTTCTTCGTTATGTTGAGGTTAATTGAGTTTCCCCCATGTATTTTGGCTTTAAAGGCAAGAGGAAGGCTACCTACATATACTCAATGTCCTCTAAAAATCCTCACAAGGCCTTCAAGTTAATTTGGCTTACCATGAGCATAAAATTGGATGCCACCAAGTGTGTTCTTGGATGACTCATGATCATGAAAGATCCCCCCATGATCTTATGTCCATTCTCCATAACTTGCCAAAATTGGGCAATACCCATACTCAATAAATGGGGGGGAGAGATTACACTTACACAAGTTATCCTCCTCCATTCAAGAGCTTCTAGATAGTGATAATAGCCTCCTCTTTTATGTCACATCTCATTTTCATGCATGAATTTACCTAGTAAGTAAATTGTAATGCATGAATGTTATTATTTAAAAAAAAAAATTCCTTACACTTATTTTATTTTTATTTTTCAAAAATATTGAATAATAGTGAAAAAATAAAAATAAAATAAAACTAGAGATGATAAAAAGGGGTGGGGGAGTGAAATTTAAAAGCTTGATAGCCTTGTCTCTGATCTAGCATACAATAAAACTATAGATCTTGTAATATCTCGTCGTTGAAGAAATCCGAGGATAATATGGAGTTTTCTCTTTTGGGAATTTCTCTTAATGATGATTAAAATATATGGTCAATATGGCTAAATATATTTGTCTTACGATATTAGTCTCAAAGTTGTAGTGCTTTGGAAAATTTATTCAATACTTAAATATCAACAAACTTAGATTTTAGGATGGCCTGTTAAATATCAAGAAACTATAGCCGCACCATTTTCAACATAAATCTTCTTGACATTTCTCATACTTTGAGTGCACCGATTAAAAAATTCCTTCTTTTCTATACACCACTAGGATGGATGTATTTACTTCCTCTACTTTTAACTTCTCTTTGTTGAGATTTGATGAATGCATTCCCAGACTTTGCTTCAAATTTACTTGGTATTGGGATTTTGTGTGTTAGGGTTGTTGCCTAATTTGTATGGCTTTGTATGCTTGTAATTAGAATTCAGGGTGATGGAGGGCTCACAGTGTATAGCCTATTAAGAGCTGTCAGTGCCTTAGTCTAATAACATGCAAGTAGTTGTATTTATACATTCTATTCTACCAAGTCAATTTAGCATCTAACATTGAATTAAGCAGCGACTAGAATAATGCTATCAATAATTAGCTGATAGGCTATTTTGTTTGAAGTTTTTTCCAAGATTTTCATTAGCCTAGCCATGAATTGGATTTTCTGGAGTCAAGGATGTCCCAGTCAGCTTTGACTTGACTAGTTTTTTTTTGTGGTGATGTGGAGCTTGGTAATTGCATAGGTTGGCAATGGTGGATTGGTGTCCTCGATACATAGGAGTCGAATGGTAAGTGTTTGCTCATGTGAGGGTTAATGCTTCTTGTCATTTTTGTACAATGGTGGTGGACAAAGTAAATGCAATATTCAATGTTGTTGTGTGGGAAAGTATACTTTGATGAAATTGTATTGTTGAAAAAGCCATTGTGGTGTTGGTTTGATAGTAGACTATTGTTAAAATTGTCACCTTCGGCTTCGTTCTTTAGCAGGTTGGAGGGTTTTAAAACTGTTATGCTACAAAATTTGTAAGTCATTTTACATGGGTATTTTGTATAAATGATTAATTTATTATTCATGTCTTTCGTTCTCTGCTTATTGTTCCTTTTGATAATAGGTTGGAGGGTTTTAACATTGATGTGTTGCGTAATGTGTGAGAAATTATATTGATTAAGTTGCATTGTGGAAAGAGCCATTGTGGTGTTGGTTTGATAACAGACTATTCTAAAAATCGTCACCTTCAGTTCTATGGTTGGTTTGATAGAAGACTATTGTAAAAATTATCGGCTTCAGTTTTATTTTATGGCAGATTAGAGGGTCTAAAAATTGTTGTTCTCTACAAGCTATAAGTAGTTTTACATGGGTGTTTACATAAATGATTTATTTATTGTTTATGTTAAAACTATTGTTGTTAGAATCTAAAAGTCATTTTGTATAGGTGTCTGGCATTATGGTTTTGTATGAATTTGGAGAAATTGTAGTTAAATATTCTTTCTTTCGTCAAAAAATATACTTAGGGTTAGTAATTTTTTCATCCTTCGTTTAATGTTTGTAGTTATCTATGTGCATCTTTAGCCTTATACCCATTACCATAGGAGCAATTGTAGTTAAAGGGTATGTGCGGGATCATGGTGCGCCAAAAAGTGGCAATATTATGGGTATTTGTAGGGTATGTGGTTGATGACTTTTTTTTCACCCAAAATTAATGAAACGAAAAGGGTTTTTAGAGGAGATTCTCAGCTTTCCAAAAATATAAATTATGATTTAATTTGAATTTAATAAATAATTGTTATTCATTTTCTATTAGAATTACGACTAAAGTCTTGATCGATAGGCTGATTGAAAAACATCTATAACTTTCAAACATTATCATATTTTTTGAATCCAAAACATGAATCACATTCTATGCTTCACATACTATAGGATTAAAAAAAGAAAAATTAAATTTCATGAAGTTTTGACCAAGTTAAGGTGGTCAGACATACGAGTTTTTATATTTTCTAAAAGTTGTAATAAAAAATTTATAATTAATTATTTACTTGGAAAAAAATTACAAAAAAATATACACATCTGGACATGAGTCCTCTACTTATATATAAAATCTTAAAAAAATATTATCATTTTATTATGGTTAGGGTGGTAGACAGACACCTACTTCTTATTTTTCCTTGAAATTTAAGTACTACTGCATTGAAATTTCAAATTTTCACCAAATAGATTTTATTTATTTTTAAATAAACCTAGTATTTTAGAAACTACATTCAATTTTATACAAATTCTATTTTTACATATTTTTGAAATAATATAGATAACTTATTCAAATATTTACATCAAGTTTGTCTAACATTGATTTTTCTAAATTTTTTGCCACTTAAGGGCCTATTTTTTGCATGATGATCCTGCACATACCTTAAATCTTGTTTCTTTCATCATAAAATATGGTTAGGATTAGTAATTTTATTGCCCGTCATTTATTGTTTTATGTGGCAGTTAGAGGCATTAACATAGGACAATGTGAGGATTGCATATATATATATATATATATATATATATATATATATATGCAAACTCTATGTTAATTTTCAATTGGTCCTATGTTAATGCCTCTAAAAAATATATATATATATATATATATATATATATATATATATATATATACATATATATATATATATACACATATATATATATATATACATATATATATATATATATATATACATATATATATACATACATAGGGTTAGTATGAAAGCATAAACATGTTGCAGATAAAATTCGTTTGGTGGTTGTTAAGTGTTATTATTTCTAATATCTCTTTTATCTATTCAATTTAATTTTTGATGTTTCCGACAGGATTTTCAACATCCCAGCCTTGAATAGGAATTTATGTGTAATAACTCTTTTACAATTTCTCTATTTGTCTATAATTTTTAGTGCTAGGCAATGTAGCTCAAATTTTTGATTAGGTCTATGGCATTATAGGCATTTTTTACAGGTTATTGCTACTCATTGGCTTTACGAGTTCTATTTAATGTGGGTTTGATGCCAAAGAATGTAGCTCAAATTTTGAATTGACAACCCAACTCTTACACAAACTACTTGTTTTGTATGAATATGTTTAGTGTGGGTTTTCAATCATCTATGATTTACCTATGATTCTTAAGTGTTTTTTTAATAGTTGTTTTACAATTTCCCTATTTTGCATATAATATTTAGTGGCAAATAATGTAGCTTGAATTTTGAATTGAGAAGCCAACTATTACATAGAAATTTTTGTTACACCTTGTCTAGATAGTGACAGAAATTTAAGTAAGCGGGAATATGCTACAAACTCAAATCTATATATGCATTTGACTTGAATTGGGTTCTTGACTTTGAATATTCTTTGCAAGTAATTTAACATACATAGAAGTTGATATTTGAAATTTTTTGGTCAAGGGAAAATGGAAAAAGACCTATTAGAAAAACACTTAATAATCATAGGAAAATGACAGATGTTAGAAAACCTTAATTAAATGGAACTTTAAAATATGGAGAATAGAACAGGAAAACTATGATAATGAAAAATTTGGTATAGGGAATTGGAAAAAAGAATATCATGCAAAATAGTTTGTTATGGGGAAGTTCAAATAGTTGAGAAAAAAAAGATGAAAAATATTGGTACAAGACAAAAATCAAAATTGGAAAAGAGCTATTTAGAAAACACTTAAGAATCACAGGAAAATGATAGATGTTTTAAAACCCACATTAAATAGAACTTTAAAATATGGAGAATAGAAGATGTTGGCAATAGGATGCCATTTAATTGCATTCTATCATATTTCATGTATCTCCTAACTCCTTGGAACGTGTTTCACAACACTAGGCTTAGGAAGAGATTAATTTGGAATGAAATAAACATTTAATTTGACAATTGTAGTTAATTCTAAATGTTAGGAGCATGTGTGGATGCCCTAGGAGAGCTCTTAAAAAATAGGAGCACATGGGTGCACACATGGGAGGTGGGACACACCTTGGTTCGGTTAACTATTTGATGGATTGATAAATCTTATGTAATGCATGTCTTGTTCCTACAAAATAGGGATTGATAGTTACAATGTATGTGGAGTGGTACTATTAGTTTAGTTTCAGTTTAAGTTTAGTTTAGCTTAGTTCAGTTATGGTTTAGTTATCTTCAGTTGCATGTTAGTTATTTTGATTTGCATGTAGTTGACTTTAGTTGCATGTCAGATAACAGGTTGATACTTTTAGTTAATAGGGGGTGATCATTCATACATAATATTTTGCATGAGAGGTGGAGAGAGATGTTTTAGTTAACAAAGATTAACTTGGGCCCACCTTGGGTGCCCAAGTTGGCATATTTGAGTTACAACTATTGCATGGAAAAGATATTTATAATGCTTAGTTAAGTGGGACCTAGTTTGGGCACCTACTTTGACAATGAGCTTGCATAAGATATTTTTTTAACAACTACAAGGTTAACACTTCAGTTTGGGATGCCCAAATTGATGAAGCACTTGTTTTGACATTGTTATTCATGATATGACTCTACTTGCAAGAGATAGGCGTAGGTTTTTTATGACAAGCATTGAACTTTGTAATTGTAACTCATTTGGAGTTTACAAGGTTGATTATTGCCTATTTTATCTCAAGCAAGTTGAAGAGAGTTAAAACGAGAGGTTTTTTGCAAGTTGAGCTTGTGCATTTGTGAGGGTTTGAAGCATGGCATGTGATGTGTGGATTCATGCTTGGTCACATGGAATGCATGGATAGTTTGTGCTACAGAAATTGAATCAGATTTTATTGCAGGTTGTGAAGAAGATTCATTGAAGGAAAAAGAAGCATCTCAAGCAAGGATTGGAATTATTGTAATCTTATTTTGAGATTAAATAATACATTGATTCTTGCTGGAATTTTTTCCCGAAGGGGTTTCTCTATAGTATATGTTGTGTAACTTCTTTCTTCTGGTCTTATTCTTCTACAACTTCTATCTACTTTCTACAAATGGTAAAAAGAATCTAAACAAATAATCATGTAAAAAGAATTGAACAAAGAATACTTATTTAAATCTAAAGTCTCATAGGGTTTACAAGTTTTAAAGCTACATAATTTACCTTCATTTTTCAACAGAAGAGGCAAACTAGGATAATTAACAGTTTTTTATGTGGATCTAAAAAAATAATACCATGAAGAATAGTTTGTTTTTGGGAAGTTGAAACTGATGAGGAACAAATAATATAATGAAACATATTGATATAAGACACTTTTATCCCATGTGATTAGCAAGATCCACCACTTACATAAATAGACCTAGGTAGTTTGTTCCAAGGAGCTTCAAGCAGACCAGGGAAAAAAGAATATCGCAAAACATATTGATATAGGGTTCAAGCTATGTTCTTTGTTAATAAATATTGAAGACAAATAGAGAAAGTGTATAAGAGGTGTTAGAATAACAATTATTTACTACAAGTATTTTGACATGGGTATTTTGCATAAATGATTTGTCTATAATATTTAATGTCAAACAATGTAGCTTGAATTTACAATTGGGTTTGTGGCATTATAAGCATTTTGCAGAGATTGTTGCATCATATAATTTTTGTGATAGCCTAGAGAAAATAAGAATCGTCATAAAGAACTGGGTTTAAATAATTGATTTGGAAAGTTCATAAGATATCTATATAAGTGTGGAGAAAAAAATAGTTTAGTGGCTTTTAAGTGTTATTCTAATAGCTCTTTTATCTATTCAACTTTATATTTATAGTTGATAGGCTATTTGTTTGAAGTTTCCACTACGATTCACATGAGCCTAGCTATTAATAGGATTTTTCGTCTTATATCTCTTTTACAATTTCTCTGTTTGTCTATAATATTTAGTTGCAACAAATGTAGCTCAAATTTATGTGTATATATATGTATTCAATTCCTTGTTTCATATTTAAAAATATACATATAGGCAAAAATATATATCCATATATATAGACGAAGACCAGTGTGGCTTGTTTGAGAATGAACAATAATTTATATATGCACATGTATATCTAAACAACCATGTATGCTATCATTATTTGTATTTAGGTAGACTTTGATTTAAAAAGAGTTAAAAATTTAGCATATGTAAGTATCATTTAGCCTATGAGAAAATTGGTACAATACAACTATAGCATTAAATGATATAGCATTGAGATGTTCATAACCAAGTATTTAATTGTGTAGTATGTGGAACAACATTCATAAGAAATATTTAGTGCCAGGCAATGTAGCTAACATTTATGTGTATATATATGTATTGAATTCCCAGTTTCATATTTAAAAATATACATATAGGTAGAAATATATATCCATATATATACAGATGAAGACCAGTGTGGCTTGGTTGAGAATGCAACAAGAATTTATATATGCACATGTATATCTAAATAGCTGTGTATGCTATCTTTATTTGTATTGGGTAGACTTTGATTTAAAAAGAGTTAAAAATAGCATATGTAAGTATTATTTAGGTTATGAGAAAATTGCTACAATATAGCCATAACATTAAATGATACAACATTGAGATGTTAATAACAAAGCATTTAATGGTGCAGTATGTGTAACATGTTCATAAGAAAGTTGTAAAATTGATTGTAGCTTGGCAGTGAATGTCCCTATTGAAACTAAATGCATAGAAAAACACCAAAAATGATGTAGATTGCATTTTCTTTGTCCCGTCATCTTGATTGCAATTGTCTAGCACTGTGAGCAACCCTTTGCCATTCCGCTTTTGTGTTCAAAGATGGCCAATAGTCCCCTTGTGGCATATATATTTTAATAAATTGGGAAGTTTAAAACATGTTGCTAGTTTGGATAAATTTTTTCCCTTTGCTTATTGTTCATTCTTCCCATTGTGCAGCTCTCACATAATGCCCATTTTGTGCATCTTTGGCGTTATACACATTAACATAGGAGCAATTGCACATTAGTAACTCCTTCCCTTGAAATTTATGAAGAGAGAAAACATCCAAACTAGATTTTCCCTCAATTGACTAGTTGAGAAGGCTATGAATTCAAACCTTTTGTTTCCTATAATAATGCCTTGATTTGGAGTAGACAATATCCTATAGGCAACAAAAGGTTTGAATTCGTAGCCTTCTCGGTGAGTCAATTAAAGGAAATCCAATTTGGATGTTTTCTCTCTTCATAAATTTGAAGGGGAGGAGTTACATAGTGAGGAAAAAGTATGGTAGACACATCTATTTAGATATAACAGTGTGTATATAAATAGATATATACATGTGTGCATATGGATATATATATCTGGTGGGTAAAAGCACAAAGTTGTGTTACACTTTCGACCAAATAAATAGCTTCCAGCAAAATATTTTGGCTAGAAAGGTTTTGGTCGAATAGGTTTCGACTGAAACCACATGGCCTATTACATGGCACACAGGGTTTGGCCGAATCCCAAAAAATCAAAATTTTCCTTTTCTCACATTGAAATTGGCCTTGAAATTGGATTTTTTAATGTGTGAGGTTTCTATAGAAAGGGTTTCAGTAGAAATTGTTTCTATAAAAAAGGTTTCAACCAAAACCCTTTCTATAGAAATTATTTCAACCGAAATTGTCTATGTAGTGCATCCTAGTTGGCAATGAACTCAGACTTTTTTAGAGTTTTCTGAAACTTTCAACTTTAGCTAAGTATTTCTTTAGTCAAAATGATGTTTAAAAAGAAAAATAAAAATACCCTTTTGTAAAGCTTAGAGTGGTGAATCTGAATATGTAATTTTTTTAATATTTTGACTAGTTTTAATATATTTTATTTTTAAAATAAAACAAGTAGGTTGTTAAAGTTGAAAAAGAGGCTGACTAGAAATTTTTAAAAATATAGTAGAACGTATTATTTATTTTTTAAAATTATATGGGGCACAAGATGAGAGATTATTCTTCAAAAGGGTATATTTTCTTTTGAAAATGATTAAAAAAATTGACAATAGTTGATGTCCAGTGAAAACTGTCAAATTATGACAAGTCTGACTTTAAGAGGTTATTACGAGAAAAATATATGTCAAAATTTGAATTTTTTTTCCATGCACAAGATATTGAAGTTACCTATTTGGGAAAAAAAGAGAGGGAGAAATGAGGTTTTCTTCAATTTGTTTCTTGACATCTTGTGAAGTTGCTCTTTTCTAAAATTTTCAACATTCCAAAATTTGTCCTTAAATTGATAAAAACATAATGAAAACAATTTTTTTTAAAAATGAAAAATTATAGAAATAAACTTCATCAAAAGTTCTACATTTCATTAATTTACACCATTTTGAAATTCAAAACATAAAGACCACTTTAATGTGGTTGAAGTTCAATTTTTTTTTGCTGTTGGTTGACTCCTTTATAAAGTGTGACACAAGTTTGTGCTTTTACCCTGGTTATATGTGTGTGTTTTTAAATGTGCAGACAAAGGGGAAATTCAATGTATATATGTACTTAATCATTATATTGAAATTGTTGTGTACCCTATTTTTTGGATAAGAAAGGGTGAAAGGACTAGCTAGCAACATATACAAATATCTACATATAGCTATATGTAGAAATATAGTAAAATAATAAAAAAATGTATGGATACATATATAAGCAACCTCAAAGATAGACAAATACATATAGGGGTATATACATTTGCATTTATCATTTTTATTCTTGTTTATGTATCCCCTGGTGTTTGGAAAATATTAAAAGTGCATTTCTATTCTTGTCCCTGTATCTCGTGTTGTTTGGGCAGTATTAAAAGTGGAATGGTTATAGATTGATATTTCTAAGTTATCAACCAATTTCCTTTGGGATGTTGCAATACATTAATCTTTTATTTTTATTGTGAAATAGAGCTATCAATTAGTCAACTCAAATTGCAACATGTTGCCCTTGCAAAAATTTCCCAGAACTATGTCTACCGAAATGGGCTTTGTGGATGGGTCTCCAAAGCCCCCCAATATTGATTTGCTAACATTTCTCATTGGTCCTACAATGGAGTCCAACTCTGAGGACGTGATCCACCAGCCTTCAGATCCTGATTCCGTAAGTATAAATTTCATTTTTGTTATACATGTTGCAAATTTGGTGTTATTGTTTCCATTTTTCTTGGCTTTAATGCGTATACACACATGAGTGAACCTGACAAAGCATATAGATGTGGAAGTAGATATGCATTGATATTTTCCAGCACATAAAAACATCCCTTTCATGTATATGTATGTGTATGTTTATGTATGTGTATATGTATATGTATATGTATATGCATGTGTATGTACATTTGTATGTGTGTGTATGTATATGTATGTATATGTATGTGTATGCATATGTATATGTATATGTATATGTATATGCAT
The DNA here is from genome assembly GCA_007258455.2 of Sequoia sempervirens. NCBI lineage: Eukaryota > Viridiplantae > Streptophyta > Pinopsida > Cupressales > Cupressaceae > Sequoia > Sequoia sempervirens. The sequence continues at coordinate 209,000,997 of VDFB02000008.1, read as the reverse complement.
GTATAAAGTTGAGAGGGATGTAAAGAAAACACTACAATATCATAGATTAGATATGAAGACAATAGATTTTCCCCATCTGCTATGAAACCAATACCACAATGGCTATTTCGAGAATGCAACTTAATCAAAGTATACTTTCTCACACTGCAACATTCAATATTGCATTTACTACGTCCACCCACATTTACTTTTCCCACCCCCATCCTACAACAATGGTAGAATGCATTAACCCTTGAACAAACAAACACTTACCATTCAACTTCCACATACCGAGGCCACCAACTCCTATATGTATATGTATGTATATATATGCATATGTATGTATATGCTTATGCATATGTATATGTATATGTATGTGTATATATGTGTATATGTATATATATATATATATATATATATATATATAAAGTTGAGAGGGATGCAAAACAAATATTACAATATCATAGATCATATATGAAGACAACAAATTTTCCCAAACTTTGTTATTGTGTGATGTGTGATGAAACTCCATAAAATTCTGTTTGTCCATTCCATAATGTTCTTGGACGAGGGTTTTTCTAGAGTTTGTGAGCCTCCATGATACAAAAAATGGTGGGGAGCATACTGACTGTGGGTTGTGTACTTTTGGTTTTAATACCATATATTTGATCTTGCATAGATACATCCCTACAAAAATCGTTAAATATACACTTGGCTCTGAAAAACATAACTTCCAAGTGGTTGTGTGCAACCAATATTGCATTGTTCTAAACATGGAATATAACAATAGTGGAATAGTGGAAATGGTTAACACAAAAAACTATAAATTCCTTGTGCATACATTTTTATATATTTCGATGTTTGAACTATGCTATTCCTTTGTGATCATCCATAGATATACATTTATGTACACATGGATACACATATATATATTTTTATATGTTTATGTGTAATTATTACTTTAAATATATCTATGTTATACATGTATATTGATATATGCTAATGTAGTTGAGCTTGTATGTATACTCCTAGGTTGTGCGAGTACATTCAAATTCCACAACCCAATCAATTGTTGAATTTAAAAAGGATAAAAAATAGCAACGAAACGATTTGTACTATAGCCAACATAGAGAGGAAAAATCTATGAAGTGCCATAGAAAATACTTGCAACAAAGGCTAATTGCAACAAGCAGACCTACAGGTTTTCCTGCTGACAACCCTCCCTCATAGTCCCCATTTGTAATGGTAGATGCCACCCCTTCTATAAAATCTCAAAAAATTCCCCCTATTGCACCAGCAATACAACACCTTAAAGAAATATTCAATGATTGCTACCTTTCTACAATAAAATAGTTCTGACACCACATAGATTCACTTTCTAGCCTTGTTGCTTGTTAGATATGTAGAGAAAGCTACATAGGGATGCACACTCGTATGTCAGGGTTAGCAATGAAACATGTGTAAGATTTTATTCTGAAAAAGGCACCCACCACTTTGACTCTACAAATGGCATGGACCCAGGCCCACAACTATTTTTTCTAAAAAATATAACATAGGTTGAAGAAATGCTTATTGCTAGGGTGGCTCTAGTTTGACAGGTGTCTCATGCTAGAGGAGGGAAATTTAAATATAGTGGGCACACAATAAGCTTTCCTCAAGATATCTCAAGCATAGTAAAACTATTGTTGTGTCAATTGCAAGACCTTGAGGTCATGATTGTACGCCAACCCACCATTGAAGGTGACAATTACAACTGCTATGTTAATAAACATCATGTCATGGATGCATTGAAATACAAAATTCAATATGAAAAATACTACAATGATGTTGAGATTGATGTCGAGGCTCTTAATATGTTACTTAATGTTGTTGTTGATGTCTCCAATTTCCTGCATACAAGAGAGTAAGTTTCCAATGAAGAGCTAATGCCATCAGCTAGCCCAACAATTGTTGCTCACGATGAAAATGGCTCTTCAATTTTTTCATCATTTATCCCTTCCTTGCCAAATGCTAGAAGAGAGCTTCAAGAAATCAAATAGGTGTTACAAATTGAAAAGGAAGAGAAAAATATCTTGTATTAGCATGGAATTAGCTCTTCTCCTGTTAATGAATACAACACTGAAGGTTTATTTACAATGGCCTTTCCAACATTGTTCCCCATTGGAGCAACACTTCCCCTTCAACCGAGAAATGTTAAAATTAACTTGCATGAATATGCTCTCCACTTAATGAGATATTTTGACCACAAATTTGGAAAACATGTCAAGTTTAGGTATTTCCTGTACAACTTGATAATGAGACATTGCAGCCAAAAAATTGTTTCTATCTTTTTTAGGGTGGATTTGGAAGAAAAAATCCCCAAGTCATTGTCTGCATTGCGTGAATAGCTTCAAGCTGCTCTTGATGGCCAAATAGTTGAGCAGTTGATGTGTTTTGGTGCATTATTGTGCGGGACCTATTCTTTTTGGAACTCTTGTTAGTCCCAACTATCTACAATGATTGAACAACTTGGCATACCCACCCTTTTTTCACTTTGAGTTGTGAAAACACAAAATGGGTTGATCTTCAAAATGTTTTCTCTTCTATGGCTCGTCTAGTGATGGAACCTTCAACAAAGATGCTAATAGATAGTGTTATTCAGAATCCACCTATAACATCTTTATATCTACATCATAGATTCTCAATTTTTCGTGAGAAGGTGATTGAAAATATTTTGCATGCAAAATATTATTAGTATAGATATGAATGGCAACATCTTGGCTCTGCACATGTGCATGGTTTTTTATGGCTTCCAGAAGCCCCCAACATGGACACTCTTGATTGGTCCAATGACCATGATGTTACCATGGCAAGAAACTTTTTTGATAGATATGTTTCAACTTGGAATCCATGTTGCCCTACACAGAGATTGCTCAAAATGTATCATTGTTCTGAAGAAAATTTGTGTTTTCTTTCCACAAGCTAGATTCTTTCCAGTGATCCAATTATAGATTATGAAAGTCCTGCTAAATACAGTTCAAAGGCACACAAAATGCTTTGAATATACTTGTTTAAGGAAAAAAGAAGAGTAATTATAATGTTTGTATCAAGCACCTTGGTAGCAACAACTTACCTCTACATTGACATATGATACTGAGTCTAACAAATCCTACAAGCCAGGAAGAAATGATGATCACCTAAATATTCATAGCCCACCCATGCTTTCAATTTGGCGTGTCAATGTTGACTGTCAACTAGTTGTTTCTAAGAAATTTCTTTTAAATTATATTTCTAAATATGCAACTAAATTTGAGAAGAAATTAAGAAATTATCTAGATATGTTGAAAAGACTTGTAAATACAAATATGCTTGAGGATAGAGCATTTCTTGCATATCAAAAATTCATGATGAATATTCTTGTGGAGCGTAACTTCTCTGCACAAGAGGTGTGCCATATAGGGAACACTTTAAGAAACCCCTCCTCAGAGAAGGTGTAAAATCCCGACAATTTTTTTATACTTCCCGAAAAGAAATATTAATTTTAGAGACGAATTTTTTCATTTTTCATGAAAGAAAAAATAATCCCCATTGGAAAATATTTTCTAATTGCTAGAAGTTTGTGGAAAATCTTGGTGAAATAATTTTTTTTAAAACCACTAAAATATTTTCATTGGCAATTAAAAATCTATTTTCAAACCAATAAATATTTCCATTGGCGAATTAAATTTGTTTTCAAACTAGAGAAAATAATTTTATTGGTGATTTTTTTCAAAATAAAAACAAAATTCATTGGTGAATTAAACCTAATTTTAAATGATTAAGAAAAAAACATTGGCGAATTAAACATAATATAAAACTAATAAAAAAAATTCATTGGCCAATTAAACTTTTCAGAACTTTCTTGGTCATCTTTGTAGTCAGTGGGTTAGAAGTTTCTAAAACTTCAAAACTTCAAACTTTGGTTCTAAGGTTCCAAGTTTTAGTGACCATGCAACATTATGGACCACGACTATTTGATGAATTTTTGATGGACGGTCGTAGTTGCATTCCAGAAGTATATTTCTCAAGCACTAGATTTGCGAATTGAAACCTTTGGAATAACACTAGAACCATTAGATGTGGACACATGGCGAGATAAAGGGTCATCATCGTGGTAATGAACCTAACGGGTTGAATTTTGATGATGTGCGATAGAAGAACTTAAGTGGCAGCAATATGCATGTGCATTAAGTTTCTTTTAAAAGAGGGACCACCTAGGAAGAACATGCTTATACAATGATACATTGTAATTTTCAAGGCAAAATGTGTCCTCAAATGTAATTATTTTTTAATGTTATTGACGAAATAAGTCCTCATAAGCAACTATTTAAAAATTTTAATTGGCGAAATGGGTCTTCAAAAGAAACTATTTGTAAATTTTAATTGGCGAAATGGGTCCTGATACAATGTTATTTTAATAGTATTGGAAAATATGTAGGTGTTTTTTATTAAATGCTTCCGGATTCCAGGCAAAAATATTAGTCGGTCCATTTGAAATGTGTAGTTTGACAATGGTGAATTTGTTGCTTAAATATGCCTCATTAAAAAACTCATTGGCGAGTCAACATGCATTGGACCTATAGTTCATAAAATCTAGGCAATTTGGACACCTTGTTGATCAGAGAAATTTTCCAATTTTGAGTTGATCGATTCCTAGAATTCGCCAATTAGTGAAGATTCGCAACTAAAGTTTTTGTTGGTGCCATATGTTACAAAAATTTCCTCTTCCCACTTCAAGCCGACAATATGTTTGTTTGAATGTTGGCAAAAGGCATGGTTCTGTATAAATAAAGATGATGCTGATGAAGAATTTCCAACAAATTATATTCACTACCATATGCAAAGTCCTCAAGAGCTAGGTGGTGTATCCTTAATTGACGTGATTTGCTTATATACACATTCAAAGAAGTGCAAAAAGGACAAATGAAAATTGAGACACCAGCCTGCAATTGTCCTTGTGTACTCATTGTTCAAGACTGTTCCCATTGAAGATATAGAAATATTTGAGACATTTTGTTGCACTAAACTTATGTTATACAAACCTTTCTAGAACATACAAACATATATAGGTCTTGTCAAACAAGAGATAATACAAAATTGGAAAGTTTTAAAAATAGTTGGTTATCATCCTTGGCATGTTAACAGACTTCCACTTGCGTCCACGATTGAAGAAGAACATGGCAGTGATATTGATGATTTGAACCATCGACCTTCTATGGATGAATATGAATGTGAAGTTTTCTCTTGGCTTGGTGCTACTACTAACTTCAGTATAAATTAGCTCCAACTATTGGGTAGGTGGGATTTGATATGAAACATTCATGGAATATGAACCATGTGCCTAAACAACTTCATAATATTGCTTTACAGTTTATCCCATTAGCTAGGGCGTAGCGTGAGAAAGCTATGATACAATTTTTGCCAAAACAACAATTGGTCATTCAAATCATCTAGTCCCATCACATGTAGCCTTCCCCCAAAGCCCCTCTTTGCACGATCATTCAAGGGACAACTAGCACTAGAAAATCCTTTTTGATAAATTGTATCAAACAACAAATAAACACCTCTTCTACTAGATCCAATAGCTTGTTGCTCAAATTGGCCCCCACAAGTGTTGCTGTGTACAACATATGCACCTCCACAATTCATACAACCCTCCAAATTCCCATAAAGGATATGAATCCTTTGCAAGGCCATCCATTGACAATATTCTAAGAACAATTTAAATATATTCAATACATTTTGATAGATGAAATGAGTTTTCTAGGCCCAAAGTTGTTGCTAAAAATAGATAGTTGATTGCACCAAGCATTCCTTGATAAGTAAAGAGAGCCATTTAGTGGTGTTTCTATCATCCTTGTTGGTGATCTTGCCCAATTTTTTCCTGTCATGGATACCCCTATTTATGTTTCACACTCATCAACTATAGCCTTATGGCATACTTTTACAATCTCAATAACATTGGACATTATTTTTTGGCAAAAAGGAGATAGCCCTTCCGAACAAATGTTTCGAGCAATCCTTCTCCATATAAGAAATGGTGAGGCTCTCCATGATGATTGGGAAAAGCTTATGAAACAAACAAATAAAATTCTCTCAACCACATAAAGAGAAAAATTTGATGTTGCTACCCATTTGTTTTCCACAAATGACTTAGTCGTATTCCACAACCAAAAAATGATCAAATAGTTAAACCCAACCATAGCCATTAGCATTGCTTGAGTAGCACAACAACAAGCATCTGATCACGGAGATGATGAATAGCTTCTCCCAGAATTGCTACTTTGTGTTGGTGAACAAATGATGCTAAAAACAAATTTTTGGATTCAAGTTGGCCTAGTCAATGGATCCCTTGGTCTTGTTATAGCTATTGTATACCATGCACATTGTAAACTGCCAGATCCATCTTACTATGTTGTTGTTCGCTTCCAAAATTACATTGGTCCACCATGGGACCCATAAAACCCAAGAGACATCCCCATCCTAGCTATAACTTGGGGTAGTCAAACACAAATTCCACTCACCATGGCATGAGGAATCACAATACATAAAGCACAAGGCTTAACATTAGATAGAGCAACGATAAACATAGGGAGAAAAGAGAGGCAAGGGTTGAATTTTACAACTATCTCTTGTGTTAAATCAATTGAAAGACTCCACATTGATCCAACATTCTCATTTGAGAGATATTCTAGACTTAGCAACAAGAAATACATTGCTCGACGTCGCAACAAAGAGACATGTTTGGAACAACTCTAGCTTTTGCCATATGCTTTTAGCCCCAGCCCATGCTTCGGCTTATAAGAAAAGTCTCAAAAATAATTATGCTCTCATTTTTCCCTAAGCTGTATACCATTGTCTTTTCAAGGATTTCTAGGTTAAATTTTACAAAAAAACATACCAAGTAATAATCTGTGCAAAATGGGTATAATGCCAAAGATGCACAAAGATCCTAGGCAACAAAAAGTACAGGATAAAACTTGTACAAGCCAGTGGCATGTTTTGATCATTCCATTCTATTAAAGTATATATTCAACTATTCCAGAAACTTTTTCAACAATATTGTGTTGTATTTTACTAATTGGTTTTAAATTATGCACCTATACTTTGTTTCCCATTTTTTGTGACTATATACTCTGTGTTTGATTGCCACATTAAATTTCCCCCATTTATTCAATGCTTTGCATCCTCTTTACCTTTACACATTAAACATAATTTTTTTCTTGTTTGCTATCTTTTGTACCTTCAACAATATAGTTCTTGTTAAATTTAGTGTGCAAATATGCACCCATAAATATTAATCTGTTGGCTTCTTATTTCAACATTTTTTTGTGTGATAATTTTTGTATATGGCATTCAAAAGAATACACTCCTCTATATATTCCACCTACCCATGTTTTTCCAAGTGTTTTTAAATTCCATGATATCAATTCTTTATCAGCATACCTTATTACCTACAATTCTCTTTCAACTAATTTTAACATGTAGTTTTCTAAACATATAGTTGCAGTCGTTATAAATTGATACATATGCACATACAAACAACTTCAAGTGTCAAAGATGCACAGAGATTGCAACCAACAATAAGTAGAGCCTGAAATTTTTATAATTCAATAGCATGTTTTGAACATTCTAGTATATTAAACTATATATCCACATACTCTGGAAACATTCTAAAAAAAATTGTCTTCCATTTGACTAATAAGTTTAAAATTCTACAACCATGTGTTTTCTATTTTCTCTGCCTATATACCCTGAGTTTTGACATTTGTCCTTCGTGCTTTGTTTCCATAGATTATTATGTCTTCTTAGCTTTTGTATAAGCTTTATTTGATTCAAATATTTGCAAATGTTGATCTACAAAATTCATTTTTCATCATTTCACTATTTCACACTTCCTGTATATTGCATTTAGAAATATATAGTCTTGTCTACATTGCTTGTTTTATTCTGATATATGATAAAACTTCATGCTATTTATGACAGGTTGCTTGGGCTTGTTTACAATGATGATGGAGCTTGTTGACCACATGGTTTTGTGATCATGGAGCTGGTTGTCACATTCAACAGGAACATAATGGTAGGTTTTTGCTAACGTGGGGGTTGATAGATCCTAGCATTGTTGTGCGATGCCACGGAAGGGAGTACATGTAATATTGATTGTTCTAATATGAGGATGTCTATTATTTTTCTTCCATTGTGAAATGATGCACTGTAGTGTTGGTTTCGTAACAAACTACTAAAAAAAGCTACCACCCACCTCCATTAGATACTAGTTTGGAGAGCTTCCTAGTTGTTTTGCTTCACAATCTATAGCATTCCGAATTTTTTTGTTGTTGTAAGTAATTTTGCAATGCCTTTTTGTTGAATTCTATATGCATCTAACTAGAGACATATTTTGATATATTCAAATAAAATGTTTCTTTCTAGTGATATCATGTTGGATTCAATACAAACATAGTTGGACAAGGAGATACAAAGCCCATGTGTTGGAAAATTGCTACTTGAAAGACAACCATAGTTGTAAGCGTAAACACAGTTTGTTTTATAGATTTGTATTTTCCTGAGTTATACATTCAATCCTTTTCTTCCTCCATGGCTAGATAGCCTCCATATATTTGTTGCTATATATATACATTCATGCATGGAATCTTACATGCACTTTATTACAATAAATATAGTCTATTGTACATATTACATTTGTCCCTGTCTTCCTATAATTTCCTTTTATGGAAACCCTGGTGGAAATTGCAAAAAAATAGCTGATAGCTAAATGCCAACTATTACATAGATTACTTGTTTTGTATTAATATGTTTCATGATATTCTCTTTCTCTCATCTCTTTGAAGCTGCCTATATCAAGGTCTTTTTGTCATAGTTTAGTTGTTGTATGCTTCATCAAACATAAGATTGACCTGTACCTTTTAATTGGTTTCTTTTTTTTTTGGTCGGTGTATGCTCCCTGGGCCCTGGCTATTGTACTTTGTTATCTTTGTTCATCCTTGGTGGTATATTCATTTTCTACATTAGAAGATTTGTATAAGAAGGTATTCATATCTATGGTTTACAAATTCTATTCTCCATATGTTAAACTTCCATTTAAATTCTATTTTAGATGATCTGCCATTTCAGAGATTCTAAAATGGTTGTAACAAAAACACTTGAGAATCATGGGTAAGTGAGAGATGGTAAAAAAACCCACATCAAATACAAGTTTAAGAGAGGTAGAAAAACATACACAAGCTAAAAAAATTGAAAAAGGCAAATGGTTCCCATTGATATCCTATTTACGTGTGATTCTAAAGTGTTATTCTAATACATGTTGCAACTGTTACATAGACTGCTTGCCTTGTACCAATATGTTTCATGATACTCTTTCCCTCATTTGTTTCAAGCTCCTTATAACAAACTATTAATTGTCATGGTTATTTTGTTTGGATGGAACATGTTATATGTGATCTATCAATATGTTTCATGATATTTATTTCCCCTCATTTTTTTGAAGTTCTGCATGACAAATTGTTCTTCATGGTATTCTTTTTTCCAAATCCCCATAACCAACTATTCATTCTCATAGTTTTCCACTTCTATTCTACATATTTTAAAACTCTATTTAATGTGTCTTTTCTCTATAATATTTAGGACTAGATAAGTGCCATTCTAATACCTCTTATATAAGTGGAAAGACAATAATCATAGGAAAAGCACAGATGGTCAAAAACCCACATTAAATAGGTCCCTTAAGACCATTGAGAATAGAATGGGTGACCTACAATAATGAAAAATTTGTTATGGACAACTAGATATTGATACAACATAAGAAATCTATGTAACAGTCAGTTTCTCAATTCAAAATTCAAGCTACATTATTTGGCAATGAATATTATAGAAAAAATAGAGGAACTGTAAAAGAACTATTAGAAAAGCACTTAAGAATCATAGGTAAATGGAACATGATCGAAAAACCACATTAAACATATTAATACAAGATAAGTAGTCTATGTAAGAGTTGAGTTGTCAATTGAAAATTTGAGCAACGTTCTTTGGCAATCAACCCAAGCGAATAGAGTAATTGTAAAAGAGCTATTAAAATAACAATTGACAACCACTAAACTTTTTTTTATCTCCAAAATGTTTATGCTTTCATTCTAACCTTTTGCATATATATGCAATTACTCCTATGTTAATCTGCAGTTGCTCCTCTGTTAATGACTATAATGCCAAAGGTGCATGAGATAGCTACAAACAATAAATAAAGGGTGACAAAATTACTAACCCTAACCATATTTTCTAACAAAAGAAAGAAGATTTAACTGTAATTTTTCCATCCATATAGAGGCATAATCTCTTTGAAGTCTCCAAAATGGGTATAAAGTCAAAGATACAAACATATAATAAGGAATAATAAGCAGAGAGAAAAAGACATGAAAAATAAATTAATCACTCCACCTCTTATACAATTTCTCTACTTGTCTTCAATATTTATTACCAAAGAACATAGCTTGAATCTTGTATTGATATGTTTAATGATAGTCATTTTTCCTCATCTATTTGAACTGGAGAGCCATCCACAAAGATTCATTTCACACACAATAAAAACTGTATAATGACTAAAAAGGTGCATACAGATGCACATAGATAACTAAAACAATAAACCAAGGGTGAAAAATTACAACAATCTCTCATTTTAACTACAATTTCTCCATCCACACAGAACGATAATCTCTTTAAATTCTGCAAAATGGGTATAGCACCAAAGATAGAAACATATAACAAGAAGAAATCACAATAAATTAATCATCTATGAAAAATACCTATGTAAAATAGCTATATTTGCATTCCATGGCTAAGGTGTATATGCAAAAATATGTTTGTGAAACATGGGCACATATAACAACCAATAACCAAAAAAGGAAAAATTGCAGTGATGTACAAAATGAGAACCAAGATGAAGGTGACATTTTTTACTATAGTCTTGTCCCGAACCAAGACCATAGTGGCTCTTTCAACAATGCAACTTAATCAATATATTTCCTTGCAAATTTTATAGCACATTTGAGTTCAAACCCTCCAATGAGAATTCAACCAAAAAAAATATACTTTCCTACACTGCAACATCAAACATTTCATTTTCTTCCTCCTTTGCCATCATACAACAATGCCAAGATGCACTAACCCTTGCACAAGAAATCGCTTTCCCTTCTATTTCCATGTCCAACATATCCACTATCATATAGATTGCTTGTGTTGTATCAATATGTTTTGTGCTATTATTTTTCCCAGTCTTGCAAAGCAAACTGTTCATTATGTAACAGTTGCCAGACTATGTAATAGTTGGCAAGTGTCAATTTGATGACCATTTCTACTAAAAGTATGATTGTTTTTCCACAAAATAATTTTGCTTTTCCATTCTAGTTATTGGTTATTATATGTGGCCATGATTCACATACACATTTTTGGATATACGTCTTAGCCATCAATGCAAATATAAGCACTTGCAACAAAATATATATAGCGATACATATATTTGTGAAGTTAGATACACCTTTTTAGTTATTATAGACTCTACTATATATTTCATAATGTATTCAAAATGTTCCATTTTATCTCTTTCTATTTATAATACATAATGCTAACCTCTTTTATTGTAGATCTATATGATTTCCTTTATAATGTTGCATAGATACAATAGACATCCAAAAAAATTAGTGTATTCTAAATTGTCTATTTCAAATTTTTTAATGCTCCAACAACTCAATCCAATGTTGCTCGTGCTTGTTAAACTCTATCAACAATACATGTAGGTACAAAACTTTTTGATTATCAATAAATAAATTCGGTGAACCAATTGTAAATATTATTTATTATTTCCAGTTTTAGGCTGTCTATATTGATTTTACCCATATACTTACTATTTTTTATGGTTCCTTCCTAATCTTGCTTTCATGTCCACTAAAATACTTCCCTCTTCTATTTGCAGGTACTAGCCTAAAGCATGGAAAACTATCCCAAAATCATGATGATTATTTTTTACAAATTTACCGCAATAAAGAAAACACTACAATATGAGAGAGCATATATGGAAACATTGGATTTTTCCCAAGTTTAATATTGTGCAACTGTATAATGGAACTCCACAAAATTTCCCATGGACGTTTCATACTTTTCTTGCTTGGGGGTTTGGCTAGAGTCCCCGAGGCTCCATGATGCCAATATGGTAGGGTGGATAACACGCGTGGGTTTTGTGTTTTGGTTTTTGACACCATATATTTCTTCTTGCATAGATACATGTGTACACAAATCCTTACATACACTTGGCTTCAAAAACAATAATTTATAACATGTTCCTTATGTGATAGCAAGTGGTAGGGAAGCACTTGAGACTTTTGTCATGTCACCTCAAAGCCAGGCATATTTTTTATTCATTTATTCTAACAATGCAAAAAATTGTGTATTGCGTCATCACACTCTTCTTTTTGTAAGGTCTGTTTATTTGTTATGGATCAAAGATGTCAATAAGTCTTCAATTGCACTATGAAATAATTCATTAAAAATTGATATTTTTATTCTCAATTTCCTTCTAATTGACTACTTTTCAATCCTTTATACTTCTCTCCATTTTATTTTACTACTATTAACCCAAAAAATACATGCATACTAAAACTTGAATTCACAAAATTATGGACTAAATAGTACTTATAAAAAGTATTCAATATTAAACATCTTTCTTTCTTCAAAAATATGTGATACTAAAAGTTATCGACTACCTTTCTTAAAGTATACTTTTTAATGCAATATTTTAGTAATTAAATGTATGGGTAATAACTCTTTAAAAAATGTGTCATGTATTTGTATCCATATACATATCTTAACATAATTCAATAATAATGAATTAATTGATTGAATAACCTAGAAAAAATCTAAAATATACATGTGCATCTAGGGCTAATAAATATAAAACTAAAATAGAGATAAAATTATCTTATACCTTAAATTTTGGCGAGAAATTATTGTTGTTATAAAAAAAAATTATTTAAAATTTTATATTTGATTTAATTTTTCAGTTATCATTTTTAATGAATAAATTTATTAAAAAATTATATTTGTTGAGAATTAATTTACTATATTCCTAACATTATTAAGTAAGATCAATTTTTAATAACTATTGTAACTAAAATTATTAAATATTACATATTAATAAAAAAAAAAGTTATTCATGATTACTTGTTTAAAATTAAAATTAATGGATACATTGTAACTAATTAGATTTATTCAACACATGGCCTACAATTTTACTTTACATTTTCATTAATCAATTTTCAACTAGTAATTTTCTATGTGGAGATGCATAGATCGATTTCTTGTCTGTGGAAAAGGTTCGTAATTTCAAAACCCTAGCTAATGAGATATGAACTAACCTCACATTACTTCCTATTGGCTTCTTAACACGCTTTATTTTTTTCCACTCAATCAAACAATTGTAAATATTATTGATTATTTATATTTCACATTACATTCCACAAAAAAATTTCCCTCTTCCCCCACTGAATAGCCTTTTGGGATAGACCCCTATCAGCTAATTGTTGCATGCCTATGCATGCGACTGCTAGTTATTTATTTATGGGCTTGACAGTGGTTAAGTCTACATTTAAACCAATCCATATTATATGATTTAATAGCGATATTGTTTTAAAGCAATGTGAGTTTTCAAGTGGCATCAATGAGGGTAACTATTGCATCTTTGTATAGAAAACATCTACAATGTTTGGTATCATTTATGATTCCACTGAATGATTGGCATGTTAATAATAAGTTTATGTACAAACATATGTTCATACGGGAGTATTAGACACTACTCTATTCTCCCCTACATTTATGTTTATATGTGCTTACAAATTAAGAGGATAAAAATGCATAAGTACATATATGTGCAAATTTCAATCCTATGTACAAGTGCAATTGCATACATTGAAATTGTAACTATTGTATGACAGTATAAGTCTATGCATATATATATGTATATATATGTATATATGTATATATCTACATATGTATATATATATATATGTATATGTATATATGTATATATGTATATATCTACATATGTATATATCTACATATATATACATATATATGTATATATATACATATGTATATATATATACATATATATGTATATATATATATATACATATATATGTATATATATATATACATATGTATATATATATACATATGTAGATATATACATATATACATATACATATATACATATATACACATATATACACATATACACATATATACACACACACACATATACACACACACATATATATATGTATATGTGTATATATATATATATGTATATGTATATACATATATATACATATATATATACACACACACACACATATATATGTGTGTGTGAGTTTTTGGAAATACAAGTTTTAACCTTCTAAGAGGATGGTTTGTATTAGAGGATATATGAGATCATAATATTTAAATGATTCTCAAGAGTTCTTCAAGAATATAAGTGGCTTATTTCTTTGGATAGATAAATTAGTAAAGGGTGAATGTCTACCATTCATGAATTTATATTTAACATATTTAATCTTATAATGGTTTAGTGAATTAATGAGGAAACTATCTACAATATCCTAAACATCATATTATTATTATAGATATTCAGTAATTTTATTAATAGGCATTATGTGTTGTCTAATGAATTGATAATCAAAGGTCTTGCATGGATACCGTCTTGATATTAGATACATAATGTTCTAATACTCATCAATAAAGTTATATTTTGATGATCAAATGCATGAATTGGTTATCAACATAACAGTCATTACTACTGGATAGTTATTATTATTGACTTGTAAATCATTGTGTGAGCATTGAGTACATTTGGATAGTGATTCGACAATCAATCATTTACACTAATTATTCCTATGAAATTCATTAGATCAAATTGTTATGAATATGATAGTTCCTAGTATTGATTTACAAGGGTTGTTAGATTCCTATTTATGAACAAGGATTAGAGCTATGTGGTTGTATTCTTAAATCGACAACACCATAATAGTGTTAGAGTAATAAGTTGTTTTACTTAATTAATTTAATCATATTGGTTAATTAATTAAGTCACTTATCACTTTAGTTACTTAAGCTAAACTTAGGCACATTAATAATTAATTATTTATTAATTATTAAGTGTGCACACTAGGGTTTCCGTTTAAGATTTTCTTTAGGGTTTCTTGATCTCCTTTTGTAAGGATTGATTTCATTGTAATTATTAACGGGAGAATATTTGTAGCTTTCATATCTTCTTGAAAGTTTTTCTCTCTTCTGTAGCTTTTTCTTGTTGAAGATAATTGCACATTTGTTTTGCAGATCTCTTGCATGGAAGGTGTTTTTTTTGTGTTTGATCTTGTGGCTCATGGTTTTGTGCTTGTTTCACAATTCCAACATAGTATTAGAGCCTTGATTCAGCAAACACCTTCTCGATTTATGAGTTTTTCTTCTTCAACAAGGGTTGCAGGCTTCATATTTGAATCCCCTTTACTTTCTTTGCAAATTCTGGAGGAGGAAGTTTTTAGAATCATTTTGGCAGGAATCATACCTCTCCATTGAATCTAGAGTTGCTGGAATAGTCCAGATCAACCTTTGTTTGGTCAAATTTGGCTTCTGTTTGTCAGATTTGTGATGGTTTGAAGAAAGTCTTTTTTTGCCGGATCCAAGGAGTGCTCAATTTTTTAGAGCATTTTCATCCTAAACGGACCTCACCATTGCATTTAGAGCAACCAAAAATCTAAAGATCGACTGTAAACTTGCTTATATTTGAAGCAGTTGATTTCTGAGGCAAATTTTTTTATTGCCCATACGGTTGTGCATGCGAATTGAGGTAAAAAAATTCGTCAAAAAAAAATTATTTATTTTTTGCTGCATATAAAAATTTGCAGATTTTTTATTGTAATTTTTTTTGTTTTTTACAAAGCTTTAAAAGTTTTTTTGTTTTTAAAAAACAAAAGTCAACAAGGAAGGGTACGTACCCTGTACAGGTACTGACCTGCACAGACCTATGCAAGCGTACCTTCCCACATCTTTTTGTATGATTTTAAAAAAAAAAATCAAAGCCTTTTTTATGATTTTTTTAATAAAAATCAAAGCTTTTTATTGTAATTTTTTAATGTTTTATTGGAGGAGTTTTTTCCTACACACTAAATTTGGCGGATCTTCACATTTGGAGGTAGTTTTGCTAAATTTGGTGGAGATCACCTTTTGCTCTTCTCAACCCCTCTCCATTGGGCTTTTCAGTTTTGCACCTCAACTTCCAGAGGCCATATCTCAGCCATACGGTGGTCTTTTTGCATGCAATTTTGTTTTGAAATGGGGTGGAATTTCATGCTCTTCGTAGTGGTGCAGGTATTTTCTAGTTTTGACTTCTATTTTTTTCCAAAATTCTATTTTATCAGTGCTGTTGTTGTTCAGTTCTCCTTTTGGAGACTTTGACGGGCCATATCTTCTACATCCGAACACTTTTTTGGGTGCCATTTTTTTGAAAGTGAATGATTTTTCATGTACTTCATCATGGTGCTACTAGTTTCCTCTTTTTCTATAAGAGAATTGTATTTTCAGCATGTTGTCCTATTTGGACATTATAGACATTATGGGCTCACATTGCATGTATTTCTCTTTTGTAAACGCACTGAGCTAAAGTGCCTCAACATTGTATGTGTTGTATTGGGTTTCTTGCACATCACTTTGTGCCTTATTGTACTCGCACTATGATATAAAGTGCCATGGGGGTTGATGTTTGCCTTTGTTTTCCTTCATACCTTTCTCATGCGTATGTGACTTTTGGTTTCACATCCTTTCTATTAGCTTGTACTTTCATGTTTGCACCTTCAAATGCTCTTGGTTCCTCTTCATGCACTACTTTTTGGCATTCAGTTTCAGTGTACCTGTCACGCCTGTCCCTTTTCAGCATTATGGGGGGTATTATACAGTTTGTGCTAATGCTTCCTCAATTTCACCTTGGAAGGAATCTTCCATTCTCAATTGATTTGTGATCTTTAAACTATTGGTACTTGTGCCATCTGTATCTTCATTCCAGGTGTTTGCCTTTGTTTGCCATCTGATTCAAGTAGTGTTGTTGGGGGCACTCATGTAGATTGTTGTCTTCTTGATCCTGATCAATCTATCTTCAGAGGAGGTTCTTCGACACTATAGCAGTCATCTTTTGATAGATTTTGCAGCTTCTTCATGCTTCTGTGATGTTCTACATGTTATTTTTCAGGACATTTCCTTGATTTGGAGGCTTTTCAGTCCTTTAGTCATCTTTGATCTCTTCTTGGAGTAGAGTTTTTTCCCACGAGGTTTTCTCTATTTTTTCGCTTTATAGAGATCTTTTGTTTGTACATGGGTTCCTTACTTGGCCTTGTTTGTTGGGACCCATCTTTGCTTTCATGCATCTTTTCCTTAGTGTTTTTAGCTACTTCCTAAGTTCATCTTAAGGGAGGTGTTAGAGTAATAAGTTGTTTTACTTAATTAATTTAATCATATTGGTTAATTAATTAAGTCACTTATCACTTTAGTTACTTAAGCTAAACTTAGGCACATTAATAATTAATTAATTATTAATTATTAAGTGTGCACACTAGGGTTTCCCTTTAAGCTTTTCTTTAGGGTTTCTTGATCTCATTGTAATTATTAACAAGAGAATATCTATAGCTTTCATATCTTCTTGAAATTTTTCTCTCTTTTGTAGCTTTTTCTTGTTGAAGTTAATTGCGTATATTTGTTTGTAGATCTCTTGTGTGGAAGGTGTCTCTATTTGTGTTTGATCCTATGGCTCGTGGTTTTGTGCTTGTTTCACAATTCCAACAAATAGATCACATGAGTACTTTATTTATAGGAATGTGTACACATAAGTATACATATATATGTACCTAAAAATACATACATGTGATACACCTTCCTTAATTATTTTCACACTGTTATATTGTTGGTACCATTGCATTTCTTGAATTATTGAGGAATGAAAATTAGTTGCATTTGTGTATGCTTGCATATTTGTGATAAAAATATTGTCATTCAACACAAAATCATTGCGAGGTGCAAAAGGTTGTGCCTTATTTGCTTATGGAAAATGATGATCATGAATGCTGGAAATGAACTATTATAATGCTTAATGTGATTGTTTTTCTACATAGACCTTGATGCATGATTATTTTATAGTTTTTTCCTTGTTATGTTTATCATGTTATCATTAGAGGTAGAGGCATCATGCTTCATGATTCCATTACTCCAGACAGATCTGCATTGCTAGTTTTCCTCATGTTGAGTCGAGTATTCTTCTTTTAGGAAGAATTTTGGGGAAGTGATTCACTTCGTGGTAGGGTGGAAACATGCTCCAACAATGTTCTCACCCTTGATGTGATCGAAGGATTCAAGCATCGCAAAAATCCTATCAGGGAAGACCATGATATGATTCATTGTAATATTTTGTACTCGACCATGTGGTCTAATGTAAGAAATACATTTCTTTATGTTTGCCAAAATATTGGCATTGTACTTCAAAACTTTCTAGCTAATACAAATCCTTGTCTCTATACTTGATCAATGAACACATGCCATTTGTATATGGTTGTTTATGTGTAGTGCATGTAATTATTTAATTTTAACCTATGGCAGTCATTATATTTTTTAACTGGGTGTGGATGGTGATTGTTGGAGACATATCCTTGAAAACCAAGTAACTACCCTCACTTCAAATCATGCCAACCTAAGGGACATGGAAGATATTTCTAAAAGCATGTGTTTTGAATCAAGAATTTTATAATTTAGCTTGTAAAATCCATTAGGGGCTCTTCCATGAGAGGCAATTCTTTAAAAATATAAATCATAGATGTTAATTTGATCATTATGGCTTCAATAAAAAATTTCTTGATTTCTTCTTTGTTTGTTATTTTTATGTCCATCTTGAACTATGTTTCTCTTGATATTATATAGTGTGGCCTTGTTTTATTTTTTAATTAAATTTTGAAATTTTATTTTACAAAAAATAATTTAAACAATTTAATAGTTTCAACTTGTTTAATGCCTTTTTTTTTGCTTGTTACCTATGTGGACTTAACATATACTCAATATCCTCTAAAAAATCCTTTCGAGGCCTTCAAGTTAATTTGGCTTACCGTGAGCATAAACTTGGGTGCCACCAAGTGTGCTTTGATGACTCAAGATCATGAAAGGTCCTCTCATGATCTTATACATTCTCCATAACTTACCAAAATTGGGCAATGCCCATACTCGAGAGATGGGGGAGGAGAGATTACACTTACACAAGTTATACTCCTCCATTCAAGAACTTCTAGATAGTGATAATAATCTCCTCTTTTAGTTGGGTGTGGATGGTGATTGTTGGAGACATATTCTTGAAGACCAAACAACTACCCTTACTTCAATTCATGCCAACCTAAGGGACATGGAAGATATTTCTAAGAACTTATGTATTTTGAATCAAGAATTTTGTAATCTACATTGGAAAATCCATTTGGGGCTCTGCCATGAGGGGCACTTCTTTAAGAATATAGATCATAGATGTTAAATTTGATCAAAATTCTTGATTTCTTCTTTGTTTGTTACTTTTATTTGCATCTTGACTTGTGTTTCCCTTGATATTATATAGTGTGGCTTTATTTGAATTTTTAATAAAGTTTTTGAAATTTTATTTTACAAAAATCAATTTAAACAATTTAATAGTTTCAACTTAATGCCTAAATTTTCTACTTGTTAGGTCTATGCCTTTGACTTATAGCCAATACTCATAACAACTAGCATAGAAATATATAGTGGTGAAGGAGATTCAAAAATAGTCTAGCATTAAAATTTAAAAGAGAAAAAAAATGAAAATTATTTAATTATTTGTTAAAAATAATACAAGAGTAAGTTTATAAAGGATTTTTATGGGTGCATGAAATTGAGAGCCAAAAAATAGAAAAATAAGGGAGATGATGGTATGAAAAAACTACTTAAAAAGAGGATTGAACATCTAATTAACAAAATTTGCATTATTTTTTCTAATATCACTTAGATTATTAACAAAAGAATAAAAATTTACATTGCTTTGTAATAATTTGAGTCAAATAGCCCGTACAAGTAGGATAGTTGGCTTGGGCCGTGGGTTTGCTCTCCACTAGTTCTGGGTTTGATTATCCTCCCAGATTAACCCAATGCACATGGCTTGCAGGGACTTCGTGCATTCTCAGGGGATTAGTCTTGCCTCCGCTCGCCTCACGAATTGAAATCACTGGGTAGAGTCGTGGGGACACCCCTAAGTTAACAAAAAAATAAAAAAAATTAGTCAAATAATAAAATACCTATAAATAAATCAATTAAAATAAAATATTTTTAACAAAATTTGCATTATTTTTTCTAATATCACTTAAGATTATTAACAAAAGATTAAAAAATTTACATTGCTTTATAATAATTTAAGTCAAATAATGAAATACCTATAAATAAATCAATTAAAATAAAATGGTTTTAACAAAATTTGCATTATTTTTTCTAATATCACTTAGATTATTAACAAAAAGATTAAAAATGTAGATTGCTTTATAATAATTTGAGTCAAACAACAAAATACCTATAAATAAATCAATTAAAATAAAATATTTTATAAAATAAAAGAAAACTAAATACAATAATTACATATAAAAATAATATTTTATAAATATCTATAATAATCATATATGTTGATCATTATATTTATCAAAAATATATTTAAAAAAACATAAAATCATAATCAAATTTTATATAAACTCAAATTATGACATCAAACAAAAATATATAAAACTAGACATTTTCAAAATCACTTAATACTTAAATATAAGAACAAAAGAGTGATAACAAATAAGCATGCACTACCAAATAAAAATATTCGTGACATTAGCCAAATACAAAACAACAATTATATTTGCAACTGTTTGCAAAACAAATCAAAAAATACCTACATTTTAATAAAGCAATGCTATGCATTTGTGTAGCTGCCAACTATTCCAAAAGTTCCAATAGTTGGTAAAAGGCCTCTGCAACTCTTTCTCTTTTGCCCCACATTTCTCTTGCTTTACCTCTCACATCAAAGATGCTGTCACTCCAATTATAATATACACATATCTTCTTTTCATTGTCATTGGCTATCCAACCATCAGGATGCACCATGTGTATCCAATGCTGCCATGCCTACAAATATAGGGGTCTATAAGTACTGCCACAATTTTAATCCATTGAAAAAACAAACAAAATTGTATGTCTTGAATTTATTTTGAAGACTGTTAAAATCTTGTCAAAAGCTTGAAAATATCGTAGCTCTAAATTTTATTTTTTTTAATTTATATTATATACGTACTATTTAGAGCTAAACTTATCGTATTACATGTAGTTCCCCGAATCATAACATACACCTACCTCCTCGTCACTACTCTTCACGTAACACGAAAAAGGATCCTCCTCGTCACTCCTCTCCACGTAACACAAAAAAGCATCTGAATGTTCCCCACATGGAATATTGAATTGATGGGGCAGCTCGTCCACCTCCTTGACCGCAAGATCAGGGAACTCCAAAGACTTTACAATTGACTCCACCGAACGGACAACGCTAAATTCTATCCGCACCTTCCTTAAACATTCCTACAAATCGTATTTGTTTGCAAAACATTCAGTCATAAACATCTAGCATTTACATAATACGAAAAAACTCTGAATTTGTAAAAGGTTTTAATACCTTCCCCTTTAGAGACTGAATACAAGGTTTCAGAGCTGATATTGTCCAACATTCCAGCCATAGTTCTTCCAATCGTTCCAAATTCTCTAAACCCTGTATACCTGGGACCTTCCAGCATGTCCACACGTGCAGTATCTTCAATGACTTGGCGTGTTCCAAACCTTCTATTTTCTCAACTTTGGGGCAATTCCACATTTTAAATGTATTCAGCGAAGCCAAATCTGCAAAGCTTGGTAGTGAAGATAGCATTTTACAATCTACTAAGGACAAACTTTCCAGGTGTCTCAGCGGACTGAAAGAATCAGGCAACATGCTCAACTGTGTGCAACGCCTCAGAACTATCTCCCTCAAGCTTGTTAAATTGCCAAAATCATTAGGTAGTGATGAAATTCCACAACCAGATAATTCTAGAAATTCCAGGTGTATCAGCCGACTGAAAGAATTGGGCAAGATGCTCAACTCCACGCACGGGCCCAGACTTATAAACTTCAAACTTGTTAAATTGCCAAAATCATCAGGTAGTGAATCTAATTGTACAGAGAATAAATTCAAATATTGCAGTGATTGGAGGTCACAGAACTCATCTGGCAAACTGCTACCCTCAAACCAAAAGTCAAGCATTTTCAGACACTGAAGATGTTTTATTGAGCTTGGAAGCCGTTGCAATTTTCCGCATTTCCTTAAAAAAAGCTCTCTCAATTGCAAAGGAAGCTGCAGACAACCGTTATTATATTCAATTCATTTGAGAAAAGCATGAACTTTAAATAAGTTTTGAAGTAATCTTCTTGAACCATGAAACCAAATTACTTACATCTGCATTGTCCTGCCACAATTCTTCCAACTCATAAGCTGAATGAAGCTCTAAAACACTTAGATTTTTTAATGTTAGCCATGATGGAAGATTTTTTAGGGGAAAGCTTTCCCAGCGAAGCCACACAAGGTCTTCTGACAATGATGCTAATTCTTCTGTAAACTCGTTTCCTTTTACGGAAAGAATTTGTAATCTATTTGAGAATCTAAGGCGTTTAAATCGTCTGCTTGAGCTTCCCATCAACTGATGCGTGTATTCTTTGAACGCCACAAAAGTTTCTGCAGGTCGTATCCCTCGAATCGACTTTCTTTTCTGAATAAAAAAATAAGACATACAGAGGTTTTCATCCAAACTCACTGAAAGCAGAGACAGATAAAAAGACGAACTAGTTTTTAACGCCATCACTTATCATTGATTAATGAAAACAGACAATATAAGAAATCAGTCCTCTATTCATCTAATTATTCAAATCTAACAAAAATGCAGAAGGGGGCAGCTTATATTAATCTCACCGTGGAATGTTTCTTCATGTCATCAATCTGCTTTGGACACCAAAGACGATTTGGTGACTGTCCACTAGCAATCTCTCTTCCCATATCCCTAAGGTGATCATGCATCCTTATTCTGTTATCCCCCTTGAACACATCATGCATCCTTATTATGTTACCCCCCTTCAACTCTGCCGCCCATTTCCTTGGTGCTTCCAGCTCCACAAGACACTTATTCACGAGTGCTTCTAAACCATGCAGTCCACTCCAACCGGATCCATCCCACACTGCTATAGCCCTGTGGTCCATTTCTCCAATGAGAAAACAAGCTACATCCAAGAACATCTCTCTCTCTTCTTCATCGAGCGCATCGTAGCTAACTTGTAGCCTTTGTTTGATTTCACCAGGCAATATTCTTAAGATTTTATTCAATTGGGATTTCCAGTAATCTTTGGACTTTCTGCCATATAACTGTGCAACCAATACCTTGAGTGACAGAGGCAAACCATTGCAAGCCTTTAAGAACTCTTCAACCAGAGTTTCAAATCCAGCGGGTGGAGAGGGCTGCAAGAAAGCATGCCAGCAGAATAGCTGCTGGGCATGTGACGTGTTAAGTCCTGGCATTCTATAAATGCAGGAGAGACCCCATGATATAAGGACACCCAATTCCCGGGTTGTTACAATGACCAGACTTTGGGATCCAAGGTTGTCTTTATTTGGCAATAAAGCATTCAAGTGGTCGATGTGATCCACGTCATCCAAAACGATGAGCGCCCGATGAGACCTCAAATGATTTTCAAGAAAGACCCTCCCTTCGTCTACATGGTCGAACGGCGAATGAAAGGCACCGAGGTCAGCCAGAAGCTTTTTCTGCTTCTCACACAAAGCATTTCTGGAAGCTGCATCTCGCACGTCGAAAACAAAGCTGCGTCTTTCAAAGGAGGAAAAGTTCCTGTTGAAGAGCTCTTTGGCCAATGTGGTTTTACCACTACCTCCCATGCCCACGATCCCCGTGATTTTTACTTCCTCTTCTCCTGCAACTGATTCGAAGCCTTGTACCCACTCATCCAATCCATGTGGATGTTCGGCTACCCATAATGGAGCTTTCTTCATGATTTTCAATGCAAAATTTACAATATTCTTCAAAACTATGGCTTCATCCCTAAAAGTTTGAACCCAAAATAAAAATCAAAACATAACACACTATATTGCTTAAGTACTTGTGGTATCAGACTAGAACTATGGATGATCTATGTAACTCTTGACTATCGAAGAAATAGAGAAAATAATACTTACTTATTATTGTTGACCTGGTAGCCGTGTAGGAATGAACTGTCGTTGAGTGCCTTTTTCCACACACCAAGGGTTTCTGGTGTGTATCTGCCCTTCTTTTCATGCTCTGCGAATGCAGGGGCATATTTTCCTTTTCCTTGATCAATCCATCTGAGATCTGAGGGTTCAACAAGATAGAAAATGGGAATGACTTTTTTAACAGTTTTGAGCATTAAAGACAGTTCAGCCAAACACCATGCGGATTGGGCATAGTTGGGAGAAAAGATGGCGATGTGAAAGCTAGCACTAGTTATGGCGTGTTGTATCTCTGCTGGAAAAGAATCGCCGGCCTCAAGAGCATCCTTGTCTAGAAAAACATGCAATCCCATGGAATGAAGTTTATCGTAGATGGTAGTGGCTAACGTGTATTTCACATCACATCCACGATGATTAATAAAGATGTCCCAGGGCTCTGTAGATTTAGGTGCAGAAGAAGGTGCAAGCCCATCAAAGGCGTTTGCTGGTTGAGTTAGAATTTGCCTGGATGTGGAAGAGGAAGCCATTCCCATTTTATTAGACTGAACCGAACAACGAGAGAAGAAAAAAAGAGGGGTTTCGATTTCTGACAAATGAGGGGTCACAGAGAAAAACAGATGATAAAAACTCAGAGGCGTCACGGGCAGGGTTAAGAGGAGTGAAGGGTGAATGAGCAGCGTCTCAGCCACTCAAAATGGACGTGCCTATCAACACATGGAATCTTACCTATCTTTATCTTTTTGAAAAGATGAAATTTCTCAGGCTTTTTCAGTGGCGTGAAGATTACGGCAAGAATGATGTAGCCCAACACGCGAAAATCTCGTCTTTCCGTCCTTTCACACTTTTCAAAACTGTAACTGCCCCCCACTACCTAATCACATTGAATCAATCTAATATGATATCACATTGAATCAATCTAATATGATTTTATACATTATACTTAGATACGTTCATTATACACTTGAAATGATATTCCAAAACCAAAGGGAAGAAAATTAAGAACGAGTGGATTCTAAATGTATTGTACCAAATTCCAAAACCAAAAGATAAAAAATACAGAACTAATAGATTCTGAATATTTTGTACCATATTCCAAAGCCATCAAATTACTATACATACCTTCCTTTCACATGATGTCCTGCTTCTTTAAGTCTAATCCACACATCTTTAATCAACAGGTGCGATTTAAGGACATGTTCGTTCTCTTTATAGATTTACACCATTTAAAGGCAAGTGCGATGCGAGACGAATGGCATCCACTTTGGAAAAAGTGGTGGAGAGCTTTAATTTTAGTCTTTTCAATATTCATGTTTTTAGGGTTTTAAGATGCCATGGCTCAATAATCACTTCTCCATTACTTTTGTAAAGGAGGAGACAGATTAAATTCTATGCTCTTTCAAAACACATTTTCCTCAAAAGAAAAAAAAATCATTGTTTATTTTTCATAGTTTTATTATTTTTAATAGATTTTTTAATTTTCAAATTATTATAAAGGGAAAAAAATATTTTGTAAATATAAGTATTATAAGTCTAGTAATTAAAATTTAAGAGAATATAAATAACAAAACAAATATATTTAGTTTAATGATAAATACATGTAAAGATTGATGAAGATTTAGATATGATAAGTTTATGAATAGTATTAGGTGGGTGATGTCGTTCTGTCCTTTCACACTTTTCAAAACAGTTGACGCGTATTAAGTATCATTAAATTATTATCTTCTTTCTCTTCTCATCATAGCAAATTTTTTAAAAAGGATGTTAGGTAGAGATGGAAATTTAAAGGATTGCCATCACACATCTAAAATTTGTAGATGCTTGTTGTTTGATGAGGCCATGATTAGGGAATCTACAATTATCAAAAGAGTCTTACTTCAATATGAAGCAACGACAAGACAAAAGACAAGAATTTTATTTTTATAAAGTTCTTGCCTAGACACATTGGAAATACATAGAATCTTAATTTTTGAAATTGATAAGTTGTCTAGTAAGTACCTAAGGATGCCCCTTCTGAAGAAAAAATTCTCATAACTTAAGTGGAGTGAAAGGTTGAACCAGATTTAGAGTATTTTGGCCTCATGGAAGGAGTGGTGAATTTCATTAGCGGGAAGGATAACACTCATCAATGCTTCAAGGATGGTTATTCTGGTATATACTATGTTAGTATTTCAAGTACTGGAAAAAGTTGCAAAGAACATATAAGAACTAAAGCAATGATTTTTGTGGAAAGGGAGCGAAAAATAGTTCAAATATAGCCTTGTGAAATGGACAAAAGTATGTATGTCTGTTATTTTGGGGGCTAAGAATTAGGAACTGCAAGGAAATGAATAAGGCATTAGGTGCTAAGTTGGCTTGGAGAATTTATGAAGAAAAGGATATAATGTGGAGCAAGATTATTCAAGAGAAATACCTTTAGAACAGTCTAGATTTCATCCTCATCAATTCTTGCAATCTCCCCAAAGGTTCAAGTATATGCAAATTTATCAGATCATATGGCAATCTTGTTTCTATGGATATCAAATGGAGGCTTGGGATGGGGAAAAGATTAGGTTCTAGCATGACAATTGATTGAGGATAAGGCTTTGAAGGGATATCCTACCATTTGACCAATTATGACTCATTTTGAGAATCATGTGGGGGTACTGGTGAAGAACTACATTGTGGGTAATCCCCCAACCAAAAGATGGAAGGATTCGAATGCCTTAGTGGATGAGTTCAAGAATGTTTGTGTTGAGGTTTAGGAGATGCTCAGCAAACAACCAATTTTTGGAATAGTTAGGAAAGATATATTAGTTTGTGGGGGTCAAGGCAACAGAAAGGTCACGATCAAAGATGCTTTCCACACCTTTGTTTACAGGGGAGAGATCATTTCTCATTTGGTAGATGGTAAAGTTTTTCTTATAAAAGGTATCTTGAAAACTAAAGTTTTTTTCTAGATTGCATGGCAATGATGAGCTTTCACTTGGGATAGAATATAATTGTTGGGTAAGATCAACCCTTCCAAATGTGTTATATGCAATGAGTGTGAGGAACATAGCAACCACTTATTTATTCATTATGAATATGCTAGGAAATTATGGTTAAAATTCTTGAAAAGATGGGGTTAAAGGGTGTTGGCAAGAAGTTGAGACCACTTTTTGGCCAAAAAGTGGAAGTGTTTTCCCTGATTTTTAGAATTTGACACATTTGACCTTAAAATTTGAAGCACTTAGAGATGGAATCTTCAAAAAAGTCACTAATTATAAAATGTATTACTCGAAGGCTAGTTTCCAAATATGTAATTTATTTCAATACCCAGATTGTACAAATTGAGTTTCAATAGGTGTTTCGAAAAACCACTGTTTAAAAGTCACTTTTTTTACCATATCATGCACATGTACGACATCCATATTTTGACCTAAATTATCGTATTTTTCTAAATCCTTTTGGGAAAAGATTTGTGACTCACTAAAGCTTGTTTTCAATTTTTTTTTGTAATTTTTTATTGAATATTTTTTTTTGTTAAATTTTTATTAGGCATATTTGTCATTTTGAAAAATCATCATGTACGACATGCATAAGATGACCTAAACTTATCAATTTTTGATTTTTTTTAAATTGAAAAGAATTGTCTAAAGTTTGTTCTCGTGCAATTCATTCATCAAAATGTTATGTTGATCAAAAGTTATTAAAATACTAAAAACCCTTGATAATTCAAGTTTATGGACTAGTTTCATTAAAAATTAATTGAAAAATAGAAACATTAATCAAATTATTAAAAAATTATATATTTTGAATTTGCACTGTCTCATCTATAATAGGTTTTAATTTCGTAAAAAAATTCAGCAAAATAGGTCTTTAGACATATGTCCAAAGTCACTATTTTCCTATGACATTAACATGACCTTCAAGTTGTAGGTCAAACTAGGTCCAAAGCTTAGGTTTGGGTCCCTAGGCCATTTCCCGAACTAAAAAACAAGCCAAAAACTTGACAAAAATTCATATTTTAAAAAACAGGATCCCATTACATAAAAAAACATTTTTTTTATGGTTCTACAAAATAAGATCCCATTTTGAAAATTACCAAAAATGGAAACTTTCCAAAAATGGGATCCTGTTTTGAAAACTTTCCATTTTTGGAAAATTTTCAAAACGGGATCTCGTTTTTCAAATTTAGGCTCGGGATCCTTCAAAGCTAAACAGGATCCCGTTTTTTGCAAGTTGATTTCATTTTTTTGCCTAAGGAAAAAACTTTCCATGTTTCGTGGACTCATCTTCTTGCATTTACCCTAAAACTAGGTCCCTCTAGCTAATATTCCAAATTTATTGGAAATTTGGGTGATCAAGGTTAAAATCTCGAGTTTGCAAATTATATAGAACTTGGTTCCATCTATCATTGTTTGAAAATTTTGGATTGAAAGAAATAGGAGGATCTTCTATAAACGGACGAAAGAGTTTGGAATATGGTGGAAAGTATGATTGGTGAACTAGGGGAAACATAAGGGTGATAGTTGGGATATCAAGAACTCAGAAGGAGAATGGGTGAATTCCTAGCCAAGATATAGTTGGATTGAAAAATATTTTGTTCTAGCCAAGGATAAGTGTAGTCAAGTTAGATGTATAAAATTAGATAGAGATTAGATCAAGATGAATTTTAATGGTGCAACTAAAGGCAATCTTGTGAAAGGAGGAGGAGGTGGCATTTTCAAAAATGATAAATTTCAACATGTGGGATTATTTTATTATGACTTTGGAAATGAAACTAATAATCTAGTAGAGGCGAGAGATATGCTATTGGGATTAATGATAGAAAAAGAAAAAGGATGGATGAAGTTGTGGATATAAGGAGACTCAAAAGTTATCATAGGATCAACAAGGGTGGGGCAATTCAAAGTTGGAAAATAGAGTCCATCATTAAGGCTTCTAAGTGTGTGATTGAAGGTTTTTAGGAGGTTAGATTTTCTCATATTGGTAGGGAAGTAGACTAGGTTGCAGACTGGGCTAAAAATGAGGGGTATTCCTTGAAATAAATGGGGGGTGAATGTCAAGTGTTGATGGAAAGATTTCCCTTTTGAGGCCATCAGATTGGTACAAAATGATATCAAGGATAACCCTTCCAGTATGGGGGCGAGATCATAATTTAAGGTAGAACTATGAGGTGGTTATTTTAATGTGTAGATGTTCCATTACATGTTGGGTAACAATCTATCCACATGTGGGATAAATTATGTGTACACTTGCAAACATCTTTCAAAAAGTTGTTTCTCTATTTTTTTCATGTTTCCTTGACCTAAACTAAGTTTTACTTTAAAAATATATTTTAAATTAGAAATAACATTTTTAAAATAGATAAAATTTTATTAAATTTTATAACTTAATTATTTATATATATATATATATATATATATATATATATATATATATATATATATATATAGTTTTTTGTACACAGGCCACAAGGCCAAGCCTTTAAAATAGTTTAATTTCATCTTTTTCTTAATTTTTGTTTAAAGTTTTAAAAACATAAATTTTATTTTTATATGAGATTTAAATAATAATTTTTCAAATAAAATTTTATTTAATATGAAATGAATATATATATATATATATAAAAGAAATTAGAAAAAATATAAAAAAAATTATATTTCATAAATTTATTAATTATTTATTTAATTTAGATATTTATATTAAAAATATGTATGTTGAATTAAATAAATAAACAAAGAGAAACTTTTAAATAATATTTAATGTATACGTGAAAAATATGACTTGTTTATTTTGTTTTTATAAATTAATATTTGAATAAATAAAATTTTGTTTGATAGACATAATTAGGATTTCTTTCCTTTAATATTTTTTTTAGACAACAGGAATCGAGTACCACAACCCCCAATAAACTGCATTGTGCCTGCTAAACTTTTTAACGTGGCCAGCGGTGCTAGAGCGACACACCCTCTGGTACCACGGGGATGGGGGAGACTAGACCTCATGACCAACCTCATGCAACAAGAAATATTTAGCCAACCGAACTAGGGCCCTAACCCCTTCTTTTTTCCTTTAATAATTTAGTTTATATAATTGATAAAATTTTATAAAATATTAATATAAAAAAAATCTTTAAAATGAAGCTTATTAACGAATTTAAAACCTAATTATATTTTGAAGAAACAATATTAGAATTAAATTAGATTAAATATATATGTTTTTTTCATGCCTTAACAATTTTGATTGGAGTTATGAACTAGTGAGGCCACAAACGGGGGGCCTTGTCCCTAGAATGAACATAAACCAACCATAGAACAATATCGCCCAACACCTACCCCACAAAATAAGCCTCAAACCAAATGTTAGAAAACTCATAAATGAGATTCCAAAAAATAACTACAAAATTACAGAATATATCCACATTTGGAGTGGGAATGAAGCACCATGTTGAAATTTACCTCATTCTTCTTTCTTTTCCTTTGCACTATGGTCCAATTTTCCCTTGGAGTACCAACACTTGCTTCCTCTTCTATTTTATTTGAGGGTATTTGTTCTCCCACGGGGTCTACATTATCTTTGAACACTCTACCTGGTTCACACCCTCCCCCTCTGACTTAGAACTCTTTGTAGCCTTAATGCTACCCCTCTCCACAAGAGGAAGTTCAATCGTGGCTCTTGGTTCTACAAGACTTGATTTCTCCTTGTGAATGTTTTCGTCATTGCTTTCCTTTGGGGAAGCATTGTGGGATTTACCATTCTAGTTTAGGACCTCTTTTTCAACCCAATAATGGTGAGAGGAGGCATCCTTCCACCAAGTGGCTTGATTTTCAATCGTATGCTTTGGACATTGAGTAGTAATATGTCCAGTATTAAAATATTTTCGACAACAAAGGGGCAACCCTTCATAGTCAATCAACTATGAGATCTTTATTGGTAATTTTTTGGTAATATCCATCTCCACCAGAATATGGGCAAAGGTTGTGTGCATGTAATTTTGAAGATCTCTCATCCACCCCCAGAAACTTCCCTAGAAAATTGCCTATAGTTTCAAAGCAAGAGTCAAACTAGAATTGTAAAGGAAGATTCAGGAGCCTTACCCAAATTGGGGTTGCATCAAACGATTCTAGAGCTAGATTGAAGGACCTGGGTGCCATGGTTTTAACATCAGAAAATACTACTCATAGATCCATTAATAGTCACATAAAATTGTATGTTTTTTTTGGATACATTATCAAAAGCCACCATAAAGAAACCTCATGTATAGGGATATATCTGGATATCCCCAAAATGGGGTGCCATGTATTTGAAATCCATTGGTGTAATATTGAAAGACTCGATCTAAACCTTTGAAATCTCCCAACCAACCCAAACTCCATGAAATACTCTTCATTTTCCACTATTTCATGTTTTATCTCATCACCCAGTTCCACTATTGGAGGAGAGGCAACACAACAGAGGGGCCAAATAGGTGACTCATTCGTAACCCAAGTACTAGAATTCTCTAGTTGCACTAGGTCTACAAATTTTGGCACCTATAGGATGCTTGGAAATCTGAGAAAAAGCATTGCCATTATTCATGGTGAAGGAAAGATCCTCCTTTGAATCCATTGCATTCCCCTTTGCATCATAGTGCATTCATCGTCGATCATAGTTTATGGTCTTTGTATCCTAATTTTAGTGTTGTCATGTGCCTCATAAGACCCATCAACAACTCATCGCCCAACTCCATTCGAGCAATCCCTAGTTGCAACATTTGGATCATCCTTCAAGGGCGACATCAATGAAGAAGGGTAGAAGCTCGAATACACATATGTAATTTTACCATTATAATATTGATAAACTATATATGTTGAATCAAAGGAATTTTTTAAATTTTATTTTCATTTTTAAATAGTTTCTTTAAAACTTTTAAAATATAAAAATAAATATTTTAATAGTTGTTATTTACAAACATTAGTTTTAATATTTAGAATCTTTGATGCATTAAGTATCTTTTTTGAATATCGAATTTCAAGATTTAAATTGAACATGAAAAGTTTAATTTATTAGCTTAATTTAATCTTCTAACTTCTAAAATAATTAATTTTTAAGTTAATTTGATTAGAGTATTAATCTATTTTACAAAAGTGGAGTTCATCCAATAGTGTGATGGTTAAGTGGTAGCATTTTTGTTGTGTCCACTAGGGTTCAAGTCTCTGCTAAGCTATTGTGATTGCAGGCATTATGCATTCATTGATCCAATGTGCTTGTAGGCTTGACTCGGTGCTCGTTGGATTAACCCAAAATATTGAGGTTGTTGATGGCATTCATGCCTGAGGCCCATTCCTTTGTTGGGTTGGTGTGCTCGTGGGTCATGTTCCTTTGCATGGTAGATAATTGTATTCATGCCGAGGAGGAGGTCACCCAATTGTGGCCTCCATGCAGGCTCAGACCAAGCTAATTTTTTTTTATGTAACCGATCAAAAAAATTATTTTACAAAAGTAATAAGTATTTATATCCAAGTAATGAGTGATAGTTTAATTTATTTTGCAAAATAAACTTTAGTATCAATTTTTTTTTTCATAGATTAGTAAACCTTAAACAAGACATGAAACAAAAATCAATAGCATTCAGTATCAACAATGCTTCTGACTCATATTTATGGGTAATGTCATCAGTCTTTGAGCTACTATATTTATAGCCTAAAGTAGTTGCAAGAGTGGCATCTATGGCATCGTCCCCATAAATCACCAAGAAGAAATAAGGGACATCATGTTGTTTAAAATCCAAGGGATCACAAACTAAAAAACTAAATTCATATGAACCAAAATATGTTAGAATGAACTTAAAACACCATCATAAAGTTTCATATTTTTTTCTTTTAAAAGGAATTATGAATTTGATAGGGCTATCACTACATGGATTCAAGGGTGATGCTTTTATTTTTAAGATAGGACTAAGAATTATATAAAAGTAGAAAACAAGTGATGGTCATGGAGGTTAATTATTTTTAATTTAGATGCTTCCCCTTGTGGGTAGTAGTCATAGAAGAACTATCTGGGAAAAAGAGCCCTAGAAAAGGTTGTATACTCACATAAAATATTCACATTAAATTCAACTTAGAAAATATAATTACATATATATTAAGTATCGATCTCATTTTGAAGCAGTGTATATAGATGGTCTAGAAAACAAAGGATATTCCTAGTATGCATGCATTCAAAGATAAGGTTTAGGGATTTGTTGACACTATAAAATTTCCTAGGGCTTTAATTCATATCCTAAAAGACCAATTCATTTAAGCTAAAACCCTAAACCCTAAGTTTTGGTGAATGATCTATATCTTTTAATTTTATAGTGGCTTGTCTAGCTCATTGTTAGATTTTAAGTTGTGGCCCATGTCAATGACATTGTTTGTTGTACTAACCCCTTTATCCTAGTGATCAATCAATCCAATCAACCACACTCCTTTGAAAATTACTTTTAAATCTCATGTGAGTGCACTTGAATGGCGGTCCCTACCTTTTCTCGCTTGGAATCCACATGTATGAATCCTATTATAGCACATCTATCCTTTATAGAATATCTTCATAATCCGTGAGCCCTTTAAAGTTGCACTCATATATTATGTTGCCACATGGATCCCACTATATACTATCCTTCTCAATTTTATCTTGCTTGTGGATCCTATGAAGTTTTGAGGTGTTTTCATCTTATTAATAGTGCATGAATTCTTTGTAGTGCAAGTTATAAATGGTTGAGCTCATTAAATTCAGTTTCATGCTCTATACCACCATGTGTTAATCCCGATGATTTGTGCTAGCCTCATAAATAAAAGTTACATCATTTCAAATGGAAAGCTATTATTGGTAGCATATTATTTCACTTTAGTGCAACTTCTCAAAGGAAGAAAAGATAAAACATGCACTAATACACTATAATGACACATGACACCTACTAAATGTGGGCTCGGGTAAAAGGTTATAGGAATTATAGAATGTTTACAAGAGTGATTTAAGGTACTATATATGTCATGTCCTCGTTGCAACACATTTCCCCTTCATAGCACAAGTTCTTGAAACACACTAGACTCAAATTTATGATCTCATTCTCTAGCAACATGTGGATTCAACTATTATATCTTTGACCTAGTATTCAAGCTTTCAAATCCCATACTTTGGTGATGCATGGTGAGTTCTTATTGGAGCACATATCTGCTTCATATTGCAGGATCATTTTTAAAGTAAAAGTTGAGGTCATGATATTTTTCTAGTCTGTTGGGGTGACCTCCTTCCAAGTGGCAACTAATTACAATGCAAAGCTCCTTCATAGTGCAAGTTTTTTGTACCTATTATTTTGAATTTATGCTCTTGCACTTGGTTGTCACATATTACCCTCAAGGTGACATGGCTTGACATGGATTCTTCGTTAGCAGGCTTGCATTGTTTGTGGTGGGCCTATTCCTTAATAAATCAAAGGTCAAATCAACAAATTCCCATCAGGTGTGTTTTGTGTTGGTTATCTGAGTTTCCAAATATTTATATGGATATCCTTACTAAGTACTTTTGATCTTTCCCTAGTGTTTTCTTCATTGTAGGAATGTCATTGATTGAAAACCATGAAAATATATTATGTGGTATAATGTCTTGAAAGACTTCTAGAGGCCCTTCATAACAACAAATAAGAAAAGCCAGAGTTTTGAAAGGTTAAGAGAAGGCTATGGAAATGAGTTTAAGAATAGAAATTTGATGACAAAGACTATTCAAAATATTTGTAAGTATGATAGTCTTTCTAAAGGTTTCAAACCTTGAGAACCCTAATAGTGATTGAAGAAATTACAATGAGCATCTATACATGCACGAACAAAGAGTAGAGACAAAGAAAACATATTCCATGTGCTCATTTAGGAAGGTTGTGATAGTCATTAGATAAGTGGTAAAGGTTACTATGTATGACAGTAAAATAGAAGATAGAAAGTGGCCTTAATGATAGTGTATTGAAAATTATTGCATGAAGGTCTATCACTCGGTCCATCACAAGGGGAAATCTACTACATCAAGGTTTAAAGAGCTAGCACGATATAGAGGATATTCAACTCAATGAAAATGACTATCACATGTGAGAAAAAGAAGAACTAGTAATGGAAAGTGGTATTAGGGTGACATGGGTTTGTTAATCATGTACATACATGATATTATCCTATGAAGATTTAAAAATATGATGGACCATAGACACAACAAGCCATGATCTTAGGTGTTTCAATGTCAATAATGTTTCATGATAGAATAGATTGTGCAAGAGGATTGTGGATAAAGACATGGTGGAGACTACGGGTTTCATATGAACATTACCACAATGACACAATTTGTATCATCAGAATGATATTCAACAAGGTTGCAAAACTATGCTAGTTGGGAGAAGCATTAGGTGTATTAGTCAAGTATTGGTAATAGTCTGTGTTTCCAATTGATTAATATATGAAGACTATGATGTCGTTTGAGAAAAGACGTGTCTCTTCACAAAATTCAAATAGATAGAGACAAGATTATCATGATAGCCAAACAATTTGTTATGGAAAAAGAGTGAACATAGATGGTGTAGTGTAAGGTACAAGAACACGGTGATAGAAGGAAAGGTTGTAAGGGACAGTCAAAAAGGCAGTGAAGAGTGAGTAGCTCAAGAGGATAGAACAATACTTATGAGTGAATAAGGATAGTCAAAAATAAAGTGACAATGGTAAATAATTGTGAGGATTAAAGATGACATTCATCACATAAAAGGTATTCAAAATGCCATGAGTAATAAGAGTAGCACATCTCAAAGTTTCCAAAGATAATGGACAAGCTAGGTGGCAATCATAAAAAAGAAAAGGAGTATGAGAAAATCTCAAAGAATAATGTAAAAGACTTGTAGGAAAGAGAAGCCTCACAAAGTAGGAGGATGTATCGATGTGACAGTTTCATATAGACTTTTATCATTTTTGATTGTGAAACACAAAGAGGACAGTGATCATATAATTCAAAGGAAAATATTGATGATAGTGTTTTGTGGATAGTTATAAGAAACAAGAAGCAATGATATTTAATGAAGGATAGTTACCTATTTTATTTCAAAAACTCAAGTATTAAAATCTCTAGTAGAAGGATTGTACATTTAAATACTATAACAAAGTCTTAAGCTAGCAATTCTAGTTCAATAAGGAAAGTTTTAGTTCATGAATATTGTAAGAGGGGCATTCTTATGTAAGTGGTAGTCTACATGTCAAGATATGATAGTCACATGAAATATTTAAGAGGAAATTCACCATGATATGACAGTCTGAGAAGAGGGATCAATTCCATTTGATAGCCAACAACTAAATCTCAAAGGTCAACAAAACCTAAGGAAGGGCATAAAAATGAGTGTTGAAACCAATGCATTAGCTAAAATAAGTTCTAAGAAAAAAAATTAAAAACTGAATTTGGATTCTTAATACCAAATTTTTATGAAGCTAAGAATAGATTTGTAAGCTCAAAATAACAAATCTTATGTTACACATTATTTTTTCTTGGAAATGACCAAAGTGGTACCAATTGTTTCATCTGTACAACTCCAAGGAAAGCATGTAAAATTCACATGTATAATTTAAAACCAAGGAAGTGTAACAATGATGAGAAGGAAAACAAATAGCCATTAAAATCGAAGACCAAAAGAGAAAACAAGTAGAAAATACAGATGAAATTGAAGAAGAAAATATGTATTAGCATCATATTACATAATAGGATAGTGGCAGTAGGGATAGTGAGAGAGGAGTTTTGATGGAGAGAAGAAAGTGATGGATAGTAAAGGGAAAAGGTGACAATTGTGGTCAAAGAGCAGTGAATGCTCCAGGGTGGATACATGCCATGACAAAACCTATGAAAGAGTAGAATCATGGGGATGAATGATCTCTCATAAATTAGTCCACATAACCTATGAATGACCAAATATTACAATAGTCTTGAGGCAAACCTATGAGTGAGAGGATCAAAGATAGCAAAGCATAGTACAAATAGAAATTCAAATCAAAGGACCATGAGAGATGCTTAAAATTGTTAGTTTTTTATGATCAGATTTAATGCACAAAAATTAATTTCAAAATCAGACACAAAGAAATAGAAAATACCCTAGGAAAACCCTCCTCTTGAGGGGAAAAACCTAACAACAAATATCTCTCTATTATATATCAATAATGGCAACAAGTCTCATTACAATGAGGCCAATCTCAAGGATGATATGCAACACCTTCACAAGATGGAATGATAACAAGTAATCAACACTTCCTTGTAACTCGGATCTGCCCTTAAGAAATTCTCTATCTACTCTTGATAATTCGCTATCTGCTCTTGATAATTCACAATCTGCACTTCATTGATCTACCCTTGAAGAATTCGCACTTGGAAGAGAAGAAATGCCCGAACTTAATTGATACCCAAATGGAGTGGAATGATCTTGTATTTATAAAACTTGAAGGAGAGACATCGCACCTTTTCATGCAAGGTCATCCATTATAAAAATATAATTTCAATTTAATAAATACAATTTACAAGGAAGGTTGGCCAAGAAGATAATTACAAAGTTTCCATGTGAAGCATCTCTTTACATTGAATAATCACATATAAATAAGGAAGAATGAAGCCCGAAGATACAATTACATCAAAACTCCCTCTTAGCTAGGGAGGAATACTTCCTACTACACAAGACACATCACCTCATTGTGATGTCAACCACAATGGCTACAACAATGTGTGGAAAGGAAACAATATCACCTCATCGTGATATCTACCACAATGGCTACAACCATATGTGGAAAATGAAATGATATCACCTCATCATGATATCTACCACAATGGCTACAACCATATGTGGAAAAGAAAGATATCACCTCAACGTGATATCAACCATAATGGCTACAACCATGTATGGTATGTACAAGTGTTCATCACTTGTGTGATGTTGTCACCTCAACATGACTTTCACCATGGCTCTCCTAGAGGGTGAAACACAAGTAAAAGAAAATCATCATGGACTCTCTCACATGATGTTGTCATGGAGTCACACACATGACATCCACCATGGCTTTCCTAGAGGGTGGAATCAAGGGATTTCACCTCAGACTTCTCTTACAAAGAACTCATTAATCAAGGGATTTCACCTCAAACTTCTCTCACAAAGAAGAACTCATTAATCAAGGGATTTCACCTTGAACTTCTCTCATAGAGAAGAACTCATTAATCAAGGGATTTCACCTCGAACTTCTCTCACAGAGAAGAACTCATTAATAAGGATCACTGATACTCAAACTCCTCAATTAAGGTTGTATTCTCCACCATACCAAGCTTGTCTTGAAAGTACACAAGCTTTATCCTAGAGAGAGGCTTGGTGAGAATGTCTGTCATCTGCTCATCAGTGTTGATATACCTCATCTGAAATGCTTTCCTCAATAACATGTTTAGTTCTGTCATGAAACACTGTATTGAAAGAAGGCTCTAGATAGCTTGATTAACACAATGGATGACATTCGGCTCCAATGATTGTTCAACCAATCCTACAAGGAGCTTCTAAATCCATACTACTTCTCAAACTGCCACACATGCTGCAATGTACATGACCTCTGTGGTACTTAGTGCCACTAAAGACTACTTCTTGCTACGCTAGGAAATCATAGCAGATCCCAAATTGAAGCAACATCCAGAGGTGCTCTTCTGATCAGTAACACTCCCTGCCTAATCAAATTCAATATAGCTATGCAACTGCATATCCACACCTACTGAATATATCAACCCATATCTAACTGTGCCACATAAGTATCTCAGGATATGCTTCACTGCAGCTAGAAGTATTTGCCTTGGTTCACACATGAACTTGACAATTTATGCACTTATTGCAATCTGGTCTAGTATAGATACAACAACGATCCAATCAACTGACTGCACATAGTAGGATCCACTGGATCTGAACTAGCTACAACCTCCTTAAGCTTTTGAAAATTTGTTTCCATAAATCAACATAAAGAACCAAGATCAACTAGATTACCATCTTCTTTGGGTTCAGTAGGCTCCCTCTGAATCTTCAAGCACTTGAATCAACCTTCTAACCTCTTCGTCCAAGATTTCCTGCAACACTTGCCTCAGTACACACCTCTGGTATAGTAGAGAGTTCAGGGTAGACCTCCTTGACCTCATAGTAGATTACTTTATTCTAAATAGGTTTGCGGAGCTACCAATATCAAATCTAGATGATTGTCTTGTGCAATTATGATCTCAATAGTTAAAGAGGTATTTCAAGGATTTAACACTTGGCCTTGCAACACTGCAACCTTCACTTCTTCTTAGAGAGCCACAAAACTCCCTCTTGATCCCTGCTTCAAAGATTGCAAAGAAGACTTCTAGAAGTGAACTCCCTCTAGCCACCAACTCAGTCTCATTGCTGCAAGTTGTGACTTCACGTTTGATAATTTCTTTGGTTGGCATGACTTCCTCACAAGATGCCTCAAGCTTTTCATCACTAAGAAATCTCTCATCACCTTCTTGCTCCTAGAAATGTCCTAAAATCATTTTAGAGAGAGATTACTATAAGTTTATAATTATCCAAAGAAATATCAAGGCTAGAATCATACAAGGTTTACTATCTCAGGTTATAGCATAAATACATAATAATTTATGAACAATATTAAAACATAAATGAATCATCCTACAAGAGAAATATATCAAAATATCAGAATGAAGGGATAAATAAACTTATCTTTATTTAATTTTTATATAACTCTTTCTTCCATCTTTTACTACTCTCGAGAGTGCCAATCTCTGCACAAAAAAAAAAAATCTACACAACTACAAATTTCTTGAATGTAATATGCAGTTAGCATGTATAACCAACTCTCTCCAATAGTTCAAGGCTCTATCACAGTTCATGCATTAGAGAATGATACCATCAAAATTACAATTATCTTTTTATTTCAGAGTCACACTCATAAATCTTCACAACTAGCATGCAATAAATGAAATCCTCAAAAAAAAACTATGCTAGTGAACACAATTGAAGAGAAACCACCATCTCTCTTTACTAATTACAAGATCCAACTAAATGATATAGCTCGGAAAACAAAGAATACTTATCTCTTTAAATATTCTAATGGATGCAAATACTGGATGTAGTAAGATACGCTGTTCTTGCGCACATATCAACACACAACCTTCACGGCTTAAACACAGGCCCATGAATTAGAATAGAAATTACCTAGAATCTTTCGAAGAAAATATCTCATCCACATCTACAAATGAAGCATGTTGATTAGGCCTGGTTGGGAAATACTTTGCATTGTGACCAAACTTGTCACAATGAAAACATTGGACTTTGGAGACGTCCCACTTCTTCTTGAATGCAGGAGCACCATCTTACCCTTTATCTCTATTCTTCTTGAAGTATCCTTTTTTTCCTCCTTTTCCTTTCTTCTCTGAGGATTGAGTGGAAAGAACATGAATGTCTTCATTTGTAGAGCTTCGACCAATACCTCTCGTAGCCAACCTAGACTCTTCTTGAATACAATCTGCCCTCAAACAATCAAACTTGGGAAGTTTCGATCTTGCACTGATTCCTTGAATGTAATAATCCCAAGATGAAGGAAGACCATTAAGGGAAAGCATGGTAAAATCCTTTACATCAACAAAATGACCAATAGAAGAGAGCTGATCTCTCAATTTAGTAATCTTCATGAAGTAAGTGATGACAAATTCTCCTTCCGCCATCTTCACATGATGAAGTTTTTGCTTCAATGCAAGTGCATGGCTTGTGTTGTTGATCTCATACATATCCTCCAAAGACTTAAACATATCCCTTGCCTTCTTCATCTTAGAGATGATGGGAACAATATGATCCTTCACAAAATCAACTAACAATATGACATGGCAAATACCCTGGGAAAACCCTCCTCTTGAGGGGAAAAACCCAGCAACAAATATCTCTCTATTATATATCAATAATGGAAACAAGTCTCATTACAATGAGGCCAATCTCAAGGCCGATATGCAACACCTTCACAAGATGCAATGATAACAAGTAATCAACACTTCCTTGTAACTCAAATCTACCCTTAAGAAATTCTCTATCTAGTCTTGATAATTTGCTATCTGCTCTTGATAATTCACAATTTGCACTTGATTGATCTGCCCTTGAAGAATTCACACTTGGAAGAGAAGAAATGCTCGAACTTAATTGATACCCAAATGGAGTGGAATGATCTTGTATTTATACAACTTGAAGGAGAGACATCGCACCTTTTCATGCAAGGTTGGCCATCATAAAAATATAATTTCAATTTAATCAATACAATTTACAAGGAAGGTCAGCCAAGAAGATAATTAAAAAGTTTCCATGTGAAGCGTCTCTTTACATTGAATAATCACATATAAATAAGGAAGTATGAAGCCCAAAGCTGCAATTACATCAACAAAAATTATCTCCCAAAAGAGTCTTTGCTACTAGATGGAGACAAAAGTGAGCCCACTACCATGAATACTAATCTATAAAGAACATTTGGCCTAGTATAATAGAGGTCAAAAAGAAAGGACATTCCAATGAAGAGAAGTCATAGGGAAGAAAAGCCATAAAGAAGTGAAGATAGTAAGGGATAGTGGATATGGGTAGTGCAGAGGAAGAAAGTCTTTGGAAGGTATTTTGAACCGTCACATGGAGAGTTAAGAGGAGTGAAAGGCTGGGGGCACTTAAAATGGTGTGTACGAAACCACATGAATGAGCAGTATCTCAACCACTCAAAATGGATGTGACTATTAACACATGGAATCTTACCTATCTTATCTTTTTGAAAAGAAGAAATTTCTAAGGCTTTTTAAGTAGCATGAAGTTTACGACAAGAATGATGTGGTCCAAGATGGAGAAATCTTATCGTTTCGTCCTTTCACACTCTTTAAAATATCATTCTCATTGTTCCATCTTATCTCTATCTTCATTGCATAATTTGATGTGAAAAAATCATACACAATTTAATTCAGAAATTTCAATACATTTTTTCAAACTGCTAATGTCTATTAAGTATCCCATTAAATTATTTTCTTTCACTTTGTCATCATAGCAAGAGTTAAAAGTAGAAATTTTAAAAAGGATATTAGA
Source organism: Sequoia sempervirens (assembly GCA_007258455.2). Lineage (NCBI taxonomy): Eukaryota > Viridiplantae > Streptophyta > Pinopsida > Cupressales > Cupressaceae > Sequoia > Sequoia sempervirens. The sequence goes on along the minus strand of VDFB02000008.1, from coordinate 208,958,512 downwards.
GATGGAAACTTTAAAGGATTGCAAGCTTTAGGGTTTGTTAGGAACATTACACATCTAAAATTTGTAGATGATAGCTTGTTGTTTGATGAGGCCATGATTAGGGAAGCTACAATTATCAAAAGAGTCTTACTTCAATATGAAGCAACGATAAGACAAAAGGAAAGAATTTTATTTTTATAAGTATCTTGCCTAGACAAATTGGAAATACATAGAATCTTAATTTTTGAAACTGATAAGTTGTCATGAGTAAGTGTCGAGGGATGCCCCTTCTGAAAAAAAGGTCCTCATAACTTAAGTGGAGTAAAAGGTTGAACCAAATTTAGAGTATTTTGGCCTCATGGAAGGGGTGGTGGCTTTTATTTGTGGGAAGGATAACACTCATCAATGCCTCAAGGGTGGTTATTCTGGTATGTACTATGTCAGTATTTCAAGTACTAAGAAAAGTTACAAAGAACATATAAGAACTAAAGCAATGTTTTTTGTCGAAAGGGAGCGAAAAATAGTTCAAATATAGCCTTGTGAAATGGACAATAGTATGTTTGTTTGTTATGTTGGGGGTTGAGTATTAGGAACTGCAAGGAAATGAATAAGGCATTAGGTGCTGAGTTGGATTGGATAATTTATGAAGAAAAGGATAAAATGTGCAAGATTATCTAGGAGAAATACCTTTAGAACAGTCTAGACCTCATCCTCATCAATTCCTACAATCTCCCCAAAGGTTCAAGTATATGCAATGTTATCAGATCATGCAACAATCTTGTTTCTATGGATATCAGATGGAGGCTTGCGAATGGGGAAAAGATTAGGTTCTAGCATGACAGTTGATTGAGGATAAGGCTTCGAAGGGATATCCTATCATTTGACCAAATACAATTCATTTTGAGAATCATGTGGGGGTCAAGGCCTTAGTGGATGAGTTGAAGGATGTTTGTGTTGAGGTTCAAGAGAAGCTCAACAAACGACCAATTTTTTGGAATAGTTAGGGAAGATCTATTAGATTGTGGGGGTCAAGGCAATAGAAAGGTCACTACCAAATCTGCTTTCCACACATTCTTTTATAGGGGAGAGATGAATTCTCATTTGGTAGATGGTAAAGTTGTCTTAGAAAAGGTATCCCGAAAGCTAAAGTTTTTTTCTAGATTGCATGGCAATGATGAGCTCTCACTTGGGATAGAATACAATTTTTGGGTAAGATCAACCCTTCCAAATGTGCTATATGTGACGAGTGTGAGGAATGTAGCGACCACTTATTTATTCGTTGTGAATATGCTAGGAAATTATGGTTGAAATTTTTGAAAAGATGGGGTTTAAACTAGGTCCCTCTAGCTAATATTCCAAATTTATTGGAAAGTTGGGTGTTCAAGGTTAAAAGATTGAGTTTGCAAATTATATAGAACTTGGTTCCATCTATCATTGTTTGAAAATTTTGGATTGAAAGAAATAGGAGGATCTTCTTTAAAATAGTCAAAATAGTCTAAAACATGGTGGAAAGTGTGATTGGTGAACTAGGGGGAAACATAAGGAGGATAGTTGAGATATCAAGAACTCAGAAGGAGAATGGGTGAATGCCTAGCCAAGATATAGAACTAGATTGAAAAATATTTTTTTTTAGTCAACTATAAGTGTAGTCAAGCTAGATGTATAAAATTAGATAGAGATTAGATCAAGATGAATTTCAATGGCGCAACTAAAGGAAATCTTATGAAAGCAGGAGGAGGTAGGGTTTTCAAAGATGATAAAGTTCAACCTATGGAATTATTTTTATTATGACTTTGGAAATGAAACTAATAATCTAGCTAAGGTGAGAGATATGCTATTGGGATTAATGATAGAAAAAGAAAAAGGATGGATGAAGTTGTGGATAGAAGGAGACTCAAAAGTTATTATAGGAGCAACAAGGGTGGGGCAATTCAAAGTTGGAAAATAGAGTCCATCATTGACGTTTCTAAGTGTGTGATTGAAGGTTTTGAGGTTAGATTTTCTCATATTGGTAGGGAAGGAGACCAGGTTGTAGATTGAGCTACAAATTAGGGGTATTCCTTGAAATTAATGGTTGATCGTGAATGTCAAGTGTTGATGGAAAGATTTCCCTTTCGAGGACACAAGATTGGTACAAAATGATATCAAGGATAACCCTTCTAGTATGGGGTGAGATCATAATTTAAAGTAGAACTATAAGGTGGTTATTTTAATGTGTAGATGTTCCATTGTGTTGGGTAACAAGCTATCCACATGTGGGAGAAATTATGTGTACACTTTCAAACATCTTTTAGAAAGTTTTTTCTCTAGTTTTTTCATGATTCTTTGATCTAAACTAGATTTTACTTTAAAAATATATTTTAAATTAGAAATAACACTTTTAAAATAGATAAAATTTTATTAAATTTTATAACTTTTTTTTTTTATAAATATTTATATATTATAATTTAATAGTTAATATATACATTAAAGTTAGTTATATGTACATAGGCCACAAGGCCTTTGAAAAATTTTAATTTCATCTATTTCTTAATTTTTATTTAAAGTTTTAAAAACATAAATTTTATTTTTATATGAGATTTAACTAATAAATTTTCAAATAAAATTTTATTTAATATGAAATGATTTAATTTAAATTTATATATGGTTTTGTTATTTATTTATTCATTTAATATATAAGATTAATCTATATGTTTTAAATAATAAGATTTTAATTATAACATTCATTTAATTAAATGATTATTATTAAAATAATTTAATATACTTAAAAAGAAACTAAAAAAATAAAAGTAAGTTTAATTAAGTCATTTATATTTCATAAATTTATTAATCATTATTTAATTTAGATATTTATATTACAAATATGGAAGTTGAATTAAATAAATAAACAAAGAGAAGCTTTTAAATAATATTTAATGTATATGCAAAAAATATGACTTATTTATTTTGTTTTTATAAATTAATATTTGAATAAATAAAATTTTGTTTGATAGACATAATGAGGATTTCTTTCCTTTAAGAATTTAGTTTGTATAATTAAGAAAATTTAATTGATAAAATTTTATAAAATATTAATATAAAAAGTATTTAAAATGAAGCTTACTAATGAATTTAAAACTTAATTATATTTTGAAAAAATAATAATAGAATTAAATTAGATAAACTATATATGTTTTTTTTATGCGTTAACACTTTTGATTGGGGCTATGAACTAGTGAGGCCACAAATGTGGGGCCTTGTCCCTAGAATGAACACAAATGAACCATAGAACATTATCACCCAAACACCTACCCTACAAAATAACTGTCAAATCCAATGTTAGAAAACTCATAAATGAGATTCCAAAAAAACAACTACCAAATTACATAATATATACACATTTGGAGTGGGGACAAAGTGGCATGTTGAAATTTACCTCATTCTTCTTTCTTTTCCTTTGCACTATGGTCCAATTTTCCCTTGGAGTGCCAACACTTGCTTCCTCTTCTATTTTCTTCAAGGGTATTTGCTCTCCCTCAAGATCTACATTATCTCTGAACACTCTACCTAGGTCAGACCCTCTCCCTCTGACTTAGAACTCTTTGCGGCCTTAATGTTACCCCTCTCCACAAGATGAGGTTCAATTGTGGCCCTTGGTTTTGCAAGACTTGATTTCTCCTTGTTAATGTTTCTGTCGTTGCTTTCCTTTGGGGCAACGCTATGGGATTTACCATTCTAGTTTGGGACCTCTTTTTCCACCTAATAATGGTGAGGGGAGGCATCCTTCCACCAAATGACCTAGTTTTTAATTGTATGCTTTGGACATTGAGTAGTAATATGTCCAGTATTAAAAAATTTTCGACAATGAAAGGGAAACCCTTCATACTTAATCAACTGTGAGATCTATGTCGGTAAATTTTTTGTAATATCCATCTCCACTAGAATACGGGAAAAGGTTGTGCATATAATTTTAAAGATCTCTTATCCACCCCCAAAAACTTCCCTAGTGAATTTCCTAGAGCTTCAAAACAAGAGTCAAACTAGAAGTGTAAAGGAAGATTCAAGAGTCTTACCCAAATTGGGGTTGCATCAAAAGATTCTACATCTAGATTGAGGGACTTGGGTGTCATGGTTTTAACATTAGAAAATACTACTCATAGCTCCATTAATAGTCACATAAAATTGTATATTTGTCTCAAATGTTATCAAAATCCAACATAAAGAAACCTCATGTACATGGATATATCTGGATATCCCCATCCAAAATGGGGTGTCATGTATCCGAAATCCATTGATGTAATATTAAAAGACTCATTCTAAACCTTTGAAACATCCCAACCAATGCAAACTCCATGAACTTCTCTTCATTTTCCACTATTTCATGTCTAATCTCATCACCCAATTCCACTATTGGAGGAAAGGCAGCACAATGGAGGGGCTAGATAGGTGACTCATTCGTAACCCAAGTAACAAGATTCTCTAGTTGCACCAGGTCTACAAATTTTGGCACCCAGAGGATGGTTGGCAGTCTAAGAAAAAGCATCGCCATTATTCACGGTGAAGGAAAGGTCCTCCTTTGAATCTATTGCATTCCACTTTGCATTATAGTGCAGTCTTTGTCAATCATTATTTATGGTCTGTGTAGCCTAATTCAAGTCTTTTCACACCTCATATCACCCATTAACAACCCATTACCCAACTCCATTCAAGCAAGCCCTAGTTACAACATCTGGATCATCCTTCAAGGGCGACATTGATGAAGAAGGGCAAAAGCTTGACTACACATATGCAATTTTACCATTATATTATATTATTGATAAACTATATTTGTTGAATCATAGGAATTTTTTAATTTTCTATTTTCACTTTTAAATGGTTTCTTTAAAATTTTAATAGAAAATTAAATATTTTAATATTTTTTATTTACAAATATTAGTTTTAATATTTAAAATATTTGATACATTAAGTAGCTTTTTTGAATATCGAATTTCAAGACTTAAATTGAATGTGAAAATTTTAATTTATTAGCTTAAGTTAATCTTCTAACTTCTAAAATTATTCATTTTTAAGTTAATTTGATTAGAGTATTACTTTATGTTACAAAAGTAGAGTTCATCCCATAGTGTGATGGTTAAGTGGTAGCACTTTTGTTGTGGTCACTAGGGTTCAAGTTTCTTCTAGGCTATTGTGATTGCAAGCATTATCCCTTCATTGATCCAATGTGCTCATAGGCTTGACTTTGTGCTTGTAGGCTTGACCCACAATATTGAGGTTGTTGATGGCGTTCATGCCTGAGGCCCATTCCCTTGCTGGGTTGGTGTGCTCATGGGTCATGTACCTTTGCATGATCGATACTTGTATTCATGCCGAGAAAGAGGTCACCCAATTGTGGCCTCCATGTAGGCTCATACCAAGCTAAAAATTCCTAATGTAACTGATCAAAACAATTATTTTACAAAAGTAATTACTATTTATATCCAAGTAATGAGTGATAGTTTATTTATTTTGAAAATTAAAATTTAGTATCAAAATTTCTTTTCATAGATTAGTAAACCTTAAATAAGACATAAAACAAAAATTAGTAGCATTCGGTATCAACAGTGCTTCTGACTCATATTTATGGGTAATGTCGTCGGTATTTGAGCTACTATATTTATAGCCTAAAGTAGTTGCAAGAGTGGAATCTATTGCATCGTCCCCATAAATCACCAGAAAGAAATAAGGGACATCGTGTTATTTAAAATCTAAGGGATCACAAACTAAAAAACTAAGTTCATATGAACCAAAATACATTAGAATAAACTTAAAAAACCATCATAAAGTTTCATAATTTTTTTAAAAAAAGGGATTATGAATTTGATAGGGCTATCACTACATGGATTCAAGGGTGATGCTTTTATTTTTAAAATAGGACTAAGAATTATATATAAGTAGAAAACAAGTGATGGTCATGGAGGTTAATTATTTTTAATTTAGATGCTTCCCCTTGTGGGTAGTAGTTGTAGAAGAACTATCTAGGAAAAAGGGCCCTAGAAAAGGTTGGATACTCACATAAATTATTCACATTAAACACAACTTAGAAAATATAATTACATATATATTAAGTCTTGATCTCATTTTGAAGCATTGTATATAGACGATCTAGAAAACAAAGGATGTTCCTAGTATGCATGCATTCAAAGATAAGGTTTAGGGATTTGTTCACACTATAAAATTTCCTAGGGATTTAATGCATATCCTAAAAGACAAATTCATTTAAGCTAAAACCCTAAACCCTAAGTATTGGTGAATGATCTGTAACTTTATCTTTTAACTTTACAGTGGCTTGTCTAGCACATTGTTAGATTTTAAGTTGTGTCCCATGTCAATGACATTGTTTGTTTTACTAACCCCTTTATCTTAGCGATCTATAGAGCATATTAATTACGATCCTTTGAAAATTAATTTTAAGTCTCATGTGAGTGCACTTGAATAGTGGTCCCTTCCTTTTCCCACTTGGAATCCACATGTATGAATCCTATTACAACATATCTATCCTTTATAGAATATCTTCATAATTTGTGAGCCCTTTAAAGTTGCACTCATATATTATGTTGCCATGTGGATCCCACTATATACTATCCTTCTCAATTTTATCTTGCTTGTGGATCCTATGAATTTTTGAGGTGTTTTCATCCTATTAATAGTGCCTAAATTTTTTGTAGTGCAAGTTATAAATGGTTGAGCTCATTAAATTCACGTTCATGCTTTATACCGTCATGCGTTAATCCTGGTGACTTGTGCTAGCCTCATAAATAAAAGTTACATCATTTATAAATGGAAAGTTATTATTGGTAGCATATTCTTTCACTTTAGTGCAACTTCTCAAGGAAGAAAAGATCAAACATGCGTTAAAACACTATAATGACACAACATCTACTAAGTGTGGGCTTGGGTAAAAGGTTATAGGAATTATAGAATGTTGACAAGAGTGATAAGGCACCATATGGCATGTCCTCATTGCAACAAATTTTCCCTTCATAGCAAAAGTTCTTGATATGTACACTAGACTCAAAGTTATGCTCTCATGCTCTAGCAACATGTGGATTTGACTATTCCATCTTTAACCTAGTATTCAAGCTTTCAAATCCCATACTTTGGTGATGCATGGCGAGTTCTTATTGGAGCACATATCTCTTTCATATTGTAGGATCATTTTTAAAGTAAAATTTGAGCTCATGATATTGTGCTTAGGTGCCATTTGTTCTACTCTAATTCAACAATCTTTTGCCTAGTCCGTTGGGGCGACCTCCTTCCAAGTGGCAACTGATTACAATGCAAAGCTCCTTCATAGTGTAAGTTTTTTGTGCCTATTATTTTGAATTTATGCTCTTGCACTTGGTTGTCACATATTATCCTCAAGGTGACATGGTTTGACATGGATTTTTCGTTAGCAGGCTTGCATTGTTTGTGGTGGGCCTATTCCTCAATGATTCAAAGGTCAAATCAACAAATTCCCCCCAAGTGTGTTTAGTAATGGTTATCTGATTTTCCAATTATTTATATGGATATCCTTATTAAGTACTTTGGATCTTTCCCTAGTGTTTTCTTCATTGTAGGAATGTTATTGATTGAAAACAATGCAAATATATTATGTGGTATAATGTCTAGAAAGACTTCTAGAGGCCCTTCATAACATCAAATAAGAAAAGTCGAAGTTTTGAAAGGATAGAGAAGGCTATGGAAATGAGTTTAAGAATATAAATTTGATGACAAAGACTATTCAAAATATTTGTAAGTATGATAGTCTTTCTAAAGGTTTAAAACCTTGAGAACCCTAATAGAGATTGAAGAAATAACAGTGAGTAGCTATACATGCATGAACAAACAGTAGAGACAAAGAAAACATATTCCATGTGCACATTCAAGAAGGTTGTGATAGTCATTAGATTTAAGTGGTAAAGGTTGCTATGTATGGCAGTAAAATATAAGATAGTCAGTGGCCTTAATGATAGTTTATTTAAAATTATTGCATGGAGGTCTATCACTCATTCCATCGCAAGGGGAAATCTAGTACATTAAGGTTGACAGAGCTAGCACCATATAGAGGATAGTCAACTCAATGAAAATGACTCACATGAGAAATAAGAGTAGTCACTAATGGACAATGGTATTAGGGTGACATGGGTTTGTTAATCATGTACATACATGGTAGTATCCTATGAACATTTACAAATATGATGGACCATAGACACAACAAGCCATGACCTTAGATGTTTCCATGTCAATAATGTTTCACATTAGAATAGATAGTGCAAGAGTATTATGGATAGAGACATGGTGGAGACTATGGGTTTCATATGAACTTACCATAGTGACATAATTTGTATCATCAGAATGATAGTCAACAAGGTTGCAAAACTATGCTAGTCGGGAGAAGCATTATGGGTATTAGTCAAGTATTGGTAATAGTTTGTGTTTCTTATTGATTAATTTATGAAGACTATGATGTGGTTTGAGAAAAGGCAGGTATCTTCACAAACTTCAAATATATAGAGACACTTGATTATCATGATATCCAAACACTTTGTTATGGAAAAAGACTGAACATAGATGGTGTAGTATAAGGTACAAGAACACAGTGATAGAGGGAAAGGTTGTCAAGGATAGTCAAAAATGAAATGAGGAGTGAGCAACTCAAGAGGATAGAACAATGTTTCTGAAGGAATAAGGATATTCACAAATAAAGTGACAGTGTTAAATAATTGTGAGGCTTAAAGAGGGCAGTCATCACATAAAAGGCATTCAAAATTCTAAGTAATAAGAGTAGCACATCTCAAAGTTCCCAAAGATAATGGACAAGCTAGGTGATAATCATAAAAAAGAAAAGGAACTTATGAGAAAATGTCAAAGATATAATGTAAAAGAATTGTAGGAAAGAGAAGCCTCAAAAAGTAGGACCTAACATTGAATGAAAATTTCATACAGACTTTTATCATTTTTCACTGTGAAACACAAAGAGGGCAGTGATCTGGTGTAGAAGCACCTCCTGGATTTCATGTCACCATGAGGCATGCTTGAGTTCTTGGATTAGGTTAGGTAATTTTTTGTTGTAATAAGGTCCAATGGACCATTTCAAATATGTTTTGAGTCATATTTTGGTCATAGGGTCCTAGTTTATCTATTTGGTGTCAAATTGTCACATTTTGTCATATTTGCAAAAAGTAGAAAAATTGCATGTAAAAGAATATGAAGGGTCAAATTCATATGAGAAGTATATTTTTGAGTTTTTAAGTTCATATTAGACCATATTAAATTTAATTTGAGTCCTAGGAGGGTTAATGTGTCAAAAAGTGCAAATCTTGTAAAATTTCCAAAAGTTGTCATGGCAAAATTGTGAAAGCTGCAAAATAGAGAAGTTGAAGATTCAAGGGGTATTAGGAGTTTGGTGGTGGTTTGTAATTGATCAAAACAAGATTTAAAAGCTTTAAAATACTTGGTATGGTCGACCACAAGGTTGGTGGTTGTTTGGGTACAAATTGGAATCAAGAAACTCATTGTTTTCTTGCAAAATATGACTGTAATTTGTGTTGTACGGCCATAAATGGGATGGTACGGACTTGAAACTCACATGGTTGGAAATATAATTTAGTTTCAAATTTTTTTTATTTTTTTCCATCAAATTTTGAAAAGGTCGTTTGAGTGGTCTAATGGTCGAATCTTCCTAGCAGCCCTGTTCAAAAATTAAGGTTCCAGTTTTGAAGAAAAATTCATATCTCCTCTTTCCACCGTTGAAATCTCTTAAATTTTTGTAAGGTCCTAGTTTATCTTTTAAACCTTTTTAACATAATTTTTTATCAGTTCCAAACCACCAACCAACTCCTAATACCACTTGACTCTTCAACTTTTCTATTTTACAACTTTCACAATTTCGCCATGACAACTTTTGGCAATTTTACAAGATTTGCACTTTTTGACACATTAACCCTCCTAGGAATCAAATTAAATTAAATATGGTCTAATATGACCTTACAACCTCAAACATATACTTCTCATATGAAATTGACCCTTCATATTCTTTTACATGCAATTTTTCAACCTTTTGCAAATATGACAAAATGTGAAAATTTGACACCAAATAGATAAACTACGACCCTATGACCAAAATAGGACTCAAAAAATATTTGAAATGGTCCATTGGACCTTATTACAACACAAAATTACCTAACCTAATCCAAGAACTCAGGCATGCCTCATGGTGGCATGAAATCCAAGAGTTGCTCCTGCACCATGATCATATAAGTCAAAGGACAATATTGATGATAGTGTTTTGTGGGTAGTGATAAGAAACAAGAAGCAATGATAGTTAATGAAGGATATTCACCTATTTTATTTCAAAAAATTGAATTAAAATCTCCAGTAGAAGGATTGTATGTATTTAAATACTATGTCAAAGTCTTAAGCTAGTAATTCTAGTTCACTAAGGAAAGTTTTAGTCCATGAATATTATAAGAGGGTCGTTCTTATGTAAGTGGCAATCTACATGTCAAGATATGATAGTCACAAGAAATAGTTAAGAGGATAGTCACCATGATATGATAGTTTGAGAAGAGGGAACAATTCCCTTTGATAGCCATTCAACTAAATCTCAAAGGTCATCAAAACCTTAGGAAGGACATAAAAATGAGTGTTGAAACCAATGCATTAGCTAAAACAAGTACTAAGAAAACAAAGTAAATAATGAATTTGGATTCTTAATACCAAATTTCTAGATTATGTTCTACATCTATTTCTAAAAGATTCTGAATTTTCATCTTTTGTAGTGTGGTCTAGAATGTCTATTTGGAGTGTGTCATCTTTTGACATCAACATGGAGACACTTGGTTATACTTCAGAGACATCACACATTATCTTTCTTCCTCATTTTCCTTTCATTATTGAGCATCTACCATCATTGTAGGAGACTCTACATTGAAGGGGGGCTACATAGTCTCTATTCTTCTTTCTTATGGGGGTCTTTTTTCTCACATGGGTTTTTTCCCTTCTCATTCTTTAGTGAGAGATTTTTATTTTTATCTTTCTTTTGGGGAGGAGTTTTGTCCCATTGGGTTTTCTCATTTTTTGTTTGTGAGAGATTGTGTTTATAAATGGATATCCAACATGGCTTGTAGCTAGGAACCATCCTTGAATCATTTGTATTGGTTTGTTTCTCCCTAAGTTACACTTACTGGGGGTGTTGGTGTGAATTAGGTATCTTACCTAACTAGTTAACCTAGTATGTCCTATTCACATGCTAAGTTGATCCATATACCCATACTATAATAAAGCCTTCAATTTTGAAGTTCTTATAGCCAAACACAAGGTTAAGTGAGTCCTGTATGATAATGTAGAATGGGAATCTAAGGGCACTGTATTTCTTCCTGTATAAGTGGTTTAGCATTGCAATCTACTACATGTCAAGTTATTGATATTGACCTCCCATATAACCTCCTCCTTGGCTGCCCGTGGCTACACACTATGCAATTAATTCCATCCACTTATCATCAATGTGTTAAATTCTCTCATAACAACATTGAAGTTACCATCTATACCAATCCCTATCTTTTTGAGTACTATCAAACTATGGAAACATCTTATCAACAATTTCATCATTGTCTAAGTACTAATGTTGTTACTTCCAGCACAACTAAAGTTTCATCTTACATCAATCCAAATACATTATCATCTTCATCCACCTCATCTACCATCCCCAATCTCATACTCCCCAAGTTTAAGATCACTCACAAATGTTGGAGATAATATGAGTTGCAGTATTCCTTTCACATTGACACAATGCCTCTCTCTCCTTGCTCATATGGTCAGCCCACCAAACAAGAGAATCAAAAAGCACAAAACACCAAAGAATATGAAATCACTATATTTTCATCCTCATGCACACTAGAAGAGCTTGACCAAGATGTTAATACTTGGTTTTACAAGGATGAATTTAATACAAATAATACTCTTCTTGACTACCTATGGAAAGAATATCCTATCTATTTTACATCAAACAAAAAATGAATTACAAGGGAAAAGGATTGGGAATTAATGAACAAGGAATTATATAATCAATCAATCCTCCAGTTAAATCATATGGAAAAGGTCTTGGGTACATACCTCCATAAGAACAACCCACAAAACCATCAAATTCCCCAACATGACGAGACTATTTCTGACATTATGGATAATATTGTTTATAGTGGAATCATTATAATCTCATTTTATGACTTGGATATATATTCCCACTCTTCACCGATAACACCATCTTTACCATTGACCTTCCACTCTATTATCTTGAACTTATAGATTGGGACCAACAAGGCTCCATACCTCTTGAAGTGTTCCAAAATGATGAGGCATTCATTGAGTTAATGGAACTCATACAAGACAACTTACCTCTAGGTGATGATAATTAAATCTTTGTCTATGAATTGAAAAATGATGCATACTTTGGGGAAGATGAGTTCCTTAGTTTCAAAATTAAAAGTAAAAAAAGCAACAAAATGTCCCCTAGTGAAAACCTCTATGAGACACCATTGAATCTATAAAAAGTCAAAATAAAGGATGTACCTCCTAGTGAAAACCTATATGAGACACTAGAATATGAGGAATTCAAGCTCCCCCTCATGGATCCACAAGGACTAGAAATATCTACATTTGTGATTGAAGAAACCCAAGAAATCAATTTGGACACAAATGAAAAACTAAAAAAATACATAAATGGTGTCCATCCTCTCATCTAAACAAGAGAAAACTATCACAACTATCCTACATAAGACATCTAATAACTTCACATGGTCCTATTCTAACATGCTTGGATTAGATCCATCTTTGTTGGTCCATCATCTAATGGTGCACCCTAATGCAAATCAAGGTCAAGAAAAACTAAGGAAGATGCACCCCCAAATCACTCCCTTGGTTGAATCAAAGCTATTTAAAGATTCTTGAAGTAGGCTTCTTTTGTCTAATATATTATCCAAAATGGGTATCTAACATTATGCAAGTTTTCAAAGTCACTAGGGGAATTTTTATTTACACTGACTTTAGAGACCTTAATAACGCTTGCCCAAAGGATGAATTCTCATTTCCTAATATTGACACCATTGTAGATCTTACAATTAGACATGCAATGTTATTCATTATAGATAGGTTTTAGGATATAATCATATCCATATAACCATAGATGATCAACACAAGATATTTTTGATCACACCATGGGGAACCTTTTGTTACTAGGTTATGCCCTTTAGTCTAAAAAATACATGAGCTAAATATTAGAGACCTGTGATAGTAATATTTCATGATCTCCTTCACATCATCATGAAGGATTATGAGGATGACCTCCTAAGTAAATATAAGTCAAGATAAGATTATCCTCAAGTCCTTGAGTGTATCTTTGATCTCTTAGCTCAATATCAATTATCTCTTAATGCAAAGAAGCATTTTTTTGATGTTACTGTAGGAAATTTATTGGGATTCATTTTCTCACAAAGAGGAATAGAGGTTATCTAGAAAATTTAATGACCATAATAAAAATGCTACCACCTAAGACACTTAAGAAACTATGTAGCCTTCAAAGCAAGATCTAGGCAATTTGACAATTTATAGCTCATATTGCAAACAAGTGTTAATTGTTTTCTCACCTATTCTAAAAGAACATAGTCTTCTAGTGGGACCACACTTGTCAACATTTTTTTTTTTAAATCACATAATATATAGCATCACCACCTTTGTTTATGCCTCCTATTCTAGGAAATACCTTGTCATTATATATCTCCATGATATGATTAGCATTATGGGAACTTCTAGCATGACATGATGAAAATGGAAAGGGTCATATTCTACATCAATTTCACTTTCATTGGCCATGAGCTTAACTACACTTCCATGGAGAAAGCATGTCTAGCTATTGTTTTTAATTCACAAAAGCTATGACATTATATGCTTAATCATCAAACCAAGCACATTTCCAGGGTTGATCCACTCAAGTATTTTCTATCAAGAGAATCTCTTACAAGGTGAATAGATAAGTGGGTCATGATCCTTAGTGAATTTGACATTGAATACATGGATAAAAAATTCAACAAATGGTAGGTTGTTGTAGATCAATTAACAAAGGCTACCCTAAAATAGACACGTCATTTGATAGTATATTTTCTTGATGAGTCCATAGTCAAGGTTCATGATACACCACTATGGAAGCTTTATGTTGACTATTCTTATACATACTATGATTTTGGATCAAGCATTATTTTGTTATCCCATAACATGACCTTATACAAAAGTCTTTAATGCTAGCATTCCCATGTACCAATAACATGGAAAAGTATGAGGCCTTGATAACAAGAATAATAATGGTCATTAAATGGAATATCACAAAATTACAAGCCTATGGAGATTATTAGCTAGTAATCAAATAGGTTAATAATGAGTACCGAGCAAAAGAAAACAAGCTCCTCTCTTACAAGTGAATGATAGATAGCTTCAACTAGTACTTCATGCATATCCATTTTGAATAATTTCCTCGCCTCAATAAAAAATCAAAAAATTCCATGGCCATCATAAGATCTTTGTTATAAATTCCACAAGATAGTTAAATAACATGAGTTTCTCGTGGAATAACTCCTAACCCTAGCATATGATGTACCTAATTCCAAGCTAATATGCAAAATTGTTGGTCTTGAGTCTCCTTGGTACCATTATATAAACAACTATCTTCATGATCAATCCTTTACCACCTAACCTCACCCGCAACTAACACAAATATTTCATCAAACATGCATTATGTTACACCATCCTTGGAGATACACTTTATCATCGAGACTATAATGGTTCCTTATTTGATTTTTAAAGATGATATAAAAAAATCTCGCATTATAGGAAGAACATGATAGTATTTGTGGGGCACATACTAGTGGTATGGTATTGGCTAAAAATATTCTCAAAATAGGATACTATTGGCTTGCAATGGAGCAACATGCATGTCAATATGTCAAATGGTGCCTTGTATGTCAACAACATGGAGACCTCATCCACGCACCCTCTCAAGGATTTCAGCCTCTTATTAATGAATGGAACTTTTCTTAATGGAGCCTTAATTTAGTTAGAAAGATTTATCCCTCATCCTCCAATGGTCATAAATACATAATTATTTCCATAGAGTATTCTATGAAGTGGGTTGAAGCCATTCCCCTCACATTTACTATTGGAACCCAAATATCCAAGTTCATTCTCTACCATATTAATTTTTGTTATAGTATCTCATCTACCATTATCACTAACAATGGAAAACCATTTAAGAATCATGAAGTTCACACCCTACGCAATATTACCACGTCCAACATCATTGGTCTACCCCTAATACCCTCAAGGTAACAACTTATCTAAGGCAACTAATAAAACCTTGCTAAAAACCCTTAATCGAATTGTCAATAGCATTGATCGTGACTCATTCCTTCCCTTTGGGAATATTGCACCAATATTCACAAACCTATGAGCACCAACCCATATTCCCTTGTCTATAGCACTAAATCCATATTGATGATTGAAGTTGAAATCCCATCATTATACATATCCCTAAATTGCATGTGTTAGGAAAAAATGCATCATAACCAAAAATCTTAATCCATTTCCTACAAACTCCATGAAAGATAAACATGCGTGAAAGTAACGATAATGCATAGATAAAATAGACAAAACACAAAATAACACAAGATATACCCTAGGAAAACCCTCAAGAGGGAAACACTCAACCTCCATAAGCATCCATACTCCATCTATTTTTCAGCAATAAAAAAACATAAGAGTTACAATGAATACCTTTGAAGCACCAAGCCTCTCCAATGCATCCTCATGTGTCTAAGCATGAATCCACACATCCGATGCTATGCTTCATCTATGCACTCCTTAGAAAGACTCAATAATGATAGCCAACTCACCCAACCATCCTTAACCACTAAACATGCGCTTGCTTTTATAAATACAAGCTCACACAAATACAACCAATTGGTAAGATAAAACCATGTACTACAAAACCATGTGAATAAAAAACCTCTAATCCCTCATTTAATATTGGGTACTAATTTTTCACTTTATTTAATGGTTCCCTAGTCTTAAATTATTATCCCACATCCCTCACATATTAAATAATAAAGCAATGTTATTGTACAACATAAAGTGGTCCCCAAATAATTACCTAGTGTGATTAACCACACCGCTTAGGTGCATCACAACTAAATAATTATTTAACAACAACATTATAATATAACATTTATGCAATGGTATATAAAACCATATCCCAGTATTCTTCCACTTGTATACATTGCATAAGGGATCAATCAATGAAATACATCATCATAGCCATACATGTAACCACATGAATCTCCAACATGCTCTCGTGCTCCATCAAGATCCTTGCAATAAAATCAAAGTGGCCACCATATCAAACAAAAATCTCATCCTCCAATGTATACCACCTATGCAAGAAAATGAACATGTCAAGGTGAAGATGCACCAATCCAAGAACACAAGAATAAAATCCAAGTGATAACAAAGGCTCCAAATAAGCTACTATTAAATGTAAAAAACCCACATGATCAGAAATAACATCCAAAACACATGCTAATACATTCAACCATCCATACCTCCTACGTATAAACAACATCAGTAAACTCATGCCAACAACATATGCAAGTCATAAACTGCAATCACAAGCTCCCTGTATCAAACCTATCAATGAAGAACATGCATATCTAGGAACTCCCATTGCATCGGTAATGTCAAATATTATTAATTCTATCAATCAACACTATATCAAGGTGTGATAAATGATAAAAATATGGCATACAAAGGATAATAACAATGATCTACACATCCAACCCAAATATCTACATAATCTCTCACAACATGTTGCCACCATCCTCCCAAATCATATGAACATCAACCTCCAAGAAGGAACAATAGAATGAAGAGAGAAAACCTATAAACCATAAAATGTCCTACCAACACCTCAAAAGTGCAACGCTATGTCAAGTACGATCTCCTAACAAACCCAAATGAAAAGCCTCAACAACACCCAAAATAACATTTAATCTCTTAGATCAAACACAACATATGAATCATGTAAATACCAACATGGATGTAAAACCAAGAAGATCAAACTCAAAGTACCTATTCCCAAAACAAGAAATCAGGCCAATAACCATCTCCTACACTCCTCATCAATTAATGATAACATAAACTCAAATGCACAAGGAGATAGCCATGCCAAACATCTCTCAAAATGAATCATACAAAACTAACTATCCATAACTCAAGATCCATATCTATGAAAGATAAAGCAATATAAACTCATGCTAATCAATCCTCAAATTAGTCTCCAAAATCAATCACCATGACTCAACTCATTCCCATGATAAATCAAAGCACAAAACATAACACATCTGAAAGAAATATTGGGAAAATACCTCTCAAATGATGAACTTCCAAGTAGACCAAGAGTTGGGGAATGAGAATGCTCCTCCAAGATAACCAAGTCATCATGAATCACTCCAAGAACAATATCCTCTATAGGTCCATCATGAACTCGCATCCATACCCAGGTGAAAGATCCATAGTCTTCCTACTGAAACCTCCAAAGATTAATCGTATCAAGCAAATGTCTCTAATCACAAGAGAAATCCAACCTCACCCACATCTCCAAATATACATGAGAACTTGAAACCAATCAATCCATGCCAAGCTCTAATGTAGTCAATACCAAGAGAACCTACAAGATCAATGTCAAATCTTCAACTACAGAATCAAATACCTATTAAGTCATCCTTGATCTAACCATCTCTTCCTAGGAGATTACATGCACCAATGCATACATCCTAGTCTCAAGAGAATCATGTATCATGTGAAACCTCTAAACTGGTATCAAGAGTAAACCATGATACCATACCAACCACAATTTAAACCAAGAACCACATCTCCAATCACATGAAAATAACCATCTCCTCCATGAAGATCACCTAGGTCCACACATACTCAACTGCAATCCCAAAAACTCTAGAGAACAAGTGAAACCAAGATCTCCAAGCCAAGAAGATACAATTGCCATCAAACCATTGAGAGCCAATCCTACACCACCAAGTCATCATTATCACAAGCTCCTAATGAAAGTATATAACCAATGAATGTAATCAAGCTATCATGACATCATGATCAAACCACATGCTACATGTCCTAATCACTGACTAATCATGTACTCTAAGTATCCAACCTCTCATCCCAAAGCAACATACCAAATGACCATGGACAAGGCCAACTAACAAAATCTACATCAACACTTAATCAATCTCATGAATATAGACAGTCCACATCGATTCATCACATTGCAAGCAAATACGTAGCTAATCCATAAACTTTCATAACTCAGAGGTCCCAAACAATGAAGCATACAAACTCATCATCACATTAGTAACACACATTGAAATATCAAAGAAGATAATCAAGACTCAAACACCAAATCAACCATAGATCTAATTTTCCAAACATGTCCACAAATGAGTAACCATAGTTAAAGAACCGAATAAGCATTGAAGAGATAAGAACAACCTCTTAACACTAAGTCAAATCACCACCAAACAAACACATACATGATCATGTCATGTCAATGCTCAAATGTACCTACATATCCATGACACCAAAATCATAGCCAACATTGTACCTACACTCAACTATCACCCATGTGAGACTCCAGGCCTCCACTAGTGTCAAATCATATCCTCAAAACTAAAGACAACATGTGTACCTATCACCATCAAAGTCTAACTCTGAAAAAACACCTGTAAACCTAAACCATGAAGCATCAAATTGATAATTAACTATACCATCATAAATATCATATAAAACATGTACTCCCACGAGGTTTTTCCTCTTGACTCATTCAAATGCTCACACAATCACATCTCAAATCTCAGGTAGGTCTACAAGTGATCAAACAAGTACCATACATTCCATGCACCACAAATTGATAATATAATTAACTAATCCACTATGTAGTATGTTGTGCATGCTATCCAATGCCTATTTGAAAAAAATAAGTCTAATTTCGCTATATAAAAAACTCTTTGGTGGGCCCCACTCCAAAATAAAAAGAATATTTACTTTTTAAAATGGCATTTTTATTTAATATTTTAGAATTAAAACATTGGGGTGGGCGGTTTAGAAGTCATTTAATTTAGATTTCATAAGTGTAAATTTTAGGCTATTTTAATTGTGAAATGATTCAAAGTCTTAAACCTTTTAAAAGGGCCAACAAATTTTAGCCAAAGGCTTTTATAGGCGGTTAGGACAAGTCATGGGTTGAAACACATGTGCACTTACAGAGAATACACTTGCAACGTGATAGAGGCTACAGGGGCGGGCATGGGTCTACGGACCCCATGCCCCCCACTAATTTTTTTAAATGATATTCTAATAAAAAACTATGCAGGTTTTTTTTTTCAATTTAAAAATATTTTGTAGGATTTTAATAATTTTTAATAGGTCAATGCATTTATTTTTATTTTCTAATATTTTTACCTTCATAGACGTTGTATGATCGTACGATTGTACAACAGGGTGTGAACGTAAAAAATGTCTATTTCTTCAACTTCTCCAAAATAGGGAAAATTTTATGTCATTTTCAGTTTCTCAGCCATCTTGGATCCAATTGTGAGTTCCATTTTGTCTCAAGAGGTCATCTACAAAAAAAATTCTATATAACCCTCATATGAAAGCACAATCCTAGAAACCCTTTTGACCCATATTTTGCATGCTTCAAATCTACAATAATGGGTAAAGCCACAAAAGTGGTTTACAATTCTAGTGAGGAAGGAAAAGTTGAAAAAAATGACCCCATGCAAAAAAAATTAGTTTTTGGGGTTCAAACGAACTTATTGGTTCAAGCAAACCAAAAGAGGGTTCACTAGAACCCTGGTTCGAGCAAACACATTAAATGCAAGGGCCCATTGTTCCCACAAAAACAAAAACAAATTTTTTTTTTGAAAGGGGGTTTGCTTGAACCCCCCTGGTTTGCCCGAAAGACCCTGGTTTGCCCGAACCATCCTTTTCCCACCTTCTCACTCTCTAGCACTAAAAAACTCCAGAATTTTTCCCTTCAAAGCTGGGGTTGAGGATGAAAATGGAGGAGATTGCACAAACCCAACTAGATGATGGTAGTCCTCAAAACGAGCTATCCAACAAATATAATTTTAATATGTTTTGGTTTTATTATGTATTTGTTTTGTTAGTTTTATTAAACATAGGTTTTTCACCGAAAATCAAGCTCTCTATTCTGCACATGTGGAAAAATAGCAGATTATCAAAAAAAATTGAAAAATATGAGTGCACCAGATATTGAATTCCTTAATCCAACAAAAATAAAATTGAATTTCGATACATACAAAAAAAATTACACATTATATACGGTTCGCCTATGTCTAAATTCTAATTGGTTTGACTTTGAAACTTGATTAAGGAAAAAAATTCAATAAAACACTATGAAACCAATTGAAAGCACTATATATAGTAGTTACACATCTAAATTAGAAAAAAATAGAATTTTATAATTCATGGAAAAAAATTATGCGTTATACGGAGCGTCACTCATTAAAAATGTTGTTTACTGGAAAAATCTAGTTTTCGAAGGAGATGGAAAAAGAAGTGCAATCTGATTCCAAAAAAATTGAATAAAATATATTTAGAATCTAAAGACAAAATTTCACAAATCACTAGTTTGCATCATCTTCAAATTTCTCACGGTTTAGCCACTATAGGTGCCTGAAAGTGAAGATTTAGTTAGAAAAAATTATTTCAATGTCCAATTTGGCTAGAAATTGTAAACCATATTGTAGGATCGCCCTAACCCCCAGAAATATTAATAGCCAAAACTCCAAATTTGCATAAAAACACCTACAGCGTGTGTTTCATATCTTGTAATGTTTCAGATTTAGCATTCATGTCCATAGATTCAACTTTGCACCAAATCTACTCAAACAAGGGTTATAACCAAAAAGATGAAAGCTCACACCTCTCATCAACCGTTATAGCTCTGATACCACTTGTTAGGAAATAATGCATCATAACCCAAAATATTAATCCATTTCCTACATAACTCCATCAAAGATAAACATGCAAGCAAGTAACCATAATGCATAGATCAAATAGAAAAACCACAAAATAACACAAGATATACTCTAGGAAAACCCTCAAGAGGAAAAAACTCAACCTCCAGAAGCATCCATACTCCATCTATTATTCAGCAATAAAGCAATACAAGAGTTACAATGAATACCTCTAAAGCATCAAGCCTCTCCAATATATCCTCATGTGTCCAAGCATGAATCCACACATCTCATGTCATGCTTCACATATGCACTCCTTAGAAAGACTCAATAATGATATCCCATTCACCCAACCAACCTTAACCACTAAAAATGTTCTTGCTTTTATAGATACAAGCTCACAAAAATACAACCAAGTGGTAATATAAAACTATGTACCACTAATCCTTCATTTAATATTGGGTGCTAAGTTTTCACTTTATTTAATGTTTCCCCAATATTAAATTATTATCTCACATCTCTAGCATATTAAATAACAAAAAAATATTACAATACAATATAAAATGGTCCCCAAATAATTACATGGTGTGATTAACCAAACCACCAAAGTGCATCACAACTAAATAATTATTTGATTACAACATTATAATATAACATTTTATGCAATGTTGTACAACACCATATCCCAACATGTACACACCTCCAATATATAGGAAAATAGACAAGCCAAAACCATAAATGGGTTCACTACAACAATGGATACCCAAAACTATCATATCATTTGGAAACCCCTTTCTCACCTTCAGTATCATCTTCCAATAATAGTAAATAATTCAATTTCACCTAGAAATCACATGGGCTCAATCAATGAGTCCACAAATAGAAATGTAATTGGAAAGGAATGTTTGACCCATAAATCTCCAATGGCTCAAATCTTGATTCTAGAACTCCATCTTAGAGTCCACTAACTCATGTAGGTCCCATCCATTATTATAAGATCCTCAACTTCTTCCTCTATTGCCTAGGAAAGAAAAAGTGCCATAAATAAATCCAAAGACAATTTTAACTACCAACATTGTGCTCCATCTCCCTCATGAATGCATATGTTAACTAATAGCAAGATTCTAGGAGAATCTAAATTATAAATTGTGTCTCCAATTATGCCTTAGGCTTCTAAATACACCTTCAAAGAGTGTTGGAGATACATAACATACACATAGGATTGCAAGGTAAATGTGACATTAATCCTAAGAGCCTCAACTTTTCCTAGACTACTTGAGTTCATGAATATTGCTCATGTTTTAGGGGAAAGTGGTGCATATGAAGTTTTCAATATTGAAATTGAGGGTAGCCTCTCAAGATATTTTCTTTGTTATGTTAAGGTTAATTGAATTGCTCCCATGTATTTTAGCTTTAAAGGAAAGAGGAAGGCTACCTACATATACTCAATTTCCTCTAAAAATCATCTTAATGTCCTCTAAAAATCCTCACAAGACCTTCAAGTTAATTTGACTTACCATGAGCATAAAATTGGACACCACCAAGTGTGGTTTGATGACTCATGATCCTAAAAGATCCCCCCATGATCTTATGTCCATTCTCCATAACTTGCCAAAATTGGGCAATACCCATACTCAAGAAATAGGGGGGGAGGGGGAGGTGGGATGTAGGGCTTAAATTTCATGGCCGTATACCTATATTTGAAGATTTCAACTGTAAAATTTGACTGTATATATATATATATATATAATAGAAACTTCTTCTATGCTTTAATAAAAGAATAGAAACTTCTTTTTTAAATGCAAACTTCTATTGTTGAAAAAACAAATCTCAAATTTTTTAGATTTTTTAAAAGATTCTAAATATTTTTTGAGTTTCTTTAATAGATTTTTTTTATAAAAACAACAATCTTCTCTTAAAACCATTTTTTTGTTTTACTAGTGCAAAATATTTCATTTTTCTCTTATTAATCTGGTTTTAGAGTTTAATTTTTGACTCCAAAGTGAAAAGAAAAAAGTCAGAAAAAGGGAAAGATTTTTTGCATTCTTACAACAAAAAAGAAAGAAGATTTGCAAAAAGTAAAGATATTTTGCTGCACAGTTACAACTTACAACAAAAAAGAAAACAATTTTATTGCACAGTAAGAAGAGCAAGATGATTTTCATTTTATTTCTTTTGTTCTTTTACAAAAATAATGATGTGCAAATCTTATATTAAAAATTTGTAATAGTTTACTACAGTAAAATAAAACATTGTAGATTTCTTTTATCAAACATTTTGGATCGCATTTAATTATAATTCATGAATTTTTTTTCCTTTTTTTTTGTTCTCATGCAACCACTACAACCCCCTGTTCTCTATATGGTTGTTAGTTTTATTTTTATTTTGTTATGGTTCATTTTTTATAAATTTAGGTAAATTTGAACAAATTATCTAAATCTTTCTTATTTTAAAAATATGTAGGGATTACAATTTGAAAATGTCTCAGAGAAAAAAAAAATCAGCCTTCTATCAAGCATTTTTTCCATGGTCAAGTACATCCAGAGTTGTAGCACCCAATGAATATCATAATTTTGATTTAAATGAAGACTTAGATATTTTGGGGTACACTTAAGAATATGTTGATGAATATCAAATAAGAGAAAATAATACATAGAAAAAAGAAAACTTGAAGTAAAATGAGAATTTTGTGAGGAATGGAAAATAAAGTTTAAGTAGCTGAAATGTACAATATATGAAGGAAAAAAAGGTTATGAAATACATATATTGTGAAACACATAATGCAGCTGGACCATGGGGAGCAAGGAATGGTTGCACTCATTTACAACATGATTCATTAGTTACTCATGCCAATTCAAACATTCATAAGATTTCACTAGCTAAATGGACATGTGGGAATGAAAAGAAAGAAAAACCTCAGAACATATAGCAAATGTTGATGACAATAACAAGGAAAGAGTCATCACAACTATGAAATTAGTTTTTTGGATGGTTCAAAAGGATTTACCCCTTTCAAAAGATGAATCACTTTGCTCTCTTGAAATGACATTATAGTTACCAAACATGCCAAAGAATAAGGACTACAATTCATACACAAAGCAAATGGCTGCAAATCAATTTATTTTTTCTATATCTAAGTATCTTGAAGAGGTACAAAATGCTAGAATGTTGGATAGTCCTTTTTTCTCTTTGATGTTGGATGAAATTATAGACCGCAGTTTAGAGAAGCATCTTATGGTCTATGCAACTTTTTTAGACTCAAAAGGGTTGGGGCAGCCAACTTCGCAAATTTTAAAGCTCATAAATGTTTGTGATAGAAAAGGAAAAAAAAATTATGATGCAACTAATGTTTTAAAGGAAGAAAGGGGGATTTCAAATACACACTTAATAGTTGTTTCCACAGATGGTGCTTCATCCATGGTTGGTAGTGAAAATGGGTTTGTTTCTTTTATGAAAATAGATGTTCCTAATCTTGTAGGTGTTTATTGCATTGCTCATCGTGAAGCTTTAGCTATGTCAGATGCTTCCAAAAAAAATATCTTGAATTGTTATTTGTTGAAAAATTAGAAAATAAGGTGTATTCTTGGGTACAAAATTCTACTAAAAGAAATAAGGAACTCATTTCTTTATAGGAATTCATGCAACTTGAAACTGTTCAAGCTCTTGAAATTCATGGAGTTAGATGGCTTTCAAGAGGACAAGTTATTGAAAGGCTTGTTGTATTGATGCCTCCTATATTGATTTTATGGAAAAATGAAAAGAGAGAGTCATGGTATGATAAGGCAAGAATATTTTCAGTTCAATTTTGTTTACACATGCTTGCAGATATAATGTTTATGTTGAACAAGCTTAATAGAAAATTTCAAGAAGAGTATGTTGATGTTACATCATTAGGGACATCTATTGATATTACTATAAACACTTTAAGCAAGTGGTTTATGAGAAGTGATACATTTGCTAATGGTACTTGGGTAAACCCACAAAAGTGGTTTACAATTCCAATGAGGAAGAAAAAGTTACAAAAAATAACCCCATGCAAAAAAAATTGGTTTTTGGGGGTTCAAACAAACTTTTGGTTTGAGTGAACCATCAAACCCCCCTTTGAGCAAACCCATTTAATGATGGCGCCCACCATTCCTGGAAAAAAGTCAAAAGTGAAAGCTTGTAGAAAGGGGGTTCACTTGAACCCTGGTTCGAGCAAACTAGGGTTTGAGCAAATCCCCCGGTTCACTCGAACCCCCCTTTTCCCCCCTTCTCCCTCTCAGGCACCAAAAAAGTCCAAAATTTTATGCTTCGAAGCTCAGGTTGAAGATGAAAATGGAGGACACTTCACAAACCCAACTGGATGATGGTAGTCCTCAGAACGAGCTATCCAACAAATATAATTTTAATATGTTTTGGTTTTAATATGTATTTGTTTTTTTAGTTTTATTAAACATAGGTTTTTCACCAAAAATCAAGCTCTCTGTTCTGCACATGGAAAAATAGTAGATTATAAAAAAAAATTGAAAAATATGAGTGCACCAGGTATTGAAGTCCTTGATCCAACAAAAAAAATGAATTTCAATACATAGAAAAAAAGTTATGCATTATACAGTCCGCTTATGTCTAAATTGTAATTGGTTTGACTTCAAAACTTGATTAAAGAAAAAATATTCAATAAAACACTATAAAACCAATTGGAAGCACTAGATATCATAGTTACAAATCTAAATTCAAAAAAATTATAATGTTATCCTTCATGGAAAAAAAGTTATACATTATACGGTGAGTGTCACTCAAAA
The DNA here is from genome assembly GCA_007258455.2 of Sequoia sempervirens. Taxonomy (NCBI): domain Eukaryota; kingdom Viridiplantae; phylum Streptophyta; class Pinopsida; order Cupressales; family Cupressaceae; genus Sequoia; species Sequoia sempervirens. The sequence continues at coordinate 208,932,660 of VDFB02000008.1, read as the reverse complement.
ATATTGTTTACTGAAAAAAACTAGTTTTCAAAGGAGATGGAAAAAGAAGTGCAATCTGATTCCAAAAATTTTGAAAAAATATATTTAGAATCTAAAAACAAAATTTCACAAATCACTAGTTTGTATCATCTTCAAATTCCTCACAGTTTAGCTGATATAGGTGCCCGAAAGTGAAGATTTAGTTAGAAAAAAATATTTCAATGTCCAGTTTGGCCAAAAATTGTAAACTACTATTGTGGGATCACCCACTTCTTACTTATCTAAATTCTTGGATGCCTCTAAATATGGCTATTTAGAGATTACTGATAAAGAAGGCATTGTTCATAGGCATGAATTTCGGTTTGTGGCAATTTCACATGCACATGGTGATTATGTTGATTCACAAAAACAATCACTAAAACCTTGCATTGATGGTTCATTAGAGAGTTGTAAACAACTTGCAAAATAATATGTTCAAGCACTTATAGATTGTTTGAATGGAAGATTTCCTGATCTTGTGTTTTTCCACTCTATAACACTGTTTAGTCCTTGTCATTATCTAAAGGATGCTCGTGCTAGAGAAGATAATTCAAAGCGTTGGATTGGTAATCTTTTTCAACACATGCAACATACTTAATGTGAGGGAGACGAAAATGAAACATTATTTAATGTTCAAGCTTGTAAACAAGACTTTCATATATTTGTTGATACTCTTTGTCTTAGTTGTGAGGGATTATCAATGAAGGAAGCTTGGAGGGTTTTGTGTCACAGACTCACATACAAGTTTTTCAAACATGACAAAGCTATGGCAAACAATCCTTACTATTCCAACAAGTACAGTGGCATGTGAAAGAGGATTTTCAAGGAAAAACATATTAAAAGATATCCGACAAACAACTCTAATATTAGATGTATTGGATGCTTTGATAAGAGTGTCTCTAACAACGCTTGATGTATCAACAGCGGAACGAAGTAGTGTATGAAATTTGGAAAGATGCCAAACAAAGAAGAATTTAAAATGTTTTAAAAGTCTTTTTTTTTTTTTCACATTTGTAATGGTGATGTATCTCATGTATGAGGTAGAACAAACCAATGCATCATGATTCATTAGTTTCATTTTAATGTCAATATGTTACAAGTTCTATGCTAATACTATCATAAACCAAATTTATAATAGACTTTAAGGTTTTTTAAATTTGAGATGAATGAATAGCAGGTGAAAAAATTGTCATCTTTTTCAACCTATTCCAAGAGATGGTCACCTAGGTACTGACAGTGCTTCTATGGCAAAGAGGAGGCATGTGCCTTATGCTGAAAATGTTCCTGTCCCTTGCTTATCAGTGCCTTATTCTATAAAATCTCACTTGCAATAAAAAAAATAATTGTCATGTGAAAGGCAATAATGAAGACTAAATCGTAGAAAAAAAATTCATGATGAGCAAGGTGGACAGTCAAATTTAAGCCCTGGGGGGAGGATATTACACTTACACACATTATCCTCCTTCATTCAAGAGCTTCTAGATAGTGATAATAGCCTCCACTTTTATGTCATATCTCATTTTCGTGCATGAATTCAAGTAGTAAGTAAATTGTAATGCATGAATGTTATTATTATTCAAAAAAAATTCCTTATGCTTATTTTATTTTTATTATTTCAAAAATATTGAATACTAGGGAAAATATAAAAATAAAATAAAACTAGAGATGATAAAGAGGGGTGGGGGAGTAAATTTTAAAATCTTGTTAGCTTTGTCTTAGATCTAGCATACAATAAAACTGTAGATCCTACAATATCCTGTCATTAAAGAAATCTAAGGATAATATGGAGTTTCCTCTTTTGGGAAATTCTCTTGAAGATTAAAATATCTAGTCAATATGGTTAAATCTATTTTCCTTAAGATATTAGTCTCAGAGTTGTAGAGCTTTGGCCAATTTATTTGATCCTTCAATATCAAAAAACTTAGATTTCAAGATGCCTTGTTGAGTCAACTTTTCCTTCAACCACATATGGGAAAATGGCCCCATAATGGGTAGAGGTCCAATGGTGGGTATAGAAGTAGGCTTCAGTGGGTTCCATAGTGGGTAGGCTTAATAACCAATAAGCTTACACTTAATATCCAACTGCAAACCACTTTTATCCATAAAAGTACACAAACTGACAAATCATATGATGCCACGTCAGCACACCAATAATACATGACTTAGTGACCCACTATCGACCTCGCACCTTTTTTTTGGGCCTTTTTGGATACCTTGACAAAAAGCATGCTGATGTGGCCTTCAACCAATTTTTATAAGCAGGGAACTTGCCAAATAAGTCGTTGTACAAATTTGGGAGTGATTTGAAATTTTCACATAGGACTTTGAGAAGCACAAAGTTATGGTGGCCCAATATAGACCTCTCTCTCTTAGATGTACTATATTCACACCATTTTCAACATAAATCTTCCCAACATTTCACATACTTGAGTGCACCAACTAAATAATTCCTTCCCTACCATGCATCACCAGGATGGATGTATTTACTTCCTCTACTTTTAACTTCTCTTTGTTGAGATTTGATGAATGCATTCCTAGACTCTGCTTTAAATTTTCTTAGTATTGGGATTTCGTGTGTTAGGGTTGTCGCCCCATTTGCTTGGCTTTGTATGCTTGTCAATAGAATTTAGGGCAATGGGGGGGCTCATGGTGTATAGCATGTTAAGTGATCTCAGTGCATTAGTTTGATGCATACAAGTAGTTGTTCTTCTACATTCTATTCTACCAAGTCAATTTAGCATCTGACATTGAATTAAGAAATGACTAGAATAGTGTTATCAATAATGATTTATTTATGGGCTTGACAGTGGGTAAGTCTATAATTAAACCAATCAATATTATATGATTTGATAGCGATATTGTCTCAAAGCAATGTGAGTTTCAAGTGGCATCAGTAAGGGTAAGTATTGCATCTTTGTATATAAATCGTATGCAATAATTGGTATCATTTATGATTCCATTAAATGATTGGAATGTTAATAATAAGTTTATGTACAAACATATGTTCATATGGGAATATTGGACACTACTCTATTCTCCCCTGCATTTATGTTTATATATGCTTTCAAATTAAGAGGATACATATGCAATTACATAAGTACATATATGTGCAAATTTCAATCACATGTACAGATGCAATTGCATACATTGAAATTGTAACTATTGTATGACCATAGAAGTTTATGCATATATATATGAGTGTGTGGGTTTTTTGAAATACAAGTTTTAACCTTCTAAGAGGATGGTTTGTATTAGAGGATATATGAGATCATAATATTTAAATGATTCTCAAAAGTTCTTCAAGAATATAAGTGGTTTATTTCCTTAGATAGATAAATTAGTAAGGGGGTGAATGTCTACCATTCATGAGTTTTTATTTAACATATTTAATCTTATACTGGTTTAATGAATTAATGAGGAAACTACCTATAATATCCTTATTATCATATTATTATTATAGATATCCATTAATTTTATTAATGGGCATTATGTGTTAAGTATAATGAATTAATAATCAGAGGTCTTGCATGGATGTCATCTTGATAATAGATAAGTAATGTTCTAATACTCATCAAAAAAGTTATATTTTGATGATCAAATGCATGAATTGATTATCAACATAACAATCATTAATACTGGATAGTTATTATTATTGACTTGTCAATCATTGCATGAGCATTGAGTACATTTGGTTAATGATTCAACAATCAATCATTTACACTAATTATTCCTATGAAATTCACTAGATCAAATTTTTATAAATCTGATAGTTCCTAGTATTGATTGGCAAGGGTTGTCGGATTCCTATTTATGAACATTGATTAGAGCTATGTGTTTGTATTCTTAAATCAGCAACACCATAATATATCATGAGTACTTTATTTATAGGAATGTGTACACATAAGTATACATACATATGTACTTATAAATACATACATGTGATACACCTTCCTTAGTTTTACACTCTCTTATATTGTTGGTATCATTGCATTTCTTGAATTATTGTGGCATGAAAATTAGTCACATTTGTGTATGCTTGCATATTTGTGATAACAATACTACCATTCCGCACAAAATAATTGTGAGGTGCAAGGGTTACACTGATAGAAATGTATATGAAAGTTAACATGCTAAGGAGGCATATTCCTTATTGTCTATATAATTTTGTAATACAAATTTTTTTGAAACATTTGAAAAATCTTTGTATTACATATATTCTTATAGTTAATTGAAGGAAATATTTCTAACATTTTCAATCATGAATATTTTGCATTGGATACATACTAGACACCACAACGATCACATTCACAACCTTGTTGACCAAGTAACTACACAAGATCATAGTCATAGTCAAGTTGCTACAATGATGTTGTAGTGTCCAAATTGACACAAAATTTTAGAAAGTTCGAATATTATTCTGTAATCCATACATCGCTTGACAATGGGATAGGTGTGATGTTGTATCAGTGATATGCCTCATACAATTTTGTTAGTTAATTTTTTGTTAGATAAAAAATGTGAAACATTAGTAAATGGGCAATAAAGACTAGCATTTTGAGTTTTGGATTTCAATCTATTTCTAAACCCTACTATTGTAAAATAAATTAATCTAAATTAAAAAAGGTGCAATCACAAAGAGTTTTCTCTAGGCATGGGATTTGGAGCATAGATTCACCCCAAATCCAATATGGAGCCCAAAGTCCATACCCTGTCTGCACCCATAGTGGACCAGACCATGAAACCTGATCAAGAAAGAAATATACCTGGATTTGGGGATTTTGGTGCAAACCAATTAACTTATCTCTGTATGGATGCTAGCTTTTTAGGATCCATAAATATTACAATCTAGTTATTATTAATGTTTTATGCCTTTCCCCTGATGTTTTTACTTCTTATACTTATGTGGGTAGGGAGGTATATGAATAAAAAAATGGCTTTATCAATGTATTCTGTCATATACCCAAAGATTCCAAAAACCCCCAAAAATGTTCTCAATATGACCACATCTAATTGTCTTTACACTCTAAATTCCCTCAACCACATCCCTGCAACATGTTCCCAAAATCCCTTCCCACATACCATTCTTCACCCCACCATCCATTTATCCTGTTGGAGATTGTAAATGAACAAATGACTTGAGATACCTACAAATCACTCAATCAAAATCTCACATTTGATGTAGCACCCACTCCTATCCAATAGAAGCTACTCAGAGAGTGTCATCTCCTCCTTAGAAATAACTAATAAAATATACAGATCTTTTATTAAGAGAGGGTTAACTTATTACAACATCATGTAAACAAAGCCTTCCATTTTTAAAGGATTCCCTTCTCTCCAACGCCTCCTTTCAAGTTACTAATCTCAATAGCTAGCATTCCAAACATCCATTTTATGATGCTAATTAGCAATTTTCATTGTCTCTTGCTATTACTTAAGCACCATTCTAGATCAAAATGCCATGTACATAATATCAATAAATATATTTCAAATATCAATATTAATATAAAAATTACTCTCATTAATTTTTAAAAATAGACCTATTTAAAATTAAGATATCAATAGATCTCTCTAAAATAAGAATATTAGTTTTTAAGTTTAAAACATTTCACAATGACAACAAGAAATAATTAAAATGTGACAATTGTAACTTATTTGTTAAAATATTGATATTATATAATAATAAAAAAAAATGATTTAGTTTGACATTATATTTTAAAGAGTGAATTATATTAAATATTAAAAATGAGTGAATTTTATTAAATATATCTTTAAATGTTTTAAGGGTATATTTTTATTTATAATTATAATCTATTATTTATTTATTTTCAATATTAAATTATATTAGAGTGAATAAAAATAAAAAATGATTTAGTTTGACATTATATTTTAAAGAGTGAATTATATTAAATATAAAAAATGAGTAAATTATATTAAATATATCTTTAAATATTTTAAAGACATATTTTTATTTGTAATTATAACCTATTATTTTTTTATTTTAAATATTAAATTATATTAGAGTGAATAAAAATAAAAAATGATTTAGTTTGACATTATATTTTAAAGAGTGAATTATATTAAATATATCTTTAAATGTTTTAAAGATATATTTTTATTTATAATTATAATCTATTATTTATTTATTAAATATTATAAATATATTTTTAAATGTGACAACAAGAAATATTTCAAATGAGTGAATTATATTAAAAATACATTTAAAGATATATTTTTATTTATAATTACAATCTATTATTTATTTATTTTAAATATTAAATTATATTAGAGTGAATAAAAATAAAAAATGATTTAGTTTGTATTTATTATATTTATTATTAAATATCAATATTTTAACAAATTAACCATTTTCACATTTTAATTATTTCTTGTTGTCATTGTAAAATGTTTTTAACTTAAAAACTAATATTCCTATTTTAGATAGATCTATTGATATCTTAATTTTATTTATATAAAATTAATGAGAGTAATTCTTATATTAATATTGATATTTGAAATATATATATATATTTTTAAGAAAATACATCTATTGTTATTTTTAAAGTATTCAAATTATAACTTATAAAATTAATGACTAATATTTATATCTTAAATATATATTTTGAAAATAAAAAATATCAATTTCAAACCATTCTATTGAATTAATAGTTATTTTATTTTAAGTTATTTATTTATATTTATTTTATTTTTTTTAAATTCTACATATTATTATTTGAATAACACTTTTTATTCTTTTAATATTCAATTATTCATTTATAAACATTGATATATTTTAATATTTGAAATATTGAGATACCAATTTTAAATTCCACCATTTTAAAAAACTATCATGAGACTTAGTTATTTTTTATTGCAGAGAGATTTTGAATTAAAATATACAATTAGTTACTAAGCTTTTCATCCAATACATTGATTGCAGAGTATGACAAGTTGATTAGAATGCGGGTGACAGCCGCAGTAGGAACAACACGTACAAACTGTGGTAAAGGCTTGCAGAGTTTGTACGGGTGTAGCCATGGGATGGCCATCGATGACCAGGTGCAAATTGTCACCTGCATAGAGTGCCTTGTTTAAGGGCGTGAGATAGGTTTCTACCTAAATCTCACACTATATATAGCCTATCGATTAATAATGCTTAATGTGATTGTTTTTCTACATAGGCCTTGATGCATGATTGTTTTCCAATGTTTTCCTTGTTATGTTTATCATGTTATTATTAGAGGTAGAGGCATCATGCTTCATGATTCCATTACTCCAAACAGATTTCCATTGCTAGTTTTCTTTGTGTTAGGTCGGGTATTCTTCTTTTAGGAAGAATTTTGGGGAAGTGATTCACTTCATGCTAAGGTGGAAATGTGCTCCAACAATGTTCTCTCCCTTGATGTGGTCGAAGGAGTCAAACATCGCAAAAACCCTGTCAGGGAAGACCATGATATAATTCATTGTAATATTTTATACTTGACAAATGAAGGGTTACAGGCAAAAACAGATGATAAAAACTGGCAGAGTTAAAGAGGAGTGAAGGGTACGAAACCGCGTGAATGAGCAACGTCTCAGCCACTCAAAATGGACGTAACTATCAACACATGGAATCTTACCATCTTATCTTTTTGGAAAGATGAAATGGACGTAAAATTTTTCTTTCTCCTCCTCCTGAAGTTTCCTTGATGTCTATTCGAGTATTGCTTTTTTCTGTAACGCCAAATATAAATCGTCTCGTATATAGAAATGGCAAAAAAAAATTATGTGGTTTGATTTTACAATGCTTGATGAGCTATACGTGCAAAGAAGAAAAACATGGAAAAGAAGCAAACAACCCCTCCTCCAAAGATAAGATCACCTTATTAAATTTGAAAAGCAAATCATTATAAGTATTAAAGAAAACTCATGATTTAAATAATATCACAATGAAATGAAATGAAATATTTTAATAACGTTCATGAGGTCAAAGAAGTCTATAGGACCTAAGAGAAGTATAGGGAACACTAACAAAAAAGCTCTAAACAGTTTGTAAAACTTTGTTCGAGATCAGTCTATGAATTATCTTATTTAGATTTGAGATGGCCTTCTCAACCATGTCAAAAGTAGTAATTGAAATAATGTTCTTTCTTGTTTTTTTGTTTGTAACATACCTTGTAGAGTATTGCTACAATGAGAATGGTAGTAATATTTGTATGAGTCAAAACAATTGATTTGCAAGATAATTTGAATCTCAATTTTATTCTCATATTTCTTATGTTAATTCTTTTGATTTGCATATGGTTAGAGTTTGCCCTGTTTTAACTAAAATTTGTGTATGACTACTTCTTAATATCTATGACACAACAACCTAGGTTTTCAGGTTTGATTGTTTTTGTTTTTATATGCACAAAAATTGTCATGCAAGGTTCCACTTGTGTGGATGGGTGATTGGGTGTTTATAGTGATGGTTAAGACAAAGTAAGTGAAGTGGAAGCCCTTGCAGATGGATAAAAGGGTGTTGAGTTGATTTTGAGGATGAGGTAGCAAAAGATGAACATAAGGCATTGGTTATCTAGGTTGAGGTGGAGTTCTAAAAATAGGGGGGATTGTGATATGTGTAAATTGTTCTTCTAGAACATTAATCTAATTAAGCAGGATGGCGATAGGAACAAGAAAAATCTTTTCTTGTAATTCTTATGTTAAGTCTAAGTGAATCCCTTAGCACATCAAGCTTTAAAGTTTTATCTTTAATGATGTTTTACATTTTGTAGAATCTACTTTATTTTTAAATTTGATGGAGAATGTTTATGTTTGCTTGTCTTGTCAAAGTTTGTTTGTATAATGAAGTGTTTCAATTCTTTTGTTTTCTTTTATGATTTTATGACATGCTTTTTATGTTTTTGGTGTTTTAAATAAATCAATCAATCTAACAAATATAATAAAAATAAATTTAATCTAAATATGAAATATAATGACACTTAATCTATGTATTGGAAATAAACAAATTAAATCAACTTTAATCTTAACAAATAAAAATAAATCTTGTTTTTATTTTTATGGATAAATGAATTATAATTTACTAAATTAATTGACTAAACTAAATAGAAACTCTAATTAAATACACATAATTGATTAAATAGATTTAATTAATTTAATGTAATTAATCAACTATACAAAATCAATTAATTAAATGCAACTGAGATATGATTTTATGTAAATAACATAGACAAAATTAATTATTTTTCTAGAAAATATATTTATAATTTATTGTTGATATTTAGCTAACAAATAAGTAAACAACAATATAATCCTTCAAGAGACACTATATTTCAAATTCATTTCTTGTCTTCAATAAATCAAATTTTCTTATACAATTTTGATGCACTAAAGATATGTTTTCCTGTGAGATGTTTGTAAAGGCTCTTCAAAAGAAGCCCCACAAGAAAAACCTTCCTAGGATTCTAAAGATAAAAATGTTGGTGTTATATGCTAGGAAGATCTTTTTTTTTAAATGTCTATAATCTAATGAAAGAAAATACTCAAAAGCACATTAGATAAATCTATAAGTGATGAAAGTAATGAGTTTAGATCATGACTTATTTGATCCTATTAGATTTTGATTCGAAAGGATTTAATTCCTATAGTGAATTGGGGGATGATCCTACAAATTAGCTAGTAATTCAATAACATCATAGAATGCATAAAAGAGAATAGATATGTGAAACAAAATACATTTGAATGTGAAAGGCTTCTAGTAGATATACACTTCTATTTAGGTTGAATAGGGAAAATGTGTACTCCACATGTAAGATGAGAATTTAATATGCTTCTTCTAATTTATAAAATGTATAAAGAAAGTCAATGATAAATTCAAGAAACCCTCCCTAAAAATTTATATAATCATGAGAAATCCTTGTCTTATATATTAATTGTTTTGGTAATCTACACTTATTTTGGGGGATAAAAACAATTTTTGTAGTGAATCTATGCACTTTGTTCAACAATGTTATTTTTAGTGGTAAAATAAAGATCAATACATAAAAATAAAATAATTTATTTAGAAAATTATCAAATGATTCAAAGAAATAAAATAGTTTAATGGGCGAATTATTGAATGACTATAAAATATCACATAATTTAAGTAACAAAATATTAAATGAAACAAATTGACAAAGATCAATCTATTTGGTGAATTGTCAAGTTGAATTAGGAACAAATTTACATTGTCTAATTACCAAGGATTCAAAGGTTTTTGTTCTATTTTGAGACATAAATTATATCAAATTCATTGTTGGGGAAATAAGTCCCAAACATAACAATCAACTATACGATTTATTCAAATCAAGAGTTGTAACTATTTGTGGTCAATATTGTATGATGTAGTAGGTGGTCAAATTGCATGTCTTTTCCTTATATAAAAAATAGGGTATAAACTAATTAGTTTAGTAAATTTTCCGTCACCAAATGAATAATTATGAATGGCTTAAGATGTATTCTCAGAGGAAAATATGAATTATTGTTTAGTAAATTTTACATCATCAAATGAATAAAGATGAATGTCTTAAGGCATATTCTACGAGGAAAATATGACACCCATTTTTTAGGGTAAATGTTTAAGAATAGACCTAGTGAATAGAGAAGTGTCAATTGCTAATTCACTAATAGAATGTGTTGTGGCATTTATTTCTAGGACTAGTATTTTAATTACAATGAACTAATATTACTTTATGTTCATTCATGTCACCATAATAGATGTCAAACTCATATGGTGCTAGTTGTATTTGTGCAAATGTGGCCCAAGGATGTCACCATGTATCAAGTATGTATGGTGTCAATGATATGATCATGTTCTATCTCACAAAGGTTGTTAGGTGGTACACATGTATGGAAGCATAGCATGTGGTCATCAATATTTCATGTGTCATACACTTATGTCTAACTAGACACCAATATTTGTAGCCATGTGTAGGGCCACAAGATGAATGTGAGTAGTGTTGTGTGGTTATGTATAAGAACTATATGTAAAGGTGTGACGATAGTGTTGTCTATAGATGTGCAAGCACTATGAAGCATGTGTTTAAAGTTGATTTCACATATGAAGCTACTAAAGAGGACATGTAAGGTTGTAATCAAATTATTTTTTCTATCTTGAGTAGCATAAATACAATTATGGTATTGGAAAAACTATGTGCCTTAAAACCATGATATCATAAAATCACTGATCATAATATTTATTTTTTGGTATTAATTTTCTTATTATTAAATATTTTTCCAATTTGAAACCCACGCATTAAATATCTAACTAATGCTATAATATAATTTTATAAGTGGACCCAAATATATTACCAAATTAATTTTCTTGTCCCCTATTTTGATTCAATTCTAATTAAAACTTATATTAATAACACTTTATTATATTGAAACATATAAGATTATTTTCCAAGGCAATATCAAAATATAACTCCATAAAGTTATGAAAACTAAGCACATCAAAAGTATGTATTCAATCCAAAGAGGTTAGAGTAAATTTCATAGAGATTGTCTAGAGTGCATCCCATAGAGCTCAAAGTGCATAAATACGCCCTCTAGTACAATATTTCTAATTATATTCTTAGTGCATGTACACAATATTACTAATTATTTTATAAAATATTTATATATTATCTCGTACTACAGTTAATATTTTATATTTTGATAATGAACTATGTATTGGAGTTAAGTAATTCTTTAAGACAATTCACATTGTTTACATGAAGTCAATAATGGATAGTTCCTCACCCTTCAATATTGATGGTTGAACTACTACTTTAGATGTCATATGTAGTAATTTGAGAGATACAATCATATTGTGATAACATTCTAAAGAGACTCAATTCTATAGATAAATATATTTACCAAATTAGATTGTGATCAATTCCTATAAATTACAAGTAGGGCTTGGTGGAGCTAAATAAATAAGCTACTATTCTTTTATTCTCCATCTTGACTCATAAACCAAATCCTACTTTAGCACTTGGTTAATGACTGCCATGTTGCAGCCTTTCAAAGGAAAAAAATTGTGATGCTTGGTGTTGTTGATCAACCTTGTGGTTGAACTCCTCCTCTCTCTATTAAAAGTCCTTAAATCTCTTCACTTCTATTTACCTTCTATTTGTGAAATTTTTTTAATTGATAAACAAATTCCATGTATCTTCTTTTATCTCAAACATGTTGAAGAAGGTCAAGCCCATGCTCTCTCTAAGAGTTTCTTATATCGATTCATAGCTATGGTCATTCCCTAGATTGAGATCTATGTTGGGGGTTTAAGTGTATTTTCCCCTAATAATTTTGATAATTATAAATAATAGTCATTATGTTGAATTTTTATGCATATGATTTATTTGATCTTACACATGGAGGCATTGAGAGAAAGACTATGAACTGACTCAATATTATTAAATTTTAATCTTATTTAAATTCTATTTTCTCATAATTTTATCAATATTAATATTTAAATTTTTAATCCTTCCTTGTGATGCTTCTCTCAAATACATAAACTAAATGGAGTTAAAGACTCACTAGAATTTAAATGGGAATGTAAAACTTCATACATAGTTTATATATTGATGCATAAAAAACTCTCTCCTTCCTCACACATAAAAAATTCCAACCCGTGTTCTTGTCGACCACCTCTGTACCAAAATTAATGAAAATTTGGAGATGGTTAATGTCCAAAATGGAATCCTTAAATGGTGCAGGGTCAATTGGTCACTGCTAAAGAGAGAATTTAGATTTTGGAGAATAAGGCACGTTGTTGCAGCAAGTTCCTTGGCTGAGGGAGGTGGAGGACAAAGACCATTGCGAAATGATAGCCTCTTTGGCTAAGTCATTTGAGCACTGGGCCAGATGGGATAAGGAGTTCAAAGAGTTGTGTGATATTGTTGGCACAGAGAAGGACAAAAATAATTTATAGATGGAGATTGAAGCCATACACAGGAACCAGGAAAAAACCACTTAGTGCCTCCAAGTAATAGTAGATTACAATAAGGAAATTTTTAAGAAGACTTCCCTCACCATTCAACTCTTCCAGCAAGAGATTAGGAAGGTCCAAGGAAAATAGGTTGCTGAAGAAGGGTATGATGATGGTCACAAGTAGAAGAAAGGGAAGGCGGTGGATAGCTTTGCCCTAGATGTTGCAGTGGATACTCAAACTGTGCAAAAAGGTACTCTATCTTTTTAGGAGAAGCTCCACTTCCTGGCTCAGGAGTGGAAGGTGATCAGTGGTCACAAGTTGCTGGGAGACCTATAGGTGTTGTGTGGTCCTGTGCTGGCCTTTTTTGGTGTTGTCTCTATTCCTATTTACTAGTCAAACTGTTTAAGTTTTAGCTTTATGTTTTTTCTTTATTTTTTTGGGTGTTTCACTTCTCATGAGCCCCTCATTTTCCTTAATGGTTGTTTTATAATGGGTACTGGCCCTTCTAGTCTTAATCTAATCAAAACAATTCCAATTACAAGACACGAGAAATATTCTCCTTCTCACTATTTCAATTTTAAACTTCATAACATATTACACATCTCATTACCAAATAAAATGATTTTTGATAATTTCATTTGTCAATCAAAATAAATTAAAAATTTTACAAGTAAAATGGCGGGAAACTCAAATTATTTAAATCAAAATATTATGGACATACAATTATTTGCAATTTCATTTGATCTCACTGGTCTCCTCTGTTAATACATTCTAACTCCGCACTTGAACCTTTCCAAATTTTTCTCCTCAATGTTTATTTCCCTATTGCATCCCATTTATTCATAGCTACAAATGCAATATTCTTTGATTTTCCTATCATCCTTTGTTCATCCTCTCTTATGCTGAATTTTTTTCCTCACATGTATTTTCCAATCTAAACTACATTTAATTACTATAGTCTTCCTTTATATTCTCCATGTGCCCCTTTTTAATTTTTCCTTGATCAACATCTGATCTAAAATTTTAATTTCCACCTCTTAATTTTTGTACAACCCTCCCTATTATCTTCTTTTTGACCTTATTTTGGTTGCCAACATAATATATAATTGTCTAAAATCTTCTTACTCCATTTTGTGCCCCTTCCTCTCTCCATTTCCCTATGTTGTCCTCCCTCCTTCTTTACTCTCTTATGCTGGTTTTAATTATTATGGTTGTTCTTTATCGATTCTACTCCATTACTACCACACACCTTCCACTATTCTTTTGCCACAATTATTAGCAAAGATGGCACCACCCCCTTTCCATCTCCCTCCAACATATATTTTTATTCTAATTTTTTTAAGGTCCCTTCCTCTAGATGATATGGTGCAACCTTTTGTTTTTTCTTCACATATATCTTTCAAGTATTTCATATTGTATTTCCTATGTGCATCCTTTCAACTTCCTCCATATATTTCACTTCAAAATATTTGGTTTTATTTTACACACTTAATCCTCTAGTTGAATGGATTTTCTTTGGTTATTATTTCTCTTTGTCTTCTCATAATCGCGACCTCCTTGTTATCCTTTTTTTCTCCATACAAAAATTCTAATTCTTCTAAAATGTGTTGCACCCCTTTTTATTCCCCAATCTGCATTTGACTCTTTTTCAAAACTATATGCCTCCCTTCGCTAATTTCTCATTTTTATGTAGTAGATTAAATGTCAAACATCATCATTCTCCAAGTTGTGCAAAATTGTAAATAATACAAAAATCATAGAGCAAAGAACTACAAAACATATATGAACTAAAAAATGGAAATCGAATTAAGATATTTTGTCAATTGGAAATGACAATAATGTCACCCATATCTGCCTCCATGATCACTAAACCAAAATTGAACTATCAATCTAAAAATGAAAGCGAAAATCAAAACAACGAATTTAAACCAAAATGGTTTGGGTGATGCAAACCACCAATATGCTTGGATACTCCTACATTAGACATGTCAGGTACAAGAAATTTTGTGAGCATAGGCTCACAAAAGGTGGATTTGAGTAGTCGACCTACTCTTCTAGGTTGCAACCAGCCTGTAATGAACTCCATCATTGAATCTTATGCTCAAAGTCAATTATTCTTCCTCTTTTTCTAGCATATTTTCAGAACACGTGCCATCTTCCTCCAACAATACTGCACCCTCTTCTTCCTTCCCCTCATGGATTCATGTCCACCATAAACCATCCTCCTCCTCCAAATTCTTTCTTCTCTCCTCTTCTCAGGTCCTTCATGGGATTCAACCCATCACAAACTAACCACCTCCACCAAGTACTACTTGTAGCATCCTTTATCTAGGATCTATATGCAAATATGCATTGTCCATCCACCAATCTACAATTACATCTTCTACTTGCTTCTTTACAAAAAAAAAAACTCTACATAATTTACCTTTTTCTATTTCGTTGTCCCATCATTATTTTCTTCCTCTTGCATTACAACATTCATCTTTTCAATCCATTCTTCTTTTATTGCCAACATCTTCAACAATAGATCATCTTCATCTTTGCTATTTGTTGCAACATCCTCATATTCCATCACTAAAACTATATCCTCTACTACTACAATCTTGTGAATAGCTACAATTTCTTCATGTTCTACCACTGCAACCACAACTACAACTTCATCCTCTATTGTTATCTTCTCTTCACTGTTCACTTCTTCATTTTCATTCATCTTCTTTTCTTCTTTGTGTACACCTGTAGAGGATTCTCTCACCTCTTTCTTCCTCCATCTTAGGCTGTAACATTCTTTTCTAGGTAAAAGCACAAAGTTGTGTCACACTTTATAAAGGAATCGACCAACAAAAAAAAAAATTGAACTTCGACCACATAAAAATGCTCTTTATTGTGGAGCAGGCTTCCAAGAATGTTTGCAAACCAAGACAACACCTTCACGAGAAGAGAAGCAAAACGAAGAGGCTATTTCACCAGAAGTGAAAACAATGAAATTGAGATGAAAAATAATGTACAGAGCATGCCTTACAAAGGCACGAGAAGGTAGGTGCGGGAAGGTAACTGACATGAAAAATAATTAAAATATAGTTATTGACTATTAAATGAATAACCACCCCTAAGTTAACTTAAGAGAATGTGAATGGTAAAAAACCATTCACTCTAACACCTCCCCTTAAGTGAAACTTAGGGAAACTAAAAATTTAAAATGAGATGCAAGATGGGTCCTAGCAACAAGGCCATGTTAGGTACCCATGCACAACTACAATGCAAAAAAGAAATCTCTCACAATCGGAGAAAAGGAGAAAAACCATATGGGAAAATACCCCTCTCCAAAAGAGAGAAAATAGAAAAAAAAGGAAAAAGAACTAAGGAGGACTCATCAAGACCCCCCTAGGGAAACTTCCTTCACCCTAAGCATCAATATCAACAAAAAAAAATTGAGGTCCAGATGCCAAAGGTTTAGTGAAGACGTCTGCAACCTGCTACTTCGTAGGAAAATACTTGAAACTCATAACACCCTCCTGAATGAGCTACCAAATGAAGTGCATGTGGATCTCAATATGCTTAGTGTGTTTATGTTTCACTAAGTTGCGAGAAATATGTACATAGCACTTTGATTATCATATCAAAGAGTAGTGGGATGATCAATAGGAAACCAAAACTTAGCCATCAACTATCGAAGCCGTAGAACCTCCTAACTAGCCAAAATAATACCTTGATACTCAGCCTCAGTCAATGATAATGCAATAGCGGTTTGCTTCTTCCAATACCATGCAATCAGACTAGAACCAAGACAAAAGACAAAGCCAAAAGTAGACTTCCGATCATCAACATCAGGTCAGCCCAATCAGAGTTCTAGTGAAGCCCACAAGCTGAGTAGCACCTGATGTGTAATGAATGCCAAACTGTGTAGTACCCTGAATGTACTGTAGGATACATTTGGCTTCCTTCCAATGAATTTCATGAGGATATTGAGAGAAATGGGAGACAAGACCAACTATAAAAGAAAAATCAGGACAACTATGTGTCAAGTACAAAAGACTACCAACCAAATTCCAATACGATGTAGCATCCACTGACAGAGTATTGCAACTAGAAGACAACACAACACCTGACTAAAAAGGAGTAGGGGATGGCTTGCAATCAGCCATCCCAAATCTCTGAAGAAAATCAAGAGCATACTTCTGCTAGAAAATAGAAATACATGCAAAAGACTAATGAATCTAAAGACCAAGGAAGAAATGCAAAGGACCAAGGTCAATCATATCAAACCACTCTGTCAAAGCTCTCTGAGTATCCTCAATCATGGTAGGAGAACTCCTAGTGAGAATCAAGTCATCCACAAGAGAGAAAGAATGAAAATATCCTCTCCATGCCTCTAAATGTAAACTATAGGGTCAAAGTGACATCTACTGAATCCATAAGCAAGCAAAAAACTATTCATCTTCTCATACCAAGCCCAAGGGGCTTGTTTGAGACGATACAATGAACGTCGAAGCCTACAAACAAGTGAAGGATCCTACACAAATCCTGGTGGTTGCTCCATATAGATATCCTCCTGAAGATCACCATGTAGGAAAGCACTCTTCACATCCATCTAATACACTGACCAACCCTAAGATGCAGTAATAGAAAGTACATGATGAATGGAATCCATCTTGGTTCAACAGGAGCAAAGGTATCTAAATAGTTAATGCCCTCAACCTAAGAAAACCCCTTAGCCACAAGACGAGCCTTGTACTTTTTAATAGAACCATCAGCTGCAAACTTGGAATGATACACCCACTTGCACTGAACCAACTTTCTTCCCTTAGGAAGAGGAACAAGATCCCCAAGTATGATTCTTCATGAAAGAAGAATATTCCTCAATCATAGCACTATCCCACTCTAGAAAACATGAAGCATCTAAAAACTTATGAGGATTAGTAGAAATTGCATGACTCAAAATACTGATACCTGAAGCCTCAGAACGAGTGTGGTAAGAAATAGTGGGATCACTTGCATGAGAACCAACCTCCTTAAGAAGAGTGCAAGCCCAAAGAGGCTGTGTGGGTGTAGGCTTAGGATAATATGGATTTATGTCAACAAAAATATCAATACCATCGTCAGGAGCATCGGGAACATTGTCATCATCATCAACAGGAAACAAAACATCCTTTGAAGAAGAACTAGGAAGAAGGGAGATCGAGGCTTGTGATGGAGAATCCTTCAGAATGAAGGACTTATCAAAATGAACATCATGATGAAAATGTACCTCTTTAGTGATGGGATCAAGTAAACGATAACCCTTCACATCCTCATAGTAGCCAACGAAGATGAACTATTGACTCTTCTTCTCCATTGCTTTCTACCTACCTGCTAGAATGAATGTTCATGCATCACTTCCAAATGCTCTGAAGTAGGAGACCTTAGGCTTGAAATGAGACCAAACCTCCTTGAGAGTCATATTCCGCACTGCCTTGTGAGGCATACGGTTCTAAATGTAGTTGGCACAATTGACAGCCTCTGCTGGAGCCATGGACCTAGAATGAATCATACAATTGGCCATCTCCTGTAAGCTTCTATTCTTTTTCTCAGCCACATCATTCTGTTGAGGAGTGTATGGCACTATGTGTTGATGAAGAATAACTCGAGCACTACAGAAGTTCTAAAATGCCTAATTGATGTACTCCCACCCATTATCTGTGTGAATCTTCTGAAGGGAATGTCTTGATTGCTTCTCCACAAATGC
The DNA here is from genome assembly GCA_007258455.2 of Sequoia sempervirens. Taxonomy (NCBI): domain Eukaryota; kingdom Viridiplantae; phylum Streptophyta; class Pinopsida; order Cupressales; family Cupressaceae; genus Sequoia; species Sequoia sempervirens. Next base: position 208,913,989 of record VDFB02000008.1, on the reverse strand, counting down.
AAGGAAGTTCATGAAGAAATGAAGAAACTCATCCTTGTACTTCAAAAATTACACCCAAGTGTGGCGAGAGAAGTCATCAGTGAAGGTGAGCACATACTTGTCCCTTGAAAATGAAGGAGTGGGAAATCACATAAGATCACTATGCACCAACTCAAGGGGTGTCGAAGCACGTGTAGCCATACCTTTTGGAAATTTATGTCGATGATGTTTCCCAATTACACAACTTGGGAAAACCTCATCAAAACAAGATATTTGAGGGGTAAACCCACAAAAGTGGTTTAAAATTCGAATGAGGTCCAAGGAAAAATTGTAAAAAATTTACCCCATGCCAAAAAATTTCATTTTGGGGGTTTGAACAAACCAAAAGAGGGTTCACTTGAACTAGGGTTTGAGCGAACTCATTTAATGCATGCATGGACCAATCATCCAAAAAAACAAATGGAAACCCCTTTTAGGAAGGGGGTTCGGTCAAACCCCCCTTTCCCTGATTTTTTACCTTGTTCACAAAAAAAATCAAAATTTTTGCACTTCGGAGCTCGGGTTGAAGATGAAAATGGATGAGAGTTCACAGACCCAACTAGAATTAAGTATTCCTCGGAATGAGCTATCCAACATTCATATAATTTTAATATGTTTTGGTTTTATTATGTATTTGTTTTTTAGTTTTATTAAACATAGGTTTTTCACCGAAAATCAAGCTCTCTATTCTGTACATGTGGAAAAATAGAAAATTATCAATTTTTTTTTTACAAAAATATGAGTGCACCAAATATTGAAGTCTTTGATCCAACAAAAAAAAATTGAATCTTGATACATACAAAAAAATTACGCGTTATACGATCGCACTATGTCCAATTGTAATTGGTTTGACTTTGAAACTTGATTAAAGAAAAAATATTCAATAAAAACTATCTAACCAAGTGGAAGCACTAGGTATCAGAGTTACAAATCTAAATTCAAAAGAATTAGAATTTTATCCTTCATGGAAAAAAATTTGTGTTATATAGTAAGCGTCACTTTTTAAAAATATTGTTTTCTAAAAAAAACTAGTTTTCAAGGGAGATGGAAAAAGAAGTGCAATTTGATTCCAATTTTTTTTAAAAATATATATAAATAGAATCTAGAAACAAAATGTCATGAAACTCTAGTTTGTATCATCTTCAAATTCCTCATGGTTTAGCTGCTATAGGTGCCCGAAAGTGAAGATTTAGTTAAAAAAATTATTTCAATGTCTAGTTTTGCCAACAATTATAAACCAGTATTGTGGGATCACTAGACCAATCACCAAGTTTTGTGTGCTCATCTATTAGAGATATCTATAATTCAGGTGCCCAAATCGCTTGTGCCAAAGCTTACTCACCGAATCTACATGAGCAATAAAGGATGATCCTGATGAAGGCTCAAATCCATAAAACTTATACAAATAGGCTCTATGATCAACTGCACCAATAGCAACAACCTTCTCAGGACTCTCTAACTCTTGAATAGTCACATCACTGGGAGAGAACTCAACAAGCCTTCCATCACCATACTAACAAATCTAATAAATGGAGAGAAGATTTTGTGAAATATTAGGAACAAGAAGAACATCATCAATACAACCATCCTACATCTGAATTGAGCATGTCCCTAAAATTGGAATATGAGAAGAGTCCCCAACTGCAATGTGAGTAGTATGACTATAGGAGAGAGAATCAAGAAGATTTGCATCATGATTCATGTGATGTGGAGCACTAGAATCAAGAATCCAATTGTCATGGGTAGAGGACAACCCTCTTGTTGCAAGGGCTTGACCTTTTCCCAAGGAAGAAGACTTGGGAATGGCAATGTTGTGCTTCCTCATAGCTTCCTCCAGTGCTGCAAGCCCCACAAAGCGGTGTACATCATTATGCCCTAACTTTCCACAAAAGAAACAATTATCCTTCTTCTTTTTAGACTTATAAGATGTTTCTCTTGAGTTAGAAGAAGGAGGAAGTGCATTTTTCTGATCATTCTTCTCCTTAGGCTTAGAGGGATGCTCATCACCTAGAGGAGAATCTGTCCTTGGATTCTTCTTATTCTTACACTTGCCCGGTTGGGAGATTGAGCCATCAATGCATGACTCTTAGGAAGAGCATCCATCTAGATCAACTTGGCTTTCTCCCTAGTCAATCAATCATAAAACACCTCAAAAGAAGGCATCTAATAAGCATCTCCCATAACATCCATGGTAGAATAGAAGGTGGAAGAAAATACTTGAAATGCACCATGCAGCTTAGACGAGATCAAGAAGATACACTCTTTATCTATTTTGTCATGACAACAACCTTTCATTTGCAAAAAAATCAACTTGAATTGTGCAAGGAAGTCCTAAATAGTGGGAAAGGAATCTGGAGAGGGAGAAGTGAGATCGACTTCAAGTTACAAGATCCTAAACTAATTCACCTTTCCATACAACTCAACAAGCTTGTTCCACACCTCTTTAGTTGTTGTACACTTTGCAATATGAAACAACAAATTATCAAAAACATGTCTAGGCCTATGAGTCCTTTCGCCTCATCCATTCTTTTGCGATGGAAAAAATTCTCAAATTCCTTAGTGAACTCGAGTTGTTCGGCATCCAACATTTTCCAAAGACCTCGATATTGCAACAATTGTGTCATCTTGAGCTTCCATGTGTGATAGTTGTACAGAGTGAGCAGTTCAATCTTTGGTTCTGAGATGATGTACAAATGAACACGAAGAGACCAATATGCTACATATATCCCCCCAAAATGAATAAAACTAACAATGTGCAATCCCCAAAAAACAAACTTCGCTAGATAAACACTAGATTGAAGTAAAAAACTATATGCAACTTCAAGCTACAAAAACTAGCAATTGATGGCAAAAATTTTCAAAAAAAGTACCTAGACCAAGCTCCAAGCCACACCATGCAAAAAACTACTCACAAGTCTCTTTGTGTAGATGTGTTTATAAGCACCAAAAGACAGATATGCCTAGTGAATGTGGGATTATTTTCCTTTTGAAGGAAAACACTGCCCAAAAATATATTGCAGATTGTCGCTTCATGATCCACGCAAGCAGAAACTCCACCAACCTGTGTCAACAAGAGATACCACCACCTCTGTGAGCCTTATTTCATACAACTAAATTAAGGTGTCAAGCTATAAAAGGATTGGATTTAACTAATTTCTCACCAATGTGGGATAATGTTTCACCACAAGTTTTAAAAAAACAAGGAATTTTTTTTACATGATCGTGAGAAAGAAGGAAACCCTAAATGAATATTTAGGATCTTTGCCCAACTTGAAAAATAATACCCAACAAAAGAGAAATTACACCGAAATTTATCTCCATCCAACCAAGAAAAATGTCATACTCCATCATTTATAGGAAACGCACAGGCACAAGAAAATATCTCTCCATCAATTATGAAATGCGGGCTAGGGTGACAACCATGCTCCATAAACAACTTCATCAACCCATTTTCATACCCCTGCTAATCTTCACGCCAAGCCAACATGTATACAAGTGCAAGGAATGAAAGGAAGATCTAATATGACACCCATTGCAGTGTCGTTTGGGAAAGGTTCCAGTGCCTCCAACAAGGCCATGAGCTTTGAAACGAAGAAACAAACGCCTCTACAATAGAAGATTCCAACTCTTATTTCCTTGGACACTTCCTTCAAACTAACAATCTGACCTCTAGATGAAAATCATGGCCCTCTAGATTGAGAATCGGCCCTTCAAATATCATGCCCCTCAAAAGTTCAAAATCGTGGCCTCTTCAATAGAAAAGAGACACACCTTTGTAGATATTTTTGAATGTTAAACAGATTTTTATGCACCCTTCAACATAGAATCACTGCCCCTCTTCAACAGGAGAAATCGGTAATAAATGAAACTTTGAAATTTAATAAATTTCAAATGCCAACAAAGGCTTTGATCTCACACATCTCTGGAAAACACTCTCAGCAGAAGGGGGTTGCAGATGAATGATTTAATACCATGTTGGAGCAAGCTTCTAGGAACATCTACAAACCAAGACAATACCTTCACAAAAAGAGAAGCAACAGGAAGAGGCTATTTCACCAAAAGTGAAAAAAATGAAATTGAGATAAAAAATAATGTACAAAGGATTCCTTATAAAGGCATGAGAAGGTCGATGCAGAAAGGTAATTGACATGAAAAATAATTAAAATACAGTTACTAACTATTAAATAAATAAACAACCCTAAGTTAACTTAAGAGAATGTGAATGGTAAAAACCCATTCACTCTAACATTCTTTATTTTCATTCATCTTCTTTTCTTCTTCGTGTACAGCTATAGGGGATTCTCTCACCTCTTTCTTCCTCCATCTTAGGTTGCAACATTCTATTCTGGGTAAAAGCACAAAGCTGTGTCACATTTTATAAAGGAATCAACCAACAAAAAAAATAAATTGAACTTCAACCACATAAAAGTGGTATTTATATTTTGAATGTTAAAATGATATAAACTAATGAAATGTAGAAATATTGATCATGAAGTTTACTCTTGTAATTTTTCAAAAAAAAATTAAATTGTTTTGATTTTTTTTTATCAATTTAAGAGCAAATTTTGGAATGTTGAAAATTTTAGGAAAAAACGACGTTCACTTGACGTCAAGAAACAAATAGAAAAAAACTTCATTTTCCCCTAATTTTTTTCTCCAAATAGGTAACTTCAATATCTAGTGCATGGAATTTTTTTTTGAAATTTTGATGGATATTTTTCTTGTAATAGCATTTTAAAGTCAAACTTGTCAAAATTTGACAATTTTCATTTCACATCAACTATTGTATATTTTTTTAATTATTTTCAAAAAAAAAAATTATAGCCTTTTGAAGAGGATTCTCTTCTCTAGTGCACAATATATTTTTCAAAAATAATTAACATGTTTTACTAATTTTTTTAAATTTGTAATTAGCCTCTTTTTTAACTTTAACAACTTACTTGCATTATTTTAAAAATAAAGCATATTACAACTAATCAAAATATTTAAAAAATTACATATTTGGGTTCACCATTCTGAGCTCTACAAAACAGTATTTTTCTTTCTTTTAAAAAATCATTTTTACTAAAGAAATAATTAGTTGAATTTGAAAGTTTTAGAAAATTTTGAAAAACATTGAGTTGGCTGCCAACTAGAATGCCACATAGACAATTTCGGTTGAAAGGGTTTTGACCAAAACCCTTTCTACTAAAATCTCACACATAAAATAAGCCACATTTCGATGCGACAAAGGGAGAAATTCAAAGTTTATGATTTCAGGCAAAAGGGTTTCGCCTGAAATTGTATGAGCCACATATAGGCCACGTTGTTTCAAACAAAACTAGTTCGATCGAAATTGTTTAGGTCAAAATGATTTCGCTTGGAACTATTTAGTTGGCCGAAAGTGTGACACAACTTTGTGCTTTTACCCTTCCTCTATTTTTCTTTCCATTGTCCTCTTTCAAGAGAACCTTCTTCTTCTCGATTCTCTTTTCCAATCTTCTCTCATATTTTTTAATATTTTTCTCCGATACATCTAACTTGGCCTAGATCTTCCCCACTTCTTCACAGACTATCTTTCCCATCTCTTCAAACTTTTCATTTTCTACTTCTTCCTAATATCGTTTCCAAAACAAAATTCTCACAGGTCTCCTCATGACCCATCTCATCTTCACTGTTGTAATCTTCCACAACTCACATCACATGCTCTGTAATCTGTAAAGACAAATTACTTCACGACTTCCCAACTCTCAATCTCTCAAGGCTTCTCTCTACCTGCAACAATCCTCATGAGCTCTCCTCTATCACCTTCTATCATTTAGTCCACCCACCAATTTTGGCATACACTACCTTACGTTTAATGTTCTACCTATGTGCTTAGAAACTCTGGCTCTGATACCAATTGACGCAGATGAAACTCTCAGAAACTATCTCCTTGCTCACACATAAACAATTCCAATTACAAGACATAGGCAGTATTCTCCTTCTCACTATTTCAATTTCAAACTTCACGACTTATTACACATCTCATTGCCAAATAAAATAATTTTTGACAGTTTCATTTGTCAATCAAAATAAATTAATTTTTTTTCCAAATAAAATGACAAGAAACTCAATTTATTTAAATCAAAATATTACAGTCATACAATTATCTACAATTTCATTTCATCTCATTGGTCTCCTCTGTTAATAAATTCAAACTCTGTACTTGGACATTTCCAAACTGTCCTCCTCAATATTTATTTCCCTATTGCATCCCATTTCTTCACAGCTACAAACGCAATCGTCTTTGATTTTCCTATCATCCTCTGTTCATCGTCTCTTACGCTGATTTTTTTCCTCACACATTTTCTAGTCTAAATTACATTTAATTACTGCAGTCTTCCTTTATATTCTCCATGCACCCCTTTGTATTTTTTCCTTGATCAACATCTCATCTGAAATTTTAGATTCCACCTCTTAATTTCTGTGCAGCCCTCCCCATTCTCTTCTTGGCGACCTTCTTTTGGCTGCCAATATAATATTTGATTGTCTGAAATCTTCTTACTCCATTTTGTGCCCCCTTCCTCTCTCAATTTACCTACGCATTCCTCCCTTCTCCTTTACTCTCTTACGCTGGTGTTAATTCTTATGGTTGTTCTTTAACCAGTCGAATCTACTCTCTTGCTGCCACGCACCTTCCACTATTCTTCTACCACAGTTCTCAACTAAGAGGCGCCACCCCCTTTCCATCTCCCTCCAGCATATTTTTTCATTCTGAAATTTTCTAAAAGGTCTCTTCCTCCAGATGATGTGGCACGGCCTTTTTTTTTCCTTGGCATATATTTCAAGCATTTCATATTCTATTTCCTATGCGTAGCCTTTCGACTTCCTCTTTGCATATATTTCACTTCAAAATGTTTGGTTTTATTTTGCACACTTTACTTAATTCTCTGGTTGTGTGGATTTTCTTTGCTTATTATTTCTCTTTGTCTTCTCATTACCGCGACCCCCTTGCTATCCTTTTTCTTCTCCATACAAAATTTTTAATTCTTCCAAAATTTGTTGCGCCCCTCTATATTCTCTAATCCGCATGCCTCCCTTTGCTAATTTCCCATTTTTATGTAGTAGATTAAATGTCGAACATCATCATTCACCAAGCTATGTAAATTTGTAAATCATACAAAAATCATAGAATAAAGAGTTCAAAACATACACAAACTGAAAATGAAAATTGAATTAAGACATTTTATCAAATTGGAAATGAAAATAATGTCACCCATATCTACCTTCATGATCACAAAACCAAAATTGAACTGCCAATCCAAAAGTGAAAGCCAAAATCAAAACGACGAATTCAAACCAAAACTTTTTGGGTGATGCGAATCAGCAATCTGCCTGAATGCTCCTGCATCATGTATCTAAGAGAGAAATTATGCAATATTATGCTCCATAAACTAATATAAGTAGATTTTTTTATCAAGTAATAATACTCAAACCATTTGATCAAAATACTACTCTTGTGATTATTACTAAGCATTGACAGAGTCTCTTTATTACACAACTAAAGATAGGATATCTTTATATATTTTTTTTCTCAAGAAGAACATGTTCTCCTTTTTGTCACTTGTTGAAAAGGGATGGAGAATTAACAAATACTAAACCCCAAAGATAGGGTTACTACTTTTAAAATAAGAGGTATGGCTATGATTTTTCTAATGGCTTCCTAAGAGCATATGAAAAAAAGAAAGAAATCAAACAATTATTAATTAAAATTACCTAAATTTATGACAAATTATTGCATTATTTTAAGAATCCAAGGAAACTTCAAGTAATTATTAATTAAAAATTATCTAAATTTATGACAAACTATTGCATTATTTTAAGAATCCAAGGAAACTTCAATTATTATTCATTTTTTTTCATTTCTACTTCTAACTTATATTGCGTATATGACATGGAAAATATTTTATTTAGTACATCAATTTAATTTTTTAAGTAAAACGACACAAAAAACTACAAGATAATTTCTTAATTTTCTTTGCTCTAGGATTGGGAAGTAATTTTATTGGCATAGACAAGTTCATTATGTGGTCATTGTATATTTCCTATTATAATTGTGTTCCATAAAAATGGGGTTGTCTAAATAGATTGAATAATCTTTTGATTCTCTTGGTGGGTTTTATTTTGACTCTCTTGATGAAGCATAGTACTTGTATAGGTTATATACCACTTATGTCAATTTGGTGGGGTGATCAAGTAGATTATTAAGTAAAGGAGGTGGATGGAATTCATTTCACATGTTCACATTTACTTTAGAATCCTACCTAAGTTTACATAGGAACATTCAATAAAGATATCATGCAAGTACAAGAAAGAAATAAGTTGGCTTAAATTTTATATATAAACCCACTTAAATTTTTGGTAAATGATAAAAATGTACTACACCATAGCTTAATCATCATTTTATTTCTATTAATCATGTCTACTGAATCTTATTTAAGAAAAATCCCCAAGCTCTCAACTCTTCAACATAAGTTTGTCCATCAAAGGCACTACCTAGATCAAGGTCAACAAATTTCATAATACTTTTTTAGTCAATTCACTAGGTTTGGTTTCATTAGAGTAGAAATATGTATCTATCCAATTCATCTTTCAAAATGATTCAACACCATTCCTAGCTCTTGAAAGATCTTAACAATCTTTTTCCAACGATTATTTTAATTCCCTAATGACTTAGAGTTCTACTTGAATGAAGAGGTCCTCCTATGTTTAAGAATGAACACAGTGCCATTTATGGATGATCTTCATGATAATATATGTATCATTTCTTGACACTCAAAAGGTTGTCAAAATTAGGGGCAACTCAGTAGTTAGGTTTTCCAAGCATAAACTCCCCAACTACCATTCTTCCATCCTCTAAAAACCTAGAACACGCCTTCACTCATGTTACTTTATTATTATCTATATGAGCACTTCTCTCAAGAAGTGATGGTGAAATGAAACCAAATTAGGAGAAATATGTAGGTTTTATATGTTCAATATAACGTAAAGCACAATTAATTGAATGGGTAGGGTCATTTATTAAGTTTTTATGCTTCCCCATATTCTATTTGACTCTATTTAACTCATGTTTTGCTTTTTATGATTATAAAATAAAATGAATAAATTTTAATGTAATGTAGAAAATCCTAGTCAATGAACACATGCCATGGCTTCTAGAATTTAGCCAATTTTAGTTTTTTTTTTTATTAGCATATTCCAACTACAAATTATACAAATTGTGGGGACTCTAATAGCATGTTAAAATATATGACTACAATCCAATGAATTTGATAGATGGTTTGTAATTTCCCCTATCAACTAAACTTTTAATTTTCTCTATTGAGAATGGTCATTGATGTTGAATTTTGATTGTAACTTTTTTCTTCTATTACCAAATTATATTGGTATACAATAATTAGATATAACATAGACACTTCTTGGATGTATTTTTAGATATAGATATTGAATGGTCACAATTTAATTGTTGAAAGATGTTTTAGTTCTTAAAAAATGATAACCAATTATATCGTGCCAAAATAGAAGAATGAAAAAAATTACAAAGAGAGAGAGAGAGAGAGAGAGAGAGAGAGAGAGAGAGAGAGAGAGAGAGAGAGAGAGAAGCACAAGAGATATGCCTCAAAATCTTTCATATGCTTAGTGTTCTTTGCTCTAAAATGCATTCAAGATAAAATCACTTTTCATCTAGAAGAAAGATGTGGCATTCAATTTGTATTAGGTAATATTTTTGTCATTGTGACTATTTTTGGATTCATATTATTATGTTCAGTAGATGTGCATTTAACTTACTCAATTATTATATATGGTTACTATTTATCTAAAAAAATGCAAGTTCTAATTTGTTCCATTTTAAACTTTATGTTCACTTAATAGAGGGGAAGTTTCAACTAATTGTGATGAATGTGATAGCTTAGAGGGGTATGATATAACTCTTGTGATATTGGATTCATCTTCAACTATTTTTTTAATTAAATTGACTAAAAGTCTAACTTTCATGATCTTGTTGACCAATATCCATAATTTTTTTTATCATCTTTCACGTCATTGAAGATTTGGATATGGGTAAAAATTACCTATCTCTAACAAAGGTTTAGAAGTGATCACAAAACCATTGGCGTGCCTATTGAACTTGTGGGTGCAATCACTAGTCATTAATATATGTGTCATGTTTGAATATCTTTGAAAATGATCATTAATGTTAATACACTAAAATATCTTCAAAATTATTTCTTTCCCATAAAATCATAGAAAATTAATATTTAAAATTAATAACTATAAAAAAACCAATAAATAGAAATATGTATGATCAAAATAATAGAGAATAACTCTAAAAATTATAAATATGAATGCTTGAGCAGCATGACCATGATTGTCAAGAGTTGCTAGATGTGATGATTAAGGAGTGGCATGAAGTAATGGTTAAGGTGTTATTGTTGAATCTTTATATTGAAGATGAGGTTCCCCATTTGTCACATCACGGACTCATAGCTCCGAGTGAAAAACCTTTAAAGAATAAGTTTACCTTTTTAAAATAACATTACTATGAAAAATAGTAATTTGCACATATCAAACTTTTTTTTAAATGATGTCACTACCTATTTTTAAATTTAACTGAAAACATGGGCGTGGTGGTGCTGTAAAGCACGGCCTTGCAGGCATTTCTGGCATACAAGCAGGATCTTATGCCAGAAATCTGGGATTCGGTAGCCCAACCCTAGGTGCTTGGGAAATTTGTCTGATCGCTAGCAGTTCATCTCTTTTTCTCGCTAGAATCTCTATTCGCTTCCGCAGCAAGGGAATATATTCCAGCACTCCGAATACAACCGCAGGTAGGAAGTCTTGCAGAGCACTCATTGTTCTACCACAGCAAAGATTTCAGTCTCTCTGCTGTATTTTCATTCAGAAATCTTCCGATAACTTTGTAGGCTCAAAATATCATATCAAATGGGTCAAATATTTGAAGAGAAAAATGCAAAAGTGAGTATACCGGACCACAACCCTGTTCACATTATAAAGGAGTTATTTTAAGTCAAATAATTGACCAAGAAAATGACTGGAGGAGATAAAGAAGTGTAGGCGATGTGGGACAAAATAGCGCGTGCTCGGCCAGAATCAGCACGGGCATTTTGCTGTCGACCACGAGCTGTGAACCGACCAGAGCTGACATGGCGCCAACTTAACTTCAATTGCGCGTGGTACCTGCCGGCACTAACTCAAAGCAATTAATCTTTTTAATCCTACCACTATGGCGGCTTTGCTTTTATTAAATTTTCTTTCTGAAATTTCTTCTTCCTCTCCCTTATCACGAGGGTTATTTTTTATGTAACGTCCAAAATAAACCATCTCGTATCTACAATGGCGACAAAAAAAATTATGCGGTGTGATTTCAGAAGGCTTGATAAGTTACGTGTGGAAAAAGAAAAGGAAAGAAGCAAACAGCCACTCCCCAAATGAAAAGAAATAAAATAATGTATTATTTATTAAAAATGAAGTATTAGTGTATATGATTAAATTTTAGAAAATAAATGTTATAAAGTTTTGTATTTTATTTTTTTATTATGGAAATGAAAGTTTAATTCAGTAAATTAGAGCTTAGTTTTATATAAGGCAAGCGCCTCTATAATGAACAATATGAGTAATAAGAGGGACTTGTAAAATTACAATTGTCCCGCCTACAACTTAGAAAATGTCTCTCTTTCATTTAATTTCTTAAAATAATTACATGATAATAGAAAAATACAGAAGTATTATTTCTATTTTGATAGAGATATGTTGATAAATACTTTAGAAAATAAAATAAACTTAATATAAATATTTTTATAAATATATCCATCTAAAGGACATGGTTAAGATTATGGTGTATGCTCTCATTAAGAAAAAGTTGCTAATTGGATTGGAGCTCGTTCTAATCTTATGCCTACTTAAGGCTTTTCAACCCAAAATAGTGCTATGTTGATTAATGTTGGAGCAACAATAGGACCAGAAATTTTATTCCTCACCACTTCTAATAATAGAAATGAAAGGTTCACAAGACAGAGTTCAAGATGGTGGTGGACTTCTTGAAACCGGTTACTAATATTTTGAATGCTAAGAAGATTGACTAAAAATTTACTCTTGAAGACAACAACAAAGTTGAAGAAGATTGAAAATCTCAAGAGGGCTCTCTACTCCCCACTTTTGTACTTCTTAGCTATTAACTAGTAGCGTAAGAGACTATTATGTTTAATGTATGAAATAAATCAAAGTTTTGAAAAGCAAACACTGATCAACCACATTTTATTTTCTCTAGCCTATACAAACAAGTAGAGAATTTTACAACTCTCTTTCTGGTAAGGGATTTTGTATCACTTTACTAGCATGGAGAATTGCAACATTAAGATGTGTTTCTTTTTTTCTAAAAGTTAATACAATGGAAGTGATCCCCCAATGCCACAATTTACATACCAAATTAATTACTACATATACACACATTAATAATTGAGTAGGACATAAAACTCTTTTATTTACTTATAAAATCATTTTATTTTATTTTGTGGTAGAATTATAGTAATTTATATTTGCAAGTAGCTTTATCTTGTTACTAATAATGGTACCTTCCAACCAATTAAATGTAATTTTAAAAAAAAAATGATATCAAAATTATTTTTAAATGCCAATATACACATTTTTTAAGAAAGAATGACAAAATTATCATGTGTTAAATTTTACTAGTTGAAATATTTGAATTTTTATGGGAGCCTACACATACATTTAGAAAATATTAATTACCTTCTCCAACAGAATACATAAGTAATGATTATTAATTTTATTTTTATATTTTTTTCTCTATTTTAATATTTAGTAAAAATAATAAGCATCTAAACATTTATTACTAGCTAATTTTTTAAAATTATTATCTATAATTTTATATTTGTAAAGCATGACATGGTGTTAAATAATTTATTATTATTTATTTTTTATTATTTAAAAATGGACAAAAAGTGATATGTAAAATATTGTCAACATCCTTCATTAATTAAAGATTCTATGAGTATCTTATTAACTAGCATACATATATTAAATATTAATATATATAAAATACGCCGAGAGTTATCATTCTCTAGTTTTCTTTTTGATTGATTTATCTTTGTGATCAAATCTTTGCTTTATATAAAATAACATTCAATTATATAATATAGTAAATTATAAAATTATATTAAATAACATATAGTCAATATTATATTTAGAGGCCACAAAAATTTGTGTAAAGTTCAATAGATGGAAGCGATGACCAGACCCTTGTAATGGACATAAATTTCAAACATGTAGAATGATACTTTTTGTAGGTTGCTATAGAAATAAAAAAATATCTTGAGGGCATGTTTAGTTGAAGGTGTCATGTAGAAAAAAAATATTGAAACATTAGGGATTTTGGTAGAAATAAATTGGTTCATAGCATCAAATTAATTAAAATGTTACCTGAAAATATTGAAACATTAGGGATTTTAGTAGAAATAAATTGGTTCATAGCATCAAATTAATTAAAATGTTACCTGCTTCTCTGCAGACAAAAAAATTACAGATTCATTTTTCTCATCAAAAGCCTTAAAAATAAATTAATTAAGAAAATAGAGTTAATACAAACTTGGAACTAATTTCTCGTGAGTTCATCTTTTTGCAATGTAAATTAATTTTTTTATTTTTTTTCCCTTCCCTACAGCATCTGCTTGGAAACTAAAATCTAGAATATTACTTTTAAAATGTTGTCTAATATCAATTTCAATTTCATGGGACTCTTGTGAGCTTTTATTTAAGGTGCCAATTTTACTTATAAAAAGAAAATCTTTCACAAGATTTATTGGTCTTAATATAAAGTAAAAAAATTAATCAAAGAGTGACAACTAAACCACACTAAACTCAAAATTCAAAATTTTCTAAAATAACATCAAAATATTATTTCAAGTTTCAAAAATAAACTAATTATCTTCAATTATTGCTTTCATGTAACTCAGTGCTACATTTGAAAACAAATCTTTTGATTAGAATATCTATAAATACAAATAGGGTAAACTATTCAAACAAATGCAGAAAATAACCGCCTACCCAGAAAAGAAATGTTCCCTTCCCCATCTTGTCTTTGTCAATCTCAGATTGCTTCTAACGACGCAAAACAAAGGTTAAATAAAAGCATTTACCAATAAGCAGAGATAATGTGGTTATACTCTTGCAATAAAACTGCAACTCAAATTTTTAAGAAATACTTTGCATATTACTTAACTTGATTGGATATTGCGAGATATGTTTGCAAGACTGGCATTGCAACCTCAGCAAAATTTTATTTGTTCTTTCCACCGATGAAAGAATGCAAAAGGGAAGGCTCACTTTGGGTGCAAGATTATTCTGGCCTTTTTTCTACTGAATAGCCTTGAACAAAGTGTGCTTTCTGCATTCTTCATTTTTGCTAAAGTTTTCTTGGTTTTCAGAATGTTCATCTATTGACATATAGCAGGAAAGTGTTGATTTCTTAAAAGAAGACAAATGCATGAAATTGAGTGCACCTTCATATCGTCTAATCCTCTACCAAAAAGAAACCAATTGTTTTCAGTTTAGTAACTATACCAAATAAAACTATCCATCTCCACACCATCTTCAAAGGCTTCTTACAATTTGTAGGGGTTATTAACATCCACGTTGCTACCACCAATGTCAATGACACCGATCTTCTCAATGTGGTATGCCATTTTACAGGCGTCTTCCCTGTAGATGAGGTCGTTCACTCTGAACAACCGCAAATACTTCCAGTAATACATCTAATAGAAATGATGACTGCAACAAATTTTGAAATCAAAATTTTGGTGTTAGTTATTATATCTATTAATCTATCTGGAGGAAGATCTAAGATGGACATGTAATTGTTATCTGCACCTCAAGAAGACAACATTACAAAGAACGCCACCAGATAGAGGCTGCGACCAGAATATTAGTGGAACGCCATTGACAAAGCCTCGACATGTTTGAGTCTTGCACATCATCAAAATGAACATAGAAAAGGCGCAAACTGAGAGCATAAGTAAAGCCAAATTCCTCAACCTTTGCCATTTTCACAAACAAACACGGTCTTTGGATCTTTCGTAGGAGCAATGGGCTTCCTCACCCGAGACCAGCTGCTCACACGAAATTCCATTTTCACAACTTGTTATAAACATAAACCCTTCACCTGATGAAAGAGAGGCAGCAAAGGATCTCCTAAAAGTGGAAAAATGGAAAATATCGTTTGTGAGAGGGTGCGATTAATACAAGATAAGCAATTGTAAGTATACCTCTGGAACTTTGCGGGTTTACGAATCGCACAAGGCTCTGACTATCGTGAGGCTGACCGTCTGGATCTATTCCAAACTCTCAAACAGAGTCCATCAGCTTGTTGTAACTAAGAAACCTCAAAAGTGTCCTTTCTATTTAAACCCCTAAAAGGAGTCTGCGCGTGACTCATTTCGTACAAAAAGATGCCAAACGACCACCAGATCATGGCATAGGAATGGAATTTCCCCCAGAGGACCTGCAACAATAAAACAAATTTTAGATGCACTAAAAGAACCATAAAATAAATTTCAGGTGAACTAATGAAACTGGGTCCAAACGACTCGTCACAATATTGCTGCTCAGAACTGGGTGAAGATAGAAATGCATGAATAAGAGCATGGTTAAACCTTAAGCATAATTTTAAACGCATTAAATCAGATGTGCTTTGAAACGGTTTGCAAGCCAACGCCACTCTCTACTACCCTATCAACGTGTTGAACATCTCTCATAAAATTTAATGAATTTTAATTCCTTCATATTAGAAGACTGAAAAATGCACTTCAATTTTTGTTTGAAGAGATTTTATTGACACAGGTAGTTTTCTTTCACTGTATAACACGCCTCTCGGCATAATAACTATTATTTATAATTTTATATTTATAGTGTCTAAAACCCAGACCCAGGTAGTTACGTGAAAGTAACTCAGCTGTTCGAGTAAGAAATAACTAACGACCCAAATGAGTTATTTATTTAGTGAATCTTCACTTTTTGAGGAAGGACTCTATAATAAAGCTAGTTTGTTGAACATTCAAGACTGTAAAAAGAAAAAGGAATCTTCAACTTATGTTTAATAATTATTATTAAATATGTTGAACATTTATCAATTCTTTCAGTTTGTGACTAAGTGAAACCAGCCGATGGTAGTAAGTCATCAGTAATAATTGTATGTGCATAGAGTAGCAGATAAAACATTCTCCTAGATAATACTAAGGACTATAATAAGTGTCATTTTCCAAGTCCCATCTTGAAGTTATGAGAATGTAACGAGGGTATCCAAGGTCACAAAAGTAATTTAGACTAGTCATTACCGACTTAGTCAACAAACTGATCTAAACTAGTGGCGGTTGCCAAGATCCGTAAGTTATGCTAAGTAACGCAGGGGTTCGAGAATGGTCTGTCACCCTATCAACTCAACTAAGTTATGTTTAGTAAGACAATTTTTGTCATATAATAAGTTGTATTTATTCATTGGGTGGAATAGTAGTTCCATTATACCCTAGGATAGGAAAGGTATTCCAAGTTGAGTAGGGTGGGTGAACAAATGTCTTCGCTCTTAGCAGCCAATGTATCTATGATACAAATACTATGGCCATAGTGAGTTCATTTGTCTCTGCATGCTCTTGCCGATTCACTGTGACCCAAATACTTAGCTAGTCAAAGATGTCATACTTAGTTGGAGGGTTTCCATAGTTGTGCAATAGTATTATTTAAGTAGGGCACAACACTAGAGCTCAGATGGCATAACTAAGAGGGTTCTCTACTAATCCCTTTGTTGAAGGGCAGGGCCACTTCTAGTTAGGAAGGTGTGCAGAGATTTGCTTAAGTCCATGGTTGGAGGTAAAACACTCAGGTAATGCTCTCCCTCTTGCAGATGACATGTCGAGCCTTGGAAGACAGAAAGAATCCAGATGCGGGATCTCTAACCTTAATCCTGTAAGTTAATGTTTTAGCTTAAATAGATGCAATCATTTCATTGAAATACATAAGTGATAGATGTTTGTTCTTTTCAGTAAGAAAAGATTGTGTAAATGCTTTGTTATATCTCTATGGTAGTAGTTATGCATGGGCATACATTCCATATTTAAAGAAAACAAAATTGTACCTCTTTTCATCTATGTTTTAGTTATTTATTGTTTGGTGAATAATTCATGGTAGTTTTTTGTAAGAAGGTGTAGTTTGTTACATGGGTCCTTTACCAATCCCCCTTCATCCCAAACAACATTTACCTATTCTTTTACTTCTTTAGTCTTTAGGTAGTTGAAAATGAATTTGATCCCTCTATCACCTTAGGCCACCTAATTTAACCTTGCCCACTTTTTGAGGCCTTGGTCTTTCTAGTTCTGCAATTTCCCTAGGCCTACCCTAATACCTATGAGTTCTCTATTCAATTCGAGGCTCTGCCCAAGATCATTTTGGATTCTACCTTCAGTGTGGAATAATTTCTCTTGTAGCAGACCCTCAACTTTCCTTCCTTCCTTTTCTTTTTGTTCCCCTATTGTTTGAAAGACTTTTTTCCAACTCTGCACATTCATGTTACACCTCTCAATGAGAGAACAACCCTGAAGCAGTCACTTATTTATTTATCTTAAGGTGAAGATTGCACTGTTGCAGTCCTCACCCAAAAGCAAGTTTGATTTAAGAATGAATTTTTTTTGCTCTCTTAGTGGGGTATTTGTTTTACTCCCAATTTCTAAATTCACTATGACTGGGTGATGGACTGAAAGAGTCTAGGGGATGACCTTGACTCTTGAACTAGACCCTTTGACTTAATCAAAGGAGACCAAGTTTTTATTATTATAGAACCTATCGGACCTACAATAGATCCTTCTACCGTCGTTCTTAAAGTTACACCAAGTAAACCAGATTTCTCTATTGTCCTTCTTAGTGCCTTCAAGGGGGTCTCCTAACTTTAGTTTGTTTTTAGTTCTATACCAGAAGAAATTTTCATTCCCCCTCTACCCCATATCAATTCCACCAAGCTTATCTTTGTAAATTTTAAAAATTACCTATATTATCTATTCTTACTAACCAAAATGGAACAAATTCCTATGAGTGAAAAAGATACATGGGAATGTACCAATCTTAGCATATGGAGAATTTATATTTTGCTTTGGTATTTTTTCCAATTTAGTGAAATTGTCTTCCTATCTACCATAATTGTCTATTGTAATGTTTTGTTCATATGCAAACATTGAGGTCTTCTAATGAAATTTTTTAGAAAGAGTTGTGTGAACAATGATACATGTATTTGTATAGGAATGTGATTTTTATATTTAAAAAATTGGACAAAGAAATACAATTTTTTCTTGGATTGTTAGTTCATTGTGTTAGATAGGTTGCATTCAGTCAAAGTTGTCATACTTAACTAGAAGATATCTAGGGTTGTGTGGTAGATTGTATACAACAAAATGAATACACTACAATAGTTCTCAAATGGCATGAGATGGTTATAGACTCCTTTATCTACTACCCTCATGAAGGTTACGACCACTTCCAATTAGATGGTGTGCGAGGACCGTTGATCTTTGATCAGGGTTAAAGCACTCTAATGTTGCTCTCCCTCATCTAGCTAAAGATTGTCAAAGACTTGTTCATGAAGGAAAAACTCTTTTTATTCATATGTATTCTAAAAATGTAATCTCTATATGATCTAAAGGTGTATGATTTATTGCTAGATTGATATGTGTACATGCCAATTAATTATACTTGAATTCAAATATGAAATGATTATTGAGTATAATATTTCTTGCTAAATATTGCGCATTTAATTATTTGATTTTGAATGTCTTTATTTGTGTTTAAAAAATTGCATTAATTTTGATATTTTCTTAATGAATGATATGTCATTACAATAATGGATAATGTACACTCGACATTTTCTTATTTTTATGTTTGATGCAAAACATATAATTAAGAACCTTACAACTATGCCCAACCCTTTGGCTCAAATATCCAAGCTAAATCCAAGTCTAAGGGTTGGAATTTCGAAAGAAAAGCTAAAATATTTATTTTATTTGAGATGAAAAAATAGAGCAAGAATTAGCAAAAGACCAAGACCTATGATTTTGGTCCCACAAACTCTATTTTTGTATGTGCTCTACAAATTTGTATGTCATATAATCATTCATTTCTTTCTTTTGAGGAATTCTAATCATTCTTTTACAAAATCAACTACTTCTTTTTGTCTTCCATTGATATAGGCAATCAGTTTGTATTATATTGATAAATTATTAATTATTTGTATTGTTTAATAAGTGAGTATGTTTAACTTTTTTTATAGTCTAACTTAGAACTTTATTAATATGTTGATTATGTTATATCGATATAGAATTAAGAATAATGCCAAGAAAATAAGGAAAAAAGAAAACACCAAAGGAGTGTGAAGAGAATAGGAACATATGAGAGAACTTCATGAAAAAACTAATAGTCAAAGATTAGTAGATAAAACAAAATAATCAAATGTTAATTCAAGAAATTATTTATATAGGAGGTTTACTACTTAGGTTAAGCAAGAAATATGAAGACAATAAAGACATGATACAATGTATATTCCTCTCACCTCGGTATTGGTAATGAATGCTTTAAGTTTGATATGTGTCTTAGGTATAGAAAGGTCCTCAAAAATTTACAATTTGAATCCACATTGGTGAGATTGATCCCACTTGCCACAAAAATGATCTAATGTGTAAAGTTATTTGAAACCTATAAAAATGATCCTACTACATGTGTACTCTAGCAACATGTTTGACTTAAAATATCGATGCTTATTCTAGTGTAAGGATTAACAAAATTTAAAATTACCTTAGGAAAATTGCCCCAACTACAAGGGTCATTTTCTCCTAGATTGGCTTGCTTGATTATATCAACTTTATAGTCATGAAAATGATCAAAGATAGTAGCCTTTGGTCATGCAAATGTCTTAGAATGATTTGATACAAAATTAAGTTCCTTTTAGTGCTAGAAAATGAAGTGTTCTTAGGATGATTATTCTCTTCAATACATATGATTTTCAATAATTTTGTGAATATCAATCGCATGATCAACTTAACATCTTTAACTACCAAGATATAATAAATTATCATACAAATATGTACCAAGTGAACTCTCAATAGTTACGAAGAAAGCACAAGAGTTGACAATTTGAATTTTGGATAAAATCTATATCATGCAACACAAATTTCACACACCATATAAATATGTGGAAATATGGACTAATAAATGAGACAAATATGTGGGATCATATATAGATAAGGTAGAATATAGTCAAATAGATAAAATATTGTAGAATTAAATATAAAAAGAGAAAAATAACGATGAGAAAAAAAATCAAACTTAATAAAAAATTATTCCATGTCATTATATAATTGTATTAATACATTTTCTAAAAAAAGTTTACCATTATATTTATAAATTATTTTGTTGGAAGATTAGAGTTTGAATTTTTATACTCAATAGGTTTTAATTTCTGCTGGATTCTTTGTGAAGTGCTTGCAAAACACGGCCTTGCAGACATTTCTGGCATACAACTAATATCTTGGACCAAAGAGCACCCAACTGCAAACTTGAACTTTTCATCACCTGAAACGACAAGAGAGCTAATTTAATTTTAGAGTTCCTTTGAATATTGAACAAGCAAGAGAAAACATCGTTAATTTATGTCTACCTTAAGCTGAATGGTGTGCCAGACTATGTTGTCGGAGACGAATGTAGAAGCGTCCAACACATCCAGATTCTCTTTGCCACCGCACTGATATTTACTCTCACATCAAATAAAATTCCATGGTTTTGCTCCAAATGCTGTTCAAAATTCAGATTCGATAGCCCATCTCTTGGTGCTTGGGAAATTTGTCTGATCGCTAACAGTTCATCTCTTTTTCTCGCCAGAATCCTTATTCGCTTCTGCAGCCAGGGAATATATTCCAGGACTCCGCATACAACCGCAGGTACGCTCAATTTCTTCTGCAAAAAAACAACTACTGAAACTAAATTTAAAACATAAATCAAGATGAACATTACGTTAGATATGAGACCTGGTCAATAAAAGTTACCGTTGTGTTTGCGAAAAGTGTGTTCAATTTCTTACGCCGCTGTCGCTCATTGGCGTTGTGGCGAAGCTTTTTAAGATCTCTACTCTCCTCTTTTGTACATATCAACAACTCATCTTGATCATCTTCTTGTCGTTGTTGTTGTTGGATTTCAGAGCAATTTGAGAGCCAAAGGAAGTCTTGCAGAGCACTCATTGTTCTACCACAACAAAGATTTCAGTCTCTGCTGTATTTTCATTCAGAAATCTTCTGATAAATTTGCAGTCTCAAACTATGAGATCAAATGGGTCAAATATTTGAAGAGAAAAATGCAAAAGTGAATATACGGGACCACAACCCTGTTCACATTGTAAAGTAGTTATTGTCAAGTTAAATAATTGCCCAAGAAAATGACTGGAGGAGATAAAGAAGTGTAGGCGATGTGAGACAAAATAGCGCGTGCTCGGCCCGAATCAGCACGGGCTTTTTGCTGACAACTGTTGACCAGAGGTAACATGGCGCCAACTTAACTTCACTTGCGCGTGGTACCTGCCGGTACTAACTCAAAGCAATAAATCTTTTTAATCCTACCGGCTACCACTGTGGCGGCTTTGCTTTTAATAAATTTTCTTTCTGAAACTTCTTCTTCTTCTCCCTTATCATGACTGTTGTTTTGTCTGTAACATCCAAAATAAACCATCTGGTATCTACAATGGCGACAAAAATAAATTATGCGATGTGATTTCAGAAGGCTTGATAAGTTACGTGTGGAAAAAGAAAAGGAAAGAAGCAAACGGCCACTCCCCAAATGAAAAGAAATAAAACTAGCAATTGCACCATGGTGTGCAATGGGTACGCCGAAGAGTGCTGTAAAGTTAATTAGGGATTTTTTTTCATCTATTTTTTCATACATTTGTGCAATATACATGAGTTTATTTGGTAGGACATTTAGAAAATGATTTTGTGTAATACAGGTGTGAATGGAACAGCTTCAAATCAACTATGATTCCACTTATAGGGTTTGAAACATGACTGAAACAAAACCTTTGAATCAGGAAGATAATTAGGTTCTATTACGAACATGTTCATGTTATGTTTGCAATAGGGAGAGAAAGGGAGAGATAGGGATACAGAGAGGAAGAGAGAGACGGGCGGGGAAGGGGTGGGGGTCGGAGGTATAAAAAGATATGGTGATAAAGACCAATAATAGAGAGAGAAGTATAGAGAGAAAGAGAGAAAGATAGAGGGGGGAAGATAGAGATTGAGGTAGGGAGTGTGTGTGTATAAGTTAGAGAGAGATATGAAGGGAGATATATATATATAGAGACACACACACACACACATATTACCTCTCTCCCTTTCTCTTCTCATATATATCTCTATCTTAATTAACCTTTTTCCTAATTAACCTTTCACAAATATTTAACCTAATTTAATTTTTTTAATAATTAAACTTAATTAATTATAATTATATAAATTGAAAGTACAATTAAATAATCTATGGACACTTTGTTTCATGTTAGTATGCTTACATGAACCAAAGCATGATAATTTGTAAGGAACAACTTATTAAACACTCGTACAAAGAGTTTAAGTCTCAAAAAGACCATGCAAAAGATGCTCTTGTTCACGCAAATCCAAGTCGTTGAAGGAGAAACTGTAGTAAATAAACATTCCAAATCAATGTCAAATAACCTCAAACAACTTCCATATGAACCAAAAATTTCAATCTCACCACAAACCAAATCCACATACTATTATTTGAACACACCACAGAGTTTCCATTGTTATGGTGATAAGCCTTCCATGTTGTTTCCTATTACCCTGTACTATGAAAGGAGACAATGAGTATTATGAACACACTATAAAACAAGCCCAATTACTAATACATAACTTCACTAATTAAATAAATTAATAAATTCTATAATAAAAAATAAAGTCTAATTAAAAAATAATCCAAAGTCCGTTGTAATTGCTCAATTGATCTAATATTTAAAAACCAAAAAACCAAGTGAATATACATTTTTGTGATAGTGACATTTATTTGCTTTCTTCATTTGTGGTCTTGCCACTAATAGTTTAAAGAGAAATAAAATGACAATATGACTTTTCTACAAAACATATTTATTCAAGTTAACTTTTTTTATTAACAAATATTAGATAAATATTACTAAAAACATATATTATTAAATTATAAAAAAAATCTATATTTCAATTAAAATCAAATATATATTAGCTATTTAAAATATAAAATTAAAACTAAAACAAATTTTTTTAAAAATAATTATTTAAATAAATAAAATTTGATATTCATATATATATAATTATCCTTGAAAAAAAAAAGAAAATCATATTTGAATTAGTACTTAATCATTACCTACCACTATTTGGGCCAAATCTCAAATTAGATTTGATGTCTAGGTGTGTTAGTCTGCATATCTTATTTTAAAAGCTTGAGGTTGAATAATCTACATACACTATTGCATTTGTATGTTACATTATTTGGTAGGAGTCTTTATTATGTGGTATAAAAATTGATGATAAACATCCATAAAGCAACCATGAGATGATTGTAATGGAGTTTGATTTGGATCCTTGTAAGTGGATGCATAGTTGATTTGAAGATGGCTCAAAGACACAAAATTCCTTAAGGGAGAGGAGGTTATGATCACCGATGGGGATTTATTTAAAGTTATTCAATATCACGAGAAATACATCCCCAATAAATAATAGAGCTTTAGATTTAAAATTTTAATTAATATTTATAATTTTATAAATTATTATATTTTTTTTTGGGTAAAAATTATTATATTTATGTAATACATTAAATAAATATATTTAAAGTGTTAAATTTTATAATTTATGTTTTAATAATTTTTATACTTTAATTTAAACTTAATATAAAATATTTAAATTCAAAAAAAGTGGACTTATACTATTCAAATATTTATTATGATTTTTGTTTTCATTAAAATTTGAATTCCAATTTGAACCTTGTGACAGATTTTCAATGTTGTATATATTATCTTTATGATTTGCAAAATCTTGATTAAATATAGAATTTCCAACATCTTCCACATCTTCCTCAACTTTTTGAAAATTTAAAATTTGTATGGATCTATATGATCTTCCAAAATCTCCAACTAGATTTCAATATTCACTTGAAAATAAAAGTGACAAAGATGATATCATCTTTGTAGATTGGATAAATAAAAAAACTCATAGATGGAAAATATACAAATGTTTAACACCAATATATGGGATACATGAGACAACCAACCACAAGGGCAACAATCAACAACTTATGGACTTGACATGGACATAATGAGAAGATAGAAAATGAAGTTACTTTACTTGCATTATCTTTTTCCTCAAGGTTAAATACTCAGATTGTGGAATGCACATTGTGATGTGGAGGTGAAACTATAGCCCACCTTACCATTGTGTGGGCTTGAACTTGCATAGAAAATTTCAGAATTTACCCCACTGTAAATAATGCACAACTTCATTTACCCATATATTACTTTGCCCAAATTTCAACAGAAAGATTGTAACTTACATTTTGAACCTATATAGCACCCTCACGAATGTAACCCATTTTAAATATGCAACAATCTCACTTACCCATACTTCAATAGTGTTTGCTCAAGGCTTGGGAGGGGCTGTGAGCTATCTAATTGCAATGTGGAGGTAAGATTGTTCAACACTATGGAGTGGGGTTGAACCTAGATGACATACATAAAAATGTACCCCATTACACCACCTAGTTTACTCATTCTTTAGTAGTGCACAACCTCCATAACATGTTCTAGGTAAATTATGGGTCACCTTTTTGTAGGTTGGGGATTTGAACCTTGGTTACCAATACAAAATGAACCCCTTTACTATTATTGAATTAACAACATCTAGATTGTTTCCTTAAAAGACAAATCATGTATATACTAAAGTTTTTACTTAATGTGTATGCTGCTGATGTATGGGGATCACAACCCACACATAACAAAGCACAATTCTAGTTAAGGGATTTCATAGAGAAGATCATAATTGTTACATATTGAGATAACTTTATCCTTATTTGAGAGGCATTAAGGTACTAAAGTAAACTGTCCTATGTCCGAAGTTAATTAAGATTAGTTGAGGCATGAAGCAAGCCACTATTTCTCTTGGGAATGTAGGTGACCACCCACCATGGACTATTGTTGGAGCAAATAAATTAAGGTCAAGCTCATGTAGTGATAATTTGTGACCAGTTATAAGAATCCTACGAGCATAGGTATAGCGCTATTCATAACTGGGTTTAAGCATATCCTTACAATTTGAGAAACTAGATTTTCATATGCCATAAAATGCATAATAATTACTAAGATTTGATATCTCTTATTTTCCTTTTTCCTTCTTGTGTTCTCTTTCAGTAGAGGCAGATGGCCAAGATGTTATCCTTCAACTCTAGACAAGGTCTAATTTCTCAGAATTCTCTGGTTCAAGTTGACATTCATAAAGCATCTCTATGTCATGGAGTAGAAATAATTTTATTCAATTGTAAAGTCTATGGTTGGATTTTTATAAGAGATTCTAGTATTAACTAGTTTAACAGACATTTAGCTCCTGAAATAGAAACAAAGTTTTGGATACACTAGCTTATCTCATTGATGTATATTATAGACCACAATAGACAAAAGCTTGAGTTGCACAAGTATGTTGACCATTATATGAATTGAACCTATGAGGAAACACTTACAAGCTGTAAAATTCTACATTCTTTGAACATCTCTTGGGATAACCAAAATGATTATATAATCACCACAATTTTCTCATATTTAGAATTGCCAATCTCTAATTTACAATGCTACTTTTGCCAAAATTATGTTGGTAGAACTGTGTCCCGCCATATGCAAAAGATCTATGTATGAAAACATTGGATGAAGAATATGCAAGGTCAGGACTTCGTAATAATACATTTGACAGCCATTGGACTTTGCCTTAGCCCAGCTAAAAAACAATTTTGTCGGCCACACTGGAGGACTTTCTCAATGACACCATATAAAGAGATGTTGATTGTCTAGCATATGGTGTTTTTAATAACATCTTTGAAGGCTCTATACCAAATCAGATATCAAATATACCTTAATAGGGTACAACACAGAGATGGGTGTATTTTTTTTATAGCTCAATAAACCAAAGTAATTTTTTTTGAGCTACTGCATGAGATAATTCACAAAATAAACAAAATTGGCATTGAGCTAAGTGAAGGAATCATATTCAAGGTTGGTTGGTTTACGCGTTCTATTGTACCATTGGATGGATTTTACACAGGGGATACGTGTATGCCAGATTAAGTGGCAAGTGTCAACCATGCAACTTTGTAGAAAGTTTTTTATGGGCAAATGTTTAAGTGCGAGTCACCTTTGTTAAAAGACAAAACCAAAGTATGTATTGTACCTGATTTGTTGTAAGGGGTGCATGATCGGTTGTACCCGACACCCTCAATGTTTTTGGTTTAACATATTGATGAACCCTGTATCGGAAAAGGAATCCTATACAACTGGTGAGTATAGCAGCTGGTTACCCATGTATCTCGGTGGATGGAATTCTTTTTATATGGACTCAATAATCAATTTTGATGCAGGTACAAATGGAGAAAAGCCCAGAGTCATGATGGTTTCCCCGTGATGATGATTTGTGGAGTCATGTTAGTGCTCGGTTTGTGGTATTCAAAACCACTTGTTGAGAGGTTTGTGGTGATCTTGAAACCACTTGAGTGTGAAGTTTGTGGTGATCTTGAAACCACTTGTGTGTGAGGTTTGTGGAGTTCGTGGTGAGCTTTAAACCACTTTAGAATTGCATCGGTTAGGGGTAAGTCGTAAAACCCAAAGTGCTTATGATGAGGGGAAGCAATATGGAAAATTTCATCAGTGATTGTAAATGGGTACCAAGCAAGGCTTTAGGCTAGGACCCATCTTTTCATCTTATGGGGGGATATTGGCATAACTAGTTTATGGGGGGATGTTGGAAGTAAATTAATTAAGCAAGGACTGGACCGGCACAGACCAACCAACCTCTGCCACCGACCTCTCACCTTCTAGACTCTTTTGTCACCAACCTCTCATCGACCTACAAACCATATTGTATGCATTCTGGAAAGCTCCAAAGACTCTATAAATAGAGGCAGATGTAATGGGCTCTTCACTCTTCTAAGAGTCCAGCTCCGTAGAGCTGCAAGGATAGAATATATGTAATGTGTTTTCTTCATACTTTTCCTTGTGAGGTAACGTTGAGGCATTATGTCAAACCATTCAAGTGCCTTGTCATAAAATATAACGGGGTAAGAAATTAGGAACATTAAGCTCCTGTGCCTTTTCTAGATGCGACAAGGAACAATGGAGGATCTAGAATAGTTGTTAAACATCCTAGTGAGAGAAGCAATACAATACAATACAAGGAATAGTTGTTAAAATAGAATTTGGAAGCAACAATTGAACTTTGAAGGAAATGTGTTTAGGTGTAGGTCATGTTATGCTACTGGTTAGTTGGTGGATGTTTATCTTGAGGCTCCTTTTGGAGCAAAAAGGCTTAATTCTTCAAAGCAGGTTTCTTAGTGGAAGGGGGCAGATTTAAGCCTTCGATATTATTTTCCTGGCACTCTTTCTGCTCTCATGACTTTTGTTTCTGTGAAGCCTAAAAATTATTCTCAAAATCCTCCATCCCCAATTAGATGCTCTTCTCCAAATAAGGCTATCATTTTCTTGCTGAAGCCCCACCCAATTTCAAAATTCAAACCTTAGCCTCTTTATTCTGACTTTTTTTTCTAGAAACTGTGATTCCTACTTCATTGAAGATTAATAACCTCTTTCAAACTTCCTCTCTTCCAATCGGTTGTCTGTCCCCTATAAAGGGTGAAAATAATTCCTTATACTTTGATTGGCCTTGATTGATTGTCCCTCTATTATAACTAAGATGAGCATTCAGTACCTTTCGGGGATTCACAATGAGGTTTGATCAATCTTCTGCCAAATCATCAGATCTTTATTTAGATTTTTGGACTACAGTTCGAAAAAGTAACCATCTTAAGAGAAGGTTGAAGACCATGGCAAGATGACTCTCCAATCTCAAGTTAAGAAGGGATAGTTTAGTTTTGTGTGGATTTTTGGTATTTTTTTCAATAACTCTAAGGAGGTCTGTTTGATTTTGAAGGGATTTTTATGTAGTTAGTTTAGGTTATAATTGATGCTTGGTGCATGCAAGCTCGTGTGAGATGCAATGAAGTGATTTTTTTGTCAATTTTAATATAAAAGGAGATGACACACTTCTGTCTGCCCTTCAACAGAAACAATAAATAATTTAATCAAGAAAACTAAAAAGAATGATCTGTAACTTAAACAGGGACAAAATTAAAATTAAAAACTATGTCTTATTATTAAGAATTCAAGAAAAGAATGAAGAAGTTTTCTTTTTGGTAACTAAATCTTTAGGTTTCGGCTTGTGCTTTTTATTAGAATGTTTTTCAACCTCTGCATTCTCTTCATCTGCCTGTCTATTACTCTGTATGTACAAGAGAATAGTAATTCAGAGCGTTAAAACCCTACATGAATGTTTCAAGGAAATGAGATGATATAAGAAGCATTTTTTACCCTCATGGGAATTATTTAGAATGTTCGTCGACACGGTGAGGTGTTTCGAGCAAGATTTGCCTGAAATCGATATTTGATAGATTTCATGTGCCATTGCTGGCATGATAATATATATACACTGAATATATATAAAACTATTATTTTTAGGGTTTGAAATTAAAAATAATTTGGTTTTGTGATGTGATAGTATGAGATGCATGAAGCAAAGAGAGATCTAGAGCATGCACACCGACACAAAATAGAGGAGGAGGTCATTGTAGCTACTACCATGGGTAGTGGTGGGTTTGTATTCCATGAAAACCATGTGGAGGAAGACAAAAAAGAAGAAGAGGAAGCCCATGAAAAGAAACATCACCATCTCTATTATAGAGATAGATATATATAAAAAAGAAAAATTCATTGAAACTATGCAAGTGACTTACCTTAAGGTTATGCACAAATTGCATCATTGTCCTCTCAATGACACCGATGAGAAAAAATAGGAAGAGTTTGCAAGAAAAATTTATGAAACCCTACCGGGGCAGCTTTGCGAGGAATATTTCAAGTACACGGGAATGTTTTTCAGATGTGAGATATACTCCCACTTGCAAGTTGTAGACATTAAATTCTAGCCTATTTATAATTTGTACTCATTACTGGAAACCATCGTTGGCATTTGTACTTTTTTGGCTCGCAACTTGCAAATATCGACGTACATTGGTTGCAGGCTAAGACAATCAAATCACGCATTGAATTAGGAAATATCAGTCTCTTTCAAATTGATTGCAGAAGATGATCAATGACCGCAATCATTTCAATCGTAGGCCACGTTGTGTAGAGAGAGGGAAACCGTCAATTTTCAAAGTTAGGTTGCTCTCTTTCAAATTGGATAGGCTCTTCGGCATAAATAATACATTATATATTAAAAATGAAGCATTAAAAAGTATATGATTAAATGTTAAAAATAAATGTTATGAGATTATGTATTTTTTTTATTATCGAGTTGAGAGTTTAGCTCACTAATCTAGAGTTTAATTCTTTAGAGGGAAAGCCCCCCTATAAGGGACACCAGAGTAATAAGAGGAACTTTTGTAAAATCACAATTATCCCACCTACAACTTAGAAAATGTCTCTTTTTTCATTTAATTTCTTAAAATAATTACATGATAACAAAAAAATATAGATTATTATTTTCTATTTTGATAGAGATATGTTGATAAATACTTTAGAAGATTAAATAAAGATATAAATATTTTAAATATATCCATCTAAAGGACATGGTCACAATTATGGTGTATACTCTCATTAAGAAAAAGTTGCTAGTTGGATTGGAGCTCATTCTAACCAATCTTATGTCTGGTTAAGATTTTTCTCTCCCAAATAATGCTATGTTGATTAATTTTAGAGCAACAATGGGACCTAAGATTTCGTTCCTCACCACTTCCAATAATAGAAATGAAAGGCTCACAAGACAAAGGTCAAGATGGTGGTGGACTTCTTGAAGCCAATTACTAATATTTTGAATGCTAAGGAAATTGACTAAAAATTTACTTTTGAAGACAATAACAAAGCTGAGGAAGATTGAAAATCTCAAGAGGGCTCTCTACTCCCCTTTTTTGCACTTCTTAGCTATTAACTAGTAGCGTAAGAGACTATTTTGTTTAATGTATAGAATAAATTAGAGTTTTGAAAAGAAAACAATGATCAACCACATTTTGTTTTCTCTAGCCTATACAAACAAGTAGAGAATTTTACAACTCCCTTTCTGGTAAGGGATTTTGTATCACTTTACTAGCATGGAGAAATGCAACATTAAGATGTGTCTTTTTTCTAAACTTTAATACAATGAAAGTGATCCCCCAAGGCCACAATATACATACCAAAAAAATAACTACATATACACACATTAATAAGTGAGGACATAAAACTCTTTTATTTATTTATAAAATCATTTTATTTTATTTTGTGGTAGAATTATAGTAATTTATATTTGCAAGTAACTTTATCTTGTTACTAATAATGGTACCTTCCAACCAATTAAATGTAAGATTTTTTTAAAATTGACATCATAATTATTTTTAAATGTCAATATACACATTTTTAAAGAAAGAACGACAAAAATGTGTTAAATTTTACTAGTTGAAATATTTGAATTTTTATGGGAGCCTACACATAGATTTTGAAAATATTAATTACCTTCTCCAACATAATACATAAGTGACAAGTGTCTATAATAATGATTATTAATTTATTTTTCTCTTTCTCTCTATTTTAATATTTACAAAAAATAATAAGCCTTTAAATATTTTATTATTAGCTAATTTTTAAAAATTATTATCTATAAATTTATATTTGTAAAACATGATAAGTGCTAAATCATTTATTATTATTCAATTTTATTATTTAAAAATGGACAAAAAGTGATATGTCAAATATTGTCAACATCCTTTATTAATTAAAGATTCTATAAGTATTGTATTAATAACTATTATTTATAATTTTATATTTATAGTGTCTAAAACATTTGTTATGAGTTTTTTTTTTAATTTCATAAAGTTATTATTAAATTTATGTCAAATGTTGTTTACATCCTTTATTAATTATATATGTTATCATTGATATATCAATTCAAAATATCTATTTACTCTATAATATTTGATTATTATTATGGACAATTTAATATTCAATAAGAATCTAGACAATTTGACATTGAACATTGATAATTGAATCTAAAAATTAAAATTTTAAAAATATTCAACTTAATCAAACTACTAACGCATAACATAACCAAATACTAATTTTTAAATATATTTAATAGAAAGTGATGATTATATGACATTTATTTATTTAAAATATGAACATATAAATAAATAAATAAAACATAAAACTATTATATTCATTGAAAAACAATTTTATTTATTGCATATAAAAAACAATTTACTTAAATACTATTTTATTTTAGACATTATTATTATTATTATTTCAATAATTATAAAAAAGATACATTATTTACTATATAATTTAAATATATAATTACTATAACAACTTTACTAAGCTATTTTATTTATTAGTTCCTTGAAGGTGGAAACTTAAACTATGATTAATCTGTGTGCATTCAGCCAATCAAAATGATTCTAATTTCTTTGAACTGATTTATTTTTGACTAAGCTCTGAATAAGTTGCAATTTTTTTAATGAATTTTTTTCTAGAAACTATTTTGTCTGCCTCTAATTGGAGTTATAAATAGCTGGTAGATGCATTGGCAGCCACAAGAGTAGAGAGCGAATGAATTCTCAAGAAGGCTCTGTAGACTGTCAGATGGCTTGGATGGTTGGCAATTAGGATAAAATTTGTTGCATGCAAGAGACACCTATGTTTTTTTCTAAATTAGTTTTCTTCTGTATTTTTTCTTCTGGTTCATTTGAAATGAAATGAAAGATTTTAATGACGTCCATGAGATTAAACAGTCTACGGGACCGAGACAAACAGGCCTAATTTGTTTTCATGGTTTTTTCCAAGTCAGATCTCCTATTAATTTTGACTAGAAGGCTAGTCGTCTGTTTAACAAAGGTTAATTTTTGTTATGTGTATTCTCAGGAGGAGCCAAGGGGGAGAATCCATGTAGAACATGCAAGCCTTGTCAGGAAACCTAAACGAAGCATATTTATAGTAGGGAGAAGGAGCTAGTAGGAGTTCCTTCAACTTGGGAAACACAATACGGCTGCCAAATTGTAGAGACTCAATATTATCCGTCGATTGCAATCTCACCAACATCTATATTAAAAAACATAGGCAAATGTGTTCAATGGAATTTAGGAGCATACCCTCCCAATAATACTTCCCTAATATGGTACTAGGTAAGAAGTGTGTTTATGTTTCAGTTGGCAATAATTTATGATTCTTATTCTGTTTTCTCTCTGCCAAACACTGTCATGTAATGTACTGAAAATAGAGTCCATTGGGTCCTGTAGACAGAGTTCAATGCACCAAAAGGAAACAATGCAGTGGCTTTGGACCTAAGCAACATTAGTAAAGGCAAGCATGGGTAAATGGCCATCATATTGGGGGTTATCTTCCTTCATTCAAGGCTCCTACAGATGGGTGCTCCAATAAATGTGATTATAGAGGAACCTATTCCCCAACCAAATGTGCCACCAGTTGTGGAAAATCATCTCAAGAATGGTAATATGATTTACATGAATTAAAATGAAGCTTTGGCACTTTGTCATTCATTAGTTGCCAAAAACCACTAGAAAACATTTGTTTTATAGCTATTGCATGGTTTCTAATACAAATTTGATGTATTTATCAGATACCATGTCCCTCACTCCTGGCTACACCCCACAAACAATGTTGCAAATATTATTGGTTTGCATTTCAAGATTTTCTTCTTCGGTGCAGGAACCATAAAGATCTCTATTTGTGGATGGTAAAGTGCCCAAATGGGCGTTCAGTTAAATTTTTGGTTAATCCTGGTAAGCTCAACTGTCCTGTAGTTTTGGTTATTTTATACCTAAATAGACATTGAGAAGGCCATTTAGTTTTCATTTTTAAAAATGAGAGTGATGCAAAAGTAAGTTATAACAAATTGGAAAGGATCATATTAATTGTCAACTTGTAAAACAAATTTATTAGTTTTCATTTAGGAATGTATCTGTGATAGGGCAAAAATAAGTGTTAGAAAGTGAATAGAAAACAAAAGAGTGTGAAACAACACTAAAAACACCCTACACCTCAAGATTGGCCTAAAGATTAACTAAACCAAACAAAATGAAATATTTCGCTTTGTTGAATTGTCTCTTGGTTGGCCCTTCGATCTTCGATGTTGTATGCTCCTTGGATGGAAAGAGATGCAAGCTATAAGATGGGATGAGGATGGAGAGATGAGTGAAAATGGATGCAAGTATGAAACATTGACTAAGTATGGCTCAAAGAAAAAATTTGTAGGAGTTTGGCTAGCATGAATGATATCCCCACAAATGAGAGCAAAAAAAGGGGTATTTATAGAGAATTTGGAATTCTCTAGGGAAATGGATGGTTGAGATTGAGCCACCAAGATCAAGATGTAGGGTTAAGGTGAGTTGAGAACTCACAAGCCCTCACATCTTGACATGTGGCATGTGAAATGACTTGAAAAGGATGATGTGTACATGAGGTGGAAGGAGAGTACATGACATGGAGGTAGTACATAGTACTTTGGGATTGGACAAGATCTCCTCATAAAGGAGGTCCTTGTCCCCATGTGGGTGAAAGGACATATGACGAATTAAAAATTCCTCAAATATCTACATGGGAATGAGAAAAGGAATTTTAAATTCTAAGGGATGCATTGGGGGATTAAATGTGAATTAAAAATTTACATGGAGAATGGAGTGCCTTCTCCAAAAGGAGAAAGTCTTTAATGAAGTTGACTTAGGACACATTCCATAAATGATATGGGGATTAGGTTGACCTAACTAAGCGATTAAGGTTGTGCAAGTATTTGATTAGACAAATAAATGAAGATTAGAGGCAAGTTGGAAATTATGGAGGATGGGACCCTAATGATGATTAGGGTGTGCACATCTTAATCATAAATTAATTATAATTAAGAAAGAGGGTTAGAGACCAACTTGCAAAAGTTGGAGGATGTGACAATGAGAGAGAAAGTGAAGAATTTAAAAAATAAATTTAAAATTCTAAAAGATAATATGACTAAATTAAATAAAGTGATACATTTATTTAATTTAAAGAGGAAAAAGGGGAAAAGTATTTATTAAATTAAATACTTTGGGAACCTTATGTAGGACAGAGAATATTAATTAAATGAGTGATTTAATTAATATCGACAAAGAGAATGAATTAAACGAGCAAAAGGATGGTTAAGGAGATGCCTTTGACCATATGGAAGTTGTCAAATTTAGGTGTCTACATTTTGTCCCTCTTCGAAATACTATTAGGATAATAGGGTTTCGAAGAAAAAGAAAATACAGACGACTCTATGGAAGAAGCGACCGAAAAAGAGATACCCCAACATGGGAGAGTTTGCGTGAGCTACCCGAATGGAGGAGAAATAAAGGGGATGCCCCGGTCTCACAAGAGAAGGTTTATGACAGAAGATTGGGAGAGAATGGTAGGGTATGCCCTCTCGGGAAGGCGGATGGGGAAGAAAAAGGGGCCCCAAACAACTTCTCGAAAGTATGAAGTCGTATATGTTGTTGGAAAGAGCACGAAAAATTGAGAAGATTGGAACTTGAACGGAGGAAAACGAGTTTATAGTGTGCAAATGGCGGCCCCAAGAAGATAGGGGGTGAGTGAATTAGTTGAGAGGAAAAAAGGTTAAATAAAAGGAAAAAATTCCCTTTATTTTAAAAGATAAAAAAAGGAGGGAAAAAAACTATAAAAGGTAATTCTAGGAATTACCTCTCCTCATTTTGGACAGCTGTCAAGTGAGGAGGAAAGGGACAAAAGGAAAGGGCAAGAGGGAAGGGACATGATGCCAGAGTACGATATTGACATCATTCACCTGGCGGATGAGAGACTACGATTCTTCGTCAAGTGTGTCGTGCCACGCCAGGTTAGTTTGAAACCCCACTTTGTGATTTTGCTCAATTTGTCTAAATTTTTTTTTTCAAAAAAGAAAACATCAGTTTCATTGGGTTGGCCAGGAGGAAAAATGGGTTTAGATGAAAAAACCATTCGAGGGGGAGAGGTTTATACTTGGGGGGGGGGGGGTGTTCACCGGGACCACATGTGCTAGGGCTCGGGCATGTCCGCCTAGGCTTGGGCAGGTCCGCCCAGAATCAGGTGGGTCCACCAGCGCTCGGACGAAGGCCCGACCACCCAGGCTCAGGCAGGTCTGCCCAGGCTCAGGAGGGTCCACCCAGGCACCAGGGTAGGTCTGCCCATGGAGCTAGGCGGGTCTGCCTAGGGCCTAGGGCAGGTCCGCCCCAAGCCAGGGCAGGAAGTCGGGACGATCGAAAAAACAAAGGCAGGGGAAGAGGGGGGAAATGGTGGGATGGAGAAGGGAAATCCCAAGGAGGGAAGGAGTAAAGGAGGGAAAAATGATGCTAGGAGAAACTGACAAAGTGTGTATGTGATGAATGTAGAATGTTGAGAGCTTGCGGACACAGGAGAGATGGTCTGAGGTGCAGACGAGATGCATGGCGGCGATGATGGGAACAGATCACTAAAGACTAGCAGAGGCAGGACTATTTCATATGCTATCATACTCGACGATTAAGGCCCATAGGGACATGCAGATAGCCTTGATAGAGCATTGGGACTCGGTGACATCGATGTTTCATCTACCAACTAGGGAGATGATAGTGACTCTAGAAGATGTGTGGTGAATTCTGAGGCTCCCCATAGTAGGGCTTGCAGTTAGAGAGTGCTAGGTAGTGGACGAGGCACTAGACGAGTCCATGTAGGTTGTATTTATTAGTGACGATCTATCGATTTAGCAGAAGTAGCTAGATGTTGACAGATGCTTGTCTTGCAGGGTACCGACTTTGTCATTGTACCTAGTGGGATTGATTAGTAGGATACTGGTGCTAGACCGGAGTGGTCGATTCTTGTCTCTCAGGTTCATCAAGGTGATTCGTCATATCATTGAGGGTCAAGAGGGTCAGTTTGCATGGGGGACCTATTTGTTGGCATAGCTATACTAGGATATGCACCGAGTATGTTATCGGAGGGCACTGAGTGTGACACATGTCACACTATTACAGGTCTAGGCTTGGGAGCACATCAGGGTGACTAGGCTGATTGTACGAAGAGCAAGAGAGTAGTATGACAGAGAGGTCATGGCCTGGGGATGGGGGGCAGAGGCGGGAGTGATACTGCGGTATCGGGATGTCAGAGATGTGGATGTATGGAGGAGGCGACTAGATGATGTGCAGGCGGAGATGATAGTATGGCATCTGTATATGTTGTGGTGCTTCAGGGGCTGGAAGGATGATGAGGAGGCACACAATGATTACTTCTTTACCCGTTGTTATATTATTGGGAGAGGTCGGCTTGTGGTGGAGCTCCAGAGACCCGATCAGGTGACACAACAGTTTGGAGTGAGGAAAGATATTCCCTCGAGGCGGGTGATGTTCCAACGACTAACACATGAGCGACCATGGGGGCTGAGTTAGATCTAGATGGGAGGAGCTGGAGGCACTACAGTTTATGCCATACCCAAGCAGGTGAGAGGGGGAGAGGGATGCAGGGACTAAAAATCGATATTGGCAGTGGTTTAGGTGACATCCACTGCCACAAATTACCCCAGTAGTGTCAATTGAGGGAGCACTAGGGTTTGGATCAGAGGATGAGAGATGACTGAGGGCAGAGGGACTAGTACCCTAAGGATGATAGAAAGGAGGCCAGGCGAGAGGAGGACAGCAGGGGGAGGGACAGGAGGTGGGTAGAGCAGCTAAGGAGCTAATGAGTGCAGCTAGGAGAAGGAGACGATGATGCAAAGCCCAAGGAGATGGAGCAGAGGAGGGAGAGGATGAGGCTAGGGCTGCGACATAGCAGGATAGGGGGTCAGAGGTCCAAAGAGGAGTCAGGAGGCATACGCATCCCTAGGAAGTCAGCAGTAGGAGAGAGGGGAGAAGGTTTTGGCCAACAGAGTGCGTGAGAGATAGGAGGCAAACGTGGCCATAGGAGGGTAGCAACGACAGAGACAGGAGGCAAGTGAAGCTAGTGGGGTGCAGGAGAGGATGACACAAAGAGGGGGAGCCCCCTTAATGATTGATGTGGATGAGATGGAGGCATCAGCAGAGAGTGAGTGGTATGAGCCTTGGGAGATAGACATTGATTATGATGTGCATTACATTGCCCCACTATCGAAAACACCACCCAAAGGAGAGGATCCTGCAGTGGTGTTGAGAGAGACTCTAGAGAGACTGCGCCTCAACGAGCAACGAGGGTCATATTAGAGGTAGAGCTGAGCGAGCTACAAGCATGATTCACCTAGGGTGAGAGAGATTACTCAGTCTTGGCCATGCTGGTGTCAAATGTGGAGAGGAGATTGATAAGAGAGAGAGGCGAGGCACAAGATGAGGTAGTTGACCTGCGGGTAGAAATAGATAGATTATGAGTAGAGGTGGCTAAGGAGCATGAGGAGAGAGATGCAGTGAGATGGGAGAAAGACTGTTTGGTGGCAGAGGCAGCGATATGGCAAGCTGTTGGAGGGGGGACAGAGCAGGAGCCATCAGAGACTAGGGTGGGGACCACCAGAGATATAGAGGGTTTGTAGGGACAACTAGAGTAGCTACGGAGAGAGAGCAAATCTACACCGGGAGTGGGCCGAGCTCAGAGATAGAGTGGATTGTTTAGAGCAGACAGTAGGGGATATGTGATTGATGCAACAAAGAGAGGAGAAGACGAGGAGAGAGATATGCGTAATGCAGTCAGAGAGAGATGTGGCACAGGGACAGGTGCAGGTGCAGGTCATAGAGGCAGATAGGGATGTGTTACAAGCACGTGCTTAGGTGGCCGAGAGTGAGAGGCAAGTGGTAGAGACAAAGGTTTAGTCTCTTCGGAGGGAGAGGGATGCAGTGGTGTCATAGGTGCCAGGTCTTCAATGGGAGCGAGATTCTATAGAGTTGAGACTTCAGGCACTTCAAAGGGACAAGGATGCAATGGAGGCTCGGGCACAAGCCGCGCATATGGAGAGGGATGTCATAGAGGTACGAATGCAGACACTATAGAGTGAGCGAGACATAGCATAGGCTCAGCTGTGAGCAATGCATGGTGCAGGGAGTGAGCCAGGGGCAGAGGTACATGGGTTACATGCACAGTTACAAGCTGCAGAGGCTAAGAGAGACAGGGCTACATAGCAAGTACAACAGCTGACAGTGGCACAAGAGACCTAGGTACAGGAGTAGAGAGCTATTAGCAGAGATCGGGACATGTACAGACTTGAGAAGAATGTCATTAGGCATCAGGCTACTCAGCGGGATGACTATAAGTAGGAGGTGAGTTATTGGAAGTGTGCATATGTGTATGTTGTTCTAGATCTAGTGCAGCGCACAACACACTACATCAAATAGGTACCTCTGATGCCAGCACCGTCCCAGTCATTAGGGACACATACCAGAGGGTATAGTGACTATCAGCGGACTCCCTCTCCTCTCGGTGGTTACCAAGGGACTCCCACCCATGAGTATCAAGGGACTCCCACACATAAAGGGCCAGGGTCAGACTCTCCTTAGAGATTAGACATGGGTAGCTCACAGTAGAGCAGCTAGAAAGTAGATGACAAGATACCAGTTTTTTGACAGAAACAAGATGGAGTGTTTAGTACTTATCGACAGAGATCAGAGGTGCTCTACATCTCTAGATTTTGTACCTTATTTGATGATATATGATGGATATGTGGTAGTTTATGCTAGAGACTTTGTGATGAGATGTCTATTGTATTATTTTGATTATGATATGAGATCGTCCTTATTGACACTATGTATTATGTTTTTTGTGATGGATGATTTAGTTGATGTATGCACATTTTCATGCTTATGTAAATGGATGATCTGATTTATTTTATGTATATGTTTATGATACTACATGCTTATGTGGATGTATGATTTGATTTATTTATGCACCTATATATGGGACTAGGTGATTTGGTTTATGTATGCGCAGGTTTATGATACTTCGTTCTTATATAGATGGATGATTATGCATATACTAATGTTGATAATGCAAGATGATATATGAATATTTGGTATGAACTGTAATTAGGATGTAGCTAACAATATGATTTGGCGGGTGACAATGCATGTATTATGTAAGTGTTAATATGGAAAAGTATGGATTAAAATGAAACTATGATGCTTAATCTAATCAGCGTATGAATTACGAAATATATTGAACCTATAATGTAACATGAAATATGAATTAAAGATGAGTTCCTATAATGCAAACCTAAGTGTTAGTAAGGAATTGCATGGGAGTGCAGATAGGCGATAGGTGTACTATGGGTGTGATACTGCACCTATCAAAAAACCATTAGTATCATGAGAAAAAGATCAAGAGGGAAAAGAGTCAATACTTGCACAACCTAAATCAGAAGTCCTAGGTCATCAAGGAGGATGAATGAAGAGTGTATCGAGTGAAATGAAATGCAATGCAATTAAGAATGTGACTTGCCATCTTCAGAGCATTGATTTTTGCTATAGCATAAGATAGTAAATACCCTAATATGTAAGACCAAGGTGAGTTGGCATCCTATGCATGAAACAAACACAACAAACAAAAAGGTTATCCTGACACCCCAAGGTCACGATGACCTTGGTCGGGCCAGGTATTGGGATAACCATAAAACACACAAGGATTCCCCAATGTAACACAAGACCTTAAGGATCTTGGTGGCTACTACGTGGGACAACCGAGAAGACAACAACAAAGAAAAGATCAAGACACGCCCCTATGCTGACGAATCAAAGCACACCATGATATGATGGATCAAGGTGACCATGACAAGTGTTGATAGTGAGCTCAGATGCTAAACAAAATCCAAAAGCATCAAAAGATCACAATCAATTTCAAACTTCCTTTGCCATAGGATCAAGGGGATGGATGGGATTGATTTGGTTTGCTAGGAAGGATGCATCCTATTGAGACTGATGATGGATATTAAGCTAGAATGAACCAGTTTGACACTAGATTTTTTCCATTAGCTAGATGTCTTGACACTAGGGAACTTTTTTTGTGAAGAACGAGTCAGAAAAGGACACAGACTAACACACCCTACAGATTAGCCTTGCCTACGTGAAAGCACAGAGCCCTCGTAGTTCAAGAAAAGACCATGGATAAAGCGGAAAGAGGACAATGTAGGAAGATGATGGATGACCAACATGGGATGGTTAGAATACCCTGGGGGTAGATCAAATGATCAGCCTTTCCTACATGATAGTGGAGGGGAAACGTAGTTCGACTGAGGACGTGACAAGATGAGATCTATATGGAGACCGACATGATGGGGGGGCTATATGTAGACACAAATCGACCGATGATTAAGTGAACAACATAAGCTTAGAGTGGGATGCTAAAAAGATCAGGATGAGGGATAGCCTAGATGGATTGTCCAATGCTCAATCAAAATATACCAAGCAGCCAAGGATGGGATGGGTGAGGATGATAGTGCGGATGAAAGCATAAAATAACTAGGAGGCTAGGTAGATAATGATTAAGCCCTCTACGGATGATGCCTATTACCAGGTTTTCACCACTCGTACTTATCCAAGGAACCACCAAAAAGGTGGTTTTCACCATAGGACGAATTTATTTCTCTTTACTAATTTTGGGTTATTTATTTATTTATTTATTTTTTTGGTAGGTGGGGTTTTCAAGCAGACTTAGGTGTAGAACCTCTTTAAATGCATGATATTGATGGGTTCTTCGAGGGGCTCTCCTTCAAGAGTAGCAAGTCTGTATGCCCTAGATCCATATTTTGCAGTTATGATGTAAGGCCCCAACTAGTTTGCTTCAAAATTTCCTTTCTTGTCTCGGTCTTGCTGAGTACGTTGATTCTCTTTTAAGGACAAGATCACCCACTTGGAACTGTCAAGGATAAACCTT
Source organism: Sequoia sempervirens (assembly GCA_007258455.2). Taxonomy (NCBI): domain Eukaryota; kingdom Viridiplantae; phylum Streptophyta; class Pinopsida; order Cupressales; family Cupressaceae; genus Sequoia; species Sequoia sempervirens. The sequence goes on along the minus strand of VDFB02000008.1, from coordinate 208,872,708 downwards.
CTTGTTGTATTTACGCTTGAGGTGGTTCTGATATGCTTGTAGATGATCGTAGGCTTTGATTCTTCTTTCATCAAGTAACTCCAGTTGTGCAAGCCATGCTACACGAGCATCCTCCTCACTAATAATATTTCTTAGAGATATTCTCAGTGATGGGATCTCAACTTCAATTGGCAAGATGGATTCGATGCCATAGACTAAAGAATAAGGAGTGGCACTTGTAGGGGTGTAGATGGAGTTGCGATATACCTAGAGGGAAGGATGAATATGGAGGTGTGAATCTCAACCAATGTTATTGACAACCTTTTTGAAAATGTGGATGAGGGTCTTGTTGGTTGGTTCTGCCTGACCATTACCCTAGGGGTAATAAGGCATTGACCAACGATGCTAGATATGAAAGGTGTCACAGAGGTCTTTCATGGCCTAGTTTTTGAAAGGTTTTTCATTATCGGAGAGGATGGTGGATGGGATACCATATCTATAGAGAATATGGTAAAGGATAAATTTTGAGATCTGAGTATCGGTGATATCTGTGAGAGTGGCATTGCTTCCACCCACTTGGTGAAGTACTCAGTGGTGGTAATTATGAATGTATGGCTGTCGAACGATGGTGGGTAAATCTTGCTAATCAGGTTGAAACCCCATTGAGAGAATGGTGATGGTGCTAGGAGGGATTGAAGGTTGTGGGTTGGAGCATGAATCAAGTTCGTATGTTGTTGGTAAGGAAGGCACTTCTTCACAAATTCACAAGCATCATGCTCTAATGTAGGCCAATAATATCCAGCTCGTAGAATCCTTTTGGCCAGGGCCATACCATTTGAATGAGCTCCACAAACACCACTATGTACCTCTGTTAGTGTCGTGTGGGCTTCGGTCTCATTCAAACATCTAAGGAGGATCCCATCATACCTGCGATGATAAAGTGTATCACTAATGATAATGTATCGGGTCGAACATTGAATAAAGGATTTTTGCTGGTTTCTTGTGAGGTCAGGGGGTAGAATATTATCATGGAGAAAGGTATATATGTCTTGGTACCAGGGGGAAGTGGGACCTATGATATTGCACACCATGTCAGTATTAGGAATATCATACGATGGGGTTAAAAGTTGTTCGACAAGGAACTCACATTCTGTCTGATCTTTAATCATGTAATCAGGGAGCCGATAGTGGCCATTGCACTAGCTGCTTTGTTCTGTACCTTAGGAACTTGGTCAAATTGTATGAAGGTGAAATATTTCTTGAGATCATCCACCATGCGTTTATAGGGCAATAGCTTATCATCTTTTGTTAAGAATTCATCATTAACCTACTTGATGACTAATAATGAATCACCAAAGACTTTCAAGTGAGTTATATGCCACTGCTTTACAATTCAGAGGCTGGTGAGGAGGGCTTCATACTCTGCCATGTTGTTGGTACATGGGAATGCTATCCTAAATGATTTTGGAATGTAGTCACCTTGAGGGGTAACCAATAGAATTCCTACGCCTAATCCATTATGATTATATGAACCATCAAAATACAGTGTCCAAGTAGGTGCGTCTATGACTATGTAAACTTCTTTGTATGGAAATTTAGTGTCCAGAGGGTAAGCATCTACTAGTGGTGCCTCAACCAACTAATTAGCTATGACTTGTCCCTTTATGGCTTTTTGCTCCACATACTCTATGTCAAATTCACTTAGGAGCATGACCCACTTGGCCATGCGACCAGTTAAAGTGGTTCTAGATAATAGATACTTTAGTGGATCAATCTTAGCAATTAATTTGACGGGATGGTTGAGCATGTAATGTCAGAGTTTGTGTGTGTTGAAGACTATTGTGAGATATGAATTTTCCATGGGAGAGTAGTTTAATTCATAGTCGACCAATGTCCAATTGATGTAGTAGATCAACCTCTCTTTCGATGATTCATCATGTTGTGCCAACAATTCCCCTAGCACAACTGAAATGGTGGAGATATAAAGTAGGAGGGGTTTCCCTATAATAGGTGGCATCAAGATTGGTGGATGAGCTAAGTATTCCTTGATCTTATCAAAACTTTTCTGACACTGTTGGTTCCATCGAAAGGTGAAGTCTTTCTTCAGAAGATGGGTGAATGGCTAACACTTTTCTGCAAGTTGGACTATGAATCGATGGATGCATTGCATCTTCCCTTGGAGGCTTCTTAACTATTTCAGATTGCGTGGGGGTGGCATGTCCAGAATAGATTTCACCTTGGCGAGATCAACCTCAATACCCCTTCGAGAGACTATGAAACCCAACAATTTTCCTGACATAACACCAAAGACACATTTTTTTGGATTTAGTCGCAACTTGTAATGTTCCAACCATTCAAGGATCTTTTTTAGGATGGTAGGATGTTTTGCTCAGGTTCTAGATTTTCCTAACAAGTCGTCGACATAATCCTCCATGATGATATCGATGAGGTCATGGAAGATGACCGTCATTTCCCTCTGATATGTCAGCCCCACATTTTTGAGACCAAAGGGCATAACATTGTAACAGAAAGTACCCCAAGGTGTTGTGAAAATGGTCTTGTGTTGGTCCCTAGGTGCAATTTGGATATGATTATAACCAGAGAAACCATCCATAAGGGATAACATCTCATGTCCTGCTGTGAGGTCGACCAACATGTCAATATTAGGCAGAGGGAAATTGTCCTTTGGGTAGGCCTTGTTAAGATCTCTGAAGTCTGTGTAGATCCAAATGTCTCCATTTGGTTTGGAAACTAGTACTATTGGAGATCCAATCAGAGTAGTCAATTGGTCTGATAAAACCTCCATCTAGTAATTTCCCCAGTTCCTTCTTGACTAACAATGCTACCTGTGGGTGAATCTTGCAGAGCTTTTGTTTGATAGGCTTGGCATTAGGGCGAACGTCTAGATGATGAACCACTAAAGCGGGGTCCAAGCCTGGCATGTCTGAATATGACCAATTAAAGTTGACAATACTAGGTCTTGGAGTAACTGAATAATGACTGCATATTCTAGATTTGAGAGTGATTTAGCCACATATGTGATCTTAGGAGTTTTGGTAGTACCCAGATTAACTTCTCGAGTCTCTTCAATTAGGATGGACGACCGTGTAGATAACTAAGTTCTCACAAGGGGAAGATGAACATCTCCATCCTCTAGTGCCTCTTTGAGGTTTTTTCCATCAGATGCATCATTTATTTTTACTTTTCAAGGTTAGGAAGTGCCTCGGGGAGGTTTTCACTAGATGACCACTTTTTTATTTTTCTTATTCTTATTTTTGCGACTGGAGTATTTATCCTCCCCCAATCCCATAAGATTGACATATGTATCCATGGACATATTGACGGGTGTGTTGTCACGTAGGTCCTAATCAATAAGCTCAGGGTGATGAAGGGATAGGCTAATGGTACAGATAGATAGGCATTCAAACATGGATGACATGTTTGTGTGATCGACGTCATCGTATGCACGCATGATGGATTCCTCCTCGGGTATGTCTTCCAATGAGCCATTGTCCATGGAAACACTATTGGAAGTATTAGACGATGTTATAGGGCCTTTATGCTTTTTATCATATCTGATGCCTATGTTCTTTGGTAGCTTTGATGTATCAACAGGTTGTAACTCTCCCTGTTCTTCTTTACCTAGGCACTGTTGTGCAGTTTTCGAACACACACCCTGCTGAAGGCAGGGACCCTCTTTCACTTTGGTTTTGGTTTCTTGGCCCTTGCTTGCAAGCAATGTACTTTTGAGGTTTTATCTTATTTAGAAATGTGCTTAAATGTTTATTTTGACTGCCTAAGTGTTTCCCCAAGTTATTCATTGAAAATCCTAAGTTGTGGATAAATTTTGGGTTTTTACTCAGATTCGGGATTTTCCACCCTGGTCGGATTTTCTCGGATCCTGCTTGGACTCTGGCTAGAACCTATTGTTTGAATATTTTTGGTATTCGCAGATTTCCGCGTAGGTTGGATTTCCCCGAATTCTGCCCTATCAACGGATTCTCAGATTTTCTGACTGTCGTATTGATTGCATTAATGACTTCGTGCGTTCTTTGAAGGATGTATTTAACTTTATTTTTTAGTTCTTTTATGCTATTACGCTTATTGTTTGCCATCATTTGAGCTGAGGATTTCTTTCTTCCAGGTGATTGGTTAAGTTTTTGGGGCGTTTGGGTTTGAATTGATCAATTTGCTGGTGTTTTCCTTGGTGCATTCTTGTCGCTGTTCTTTGTGGGTGCCTTTTACTTCGCATTTACTAATTTTGGGATCGATTTCCGCTTTATAATGGTATGTGTTTGATTGCTTTGCTTTGAATTGATAATTATGGATAGCACATTGATGTTATAAGAGTTCCTAGGACTTGAATTCCTGAATATTTGATCACCTCATGACTAGGGTTGCGTAGCGTTGATTAATTTATGATCTCCCAAGTAATTTCTGAGTTTGTTGGTATGTTTGCATTTTGGTGAACTTACTTGAGAATCATGATTTTTTCCCCTAGTATGGTGTCGGCATTTGACTTACCTGAGTCATAGGTTTTCTTGTGTGTTAATGGCAGATGTATAGGGTTTAAACCTAGGGCATCGCCATTCACCTTTATTTTGCTCGCAAATGGGCCTAGAACACAAAGAAAATATTTTGAAGGTCCATGCATAACTTTCCATAAGCTTAAATCATTGAAATTCATGATTAATGTGATGCTATGTGTGAAATTACGATTTCATGTCGCAATCCAGCTTTTGGTCTCAGTCCGGGATTTCTCATTCCTTCAAGATAATCCATCTTTGGTGAATTTCCCCAAAATGTGGTGAGGTGCAATAAAATTATCGCTATCATCTACACCATCGGTAAGACAAACATTCATTGCCAAGAGGTCATAGTGGGCTCCATTGGTCTCACCGATATTCGTTTCCATCGCTGAGACCTCCATTCTTCGGTGAGACCTTTCAGTGAGCTCACAACTCCTGTCGAAACCTTCGCTTTCAATGTGACCTCTTGGTGGTCGCCAAGACTTCATGGCGAAGCCTTCTTCTCTTGGCGAGCTTGGATAATTTTTTAGGGAGATCACGTGTTGTCAGCCAAAGGTTATACTGATGAGACCCCATGTCAGCGAAACATCACGCAGTCAACAAGATGTCTGGCCAAATTCAAAACCTATCACCGAGACATCCATTTGCTTCGATGGGACTCCCCCTCGTCGGCAAGACATTACACCGAAGCCACTCAATTTTAGTGAAACCTCATCCAATGACATCCACCTTCGGTGTGACCTCCTAGCGGTCGCTAAGACTTCTCAGCGAGATGACAGACTTTTGGCGAGCTAGAACGATTCCCTGGATTTTCACGATCTCCCTGGATTTTCCCGATCTCCCCAGATTTTCCTGAAATCCTTGGTTCCTTGTATTTTTTGGATTTTGCAAAATGTAGTTTCCTTTGTGGAAATCCGTCCCTAGCAGATTTTCCCGAAATTTGATGGAATATAAGGAAATATGGAATAACATGATGTGTTAGTGATTTTCAATACGTGTTATTATTAATTCATGTTATCTTATGATCTCCTATGAATTTTATTGGCTAGTGATGATCAGATTTAATCAATAGTAGGTGTTTTCATGACTATTCCATTGGAATCTGTCTAGCCCAGAATTTTCTGAAATTCCTCTCTGGCTCAGATTCTGGGGATGGTTCTGAAATTCAAAGTTTAGTAGGATCATTTTTTAGGAATTATAATAATACCTTGATGGCATGAGGTTTATTCTAATAGTTTTTTGATGGATTAATGTTTCCCTCCTAAGGTTTTCACTATGATTTTCATGTTGAATGCAAGCTGAATCTAAAAAGGCAGTAGCTGGGTCCTCAATGTCTGATGCAGAGAAGATTAAAATGGATGTTAGGAGCAAGGTCCCTAAGAGTATGATCACATCGGTCTGGTCAGAAGTGGCCGATACAAATGTTGGCCTCTGGGATTATGAGGAATTTAAAGGAAGAATGGCAGCCAAGGATCTTCCCTTGGTGACTAGAAGAATGAATGAATCAAGCTTGTCCCATATTGCTAGTTTCCCTTCTACTATGTAGTGTTATGAGATGGTTATTGAGTGTGCAAGGCACTATGATCAAGATATGTAGAGGATTATTGGTCTCCAAGGGAGAGTTGTAGTGAATCTCAACCCTATCTCCATTTTCCAAACATTTGATATGCCAGACAGATCTCATGTGATGGCATTCAGTATGAAGGCAACTCAGGAGTTCTACGATGAACAAATGGTGAAGTCACAGTAGTTTATCAATTCTTGGCTGGAGAAGCCTAAGTCTCACTATTCCAAATTTCCCAAGCAGCTATTCAGAGCAAAGTTCAAAATGGAGTACTATGATGTAATCACATTTCTTAGCAGGGTAGTCGGATTGAAGAATGCTGGCATGTTCGAGAATTGGATGTGTCATGTGATTGTGAGGATAATGCAAGAGAAGATTAACTACCATTGGGCAAGAGTCATCAGTTAGGTAATTCATGAGCAGTTGTCCAATGTGCTACAGACAAGGACCTTCACAATGACCTCATATTTGGTCTATGCACTTGAAAGATTCCACCCCTACAAAAGATTGAGTACAAGGGGCACTTTTGGACAAGATATTATCTATGAGGTTTTCCCTCAATTGCACTTGGGAGATTCGAACTATAGGAGGGTGAATGATGCATTCACCATGCACATCACTAGATTGCTTCAAGGTGCATAACATGTCAGGATTTCAGACCAGGCTAAAGAGATCATTAAGAAATATGGGGCGTGGTTTATTCAGTTCCCAACTTTCTCCTATATCTGAATCGATGGCTGCCAAAGAGCCCCATACAGACTTCCAAAATACCCTACTGATCACATTATATTGTTGGAAGTAACTAGGCACATCTGTGACTTTGATGCCATTGTCAAAGGAGAAAAGCATAAAACTAGTTTTGGTGGAGACTTCCCCTTGAGGATTAGCACTAGGGAGGCTTGTCCTTCCATTGGTTCTGCCCAGGCTTCAAAGGAAGAAATGAGTGCTCTTAGCCTATCTTTCCATTCCAAGAGGCCCAGATTTGATATTACAGGAGAAGCTCAAAAGAAGGCCAGCAGAGAGTACAACCATAAGGTTGATTTGGAGGACTACTGGGCCAATTGTAGTGATGAGTTTGAAGTCAGAAAGAAGAAGTTTTCTCGCCTCCCAGTTGAATCATTTCAACTATACAATATAAGGGCAGTCCCAAACTAGCTTGATGATGATGGGAACTTGATCCAGGATCATGCTTATGAGGCAATAAAAGACAGACCAACTGGTGATGTGGATTGGCTAGAGGAGGAAAAGACAAAATTGAAACATCTGATGGATCCAGTTATCAAATTTACCAAGATGTGGCTAAAGCATAAGCTGTGGGGGCTAGAAAATAAATGTGTACAGTGCACCTATGCACTAATGGGAGATCTAGATCCTCATTCCACCTCTGAGGAATCGACCAAGCAGGATCCTAAGGGCAAGGGTAGGTTGGATTCTCCTTTCAAAATCAAAATTAAAGGTGTTCAAGAGGAGGAGGTCCAAGAGATAGAAAAATAGAGGAAGCCAAAGGCTAAGAAGAGAACAAGGACTAAGAAGTCTGGGCAGAAAGAGACTGAAGGGAAAAATCCTGTACCCAAGAGGAGAAGAATCATAAAGTTGTCACAGAAGGAAGGCTCCAAAGTACAAGAGGAAGAAGTTCCCCCACCAGTGGTAAATGTCGAAAGTTCAGAGGACAAGGCTAAGGTGTATACAAGGAGGTCTAGGACTCCTCCTAGGGATAGTGTGCCCAAGGTGGGCCTCCCTCTGGTGGTTTCTCATGAGGAACAGCATGATGATGTGCCTTCCGCTCACAAAGCTCAAGGCAGACCTAGTGAGTCAGGGGATGTTGAAGATCATCTGGATACTGAAGAAGAGGAGTTTCATGAAGGTGATCTTCATAGTGCAGAAGCAAAAGTTGTAAAGATAATGCAATCCCCTTTGGTTGCATATGCGAATTCCCCTATTAGAACTGAAGAAGTCCTCCCAAGCGAAGAAGAAACCGTAAAGGTCCCATCACCTGAGCGTAAGGAAGCACATGTTGAAGAAGAAGAAAGTAAGACAAATGAAACTCCTGAGAAACAGAACATGAGTGAGGGAGCACCTAATGATCACTAGGAGGAGAAACTAGGTGAAGTGCAATTGGAATCCACTGTTCCTAGTTGGTTAGATAAAGAAATAAGGAGAAAGTAGGTTGTTGTGGAAGATAGTCCAATGAATTGGGATGAGCTAATAGCTAAGATCGGGAAAGATAAAGGTAAAAAGAAGGCTAGGGTTATCTCAAAGATTGAAAGAGATGAAACTCATAATAGAGTTGTTCACATTTCCACCCCTGCGCTAGATAAAAAAAGAGACAATGTGGCTAGAAAGGACTATAATGTGTAGACTTTCAACTTAGGGCCTACTTCTGCAAAGCAGGATATTGAAGATTATGAAGGTTCTAGTGTAGTCATCGTGAGCAAGCTGAGGAAGGAAATAAAGACCAAGCATGAGTTGAAGAAAGAAAATGAAAATCTTAAGAAATGCTTGGAGTATTTGATGAGGCCCTTGCAGTCCATCAACTCGTCTGCTTCTACTGCAAATCCATTGCCTAAGGAAACTATCATTGAGATTGAAAGAATGAAAGCCTCCACTCTTGCCACTGCAAGTTGGTTGCAATGGGTGTGAACTAAAGGAGATGATGCTATTAAGGACATTCTTTCATCTGGGAAGGATGCTATAAGGGCAACTGATTGGTTGAAGGAGGTGTTAGCACAAGATGGGGAAGATGTTGATCTCCTTCTGCAGAAAACTAGAACTATCATGGTATACACCAGGGATAGGTTGATAAGTGATAAGATCTTCCTTCCTCTAAGGCTGCCGAACCTTGGGAGTGGTTTGAGGCATTGCAAATCAAGTAGAAAGTGTTGAAAAAAATTTACAAACAAAGGAGGCAGATCGATGACACCCTAACTAGGGTTTATATTGGTTACGTTGCTTTCTGTGAGATAGTGATAGGGAGAAGGAAGATTGCACCCAATTACTTGAGCTTGGAACAGTTGAGCAAGTGGTGGCATGATGTTTATGCCCCGAGTAATGATGATTCTATTTCTGAGCATCAGCTAGATGATGCGGCCACATACATTGTTGTCATTGACAAATACCTAACTTATAAGGTGGACTGGGATAGGTCGGTGAAACAATCAAGGGAGGAGATTGCATCGATTGAAAGACGAGTTAGGGTTTTGCCTTTACCACTTGTGGCTGACTTGGATGGGATGCTCTTGAAAATCCATGAAAGGCTGGATCGAAACAAGGACAAAGGGGAAGGCAGTTAATGCCCGATTGCATCGAGATTTGTGCTTCCCAATTATCCCACCCTACATTGGTCCAAGCTACATACTGAATCTCGGGCTGACCTAGGTATAGTTGGTGGATTTAATGCGTTCCTTTGTTTCATTTTGATTTTCTCTTGGCCGACTGTTGGCACATTTAATTCTACGATGCCCTTTGTTTGGCCGACGGGTTTTCTAGGGTCTCTATATATTTGGTATTTTTCCTCATCTGTAAGAGTTAGAATATAGAGATTGATATAGTGCAAAGATAGTGATAGGGAGGCTGTAGGAAGCAATCACAGATTCTTGGAGGCTGCAGGAATCAATCACACTATTTTCAGATGCTACAGGAAGCAATCACAGATTCCTGCACTAGGCCTTTTCATAGACCTCCTTGGTGAAAATGTTGTTCCACCCTAACCTATAGGAACTCTACCTTGTCTAAATTCCCCTGGTTCTCTTGCCAACCTCACTATCTTGTCAAGTTTGTAACTACCAAGCCAAATCTTGGTGCTATGACTCCTTTCTTCCTTAGCCTTTTATGCATCCAAAAGACTAATCCTCCCTCAATACATGATTGAATCTTGCAGGGGTGAGGGAATGTTTTCCAAAAATCCAAAACAACCTCCTATGGTTTCTGGAACTTCACTTAGACTCCATCTTACCAACACTTGCATGAAGCCTATTCCATAGGTTTGACTCTTGAGCCACTATTTGGTCTCTGAACAGGGGCAACTTGATTTTCCCTCCTAAACCCACCAAAGAAACATGGTTCTTGGCTTAGGAAATGTGTTTCCCTTGTCTACAAGCTTCAATATTTCTAGGTTCGTGGCTCTGTCCAGGCCGTACTCTGCCCTCATGCAAACACTACCCAGAAAACTAGGGTTTCTAACTGTTCAGAACAGTTTTAGGACTGGTGAAAAGGTCTCCTCCTAAACGGATTGCTGGGCTCTCCTCCTTGGTACCATACGTGGCCAAGACCTTCCCCTAAATTCTCCAAAAATAATTTTTTGAAAATCTTTTCTCCCCTGCAAGTTATCAACACTGTTCTACAGCCTTTCCTAGTCAGGCTCTTCACTGGCTCGCCTAGGGCAAGGCTTTTCTCATAACTCCTGCAACAAAAGAAAACCTAACACCTACCACTAAAATATGTACAGAGATGGAGCTTGACCATGTTCCCAACAATTCCATACTTCCTGGTACGGAGGGAATGCAGCCTAGAACTCCATTTTTACACAGTTCCAATCAAAACAACAAATAAGGGAAAAACACAGAATTTACAAGAATGGATGAAAGCGATGGAAAAAGCTATCAAATGTTCCAAAAAAAAACTTCCAGAGGCTTCTCTACATGCTAAAAGAACCTACAAAATTCCTCTTTTAATTCATTTAGCTGTTGTCATGCAAACAAGAATAGAAAAACATAAAAATAAGACAAGAACGCTGTTTCCTTTAATTTCTGAAAAAACAGTCTGTACAAAGAACTTCTAACCCACCAAATAGGTAGTGTAATGCCTTAAATATGCCTCCCCAACAATTTAGGTTCTTGGGTCGAGGCTTAAATGACCTAAAAATGCCTTTTTGTAAAACCCGCTGTGTTTTCAGACATTTAACAATTTTTGCCAACCTAGCAATATGATGTTGTAAAATTATTTAATACTTGTCACCTTCTAAACCAAAGTTCAAAATCACCCTAAGAACCTAAAATAATGGTCAACATGACCTTATGATAGCACAACAAAATTAAAGAACTCAAAAACAAAATAGTCCTTTGCCAGGTGCTCCTGCACCATTCTCCCCCTCTCAGCTCAAACAACTAAGGAACTTTATGAGAGATTAGAGAAATATCAATTCCTTTCTTCTTAAAATTTTCTTCTTCTACCCAGGTAGCTTCAGATTCATGCTTACCCTTCCATTTGACAAGATGCTCCATGTACACCTTGTGCCTTGTAGTCTTCTTCACTCTTGACTCCAAGATCTTCTCTGCTTGTAGCTTGTTTGGAGTTGGTATGGACATGTTGCTGATGGCCTTGAAGACCTCCTGACTATACTGATGATCCTTTACTATCCCTTTATATTTGATCAAATCAGCAACATTGAAAACTGGAGAGATGCCCAAATCTGATGGTAATTCCACCTTATATGCATTCTTGCCATATTTGGCCAATACCTTGCATGGACCCACTCTTTTCATCTGTAACTTGGTTGCCATGCCCTTTTGCAATCTAGATTTGTTGAGGTGGACCATAACATAGTCCCCAACTACAAATTGTACATCCTTCCTTGACAAATCAACATTCTCCTTCAACTTTTGAGTTGCTGCTGTAACTGTCTTCTTGACCTACTCATGAATCTCCTTCATGGTCTGAGTGAAGTCTTCAGCATGTCCACTCCTATTCTCCATTGATCCAAGGTCTCTGAGTTCACAAATACCTCTTGGGTGCATCTCATACACAACCTCAAAAGGACTCTTTCCTGTAGTTCTATTGACACTGTCATTATAGGCATATTCAGCTTGAGAAATCACCATATCCCAGGTCTGTCCATATTTCTTGGTTAGACAACTTAAAATATTACCTAGCACTCTGTTAACCACCTCTGTTTGACCATCGGTCTGAGGATGGTAAGCTGATCCAAAAGATAGATTTGTACCCAATCTGCTCCATAGAGTCTTCCAAAAGTGACTCATGAACTTACATCTCTGTCAGAAACAATGCTTAGAGGTAATCCATGGATCCTCACAACTTCCTTGAAGAAAAGATGAGCTATGTAGCTTGCATCATGAGTAATTTTGCAAGGAATAAAGTGACTCATCTTGCTAAATCTGTCCACAACTACAAAAACACTGTCAAAACCAGTTTTAGTCTTGGGAAGACCCACCACAAAATCCATGCTCACACACTCCCATGGTCTATTAGGAATAGGAAAGGGCTGATATAACCTAGCATTGCTAGCACCCCCTTTTGCTTTCATGCAAACAACACACTGTTCTACATACTTCCTAACATCTCTTGCCAACCTAGGCCAGTAATAAAATCTTTGTACCAACTCTAAAGTTTTATTGATTCCAAAGTGTCGATTAAGATTGCCATTGTGTTTCTCTTGGATCAGATTTTCCCTCATTGATCCTCTTGGGACACATAACAGATTGCCCTTGAATAACAATCCATTTTGCAATGTATACTCAACATACTAACTATGAAAATGATTTGCAAAATCTAAACATACCTTGTAGTCTTCTGAGAAATCTTGATCCTCACCATAGAGATCTTTAAAACTCTCCAATCCTATGCTTTTCAGTTGTATCTCTTGGACTGTCAACATCCTCCTGCTTAATGCATCTGCCACTTTGTTTTGCTGTCCCTTCTTGTGCTTAATGGTAAATGTAAAGGCTTGAATGTAATCCATCCATTTCAAGTGTATATTGCTTAACTTCTCTTGGGTGTTGATGTAACTGAGTTCCTGGTTATCTGTGAAAACCACAAACTCTTTGGGCAATAAATAATGCCTCCATTTCCTAAGGGACTGCACTAAAGCATAAAGTTCCAGATCATAGGTGGAGTATTTTTTCTTGGCTTCATTAATTTTTTCACTAAAGAAGGCTACAGGCGTACCTTCTTGACTAAGGAAACCTCCTACTGCTACTCCACTTGCATCACACTAAACTGTAAACAATTTATCAAAACTAGGCAATAACAGGACAGGTTGTGTTGCCACTTCTTGTTTCAGCTTTTAAAACCCTTTATCAGCCTCTAGTGTCCACTTAAACCTTGTTTTCTGACCACCCTTGATTGTATCTAGCACTGGTGCACATATACCACTAAAATTCCTTATAAACTTCCTATAAAACTGAGCCAAACCTTGAAAACTTCTTACCTCAGTTGCTGTGGTTGGTGTAGGCTAGTTTAGGATGGCTTCCACCTTACTTGGATCCATCTTCAATGTTCCTTGGGATACTACAAAGCCTAGATACACAAGCTCTTGTTTGAAGAACTCACACTTCTCAAGGTTGATTGTCAACTGTTCCTCTTGCAACCTTTTGAGTACCATCTCTACATGTTTCAAATGTTCTTCTGCTGTCTTACTAAAAATCATTATGTCATCCAAGTAAACTACCACAAAAATCCCTATGAAATCCTTAAGCACCTCATTCATTAGTCTCATGAATGTGCTAGGGGCATTTGAGAGGCCAAATGGCATCACTTTCCACTCATACAAACGATCATTTGTCTTAAAATTTGTCTTCCATTCATCACCTTCCTTAATTCTGATTTGGTGATACCCACTCTTAAGATCTAACTTAGTGTACTACTGTGCTCCTCCAAGGCAATCCATTAAATCTTCAATTCTAGGTATTGGGAATCTATACCTAATGGTGATCCTATTAATTGCTCTAGAATCAGTACAAAGTCTCCATTTACCTCCTTTTTAGTTTCCAAAACAACTGGAACTGCACATGGGCTGATGCTCTTTTGAATTAGACCTTGATTCAGCAATTCTTCCACTTGCCTAGCCACCTCTTGGTTCTACTCAGGAGTAAGTTTGTATGCTGCTTTGTTAGGCAATGAGGCTCTAGGGATAAAGTCAATTTGATGACTTATTGCTCTCTTGGGTGGTAGAGTTGCTGGTGTTCCATCACTCACTATGCTCTTGTATTTGTCTAGCAAGTTTTGAACTGTTGCTAGTAACACTGTCCTTTCAACCTTTTCCTCTTCTTTGGGCTGCATCATGATCACATACCCTTCATTCCCATGGTGTAGATCCTTGATGAACTCCTTGCCACTACTCAACATGATATTAGGAACCTTGGACTGCCCTTCATCATCCTCAATCAATGATTGCAGCTTGAAGGTTTTTCCATCCTTCTTGAATTCTATGGTATTCTCCTTTCCATGATATACAACACCTCTGTCATATTGCCATGGCCTGCCAAGAAGAAGATGGCATGCATCCATGGGTAGCACATCACAAATCAGCTTGTCTTTGTAACCTCCAATTGAGAATTCCACTGTAACCTGCTCATTCACTAGAACACTCTGCCCTTTGTTCAACCATGTGACTTTATAGGGATTGGTATGAGGTACCTTCTGCAATTTTAACTTAGTTACTACCTCCTTAGAGATGATATTGTCTGTAGAACCAGAATCTACAATGACCTTGCATACCTTTCCCAATATCTTGCACCTTGCTCTAAACAAAGCTCTCCTTTGCTTGGGTTCTTCCTTGACTGATTGTCTAATTAAAACCCTATTGAACATTAGATTTTCACCTACTTCTGATTCTATATGGCTGATCTCAGGTTTCTTTACACTCATGGTGTCCTCTTGTGCATAAGCTACTCTTTTCTCATTGCTAGATGAAGCTTTCTCTGGGCACCTATAAGCTGGATGGCCTAGCTGATTACCATGATAGCACTTCATGGTGGAAAAGTAGGAGTTACTTCTGCCTACTCCTCTTCCTCTGTTTGAACCTCCTTGGGGTCCTCTTCCTCTATTAAATCCTCCTCTTGATGATGTTTCACCACCATGCTCAGTAAGCTTTGATTCACCTTGGCTTCTTTGGTCACCACCTCTTCCTTGGTAACCTCCACGCTGTCCTCTTTGATCTCTACCCCTTCCTCTACCCTTAGAGGATTGATCATGCTTCCTTTTATTCCTTTCTTCAATCTTAATAGCCAGCTGATAACATTGGTGGACTGTCTTGGGGCTGAGCAAAGCCATCTCTTCCTGTATATTCCACTTCAAACCATTGAGGTGCCTAGCCACTTTTAGGCTCTCATCTTCTGCCACATTTGATGTTAAACAAAGCTTTTGGAACTCTTCAGTGTAGGTGTTTACATCTTGGTCTTTTTGTCTTAAACTCTGCCTCTTCTTGTGGAGTTGAATTTCATAGTCATCTGGCATATAGGCTTCTTTCACTTTAACAACCATTCCTTTCTAGGTTGATATGGGCTGCTTACCTTCTTTCTCCCTTTCAGTCTGGACAAATTTCCACCATGTCAAAGCTGAACCTCTCAACCTTGATTTTGCAACCTTCACCTTCTATGCTTCTGTAACTCCATCACATTCGAAGTGGTTCTCCATTCCTTCTATCCAGTCCATGACTAGGTCAGGTTCCATCTTTCCACTAAATAGTGGTATTCCTTCAAGCGCTTTTCCACTCAAAGCTTTTAATGCCTTCAAGAAAGGCTCCTCCTTCAAGACGGGGTCAGGTTTAGGGGTCTTATCTTCCTTTGCAACCTCTTATTCTTTTGGAATTCTTCCTTCAATTTGTGCACTCCTCACTGCTGCCTCAAGTTGAGCTATTCTTTCCCTCAACTGCTTATTGTCTTCTTCTTGCTCTTCAACCATCTTTGCCATTTCTGCATTAGTCACCATGGTTGAAGTATCACTTGAATCTATGTCTGACATGCAAGATTCCTTTCCCAAATCTTTAGCTAGGCTCTGATACCAATCTGATAGGGAGGCTGCAGGAAGCAATCACAGATTCCTGGAGGCTGCAGGAATCAATCACACTGTTTTTAGATGCTACAGGAAGCAATCACAGATTCCTGCACTAGGCCTTGTCATAGACCTCCTTGGTGAAAATTTTGTTCCACCCTAACCTATAGGAACTCTACCTTGTCTAAGTTCCCCTGGTTCTCCTGCCAACCTCACTATCTTGTCAAGTTTGCAACTACCAAGCCAAATCTTGGTGCTGACTCCTTTCTTCCTTAGCCTTTTATGCATCCAAAAGACTAATCCTCCCTCAATACATGATTGAATCTTGCAGGGGTGAGGGAATGTTTTCCAAAACTCTGAAACAACCTCCTAGGGTTTCTAAAACTTCACTTAGACTCCATCTTACCAACACTTGCATGAAGCCTATTCCATAGGTTTGACTCTTGAGCCACTATTTGGTCTCTGAATAGGGGCAACTTGCTTTTCCCTCCTAAACCCACCAAAGAAACATGGTTCTTGGATTAGGAAATGTGTTTCCCTTGTCTACAACTTCAATATTTCTAGGGTCGTGGCTCTGTCTAGGCCGTACTCTGCCCTCATGCAAACACTGCCCAGAAAACTAGGGTTTCTAACTGTTCAGAACTAGTTTTAGGATTGGTGAAAAGTTCTCCTCCTAAAAGAATTGTTGGGCTCTCCTCCTTGGTACCATACATGGCCAAGACCTTCCCCTAAATTCTCCAAAAATAATTTTTTGAAAATATTTTCTCCCCTGCAAGTTATCAACACTGTTCTACAGCCTTTCCTAGCCAGGCTCTTCACTGGCTCGCCTAGGGCAAGGCTTTTCTCATAACTCCTGCAACAAAAGAAAACCTAACACCTACCACTAAAATATGTACAGAGATGGAGCCTGACCATGTTCCCAAAAATTTCATACTTCCTGGTACGAAGGGAATGCAGCCTAGAACTCCATTTTGACACAGTTCCAGTCAAAACAGCAAATAAGGGAAAAACACAGAATTTACAAGAATGGTTGAAAGCGATGGAAACAGCTATAAAATGTTCCAAAAAAAAAAATCCAGAGGCTTCTCTACATGCTAAAAAAACCTACAAAATGCCTCTTTTAATTCATTTAGCTGCTGTCATGCAAACAAGAACAGAAAAACATAAAAATAAGACAAGAACGTTGTTTTCTTTAATTTCTGAAAAAATAGTCCGTACAAAGAACTTATAACCCACCAAATAGGTCGTGGAATGCCTTAAATATGCCTCCCCAACAATTTAGGTTCTTGGGTCGAGGCTTAAATGACCTAAAAATGCCTTTTTGTAAAACCCGCTATGTTTTCAGACATTTAACAATGTTTGCCAACCTAGCAATATGATGTTGTAAAATTATTTAATACTTGTCACCTTCTAAACCAAAGTTAAAAATTACCCTAAGCACCTAAAATAATGGTCAACATGACCTTATGATAGCACAACAAAATTAAAGAACTAAAAAACAAAATAGTCCTTTATCAGGTGCTCCTGCACTAGATAGTTAGAAGCGAATTAAGTAGAGCAAGTTAGCAAGTAGTTGCTCTCAAGAAAATATTGTAATAGAAAAGATGGAATTGTTGCTACAGTGGATAATTTGAATACAAGTAATTAAATTATGATTTGGTGCCATACTGGTATTTTCTTGTCTTGCATGGTTCTTGTTCTTCCATCTTTAAAACTGCTTTGATGAGGTTAATATTTAGATTAGATTTGATTTAATAGTGTTTGTGATTTGATACTTGAATGTTGCAGCAATCTCTCAATCCATACTTTTCGCAACCAACTAATTTTTAGTTGCTTTGCAAATTTAGCCTGGACTTTCACATTCATTGTGCTTAAGTTCGATTGTGAAGGTTTATTCATTTCAGTTGCAATAGGGTTGTTTGAATGAATGTTCATGATTTTAAAATCTTAACACCTTAGAAGATTGCACTGTTTCTATGAGATTGTAGATTTATCTGGGTCAAGTAGAGATCATTTTTGAGGGATTGGTCCATCTCGAGTGTTAGTCGTTGGCATTATTAATCTTAGGTTTAGTATTAAGTTTTGAAATCTCTTTGAAACTCTTATCTTTTGCTATTTCTTTGATTATTGGGTAAAATCTAGGATTGAAGTATCATTATATTGTTAAATCTGATAGGTTGAGATTTAGTATTTTTCTTGTAGTAAGGTCCCATTGTGATTACCGGCATTTTCACATTATCACTGAGTTGTTTATGCATTGTCAAGACCTGACATTAGATACCTTGGGGTTATCTCTTGAGGCTTGCTGATAGAGATTTATCTTTTAAGTGAGATAGGATATTATATTCTGTCTGAGTTGTTGCTGTGCAGAAAACATCATCAATAGATTGGCGCTAGACGGAGGGCCTGAATAAGCAAGCTCTATTAGTTTTTGAATGCCATCTCTCCTGAGAGATTCAGAAGAAGAACAAGATCTGTTCCAGAAGAGGAAGATTTTTTGGAGTTACCAGACCCCACTAGGTCAAGAAGGACCAATAGAAGGGGAGAATCATCATCATCCCATCCACCTCACACATCTCCATCAGCCCCATCTTCATCAGGTTCATCTGAGTCTAAGGGAATTCCCAGTCCACAACCTCAGCCAGTCATAAATCATCCATTACCACCCCCACCTCCACCAATGGATTTCTTAGCAACCAACCCATGTCCATTGAGTTTTGTCGTTTACAATGTCATGCCCAAAAACCCTGAACACTTTTGTTCAAAATTCCATGTCAATGATCCAAATAGGACTGCTGAGGAACACATCAGGATCTTTCAAACTGGCCTTAAGGATAGGGGGATAAACCATGAGGATGTCTCATGTAGAATATTTCCTTATTCATTGGGGGAAGATGCATTCTATTGGTACAACCATTTACCTACTGGGTCTATTGAGCATTGGACTGAGCTAGAGGTTTCCTTTCTGTAGAAGTTTTGAATCCCCATTAGTTCCAATGAGTTGTATCGTCAATTCACTAATGTGAAGAGGGAGGTCAATGAGCCTATAAGATCTTTCAACAATAGGTTTCATCATGCTTATACCAGACTACAGGCCCCTTATGCTATCGATGAGCCCATTGCCTTAGAAGTTTATTATGAGGGACTTGATAGTTTGACAGCCACCTTTATGAAGTGGAGTAATAACCCCCCTGCTAGTCTACTTGATGCATATGCAGAGGCTGTGAAGGTTATCACTAATCTAAGGAAACATCTGTTAGGGATTGTACCCTCATTAGGACCTGTTTCTCACCCTGGACAAGTTCCAGCTCTCAACCAGGATTTTGCTAATAATACTCCTGTTATGAATCCACTACCTCAGTTGCCTCTGGTACCTCACCCAGGATCTCCTGTGGGACAATTATTATCCACGATTAGTTACCCTCAGCAAAATGTGAATCAACCCCTGCATATCCAGCCTCAGGTTAGCTATCCTTCATACCTACAGAATTCTGAAGTCTTGAAGCAATCACTAAATGCCAATGATACAGTAGGGTATTCCCAGAATAATACGAATCAGCCTTCACACAGTAATCCTGACAAGGAGAGACTAGATGAATTGTCTGAACAAATAAAGAAGCTGAATATGGAGGTGACTTACCTGAAGAACCAAAACAGTCAGTTGCAAACTGCTCAGAGAATATGCAGTCCAATCAGAATAGAGAGAATCCACAAGGACAAAACTTTGATAGAGGGCAACATAACAAAAGAGGATACAATAATGATCAAGGATACAATAACGAAAGAGGTTACAACAATGAAAGAGGATATAACAATGATCAAGGATTTAATAATGACAGAGGGTACAATAATGATAGGATATAGAACTATGATAAAGGGTAATCCTCAGGACAGAACTTTGACAGAGGACAAGGTAGTGGACAAGGATTCAATAGAAGGCAGCAACCAGGACAAAACAGGACTTGGAACACAGGACCCAATAATGGAGGAGTCCCCACCCCATTAGATCAACTAGTTAATCAACCTGTTAATTAGTCTGCTAATCAACTAGTTAATCAAGAGAAACCTCCTAGCAGTGTATATCTAGCTGAGGCTGCTTTATCAGGGTGGTGTAGGCTCCACAAAACGAGTCAACATTCTGAGTTAGATTTTCAAGAATTCCAAACAGTAGCCTCGATCTTTCAGTACGAAGTGGAGAATAACACAAGCGGTCAGGAAATAATACCATCTAATCCTTATGATTCACCAGTGTTGGTGTTGAATCATGCTCCTTTTCCACAAAGTAAGGAGAATGTACCTGAAGAAGAATCTGACCAGTTTGAGGAAGAGGCAGACCAAGTATGTAATGGAGATGAAATGACACAATTATTTGATGAAGTTCCAGTGAATGATAATGGTCCCAGAGATGAAGGAGAAGCTTATGTCAAAGAGAAAGCTTACATTAAAGTAGTGCAGACCTTCCAGAGACCTGTCAAGAAGTATGACTTGAGGGAGTTGCCACACAGGCGCCCACAGGTTCGAGGCCCCTTTACTACTTCCATTCCACCGAATAACTTCAACACACCTCCAGACCCTAATGCTAGCAATAATCCATCACTGCCTCAGGTGTCCAAGCAATATTTATCTCAAGATCTAGGACATGCTGATGTACCAAAAGGGAGAAATGCTGATGCAAATAAATAAAAGATGGTGGAATACCCGAGGGAGACTCCTACTAATTTAAATGAAGAACAATTGGCCACATATGTTGCTGAAGAACTCCAAAAATTGAAGGTAAATCTATCTGCATTCGAGTTATTAAGAGTTCCATCCATTAGGAATGCAGTCTTAGGATCTTATAATACAAATTCCAAGTCACAAAATAAATCAGTTAGCGAGACTATCAATAGAGTATCTAGTCCTCAGTTAGTAGGAAGACAAAATTAGACTCATAATTAAGTCCATATGCCCCCTAGAGATACTAGGAAAGAAAATGACAAATCTCAAGTTGTTCAAGTAGATACTCCCTTAACTCTATTTCAAGGAAAGACAGACACACCTCCATTCTTGATTTTTGTTCGAATATTTGGTAAGAATCTGCATAATTGTCTGCTGGATTCTGGTGCTTCAACCAATGTTATGCCTTTCGGTGTATGTCAAGCTATGGGGATTACTCCTGCTGACTCACAGAAGAAAGTCACACAGTTGGATAGGACTCAAGTCAATGTTGTGGGAGAGTTAAATATGATTCATATGCAAATTGCTTCTAATCCTAGGATTCAGCAGGTTATCAATATACAGGTGGTTGACATACCTGACGCTTATGGCCTAATCGTGGGAAGAGACTTTACCAGGGCCTTGAATGGATATGTCTCGACTGATCACTCCCATATGTGGCTTCCTTGGAAGGGAGTGCCAAACCAGATCAGAATTGAAAGAGAACCCAGAATGAAGTACATGATTACAGAATATCAGAAAAGCTCTACTAAAATTCTAGTATCAGAAGTAAGTATGGGTAACTATATGCTTGCTGCTCCTCTTGAAGAGCCAGATATGGAGGAGGTCCTCATGTTGCATACAATGTCTAATGCCCTCACGACAGAGTCTAGTGGTACTGAAGCCCTAGTGGAACCAGTTAAAGACAATGATGAACAAGTTGAAAATAATGATGATCTAGAAGATAGTCAGCTAGCTTTGCTAAATAGTTTTGAAGAGTTTATTCAGAAATGCATTGAGGATCAAGTCTAGTTAGGAAGGAAAATGAATTTTAGGGAAATACTCTTGCCTAATTGGTGCAGAGTGCATAATGCCTCTCATTCAGAATTGGATTATTGTTTATGCCAGGCTCTAGTGGAACAAATACAGAAGTGTATCAACCCCCCTCATGTAGTCGGAAGTAATATCCAGAATGTCCCAGAAGATCCCAAAGGAAAAGGTGTGATGCTTTCTGAAGAGCCATCCAACAGTAACAATGCAAGTGAAAAAGTGGAGAAGTCTACAGGTGCTAGTTGCTAGACTCTAAGATTTGATGGGTCCAAATCAAAACAAGGAGCTGGGGCAGGCTTTGAGCTAATTAGCCCAAAAGGTAAGAAATTTTTTGCTGCTCATAGACTTCAATTTCACTGCATGAATAATGTAGCCGAATATGAGGCCTTAGTGCATGGGTTGTTAATGGCATTGAAGAAAAAGGTTAAGATCTTGCAATTTTTTGGAGATTCTGAGTTAGTAATCAAGCAAGTTAGAAGGCAATACTCCTGCCATGACAGAAGAATGACTAACTATAGACACATAGTATGGGACCTTATTGAAGGATTTTATGCCTTCAATATTCAATTGATTCCACGGAATAAGAACTAGACAGTTGACTCCTTGGCCTAGGCAGCCAGTACATTGCAACCTTTATCCCTTTCTAGACTAAAGAAATTTACTGTGGAACTGACCCCAGTACCCTCAGTACCTGATAATGTTACCAACTTCTAGGTATTTGAAGATGATAAGCATATTCTATATTTTATCACAAATACAAATGTTTTTGCTTCTCAAATCATTAATGAAACTGAGCTCCAAGAAGCATAGATGGACCTTGAAGGGGTAATTAACCTAAAGACCAACACAATTCCTAGGGGAATGGTGCAACTAGAGAGGATCTTTGATCTGGACAAGGTTAAGGAGCAAGAACATGATACCAGGAAAGAGTCCATTAGTGGACAGTGTGATGAATTTAATATGGGAACTCAGGATGATGTCAAAAATGTTTTCATTGGTAAAGTGTGCACTCCCAAAGAGAGGCAAGGAATCATCAATGCACTACATATATATCCAGATGTGATAGCCTGGAGTTATGAAGACTTAAATACTTATGATACATCGATGATAACCCATACTATCCCTCTCAACCTAGGGGTAAAACCTTTCAAACAAAGGCAAAGACCTACCAATGCTTTGTTAGAACCCATAATATAGAGGGAAGTGCAGAAATTACTTTCTGCCAGGATCATATTTCCAATCAAACACTCCACTTGGGTTGCAAACCTGGTTCCAGTACGGAAGAAAAATGGTGAAATCAGGCTATGTGTAGATTTCAAGAACCTAAACAGAGCCTCAGAGAAAGATAATTATCCAGTACCCTCACTGGATGAAGTGCTTCAGATTGTCAATGGATCTCATATGATGTCCTTCCTAGATGGTTATTCGGGATACAACCAGGTCATGGTACAGTATGAGGATAGACATAAGACTGCTTTCACCACCAAGTGGGGCACTTTTTCCTACAGGAGGATGCCCTTTGGTTTAATTAATGATGGAGCCACATTCCAAAGAGCCATGGACATTTCCTTTAAGGACATAATTGGTAAGTGCATAATCATTTATATGGATGATCTAATAGTCTTTTCCAAGAAGAGATGTGATCATATCTCAGATTTATGCAAAGTTTTTAAAAAATGTAGAGAATTTGGGATATCTCTCAATCCAAAGAAATGCATCTTTGGAGTCACAAAAGGTAAGTTATTGGGGCATGTTCTCTCTGAAAATGGAATTTCCATTGATCCAAAACGCATAGAGGCCATTCTCAAGATTCCACCACCTGCCAGCAAAAAGGAAATGAAATCATTCTTTGGAAAAATCAACTTTGTGAGGAAGTTTATCACTAGATTCACGAAAATAGTTAAACCACTGAATGCAATGTTGAAGCAAGAGGCCAAATTTGAATGGAATGCAAAGGAAAAAGAAGCATTTACAGAGATAAAGAGGGTTATTGTTGAAGCTCCTGTTCTGGTAAGTCCATATTATGCTAAACCATTTTATATATATTTGTTTGCTTCTGATCATTCCTGTGCGGTTATGTTAACTTAGAATTCTGACCAAGGAAATGAACATCCCATAGCATTTATGAGTGCACCATTGAAGGATTCAAAATTGAGATACCCAAGTGTGGAAAAGCAGGCTTATGCCTTGGTCAGAGTAGTAAAGAAATTCAGACACTATATCCTTAGAAACAAAGTTTTCGCAATAGTCCCTGACCCTGCGATCAAGCTGTTACTGATGCAGAATGAGCTAGGGAAGCGTAGATCCAAATGGGTAACCATGTTACAAGAGTATGATATTGAGATTCAGCCCATGAAGTTGGTAAGAGGGCAAGGACTTACAAAGACAATGGCAGAGACAGGCCCTAATCTTATAGCCCAGAGTTATAATTTAGAAGATGTTTCTCCTGGAGAATGGTATGACGATATTGTTCATTATCTCTTGGCTCAGAGATGCCCCGATCATCTTAATTCACTACAAAGGAGGGAATTGCACTTAAAGAGTGATAGTTTCATGTTGAAAGGAGCTGTCCTATACAAGAAAAATCATGAGGGTGTTTATTTGAGGTGCCTAGGGAAGGTAGAATCTAAAAGAGTGATGTTGGGGTTTCATGAAAAATATGGTGCAAGCCATGGATCAGCACCCTCTACAGTGAACCAGATTCTGAGAGCTAGTTATTATTGGCCTACACTATTCAAAGATATACACAACCATGTCAGAACTTATCATGTGTGTCAAACTACGGCCACTAGAGAGAAGTATGCCGCACTCCCACTCTAGTCGGTCTTCGAGGTAAAACCTTTTGCACAATGGGGAATGGACATCATAGGTCCCATCAATCTGCCTTCCTCTGTAGGACACAGGTATATCCTTACTATCACTGATTATTTTACAAGATGGACTGAGGCCCTTTCTTGCAAGTAATGTACTTTAGAGGTAGTCATTAACTTCATCGAATCAAGTATCATTAATCGTTTTGGGTGTCCTATATCTTTAGTTTGTGATAATGGTCTTGCGTTTTCATCATTAAAGTTTTCTAATTGGGATTTCGATCATGGGATTATCATTAAGTTTGCATCCAACTATTATCCTTAGGGTAATGGTCTGGTCGAGTCCTCAAACAAAAACCTCTTGACTGTTATCCGCAAACTGTTAGAAAGAAATCTGAAGGATTGGCATACCCAGCTTAGATTTTCTCTTTTGGCAGATCACACGAGACATAAAACCTCCATAGGGATATCACCCTATCATCTGGTTTATGGATTAGAGCCTGTGTTTCCCATTCAGTTAAAGATCTCCACCTTGTAGTTCATTAATGAATATTATGATGAGGGAGATAAACGTGAGGCTAGACTTGTTGAATTGTTGCATCTTGAGGAAAAGAGAGACGAAGCCCTGGATAAATTTGCTAAACATCAAGGGGTAGTCAAGATATGGTTTGATAAGAGAGCCAAGGTTAAAGCTTTTAGGATTTCTGACTTGGTTCTTTACTGGGATAAGGCCCACGACTATAAGGGGGAGCATGGAAAATTTGATAAACTTTGGCTTGGCCCTTACTAGATTTCAAAAATTCTGGGAGATAATGCCTTCCATTTGAAAACTCTCACTGGAGAGGATATCCCATTTCCTGTCAATGGGCAGTATCTAAAGCATTATTTCTAGTCTTGAGCTCTTTTTCAGCTCTTTTCCTGTATATAGTTAGATTAGGTTTCCTTCCTATTTTGTTTGATTTGCTTTGCTTTGGTTAGAGTAGGTTTCCCTTTCCAGTTTTCTTTTGGTTTGGTTTGTTTTTTTTTTCTTTTCTCTTGCTTTGGGGGTTTCCCTTTTTTCACCTGGATGTGTTACACCTGCATGGCAAATATATCATTATCCAGAATTGTTCTAAGTATTTGTTGGTGGACTGTAGTTGTATATCTTGAAAGGATGGATAAAATCTTTGCTATTGCCAACAATCTCAAATTTTGATTTATTGAAGGTAGGTCACTGGTTTTGATTTGAATTTGAAGTATTTTGAAATCTTATATCCCTTAAATCTTAAAAATCCTGATGTTCCTGTAGGATCCTTGTGAAGTTTTTTCAGGTGAAAAATCCTATTTCTACTTCAGCGCCACTGTGCTTCTCAGCCTTGAGTGTGAACTTCATTGTTCATGGGTTGAAATGAAAAGTGACACAGAAAAGAATATCAAAAGAAAGAAAAGTGAAATATTGAAAATCAAAAGAAAGAATTCAACTTATAAGGAATATCTGAATATCTCTATCGGGGCTATGAATGCCTCGTTGGCAGTAGAGCTATGTTTAGGAGAGGCACAATGATAACCTCGTCGGGGCTATGGACGCCTGACTGGCAACGAGGCCCTATCCAGGTTGCTTTTAAAGTTAGATTCTTTATGTAGCCTGACTAGACTGAGCTTGGTTTCTGCAGTAGGTTAAGGAGGGAAATGAACTCATATGCACACACTTGGATTTTTAGTTTATGGAAGGTTTGGTCTATCCTTTGGCTCTGATTCTTTAAATCTTTGCATTCTGATCTATTCGTTTGATAGTGAGACTAAAACTAGAGATTTTGGGTTCTCGATTCTTGTTCATCATCAAATGCTCTGGAGCGTTTTCCCAATAGAAGTCGCCATTTGTTGTCCAATTTTTGCACACACGCCCCGCTGAAGGCAGGGACCCTCTTTCGCTTTGGTTTTGGTTTATTGGCCCTTGTTTGCAAGCAATGTACTTTTGAGGTTTTATCTTATTTAGACATGTGCTTAAATGTTTATTTTGACTGCCTAAGTGTTTCCCTAGGTTATTCATTGAAAATCCTAAGTTCTGGATAATTTTTGGGTTTTTAGTCGGATTCAGGATTTTCCACCCTGGTCGGATTTTCCCGGATCCTACTTGGACTTCGGGTGGAACCTGTTTTTGAAAGATTTTTGGTATTCGCAGATTTCAATGTAGGTTGGATTTCCTCGGATTCCACCCTGTCGATGGATTCTCAGATTTTTTGACTGTCGTATCAATTGCATTACTGACTTCTTCTGTGCTTTGAAGGATGTATTTAACTTGATTTTTGAGGTATTATATGCTATTACGCTTATTGTTTGCCATCGTTTGAGCTGAGGAGTGCTTTCTTGCGAGTGATTGGTTGAGTTTTTGGGGCGTTTGGGTTTGAATTGATCTATTTGCTAGTGTTTTCCTTGGTGCATTTTTGTCGTTGTTCTTTGTGGGCACCTTTTACTTCGCATTTTCTGATTTTGGGATCAATTTCCGCTTTATAATGGTATGTGTTTGATTGCTCTACTTTGAATTGATGATTATGGATAGCACATTGATGTTATAAGAGTTCCTGGGACTTGAATTCCTGAATATTTGATCGCCTCATGATGAGGGTTGTGTAGCGTTGATTAATTTATGATCTCCCAAGTAATTTTTGAGTTTGTTGGTTTGTTTGCATTTTGGTGAACTTACTTGAGAATCATGATTTTTTCCCCTAGTATGGTGTCGGCATTTGAATTACCTGAGTCATAGGTTTTCCTGTGTGTTAATGGCAGATGTATAGGGTTTAAACCTAGGGCATCGCCATTCATCTTTAGTTTGCTCGCAAATGGGCCTAGAACGCAAAGAAAATCTTTTGAAGGTCCATGCATAACTTTCCCTAAGCTTAAATCGTTGAAATTCATGATTAATGTGATGTTGTGTGTGAAATTATGATTTCATTTCGTAATCTGGCTTTTGGTCTTAGTCTGGGATTTCTCGTTCCTTCGGGATAATCCATCTCTGGAGAATTTTCCCGAAATGTGGTGAGGTGCAATAAAATTATCACTATCATATACACCATCGACAAGACAAACATTCATTGCCAAGAGGTCATAGCGAGCTCCATTGGTCTCACCGATATTCGTTTCCATCGCTGAGACCTCCTTTCTTCGATGAGACCTTTCAGCAAGCTCACAACTCTTGTTGAAACCTTCGCTTTCAGTGTGACCTCCTGGTAGTCACCAAGACTTCATGGTGAAGACTTCTCTTGGCGAGCTCAGATCTTTTTTCAGGGAGATCACTTGTTGTCGGCCAGAGGTTATACCGATAAGACCCCATGTCGGCGAAACATCACGCAGTCGATAAGACTTCTGGCCAAATTCAAAACCTATCACTGAGTCATCCATTTGCCTTGATGAGACTCCCCCTCGTCGGTGAGACGTTACACTGAAGCCACTTAATTTTAGCTAAACCTCGTCAAATGACATCCACCTTCGATGTGACCTCCTGGTGGTCGCCAAGACTTCTCAGGGAGATGACAAAATTTTGGCGAGCTGGGACGATTCCCCGGATTTTCCCGATCTCCCCGAATTTTCCCGAAATCCTTGGTTCCTTGTTTTTTTCAGATTTTGCAAAATGTAGTTGCCTTCGCGGAAATCCGTCCCTGGCAGATTTTCTTGAAATTTGATGGAATATAAGGAAATATGGAATAGCATGATGTCTTAGTGATTTTCAATACGTTTTATTATTAATTCAAGCCATCTTATGATCTCCTATGAATTTTATTGGCTAGTGATGATCAGATTTAATCGATAGTAGGTGTTTTCATGACTATTTCACTGTAATCCGTCTGGCCCAGAATTTTCTGAAATTCCCCTCTAGCTCAGATTTCGTGGATGGTTCTAAAACCTGAAGTTTAGTAGGATAATTTTATATGAATTGTAATAATACCTTGATCGCATGAGGTTTATTCTAACGGTGTTCTGATGGATTAACATTTCCCTCCTATGGTTTTCACTATGATTTTCATGTTGAATGAAGGCTGAATCTAACAAGGCAGTATCTGGGTCCTTAATGTCTGATGCAGAGAAGATTAAAATGGATGTTAGGAGCAAGGTCCCTAAGAGTAAGATCACATTGGTCTAGTCAGAAGTGACCGATACAAATGTTGGCCTCTGGGATTATGAGGAATTTAAAGGAAGAATGGCAGGCGAGGATATTCCCTTAGTGACTAAAAGAATGAATGAATCAGGCTTGTCCCATGTTGTTGGTTTCCCTTCCACTGTGTAGTGTTATGACCTGGTTCTTGAGTGTGCAAGGCACTATGATCAAGATACGTAGAGGATTATTGGTCCCCAAGGGAGAGTTGTAGCGAATCTCAACCCTGTCTCCATTGCCCAAATATTTGATATTCCAGAAAGATATCATGTGGTGGCATTCAACATGAAGGAAGCTCAAGAGTTCTACGATGAAAAAATGGTGAAGTCACAACAGTTTATCAATTCTTGGCTGGAGAAGCCCAAGTCTCACTATTCCAAATTGCTCAAGCAACTATTCAGAGAAAAGTTCAAAAGGGAGTACTATGATGTCATCATGTTTCTTAGCAGGGTAGTGGGAGTGAAGAGTGTTGGCATGTTTGAGAATTGGATGTGTCATGTGATTGTGAGGATGGAGCAAGAGAAAATTAACTACCATTGGGCAGGAGTCATCAGTCAGGTAATTCATGAGTAGTTGTCCAATGTGCTACAGACAAGGACCTTCACAATGACCTCATATTTGGTCTATGCACTTGCAAGATTCCACCCCTACAAAGGATTGAGTACAAGGGGCACTTTGGGAAAAGATAATATCTATGAGGTTTTCCCTCAGTTGCACTTGGGAGATTTGAACTATAGGAGGGTGAATGATGCATTCACCATGCACATCACTAGATTGCTTCAAGGTGCAGAACATGTCAGGATTTCAGACCAGGCTAAAGAGCTCATCAAGAAATATGGGGCGTGGTTTATTCAGTTCCACACTTTCTCTTCTATCTGGATCAATGGCTGCCAAAGAGCCCCATATAGACTTCCAACATACCATCCTGATAATATTATATTGTTGGAAGTACCTAGGTAGATCTATAACTTTGATGCCATTGTCAAACGAGACAAGCATAAAACTAGTTTTGGTGGAGACTTCCCCTTGAGGATTGGCACCAGGGAGGCTTGTCCTTCCATTGGTTCTACCCAGGCTTTAGAGGAAGAAATGAGTGCTCTTGGCCTATCTTTCCATTCCAAGAGGCCCATATTTGATATTATAGGAGAAGCTCAAAAGAAGGCCAGCAGAGAGTACAACCATAAGGTTGATTTGGAGGACTACTGGTCCAATTGTAGTGATGAGTTTCAAGTAGAAGAAGAAGTTTTCTTGCATCCAAGTTGAATCAGTTCGACTATACAATATAAGGGCAGTCCCAGACAAGCTTGATGATGATGGGAACTTGATCCAGAATCATGCTTATGAGGAAATAAAAGACAGACCAATTGGTGATGTGGATTGGCTAGAGGAGGAAAAGAAAGAATTGAAACATCTGATGGATCCAATTATCAAATTTACCAAGATGTGGCTAAGGCATAAGCTGTGGGGGTTAGAAAATGAAGGTGTATAGTGCACCTATGCACTAATGGGAGATCTACATCCTCATTCCACCTCTAAGGAATCGATCGAGCAGGATCCTAAGGGCAAGGGTAGGTTGGATTCTCCTTTCAAAATCAAAATTAAAGGTGTTCAAGAGGAGGAGGTCCAAGAGATAGAAAAATAGAGGAAGCCAAAGGCTAAGAAGAGAACAAGGACTATGAAGTCCGGGCAGAAAGAGACTGAAGGGAAGAATCTTGAGATTGATGATCCTGTACCCAAGAGGAGAAGAATCATAAAGTTGTCAGAGAAGGCAGGCTCCAAAGTACAAGAGGAAGAAGTTCCCCCACTAGTGGTAAATGTCGAAAGTTCAGAGGAGAAAGCTAAGGTGTATACAAGGAGGTCTAGGACTCCTTCTCCTAGGGATAGTGTGCCCAAGGTGGACCTCCCTCTGGTGGTTTCTCATGAGGAGCAGCATGATGATGTGCCTTCCGCTCACAAAGCTCAAGGAAAACCTACTAAGTTAGGGGATGTTGAAGATCATCTGAATACTGAAGAAGAGGAGTTTCATAAAGGTGATCTTCATAGTGCAGAAGCAGAAGTTGAAAAGATAATGCAATCCCTTTTGGTTGCATATGCGGATTCCCCTGTTAGAACTGAAGAAGTCCTCCCAAGCGAAGAAGAAACCATAAAGGTCCCATCACCCGAGCATAAGGAAGCACATGTTGAAGAAGAAGAAAGTAAGATAGATGAAACTCCTAAGAAAAAGAACGTGAGTGAGGGGTCACCTAAGGATCACCAGGAGGAGAAACTAGGGGAAGTGCAATTGGAATCCATTGTTCTTGGTTGGTTAGATAAAAGAAATAAGGAGAAAGTAGGTTGTTGTGGAAGATAGTCCAACGAATTGGGATGAGCTACTAGCTAAGATCGGGAAAGATAAAGGTAAAAAGAAGGCTAGGGTTATCTTAAAGATTGAAAGAGATGAAACTCATAATAGAGTTGTTCACATTGCCACCCTTGCGCTAGATAAAAATAGAGACAATGTGGCTAGAAAGGACTATAATGTGTAGAATTTCAACTTAGGGCCTACTTCTGTGGACCAGGATATTGAAGATTATGAAGGTTCTCGTGTAGTCATCGTGAGCAGGCTGAGGAAGGAAATAAAGACCAAGCATGAGTTGAAGAAAGAAAATGAAAATCTTAAGAAATGCTTGGAGGATTTGATGAGGCCCTTGCAGTCCATCAACCCCTCTGCTTCTACTACCAATCCCTTGCCTAAGGAAACTATCACTGAGCTTGAAAGAACGAAAGCCTCCACTCTTCCCACTACAAGTTGGTTGCAAGGGGTGCGAACTAAAGGAGATGATGCTATTAATGACATTCTTTCATCTGGGAAGTATGCTATAAGGGCAATTAATTAGTTGAAGGCGGTGTTAGCACAAGATAGGGAAGATGTTGATCTCCTTCTGCAGAAAACTAGAACTATCACGGAATACACTAGGGATAGGTTGATAAGTGATAAGATTCTTCCTTCCTCCGAGGCTGCCAAACCTTGGGAGTGGTTTGAGGCATTGCAAATCAGGCAGAAAGTGTTGAAGAAAATTTACAAATAAAGGAGGCAAATCGATGACAGCCTAACTGGGGTTTATAATGACTGCATTGCTTTCTGTGAGATAGTGATAGGGAGAAGGAAGATCACACCCAAGTACTTGAGCTTGGAACAGTTGAGGAAATGGTGGCATGATATTTATGCCTCGAGTAGTGATGATTTCATTTATGAGCATCAGTTAGATGATGCGGCCACATACATTGTTGTCATTGACAAATACCTAACTTATAAGGTGGACTGGGATAGGTCGGTAAAACAATCAAGGGAGGAGATCGCATCAATTGAAAGATGACTTAGGGTTTTTCCTTTACCACCTGTGGCCGACTTGGATGGGACGCTCTTGAAAATCCATGAAAGGCTAGATCGAAACAAGGACAAAGGGGAAGGCAGTTAATGCCCAACTGCATCGAGATTTGTGCTTCCCCATTATCCCACCCTACATTGGTCCGAGCTACATATAGAATCTCGTTCCTTTGTTTCATTTTGACTTTCTCTTGTCTGACTGTTGGTGCCTTTAATGCTGCGAGGCCCTTTGTTTGGCCGACGGGTTTTTTAGGGTCTCTATATATTTGGCATTTCACCTCATCTGTAAGAGTTAGAATATAGAGATTGATATAGGGCAAAGATAGTTAGAAGTGAATTAAGTAGAGCGAGTTAGCAAGTAGTTGCTCTCAAGTAAATATTGTAACAGAAAAGCTGGAATTGTTGCTACAGTGGATAATTCGAATACAAGTAATGACATTGTGATTTGGTGCCATATAGGTATTTTCTTGTCTTGCATATTTCTTGTTCTTCTATCTTTAAAATTGCTTTGATGAGGTTAATATTTAGATTAGATTCGATTTAATAGTGTTTGTGATTTGATACTTGAATGTTGTTGCAATCTCTCAGTCCATACTTTTTGCAACCAACTGATTCTTAGTTTCTTTGTAAAGTTAGCCTAGACTTTCACATTCATTGTGCTTATGTTTGATTGTGAAGGTTTATTCATTTCAATTGCAATAGGGTTGTTTGAATGAATGTTCATGATTTTAAAATCTTAACACCTTAGAAGATTGCACTATTTCTATAAGATTGCAAATTTATCTAGGTCAAGTAGAGATCAGTTTTGAGGGATTGGTCCATCTCGAGTGTTAGTCATTGTCATTGTTAATCTTAGGTTTAGTATTAAGTTTTGAAATCTCTTCGAAACTCTTATCTTTTTCTATTTATTTGATTATTTGGTTAAATATAGGATTGAAGTATCATTATATTGTTAAATCTGATAGGTTGAGATTCAGTATTTTTCTTGTGGTAAGGTCCCATTGTGATTACCAACATTTTCACATTATCATTGAGTTGTTTATGCATTGTCAAGACCTGACATTAGATACCTTGGGGTTGTCTCTTGAGGCTTGCTGATAGAGATTTACCTTTTAAGTGAGATAGGATATTATATTTTGTCTGAGTTGTTGCTGTGCAGAAAACATCATCAACAGGCCCCTGCCTTGGTAGTTATACTTTTCTACAAACTTAGCTAACCAAGGATATGCTTCCTAAAAGTATTCCTTTAGAGGGGGATCTGGTTGGGGTTCTTCTCAGTATACCCATTGACTTATATCCTCTTCTGGTGCATCTATCTTGACACTAGGGGACCTGAAAGTGGTAGTAGGAATGCTTTTTGCACTGAAGGTGATAGTCTTGTCTTCCTTTTGAGTAGCATGTGAAGGTTGATCCTACTCGTGTGGTGACGATGGTATGGTTGCTACATTAAGAGCAGTATGCATTTCGTATTCACCACACCCCTTGTCAATGATTTGGACTTTTGTGACTATAGGATTGGTGGTGGAATATGGAGTGGTTGTCGTGGTGGAGGGTGGATTGGCAGATGATGACTGAGGTGCCCCCATTTCAACCCCAGGACAATAATGTAAATGGGGAAATGATTCTTCTAGAGCGCGACAGTATTCAAATGGTTGGGGGTCAGCATAAATGGTGACCTCTTTTCCATTAACTAGGAATTTTAGGCATTGATGGTACGTGGAGGGGATGGCTTGCATAGCGTAGAGCCATGGGCAGCCAAGGAGGAGATTATATGGTAAGTTTAGATCAAGGACATTGTAGGTAGTATACTGAACCATAGGTCCAACCTGGATGGGAAGACTGATAATTCCTTCAGAATTTCTTTCTGCATTATCATAGGCCTTGATCATGATGATTTGATTACTTAAATATGCTTGAGTATACCCCACCTATTTTATAAATTTTAGAGTACATAGATTGAGGGCAAAGCCATTATCTACCAAGACCCTTTTTGTTTTATGATGGGCAACCAAGACTTCGATATGCAACGGGTGATTATGATTGACATCAATATTTGGTATGTCATTCTGGCTAAAGTGCAACTGATAAGATAAAGCCAGGTGTCCTAACACAGCTTGGAATCATGTAGGATTGATGTCATTAGGTACATGGGTTTCCTGTAAGGCTTTGTTGAGGATTTCTTGATGTACAGGAGAAGACTTAAGTAGATCCAAGATTGAGATCTGAGCAAGGGTCTTCCCTAAGTGATCCAAAATGTTGTACTTAGAGTTTACAGGACTTGGTTGGGCGGGTGCGGAGGCTGTAGGGACAGTGATGCGGGCTCGTCGTGTAGTAACAGCACATTGAAGGTCTTTGGCTTTGACATGTATCATAGATACACGAGGTTCTACCTGCTCAATGTAATGAATAATACCCTCGTAATTGAGGGGTACATTCTTATAACTTACGTTATTTGTGTTGTTGTCTTGTGGATTGTTGTTGGAGGTGCTCACGCCTTGATTATGGTTTGGAAAGGAATTTTGATATATCTATAATTGAGCATTAGACAACGAAGCTTGACTAGTGTCGAATTTGATATCTCCTCGATCAATAAGATCTTGGACATAGTTTTTGAGACCTTGACACTTATTCAGAGAGTGTCATTTGATTTTATGGAACTCACAATATTCATTTTCCCTAAACCATGTAGGTTTAGGTTTGGATTTGTCAAGTGGTTTGGTGACAGGGTAGGTGATCAGATAGTTGACTTGTAACAACTTATTGAAGATGACACTCAAGGGTTCTCTTATTTGAGTATACTGACGTTTAGCGTTCCCCTGACTATTCTGGCTTGGCTGTTGAGGAGGACAAGGTGCCCCCTGTGGTATGGATATGGCATTAGGTACAAATGGTTGTTGTCTCTGGGATGTATTAGCCACTTGGACATGTTTAGTATCAGTGACGTCATCATTCACTACATTCTTATTCTTGTTCCAAAAACGTGGCTTGTCACTGAATGACCTTTCTTTATCATGGTTATGTATTTTGATGTGCCCTTTGGAAACAAGGGCACATTCAAGGATAGGTCCCTTTTCCACTATCTCCATGAAAGTGGTGACACAATGTAACCTAAAATTATGAGCCATGTCGGGATGAGAGTTCTCCACAAAGAGGGTGACCATGTCCTCTTTTAGAGGGGTTTTGATTCGGCTTGCCAATGCACGCCACCTTTGAAGGTAGCTAGCAAAGGTTTCCCCCTCACGTTGTTTCTCTTTGAGGAGATCTAAGGTGTCAGTGTCCTCCAAATTGAAGGAGAAGTAGGAAACAATTTTTTTTGACAAGTCTGCAAAAGATTTTATGGACCCTCTTTCAAGGGTCATGAACCACTCTAGGGCAATGCTTGTCAAGCTCCGCAGAAACAGGCGCAAGAGATAATTGCCATTGTGCATAAATTCCTTACACTGGGAGTAGAACTCTTGCAAGTGGGCCGTAGGATCTTTGTTCCCCCTATATCTGTTGAATTTTGGTATTTCAAAATGTTTAGGGAAGGGGATCAATGAGATGGAGGGATCAAATGCATATGGGCATATGTCTTCAAACTTGAACGATTGTTTGCCAGTCCCAGCTTGAAGATCTTTTAGAACGGATTTGATTTCTAACAGATCCGAGTTGATTGGTGGTGATTTGGATGGATATGGGTGGTAGGATGATAAAGGATCTTGTTGAGAGAGCATTAGAATGTTGAGGTATGGATTTTGGTAGTGTGATGATGACATCCCTTGCTAGTAAGCCGAGGGATTTTGTTGGTATGGGGGTTGTTGTTGTGAGGTATAGTACAAATTTGTTTGATAAAAATGTGAGGTAGGCTGCTGAGGAGCTTGGATGTGATGTTGTGGATGGATCTGCTGATACTAAGGGTATTGTTGCGACTATTGGGAGGCAGCATAAGGTGGTTGCTGCTGGGACTGTTGTTGGTTATGGTAATAATAATGTTGTGGTGGTTGCTGATGTGATGTGAGATGTTGCAAGGGCCGAGATGGGATGTTGTATTGTGTTTGAGCTCACAAACGTAGGATGGATGTGAGGAATGGGGATATGGTTTGATTGGGAGGTCAGGACAGATTCCTTTGTGACCGGTATGGTGTTTTTTGTGAAGAAATCGATGGGTTATATAGCAATTGTTGTTGTTGGGGCTGCTGAGATAATGTAGGGGTGTTTTGCAAAGGAGGTTGTTGGGTACCAAAGGGGACATTCGGTTGGGATGTACCTTGTGGCAATAATGGAGATGGTAGGTTAGATTGGGGAGGTTGTGGAGAGGCATACGAAGGTGATGGTAGGTTTATGACCCCAGAAGGTGGGGGTAATGCAGTAAAAGGGCTACCCCTAGTGCTAATAGGAGGTGGATTTGAAAGGGGTGGTTCCGTTAGCATTAGTGGCGGCGGTTGCGGGATGTTTTGTGGCATGCCAAAGGAAAAAGGATCATTGGGATCAGTTGTTTGAAGAGCCCCTATGACTGAGATTGCGGGATGCGAGGGATTGCTAACGGGATATAGAACGACGTTGCCAAATTCAGGTTGATGCCAACCTTCTACGGGAGGAACATTGGAGACGTATGAACTACCTGATGCATTGTGTGAACCTTGGGGTATGTTAGGTGTGGAACCGCTATACTTGGATAGGTCGATAGCTAATGGTAGCTTGACAACTTTTTCAATTAAGTGAGCCAATATTTCTTCCCCATGTTTTTCGAGAAGGCGATCTATCATTTGCACATTGACAGGGTTACTAAAGTGTTCCTCAAATGTAAGTTTAGGTTGGTTGACCATGTTCTTGTCCCCAGGTGGTGATGTGTTTTGACCATCAATATTGGATTGTGATGATGTACCATTATGTGGATCCCGAGGGATGTTCACATCGTTATGGGGATCTTGCGAGGCATTAGCTGTGTTGCTTGGATCTTGAGGGATGTTTGGTTGGGATTGTTGCTCGGCCATTTTCCTTGCTTGTGACCGGGTCTGAATGGGCATGCAAGATGATATGATGGACTAGGATGACCTTGATGATGAAAGGATTGATTTGATTTGATGATTGATTAGCCAACAAGGATGTGGCTCGATAGGACTAATTTGATTCAACCAAAGTGGATTTGTTTGATGAACGATAATGACCGAAATCTGAAACCGAGTTCAAGGGCAACCTTTGGTAACGCTAGGTGTTGATTAATTGACTAAAGAGTGGATGTATGATAATGGCACTGAATCCAACTTGAGATAGAAGTGGATTGATTGGGCCAATGAGGATGACCGAATTAGGATAGATGACTACCCTAAGTTAGTTTTGATAGATGACGATTAGAGATGAACACCTAGGTCAATTTGGATAACCGATTTAACGAGATTTGAATGGGATACTGGTGGTTCGAAACAGGGAAACGATAATTAGAATGTGGGTTCGAAATGGGTAAATAAGGACTCTGAATGGGTGAATGGATGCACAAACTGATGGGATGAACATTTAGGATGGTGAACGGACTCTCAAAACAGGTGTACGAATGCTCAGAACAGGGAGATGAGTGATCGAAATAGTGAAACGGGTGTCCTAAATGATGAAATAGATGATAAAGCTAATCCAGTCAAGGGTTAGGTCAGTCCCAAGAGGTCAAGTTCACCTGTTTAGAGGGCAAGTTCGCCCATCTAGAGGTCAAATTCGCTAGTCTAGAGGTCAAATTCACCTGTCCAAAGGGAAAATTTTCCTATCCAGAGGGAAAATTTGCCTGTCTAGAGGGCAAGTTCGCCTTACTAGAGGGAAAGTTTTCCTATAGAGCTAAAGTTGGTCAAATTTGGCTAAAAGAGGTTGGAAAAGGTTGGTTCAAGGTCAGGTTCACCTCTTTAGAGGTCAGGTTTTCCCCTAGACAGGTTTAAACTTGAATTTTGACAAGATGACTAAGGCAAAGGACTCAAAACACAACAATCATCAATAATAAGGATATGGTTGAGTCAATTAATCATAGAATCATTAGTTTTGCACAAAGAAAACAATTCAAACAACACAAACCTAAGTCTAGTAGAGAAGGTATGGCCGACAAAGTCTTCTATTCTAGGATGAACATGGTTGCTAGGGAGTTCTCGATATACACCCGGTATGTGAGGCCCAAACCGTGAACACCAACCCATTACAAGCGTGAGTCAGGAACCTTAAAGGCTCAGACCAACTCTTCACGTCATTTTGATGCTTCACCAATTACAACGTTGTTGGATTGAGGTACAACTTTCGCTCTCCCTCCTTTATATACCCTGCCGATACATATGGTTGGAATCGTCCCTTGGGGTGATGAAATTCCTAAGCAGGTCCCGCTAAAAAGAGAAAAAAAGAGGTGACTCAAAGGACTTGGTAAACTATGATTTATCGTCACCCAGGATCGCCAAATGGCGCAAGAGGATTGGATACGTCAAATAGCTTACCAACAAACATGGAAAACAAGGTTAATTGATACCCCTAGTTAAACTATGTGCCTAAGTTAGGGGGTTAAAAACCCTTAAAATAATCAAAAGGAGTGCTAAAAACTAAAATTATACCTTCTGGAAAAAGTTGTCTAGGGCATATTCGTCTATCTAGAGGTCATATTGACCTGTCTAGAGGTTGTATTCGCCTATCTGTGGGAAAATTTTGCATGTCTGTAGGTTAGGTTCGCTTGTCCAAAGGGAAAGTTAGCTTGTCTATTGGTTAGGTCTGCCCCTCTGTGAAAATTTTGCAAAAAGTCAAATTTTGAGCCTACAGAGGGCAGATCCGCCCTTGGGCAAGGTTGGGTCTTCCTATGGAGGGCAGGTCCGCCTGTCGGTTAGGTCAGGTCCGCCCCTCTAGGTCGGGTCCACTCTAGGAAGGTCAAATTCGCCTCTCTACAAGTCAGGTCCGCTCCTCTATAGGTCGGGTCCGCCCCTCTGTAACCTGCACCTGCAAAAAGTAAAAAAATAAAAATGTGAAAGCAAAATGCTTGTTTGTGGGTCCCACCGGGCGTGCCAGAAATATGATAGGGTGAAAATAAGTGTTATAAAGTGAACAACAAACAAAAGAGTGTGAAACAACACTAAAAAAACCCTACACCTCAAGATTGGCCTAAAGATTAACTAAACCAAACAAAATGAAAGATTTCACCTTGTTGAGTTGTCCCTTGGTTGGCCCTTCGATCTTCGATGTTGTATGCTATTTGGATGGCAAGAGATGCAAGCTATAAGATGGGATGAAGATGGAGAGATGAGTGAAAATGGATGCAAGTATGAAAAATTGACTAAGTATGGCTCAAAGAAATTTTTTGTAAGAGTTTGGCTAGCATGAATGATCTCCCCATAAATGAGAGAAAAAAGGGTTATTTATAAAGAATTTGGAATTCTTTAGGGAAATGGATGGTTGAGATTGAGCCACCAAGATCAAGATGTAAGGCTAAGGTGAGTTGAGAACTCACAAGCCCTCACATCTTGACATGTGGCATGTGAAGTGGCTTGAAAAGATGATGTGTACATGAGGTGGAAGAAGAGACATGAGGGTAGTACATAGTAGGATTGGTTAGGTCCTCATGAGGTCTCCATGAAATGAGAAAAGGAATTTTAAATTCCAAGGGATGCATTGGGGGATTAAATGTGAATTAAAAATTCACATGGGGAATGGAGTGCCTTCTCCAAAAGGAGAAAGCCTTTAATGAAGTTGACTTAGGACACATTCCATAAATGATATGGGGATTAGGTTGACCTAACTAAGTGATTAAGGTTGTGCAAGTACTTGATTAGACATGAAGATTAGAGGCAAGTGGGAAATTATGGAGGATGGGACCCTAATGATGATTAGGGGTGTGCATATCTTAATCATAATTTAATTATGATTAAGAAAGAGGGTTAGAGACCAACTTGCAAAAGTTGGAAGATGTGACAATGAGAGAGAAAGTGAGGAATTTAAAAAATAAACTTAAAATTCCAAAAGATAATATAACTAAATTAAATCAAGTGATATATTTATTTAATTTAGAGAGGAAAGAGGGGGAAAATATTTATTAAATTAAAAACTTTGGAAACCTTATGTAAGACAAAAAATATTAATTAAATGAGTGATTTAATTAATATCGGCAAAGATGACGAACTAAACGAGCAAAAGGATGGTTAAGGAGACGCATTTGACCATATGGAAATGGTCAAATTTAGGTGTCTACAACATCATTTTTCTATATTTTATTAGTCATAGAAATTTTTGATTGTGTACTTCATTTGTTGTTAGCTATTGGAAATTTTTTCCAAGGAGTAACTAATAATAGGTTCATGAATGTTTCTACTTTGTTTTGGTGTTAATGGTTCAAGTTATCTGATAGTTTTATGTTATTATTTGCAGTTCACACAATGGAAGGACTCAAGCTAACAAGGAACCATCTTAAAGGGTCATGACCTATTCTGACATTTGCATCAGATTTTGATACGCAACCTCATTGGCAACTCTTGAAAGAGATTTTCACCCAAGTAGGATATGACATATTTTTTCAATATTTATATTCCTTTTTATAGAAGTATGTAGTTGCATTTTGTCAATGTTTTTGGAAATGTCACCAACATCCCTGTGGCATCCTGACATTCCCCACAGGAGCCTGTGGACAGACAGTGACTCGGTGTTGTTCAACAGTGTATTGTCAGCAGTCCATTAACTATTATTTGGTTTTAACAATGTGAATTATGATAGTTAATAATAATAATCTTTCACTTCCACTGTGCGACATGTATATGAGAAAGTGAGACCATGTGACACAACTGTGCTAATATCTAGGGAATTATCCCTTATGCCTTGCCTGAAATTCTTTATACATGTGCAATATCTCAATCAAGACTAGTATGCTACACCTTTTTTCTATTTTCTAGGCTACTGATTGCTATGGGGTAGCTTTGTGGTAGTTTATCCTCTAGCCAGGTGGGCCTGGCAACTATGTTGTTGGTTTTGTATTGTCCTTGATAGTTTGACCCTAGCCATAACACCTATAGACATAAAAATGTTCATATCATTGAAGTTCCACCACTATCCATTCTGCCAACAGCCTGACCTGAGTACCAGTGACCATATGCTCAGTTGTAGACTGCATTTCTAGATATAAGCATGAGCTCCATTATTGGAAAAAATAGACCTACCGCTTTCTGCAGCCCAACACACTGAATAACATTGATAATTTCCACCCTCCTTACAGCCTTGGTTAGAATATCATTTTCCAATAGTGGCAGGGTAGAACCATTAGAAATCTCCAAGATGCCTCTGTGATTATTAATCACCATGTTTTTTTATTATGAACCTAAGTTAAAATCCTTCAACGGCATGGACATTTGTCATTCGAGATCAACCTCCTCTTGTATCCCTCTAAATTCCACTCCTCCATTTGTGTTTGCATTTGTCATATCTAATGGGCTTCCCTTCATTTTCCTCCATTCCTTCACCCCCATAACAACCTCCTCTTGTAGATGCACCAACAGGGTTTGAATGCTATCTCTTATCTCCTTATCGTGAACTATCAGCTGAAGTGTTTGTTTAAAATCTTGATTTGAGTTTGAAACTTACCATCCTCTAAATCACTACCTACCAAAATGGCTTTAAAAACCTTTTAAGTTTCCAACATTCAAGCAATTGGTTTGTAACTTTCCCATATCCCAAATGATCCTAGTTGCTTTTCCAGTTTCCATTATCATGCGCCCACCTTAAAAAGCTGCTAGAAGTTGTAGCACTCCAATATCCAATACCCCCAGACCAATAATGCAACAACCATACACCAACAATAAGATTGAATATCCCATCTTATTTCTACTATTATGGAATCTCCTATCATAAAATATCCATGTTTTCATTTATTCAAATTCCTTTCTATGCACGCAAATGGACAACAGTCTTCTTAGTATACACTTGGCATTATGAGCAATATAGCAAAAAAGTTGATCCCTTACTCATGGAGGATGTCCATAATTAATTAGATTAGGCAAATAAAGTCAATCTTCTATATTGATGCTTTCCATGGAAAAATATTCTATTAGATTTATAGCTTGATTTGCAAGAAAATCATCTATACCATTCTGCTCTCTAAAGCAATGATTCACCTTCACATTGTCAATTTTTTATCCAGGATTATTTTTTCCAATATAACCCTTAGTTTCAAATTTGGGTGATAAGATTTATTCACTACATTTACCATTATTTGAGAGCCCCCTTCAAATGTTCTCTCTGTGACCTGCCATAAATGTCACTTGGATATCTGCTCATAGGGCTTCCCATTCCAATTCGTTGTTTGTCTTTAGGCCCAAATATTTCATGCCCCCTAATTCAGATCCCCCCACAAGTCTGTTACTATTTATTGACTATCAAAACCTTTTGATGCAGGAGCATCCAGTGGTGTAAGGGAAATCTTGCATCACCCAAAAATAGTTAAATTTGAAGTTTCTCAGTTTTTGGATGTTTTTACATTTTTCGATACCCTTTTCGTCATAATAAAATTCTCAATTTATGGTTTTTATTTTCTATTCTGGGTTGAAAGATATTGCAGTTTTAGTTTCCTAGATTTGCACCTGAAAATCTTCCGAGTTAGATTTGAGGCACTTATAGTTCCCGAAACGGCCCCGAAACTTGCTGAAATCGGCCTAGCTAATTTTGAGCGCGTTATTGACTTCGAGACCTTTGCAAGTTCAAACAGTTCACGAATCAGAGTCTCGGATCAAAAGTTATGGCCCCGAGAAGTTGGCGCACTTTCTAGAAGATACAATTGCAAATGCTCTTTTGAAATTTGAACTTCATGTTGTAAATTTTCAGTGCCAAACCGCCTAAACTCAAATTTGAATGTTGTTTTGGCTCCAAACTAATGAGGAGCTCTATTTATGGGTGGGTTTCTAATTTTGGGTAACTTTTGGGGACAAGCATATTGCGAAAGGGTTATTCTATAGCTGTCTGTAACTTGCATGTGTTGTAGAACTTGGGGATTTGAGATCCTCTATATTTTCACGAATAATAAAATTTCTGAATAATAAAATTATTCTCTTGTTTATGGGTTATTTTCTAAGTCTCGGGCTGCGCCCTCATCAAGTGGTATCAGAGTGGGTTTTCTTGAGCATGTGGGCAG
Source organism: Sequoia sempervirens (assembly GCA_007258455.2). NCBI lineage: Eukaryota > Viridiplantae > Streptophyta > Pinopsida > Cupressales > Cupressaceae > Sequoia > Sequoia sempervirens. Next base: position 208,829,761 of record VDFB02000008.1, on the reverse strand, counting down.
A
>VDFB02000008.1:208784825-208825690 GCA_007258455.2 Sequoia sempervirens | reverse complement strand
ACAGCCCCAAAACTTTTCAAAATTGGCATAGAAAATTTTGAATGGGTTATTGACTTTGATACCTTTCCAACGGTTCAAACAGTTCATGAATCAGAGTCCCATATCAAAAGTTATGGCCCCGGGAAGTTGGGCACACTTTAGAAGGATACAATTGCAAATGCTCTTTGAAATTTGAACTTCATGTTGTAAATTTTTCAGCGCCAAACGCCTAAACTCAAATTTGAATGTTGTTTTGGCTCCAAACTAATGAGGAGCTCTATTTATGGGGGTTTCTAATTTTTTGGGTAACTTTTTGGGGACAAGCTCGCATATTGCGAAAGGGTTATTCTGTAGCTGTCTGTAACTTGCATGTGTTGTAGAACTTGGGGATTTGAGATCCTCTGCATGTAAGAAGCTCCATTTTTTGAATAATAAAATTTCTATTATTTGTGGGTTATTTTCTATGTCTCAGGCTGCGCCCTCATCACCTTTCAGATTTGTCATTGTTATGTAGTTATAACTATGGTGTCACTATTAGTGAGAAAATTTTTATATGCTAACATTTGTACTGGTTCTTTGTAGAGATTTGGTACACCAAAAGATCACAAGAAATCAAAGCCCTTCTTTGATCATGTCTTTGTTTTCTCCATTGTTGACAGAAATATATACAACATACAGAAAGGAGAGCAAGAAACCTAAATAGTAATGTTATTGTTTTTCACGCAGTGCAAATAGATGCCTAAAAGAGGCAACAAAGGACAATATTTAGTATTTGTGGCGAGGGCTGGCAGAGGAAGGTAGTATATCAAGTTCATCTACATTGGTGAAGAAAGATTATACCTTAAAGATTAGGTTTGGTGGCCAAAAAGAAATGTTTGTCAGCGACAAGTGGTTTTGGAAGTCCAGGAAAATTGGCCACTTCTCTACCTAACCCCCATTTCAGTAGGATAAATCCTCTTGTCAGTTATACAAAGACAAGACTGCTGAGCTTTCCCTAGTTGCAATGTTGGAGCAGTGTTCCTTATATGATTATTTCCCTCCGGTGACCACCGTGCAATTGCACATACTGTGTTGGAGTTATTTTCTAGAAGCTAAGATTGAAGTTAGCTGTTATAAGATATATTACTCTGTCGATATTGAAACTTCTTGTGCACATCTATGACGATCTGACAAATAAATTCTTAAGCTCTTTGATGAGGAGACGAAGAAGGAAGAGGAGATTCCAAAGGATATTTATTGTGGCTAACCAATAGAATTTTCCAGCATCCCAACCACATCTGCAAACGGAAATCAGTAGCAACATGGGAAATACTCCTTCCCCCTATCTATCCTCAACACTACTTGCATTCCTACCATTGTAATTTCAAAAATTATTATTCCTAGAATCCCTAGAAGTGATAAGTGTGCTTAGAAGACAAAATGAAGCTCAGGAACTGAAGTCTTAGATAGCATCTTCTGCAATATTTCTACACTATTTGCAAATAACAGCTAATTTAGGTAAATAAGATCTTATATGAATAATTCTAGAATATAGAATTTCTCTCTTTATTTTTGGTACTAATCATTTATAATCTTAAGATCTAGTAAAATTAATTGGTGTGATGAGGAGTGTTTGTTTATCCAATCCAGTGCATGACTCTACTACATAGCAAGTGAGACTCTGATGATCATAACAGAATAAAATTTATCAGCCACATCTTGATTGAATGATATTTCTGTTCAAGTGTGAAGTTTCGTATATTCCAGTTTTCCCTAAGACAAGTTACAGTTATTATTTCGTCAGAAAAGGTCTTTATAAAACTAAAAGTGCATGTTTTTTATCATATGCATATTAATATTGCAAACTTTAACCTGCATGATCTAAGCCTCTAAGGTAACGTAAGTACATAACTGCACAAATAATTATATTCAATGCAAAAGCCAAACTCAAAAGTGTAGTTGCAATACAATGAACCCAAGATTTAACTCGCTCATATCTTTGATTACCCTTCCATGATAATACATTAATTGAGATTTCTTCTAGTGTTGAGATTCACTTACTGTGCTAACTGTTGACAAATGCTATTGACGCTTACTTAATGAGTTTGAATCTGTTTTCCTTGATGATTCTGCAATGCAGGTTAGTAGAGGAGCTAGCTGAACTGAAAGGTTTGTTATAAGACACTAATGATGGGCCCTGCATTATTTTTTCTTGATACAAAACTGTAGCACATCAGTAAGAGGCCTATCACCATTTTTTGATGATATACGATATGAATGCCCAAAAGCCAATATGATTTAGAAATAGTTCTTGTTTCACAGAACAAGATCTATTGACTAATAATGGAAAAGGTAAAAGGGCAAGTAGTGAACAATCCCATTTGAGTGGAAGCTTTTCTTGGAACTATTTGTCGCTACATTTACCACACTGTAAGCAGGAACTCAGTTGTTGAATAGCACCTTAGGCTACAAGGATTATGTGGAAGTGAGTTTTTGCAGGTTCAAGATGAAGTCATAGCTCTGAAGAGGCATCCTTCTGACTCTGATATAACAAAGGAGGACTTGTTGAAAAATGGAAGAGCAGAATATTGAAAGATATTAAGCCATACTGGTACTAATAACATTTGAAATAATAATCATTTAATCGGGATACATTACAAAGTATCATTCAAATACTTATAAATTACTGCATTTTCATGTAACTTCTCAAAACTTCTCTAGAAAACTAAATTCCAATAGTAAACACAAAAATTTATTGCAAACTGTAAACCTTAATTTCCAACGAGACTTTCTCTAGGCCTTTGGAGTACTGAGATCTAGAGAATTCCTTCCTCTTACAAAAGATAATCTTGCTTTAGTTCCCTTTGTAGATTTTGCAAGATCTATTTCTTGCCAAGCAATAAAATTTTTCTGTTTTATGATGTTCTCTGTTAATGTATAGTGTCTTATTCTTTTTTCCATCTGCAGCCCCATATTCCAAAACAATGGTGTCCTTTGGTGCTATTTTACTCAAGTATAGTATAGCTGCAACTGGTCTTTTGGTGACTTGGAAGATTTTGGACAACCCATATTTGTAATTGCATGTTTTCATATTCATGTTGTTTGTATCTATAGGTTATGCATATTTTCTAATATTTTAGATCAAATATTTATTTATTTATTTTCAAACTTATGGGTATGTAGATGAATAAATGGATTCAAGTTTGCATGGATGGCTTTGTAGGTTTTGCATGTTAATAAAATATATGGTTTTGTAGATCTATGAAGAGATTATTGTTAAGGTTTTTCTAGATAGAGATCATGTCTTTGTTTTCTCCATTGTTGACAATCACATCTGGTTTGACAGAAATATATACAACATACAGAAAGGAGAGCAAGAAACCTAAATAGTAATGTTATTGTTTTGCAGGTATGTGTTGGCTATGAGGAATGTTCCATCCCTGTTTCAGAAGTAGTATTTAGAAAACCATGATGGTAATACTTGTAATTTCTATGTTTCACTTAAGACTTATCTTTTGTTTTTGCAAAATCACAGATATTAGCCTAGTTTACCATTTTATCCGAACACAGGGCACAATCAAACTTTATGTGGTGTAGAATGTCTTAAAGGTGGGGTAATATTTTAAGCTTTATGGAGCACATGCAATTTTTTTTGAAGGATTTGAAACTCATTTAAAGCTTGTCTTAATTTTCTATAGCCTTCTTGGTTTGTGGTGTGCTAAGTAAAAAATATGCTATCTGAAACAAATATTTGATAAACTGTGCCAATCATTGGAGAGGATGTACTTCAAGTACTTTTGAATTTAGTAGTAGGAGTTGCAAGTAGTTCGAAGGAACATATGCCAATGGAAACTGTGCGCTTTCTTTTGGACCAAGCTATTGCTGTTGCTGCCTTCAATATCCTTTCCAAGATCAATTTTGTGTTTTAATGTGTGCAGTGACACGGAATGTTCATCTATAATCTCGTTTCACTTTCTAGTTAGGTGTACATTTTCATTGCCAATTGCACTGTAGTAATGTCCTTAACTGCTTTTACTTGTGCATTCTTTCATTATTTTAGCTCAAGCAATTACTCTATCAGCTCCAATAATATCCCATAACAATGCCTTGATGGCACTACTTGTATCCAATAACTTCAATGAGATTAAAAGCAATGTTTTCAAGTGTGTGAGCACAAAGAATCTACACAAGATGGCCTGTTATGGTCAGTTGTCTTACACTTTACTTTTGAGGGACAAGTTCCATTATTTATATATTTACCCTATATAACACTCATACATACACTGAATGATACAAAATATTTTTTAAAGTATTGAAACTATGAAATAGATTTATTAACAATGAAGAGACAGTTAACTTTTTAGATATTTTGGTTGTGCTCTTTTTTCTTCCAAATGAGAAAAATTGCTTTGGTAAAGCTACAAAACAATCATTTGCTAGTGAAATGAAATGCATATGTTGTGTTTGGCAATAAGTCCTCCAAGTTATCTGCTGGTTATTTTAAATGTTTTTGGTTGCAACAGCTTGCATATCTGCTAGATATTTTAAATTTTTTTGCAACAGTTTGCACTAAGAAAGAAGACTTAAACTATAGGTGGAAAAATCTATGTGTTGCAGGTTTGTTAAATCTTTGAAATGGGTAAATACTCTCTCCAAATAAGCTAAGGGTTGTTTTTACTGAATCAAGTGGTCTAGTATCAACCCCTCCCATGTTAGGATCAATTGGTATTAGAAGATGGAAAATTTGTTTTGCCTTTGAAAGGTCAACTCATCCACCCTTGAAATCCGTTCGAAACATAGCATTAAATGAATGAATATTTGAAGCATTTTACTCTTATTTGATGGTTTCACTTTCTTGTTTCCTCCCTTGATAAAACAATTTAAGAGATTGAGGATCTGAAGCATTTTACTCTTATTTGATGGTTTCACTTTCTTGTTTCCTCCCTTGACAAAAAAATTTAAGAGATTGTTTTGGAAAACAATTTGATTCAAAATTTCCTAAAGTTACTATTTGAATTTAATTATTTAAGTGAACAGGAAATTGCCTCACCACATATAATTTTAAGTTTTTTCCCATCTTCAATTTTATAAATACTCTCTCCAAATAAGCTAAGGGTTGTTTTGACTGATTCAGGGGGTCTAGCATCAACCTCTCCCATGTTAGGAGCAATTGGTATTAGAAGATGGCAATCTGTTTTGCCTTAGAAAGGTCAACTCATCCACCCTTGAAATCATTTGAATCTCCCTTCTTAAATTGAGTTTATTTTTTGGTTTCATCTAGTGCTATTGACTTGTCATTGCTTATTTGTCATTGTATGTGCATCTTATCTTTGCATGCTTGAGAGTTCATTATTTGAGATTATCTTTGTGGTATTTGAAAATTGAATTATTAATCGATATTACAGTTGAGCATTAACTAGTGGATTTGGAATCCCTTCTTGTAACATGCAAATTGCATGTCTCCTTTCCAAGTCCACAAAATTGTAACCCTAACATTTCTAACATTTTCCCCTTCAATTTATAACATTTTTCCTAGGCCTATCTTCCATTTTTTGGCAGGAACTTCTCTGCCCCATAGCTCTTGTTTATTATAGTTTTGATTAGATAAGCAAGGGAGAGCCATGGTCCCAAAATAGCTGGGTAGAACAACCCAACAAAACAGATTGATTGAACACAACAATCAGTTAGAAACACCAAGACAAGAACAACAAAAAAATAGACTAGTAGCAAGAACAAAGCCACCGGCAAAAGACAAAACAAAGATAGAAAACCAAAGAGAAACAACTCAAGCACCAAAGCTTGAACCCAACAACTTTTCCCCCATGGGTATATCAACAAAGACATTTTTAGAAGTACATTTCTTCTTATGTTGTATAATTATACAAGAAGAATTAGACACTAGATTAGAAACAAATTGAATAGGAGGGGAAGAATCCCCTTTAGAGTAACTAACAAGAGGGACAACAGTAACTTTAGGTGAGGCAACCAAACTGAGCTCGAAGCTGCAGGATTCAAAGTTGAGATAGGGGTCTCAGGGGAGGTAGCACACACAACAATAGGAATAACCTTGTCTTGAACCAACACAACAAAAGCAATTGAAGGAGCAACACCATCAACAATAGGATTATTTATCTTAATAGAAGGAGAGGGAGGCCTAGAAACCTTACTATCAAAAGAAGAGTCTGCATTAGGGTGTATGGTTAGATGTTCTCGAAGAGCATTCTTCCACCAAGTGGAGGATGAAACAGGACGAGATCCATTAGAGCAATCATGAGCCAAGTGTCCAGTAGCAAAATAATGTCTGCAGTGAAAAGGGATACCTTCGTAATCCACAAGATAAGACCAAGAACAACCATTAACCTGAAGCACCACCTCACTAGGTAAAGCTTGAGACAAATCTACCTTCACCAAAATTTAGGTAAAGGAGGTATGAGTAAAATTATTGGAGGAAATATCGACTTTTAAGAACATACCAAGAGCTTTATCGATGCCTTCATTAGCTAAGGGGCGCCAAAATTGTAAGGGAAGATACAACAATCTCACCCAAACATGCATGAAATCAATAGGTTCCTTCAAAGGGTTAAAGGAATGGACCTAAGGCCTCATGGATAGGGGGTGAGAATCTCATTCCCACAAACCATGATCCAAAACTATCCATCTTCAAAAGAACACAAACCAACTACAAAAAACCCTCTAGCAAAGTGATAAATCTCCATCGTACCTTCCAAAATAGGAGACCAATGTATTGAGATCTAGAGACCTGTGTAGGTCTAGGAGGCAAGGCCACAAATGGAAAAAAAACTACAAGGGTAGTCTTGGAGTAGAAATCTATATAGTTTGTAACTTCTTGACTGAGAGAAATCACAAGCGAAGCATCAACACACCGCAACGTATGCATAGCACCCACCCCAACTTTTCTATTTTAGACATCATTCACAAAAGACAATGTACCCTGGGGACGCATCCCCCCTATATCCTGAGCATTCCCGAAATGGGGATGTCCCCGGGACGTGGGGATGGCGTTCCCAAGTCCCTAGTGGCACCACCAATTTTTCCACTTGTCATCGGGGACGCGAGGATGTCCTGGTGTTCCCGGGACACTGAGGGGGATGCTTGTATGTCCCTCAAGCATCCCAAGGATGCCCAAGTGTCTTGGGTATGCCCAAGAATCTTGGGGACACCTAAGCGTCCCCCACAGTGACAACTTCAAGCATGTGTTTAACAAAATTATAACACATTTATTTATTATTTCTTTGGTTCTATTCGAACCCTAAGGGTATGTGGGGCCCATCTATGGTCTTCCATGCCTTCAAAAGGCCCTCCAGTAGTTCTAGTGATGAGGAGTTTGCTGACCTCCTAAGGGATGATTAGAGGCCTCCTTCACTACATTTTTTCATTTTCACATTTTGATTTTGTACTTGTTTTGATATCATGCTACTCATTGTAATCATCTTTATGATCAAATATTTTTGATAACATAATATATAAATCTTCCATTTGTCAATTCTACAATTTAAAATTTTATGTTGTATTGAGTATTCTAATTTCTAATTAGTAATTCAATATTGAAAACTTCAATGTTCATTGTTCAAGTATTTAATATTTAGTATTTCAATTTGGCATTTACAATTTTGCGATTTTACTTCTTAATAGTCTTATACATCTTTTCATAACTAGCATTTTAAGTACCATATGTATAGTATATAGTATATCCCCCCCTCCCCGCCATCCCCAAATTGAGGCCCCTTTGTTCCCATGTCCTAGAAACCCATCCCCCCATTTTGGCGTCCCCCCATCCCCGACGGTGGTGTAACTATGACAAAAGATCCTGAAATAGAACAATTCTTGGCATGAAGTCCCTCACAAACCCCCTATCAAAAACGTAGCTACAACCCCCTCCTCAAGAACCTTAGAAACTAACGGTGCAGTGGTAAGATCAACTACCAGATCACAACCTAGTGGAGAGGAGAAGGGAAGTAGGGAACCAACAAGGAGCGAGGAGAACATACATTCAAATTTTTTGTTGGGCAAGAAGGGCAAGAGGCACATGAGTCCATCAATAGAGAATCAAAGACTTTATTATTTATTATAGTTGAAAGAATAAAACAATATCATTTAATATTTTATTTTAGAACATTCAAAATCACTTTTTTTTATCAATGAGTTGTGGACATGGGGCCCACTCCCATATATAAATAAAAATAAAAATAGAATAAAATTGCATCAACACTTAAGAAAGGGTGCTTCAGAGTCAAATATTTCCTCAAAAAAATTCCCTTTCTTTGTCGATCTCAACAACTTGTAATACCCCCCATGTTGTTGATACTCTTTGATACTCTTTGGTACTCTTATGTGTTAGTTTGCTACTTGGTTTGTGATGGTGATTAGTTCACCGACTTGGTTGTGTGTGGATTGATAGTTTGGTTGGTTTGCTCCACTTGACATTACTATGATGTTTGATGATACATTATGTGGTGGTTATATTATTTGGTTATGCTATGGTTTTCTTTAATATTATATGTGGTGATGTTGTGATTCTATGTCGTTGTGGTTTCTGATGTATTTGCTAGTGAGTCTTGGTGGAAGGGCGGAGTAGCATCACTCGCTTGCGAGCACCTGTTTACCCCGCGATTTCCTTTCACGGTGTGTCTGCAATGGAGATTTACATGTTACTTGACATTTTTTTGTATACAGGAATTGCAGGAATAAAGTCTCGATTCCACCTACTTCAGTAGGACAGGGTGAGCATTAAATTAACCCAATGGGTATGATGTTGAAAAAGGGAGTTGATAAGGAAGTGTCCCCATCCCAAATTCGTCACCTCGTTGTGAGTCTTTCAGTGTCATGGTCTTGACCTTGTCTTTGTCTCATTATTTTTGTTGTTTATTTATTTTATTTGTGGATAGTTGGTATTTAATTTATCCTTATTTTATATGGTATTAGTTAATGTTATCTTGTAGATATAATTAATTGTATGTAATTGTAATTTAGCTAAATGTTGGATTTAAAATATTATAAATTAAAAGATATTCAATTAATTAAAAAGGATAGAGAAATTAATATAAATAAATAATGTTTGTGATAATTGTAATTGTCTTTTTCAAAATATTAATATTAGAAAATTTAAGGATAATATCATGTGAGGATAAATGTGAAATTAATGAATTTTTAATTAAAATTGTGAGATAAGTGTGAGCTTTTAAAGCAAGAACAAGAACCAATGGATGGGTTGTATTTTTGAGAAAAAAAGATCTTTATTTATTTTTTCTTTATTTTATTGTGAAAAAAAAAGAGAAGTTTCTACACACACAAAGAATGGTTATTGGTTTGGTCTGGAAAAGAAAAAAGAGAGGCTTTTGTGCTTCTTTGTTAAAATTGTTCTTGGAAGAAAAAATATAATATTGATCCAAAAGTTAGCTGGAAGAAGGAATTGGAGAAGGAACTGTAGAGGGATTATTTTTTTGAAAGAGGAAGAAGGGTTGTCATGCTGGTGGATTCGAAATCAAATGAAGGACTCTAGGTTCTTTTAAATTTATTATTTCTTTTGATTTATTAATTCATTGTTTTGTAAGAGAAACAAAAAAAAATCATGTCTGCCATATTTGAAAATCAATTTCTCTATTTTGGAAAGAGGGTTTTGTTTTTGAAAAAATTGTCTGTGTTAAACCTTTAAGTGTTCTCTAGAAATCTATTGAAAAATCTTCTGAATTTCTTTAATAAATCTTGTTGCTAAAATTCTTGATTTGAAAGAAAATCAATTTATTAGGGTATTAAAATTGTATACCAATATTTATTCTGTGATTGAAAGAAGATGAATTGGACTGGTTTTCATCCTATTTGTTTATTTATTTTGTATTATTTGGGCAAATATAGTTATACATACACCTATATATATATATATATATAAAAGGACAGTACATGTATATACATAATATGTACTATATATATATATATATTCTTTTTGATACAGTACGGATTCTGAGTTTATGTTTTGAAGGAAGAAATAATATATATTAAAAATATACATATGGCGTTTTGTTTTGAATGAAATTTAATATAATAAAAAAAATTAAAAATAAATAAATATAAATAAATATAAAACAAAAATTTAATTTTTTATTTGGGGTGGAGTGGTCGGCCGAAGCCGTACCACCCCACACCCTATGGCAAGTTGTACGCAGCTGTGTGGGGGCTGCGGCCTCCCCACAGGGAGGTACGTAGTGCCTGCGCACGACTTGCTGTGGGTTAAAAGAAAGTTCTTTTTTTTTTTTAATTTCAATTTTTTTTAATTTGTTTTTTTATATGTTATATATATATATATGTATATATATATGTAAATATATAAATTGTTGGAAATAACAGTGATGTATAAAGAGATTTTTATTATATAATTTAAATGCATGATTTAAATATATATATTTTATTGTTTATTTGTATATAGGTATATATGTATATATGTACAAAAACGTATATAGATGTATATATGTATATATATAAATAAAGATGGTTATATATGATGTAATTATGAATTAATTAGATAATTTTAAAAGTTGCAATGTTATGGTGTGATCCAAGAAATTAGAAATAAACTTTGTGATTTAAATTAAATTGAATATTCTTGAGAAATTAAATTATTTATTTGGTGAAATTATTGTGTATTGAAATGTGTTATATGGCGTTGTTTAACGTAATTGTGTACTCTCGAGATCATTCATTGAATCAATTGTGGTTTTCTCTTTATTGGATTTATGTCATGTGGGAAAGCCCTTGAGTTAGTTTATCCTTTTGTAGGAGCTTAAGTTATTTTTAGGGACTTCTAGAGGTGGGGAATTGATGTTTCATATTTGATCTTTTAATTTGATATTTGTACCCATTTTGGATATAGTTGTGACTTGAGTTTACACATGGGGTTGTACCGTTTTATGGATGTTGTTTCATATGATTTTGGCCAGATGGTTTTGCCTCGCGGATGTTCCATTTGTTGGTTTAGTGTTCTTGTGGTACAACTCCTTGGTGTGGATTTTATGTTTTGGGTTCTAGGGAGAGTGGCTCTACATGGGGGTCGGTGCACAAAGGGGTTGTCAGGGTAACCCACGTTAGAGTTAGAGTAATAAGTGATAACCTAAGTAATTAATTAGGGGGTGGGTAGTTAAACATTAATAAGATAATTATGGATGCCTTGTCTACCTGTTAGTGTTATCATAGACTAAAGGTGGGCTGAGAAAGTCGTGGTTGGCATGATCGTTTCCTCATCCTCACGAGAGGTTAACGGTTCCACATGAGTAACCCTGTGGAGCGACACCTTGAGATAGGATGTCAGGATAACCATAGATGGAGGTGGCACCTTGTGATAGGTTGTCTGGATAATCCATGTAAGGCCATGCGATGACACTCTCCTCTAGCATTCCTTTTGAGTTGTTTTATTGAAATCCTCTTGAAGTGGTTGATTCTTGTGTTTTGGTGATTTATTGTTGTTATGAGATATTTCCTTTTGGTCTCTTGCTTATCGTGTCTAGAGTTTGGTCTTTCCTTATTGTTTGGATGTGCTTGGTCGGGGATCCTTCCTTATTTACTCCAAGTATAGGGGTGGTTAGGTGGAACATGCTACGCACCCCATTGGGTCCCCTCATGATGTAGTTGTACCTTTCAGTGCAGAGTTTTATTGATGTAGTTGATCCAAGTTTCATATGTTACTAGATGTATATTTGTACTCCATATGTATTTTATATATATTGATGCATCATTCCCATGTGCGTTGGAAGGCTTATGATGTAATTTTGTATATGTGTTCATTGAGATGTACTATCAAACTGATGTAATGTATTAACATACCATGCAAATCATTCTTGAACTACCATTTGTAAATATTGTTGATGTTATGTTGTATCTATGGAAATATGTACTTAATATTTTCATGATTAATTTATTGTATTTGCATGTATGGTTTTATATGGATTATTCTTATCATTTTGGTTATCGTTAATGAATGTTTTAAATGATGATGTGTGAATGAATGGATACATATTTGGTAATTTAATGTTCATCTATTAACTTTGTTATGGGATATTTTAGTAATGTCACCTCGTGTACCCCAAGGGCCTTTGTTGTGCAACTTGAAACATTGGTTATGTTGGAATACTTGAAGTGCATTCCTTATATATATATTTTTAAATTGTTGCTTTCTTAGTTGTTCCTTTGGGGTTTGCGTGATGGGGCATTGCACATCTTTTGGTTCTTGAGATTTGGGGGGGAGGGGGGCCTTCTTTTGCTTGACCTTTGTCCATTCATCCTCTACCTGAGAAAATGACTGGGATTTGACTATTTTTACCTTTTAATTTTCCTTCATTGCTTTTAAGAACATTCATTGAAGTTTCTTATGAGGCTTGAGTGGCCTCTAGTCTAGCTACCTTGGTGACTAGATTCTCTTTTTTAAATGAAGGGCCTTCTAGGATATCATCTTCAAGAGAAGCCTCATGCGACACCCCAAAATTAGGGTCTTGGGGAATGTGTGACAAAGAATTATTCATCTTTGTAATTCCCTCTGAAGGAGTTTGGGAAGAGACCAAATCACTTTGAGCTCCTGATGGGATGAGACAATGATGTGATTCTACCCCAATCCACCAAGTGGGTTTATCATTTAAGGTGTTTTCTCCCCTATCATGAGCTTACAAATTTTGACATTGGGGAGTTGTATGATCAATTGAAAAACATTTCCTACATTTGAATGAATTTTTTTCATAATCTATAGGTCTTTTTTAGATTTTTTTTCCCACCTTCAGAGATATTTCTATAGCCTGGAGGCCTCTGGAAAGATCCATTTCCACACATAGTCATGCATAGGTTGAACTTTCATAATTTATTGTTTCTTTTGATGTACAATGATACTTTCATATTCTATTACTAATGGCCTATAGACTCTCCAACTCCCAAAATTATAGAGGGAGGTAAGGTAGATGAACCCAAAGAAGAGTAGAAGAAAAGGTTTTAGTTCATAGATCAAAAGCTAGAAACTAGGGTTTCATGCAGAGAAAATCACCATTGAAGAACCACAACCCACTTTTAAGCACCAACTCTTTATCCACAATAGAATCAAATTCTAGGATAAAAACCCTCTAGCATAGGGGAAAATACTGATTTCTTCCTCCATACCTTCTTTCCAATATTCCATGATCCATGGATGGTGTAACGCCAATAGAAAATTGCACTATAGAAACAACAAAGATTAGAAGCAAACATGCATGCAATATTAAATCTAGAATGCAAATCTAAATGTTAAGCAACAAAGAACATAGGAAAGTAATAATGTAAACAAACTGAAACAATCTCACCAATTTCAAACGTATTTCCATGGTTCATCTCGATTTCCCTTCTACATTTTGTTTGTGTAGTATAATTGCCCTCAGATTTGTAAGTTCATGCAAGTATAGCCTAATGATAAAGATTAGCAAAATATCGAAGATTCAAGACAAAGTGCTCTCCAAAGTTACAAAATTCGAGAGAGAGAGATTGGAATGAAGAATGACAAATCAATTTATAGAAAATTGATTATTCGAACGATAGGTCAAGATTGAAAGATCAACGGACGGTTGAGATTGACATATTGGATATGCATTCAGATAACTGATAGAATTAAAGATTAAATAAATGATTTAATCTTCAGTTCGGCATTCGAAAACATTAGAAATATCTTTGCATGACAAAGATAAAGATTGATTATAACGACTCTTTGTTCGAATGCACACACAACATTTACTTAATTAAATAATAATATTTAATTAATATGCATGTGCACGCGAATGATTTAGAACCGGAGGATTGCATGATCTGACGAAGAGATTACTCGAAGACACCACTCAGACATCAAATCAATAGTTAACTGATCGATTAAAATAGATGTTGAGTCGAGTAAAAGTGAATACTTAGATAACTCACATAATTATCTAAAATATAGAGGAAAGCGTTAAAATAGAATTAATGAATTAAATAATTCATTTAATTCAAGACTCGATATTTGAAAAATAATTAAATAAATAATATTCATTTAATTAAATGATGAAGGGATTTTAAATGAATAATTAAATAAATAATGAATTTATTTAATTATAGTTGAAATATGATAAAGAATAAATTAAATAAGAATTTATTTAATTTGACAAGATGGATAAGGTTAATTAGTAACATAATTAAATAAAAAGCGTTTATTTAATTAATCAGATAGAATAAAGAAAAGTGTGAATTAATTAAATAATTAAGATTATTTAATTAATAGAAGTATTAATGTTAAGATGAATTAATTAAATAATTAATATTATTTAATCAATAGAAGAATTAATGTTAAGATGAATTAATTAAATAATTAAGATTATTTAATCAATGACCATGAAGAATATGAAATATGAAGAATATGAAAGTCGCAGGCTAAACCAAATTTTGTCACATTTGCCCCTCTTGATACAATGTCGTTTAGGCGTTGTGTCAAAGAAAGTCGATAAAAAACATGCCACAGTAATGCCCCAGTTATGCTTCAGATTAGAACAGGTGAAGGTATGCCCCCTCGAGAAAATTGACAAATTTCTGAAACGTTCAAAAAAATTTGGAAATGCTCCCGATTAGTCCAGAAGATAGGCAGAAATGCAATGCAGTTGACGGATTTGGGATCAGAAGTGGGAGGGACAGGTACGGGATGATAGAAAATGGAATTTTACATGGCCAATAGGAGGAAAATGCCACCTAAGCCCTAGGTATATATTTGAATTAGGGTGAAAAACTATTCATTTGCACCCACCTAGCTTAGAGATTTGAAAATTTGCTCTGACTTTCAGCGACGATGTCTCCAGTTCCAGCCACCCATCATCATGCATACAGGATCCGAACATACCAGAGACCAGCCGGCGCGGACCCCCCGGTATGGACCTAAAACTTGCCTTTTGAAAATTTGTGATTTGCGCGTTATTTAATGCATTTAATTCAATTTCTAGTTATGTGTCATTTTTCAATTTGCACCGCATGTGTATGCGTGAACGACGCATTTGACTGCAAAAAGCCGCATTTGAAAGTTTACATCGGTCATTTAGAATAGGCTTTAGCGAATAAATGCATCTGTATATTTTTGCCACACATTTGATATTTTGCAACGCATATGTTTATTTTCAGCTGCAAATGTATATTTAGAAACGCATTTGTCATTTTGAAACACAAATGTTAATTTCATGACGCATTTGATTATTATTAACCGCATTTGACTAATAATGACGCATATGAAATTTGTGAACCACATTTGTTAAAAAGCGACGCATTTGTAAAAGAATGACACATTTGCAAAAGAACGACGCATTTGCCTTTTATGTTAAAACAGTCATTTTTCACTAGGATAGATGATTCAGGCTGACATGAGACATGTAAAATGTTGTTGCAGGTTGTATTGGACCCCATTTATACACGGGATTCGAGACCTACGACGTTTTGATTCAGAGACAGCTTGCGGCCGGCCGAGCGACGGACTCTATGGCATTTGGGTTTGTTACATGTGACCGATATGCCCCAGATTCAGGCAAATCAGGGATTATTGACGGCATTATGCGAGCGGTGGCACTCGGAGACATCGTCCTTCCACTTACCGACTGGAGAGGCCACAGTGACTTTAGAGGATGTATATAGGATATTGAGACTACCGATTAGAGGCACACGAGTAGTCTATGATACCCAGAGAGGTATAGCTGAGATGTGCAGATATTACCCCCATGCCGACATTAGACAGCTAGGGGTTGATGACTATGAGATTAGGTGGCAGGTATTGGCTCAGAGGTATAGACAGTTAGACTGTCTAGTAGCGACCTTGATAGGCGGTATAGTACTGCCTGACCGCCGAGGACATGGATTCCCTGTGGGATGGGGGGAGATGTTAGTGGGCATGCTGGAGCGCCGATTCGTATATGTCTGGGGTTCATGTGTGCTTGGGATGCTGTACTTCCACTTGCATGACATTGCCTACCGAGAGGCACAGTCGATGAGCTGCGGTACCATGCTCCTGATGGTATGGGCGTGGGAGCATATTGCTATTTTTAGACCACCTGTTACAGTAGACTTGGCTCGTGGAGCTCCATACGCCTTCCATTATGCGGGGGCAACCACACAACATCATATTGGGGACACAGGTTACTTTAGACATGCTATAGACATGATGCAAGAGTTTACATGGAGACCGTACCTAGGCTGCGAGGTGTGGTCAGATGAGGGTGAGCACTTGCCCTTTTGTCGACAGACACAGTATTTGGTGGGACGAACAGTGTCCCATATGCACATTATAGAGCGGCAGCTGCCAGATCGGGTCTTGAGACATTATGGAGAGGTACAGGATGTACCTCGAGGGAGAGCCGAGTTTGCCAAGTCGTCATGAGAGGTCCTGCTATGGGGGCCAAAGATTCCAGTCGCCACTGCAGAGGCAGATATTGATGGTTTACAAGCACAGCCATGGGGATGGAGGGACGGACCAGCAGATCCAGGGACCACTCCAGCTTATGATCAGTGGTGGGCAGTACACAGGCCGATTCCCTTGACAGATCCAGGGCAGCCAGCACCGGTAGAGTGGCGTGGGACAGGTCCCAGAGGCAGGCAAGGCAGAGGGAGGGGCTGAGGAGGCAGAGGAGGCCGTGGTGATGGAGGTGATGATGGCAGAGATGGCCGACATGGAGGCAGGAGAGGGAGGCATGGTCGGCGGGGATGAGGGCCAGCCTTGTCACCAATTCGGGAGGAGAGAGGAGGAGAGGAGGATGTAGCCATGCTAGATATGGCCAGAGGTGGTGAGGAGGAGCAGCCAGAAGAGGCTGTTATCCCAGACATCCCAGATATCCTAGCAGAGGCAGAGGCAGGTGCTGAGGAGGCAGGCAGAGAGGAGGGAGGTGTCGAAGAGGCAGTTGGAGAGGAGGCAGGTGCCGAGGAGGCAGTTGGAGAGGAGGCAGAGGTTGATGCCCTTGGGTTGCTAGGTGCCTACCAGGAGGTTGATGATGAGGATGATGATCATGAGCAGGAGATTCGAGATCAGATCCTGGAGGAGCTGGACGAGGAGGAGGATGGAAGAGATAGGGCCCGACAGGATGAGATAGAGGCAGAGGAGCCCGACACAGATATGTTACGAGCCCAGGTTGCCTCCTTGGAGGAACAGATGAGAGTATTGATGGCAGAGAGGGATGCTTATCGGGTGGAGAGGGATAGAGCCTTGATGGACATGGATCAGGCCATAGCCCAGCGGCAGGAGACTAAGCAGAGGTTCACAGAGCTCAGGTCACTATGCACAGGACCATCAGCAGCGTTTGCCAGAGAGTTGGTCAGAGCCGGAGAGAGGGGGAGATACTACCATGACTTATATGAGGCAGAGGTTCCCTTAGAGAGACGGGCTCCCAGTTTTTCAGTGGCACACAGTAGCAGGTCCCAGACCAGGACCCATACTCGGATAGTCAGCACAGAGGGGGTGGATCAGCCACGCAGAGCAGGGCCATATGACAGACCTCCCACGGCTCAGAGATCAGCCGATTCCCAGCATCATTCTCCTACACACTCCCAGCATGATGGCAGTGGCAGCTCAGGATAGGGGTACCATTTGTTGAGGCGCTGTATTTTGATCTTATAGCCTGCGGGCTTCCATGTATTTGTGATACATTATGACATTGTGATGTGACACATTTGAGCGATATATATATATATATATATGATTTTTGCGGCGATTCCCATGATATGCATTTCTATTTGTTGATTATGCAGTTATTATTTATACATGTGATGTTTATATGACATGCCTATGTGATAGATGATTGTATGTACCTTATGATGTTTATACAATTAATGAGATAATGTTGATTCTATGTGATGTATGATTCTATATGATTCTAATTCTATATGATTATGAGATGCCATGTGATGTGATATGTATGATGTAGACGACATGTGATGCTATACAAATGTAATGTGATGCATGTATTTACAGTTGCTTTGTTCATGGAATGCTTATGATATGTATTATTTGATGATGATGGTTTATTATGCAATGAGGATCTAGATATGAGATATGTACATATGCATGTATGTTTCTAACATGTATGTGGATGCAGGATGATGTATAATGTTTTGTGTCACAGGACTTCATCATAATGCAAGAAAGAAGAACTGTTAGTGCAGAAAGAAAGATCAACAAAGAATGAAAAGATGGAGGATAAATGTTAGTATTAGGAATCTTCGATATTTTGCCGTATCATAAAAGGTATTGCACTTTATCATCATTGAGCGGGACTAATACAAATGGAGACAAACACCAGGATATGACATAAATCAAGGTGTGCAAGGTCATCCACTTGCTAATAATAGATAGTCGTAGACAAGGATTGTCATTAACTCATACTAAGGGCACAAATTGCCCCAGTCGTTTTGTCAAGACAAACCACAGACAACAAACAGAGTAAAAGACGGGTCATGAGACGTCATTGCTCCTCTAAATCCTTCATGGGACATCCTTGAGGAAACTAGTAACATGACTCAAAATCAAAATGAAAAGACAGTCGACAGACAACAGTCAAAGAAAATAGAATCCTGATACGTCGTTGTTTCTCTAAATCCTCCATGGGACATCCTTGAGAAAGCTAGTAACATGAATTCTAGTCACCAATTCAAGATAAATGATAAGATAAATAAGCCATAAAGTCAAAAAGTCAGTAAAGTATTTGCCAAAACATGATTTGTTTGTTTGATTTGTTGATTGATAAAAGGATTGATTGATAGAGCCTGGTTTCAGGAGATACACATACCGGATAAGACTGTGAGTCTGGTTTCGATGTTATGACTATCTGTATAAGGCACGACAAAGCCTAGTTTCAGAAAGACATGTATCGTATAAGACATTGAGTCAGATGCCGTTGATGTGATAACCTGTGTAAGGCTATGTTTGACCTTGTCAATTATGCAGGAAGGACTCATCCTGAATGAGACATAGGTTGATTGTTATGATAACGTCTGTTTCCAAGAAGGACACATCCTGTAGCAGACTGTAGTTGATCTATTTTGGTTGTTTTGTTTAGCAAGGTGTTTGATGTGACTCAGAGACATTGCTGACTTGTTCACCAGATTGATGCATGACTTGATATGATGTGCAGACAATTGACTATGTGTGACGACAAACCCTAAAGGACTGACCTAGTGCGGCCTCGGGGGCTCATCGATTGATGGCCTTGCCTACGTTATAAACACAGAGACCTCGTAGTTCGACTTGACTTGGACCGACAAGACTGACTACAAATAGAAGACATGTGTGAAAGTGAATGCGATGAACCCTAATGGACTGACCTAGTGCGGCCTCGGGGGCCCATCGATTGATGGCCTTGCCTACATTATACACGCAGAGACCTTGTAGTTCGACACGACCAATGACCTTGTCATATAAACATATGGATTGACTCATGACTTTATATAGACAAACCTTAACGGACTGACCTAATGCCTCGGGGGCACATCGGCAGATGGCCTTGCCTACGTCCAGTCACAGAAGCAACGTAGTTCGACAAACGACAAAGACTGACAAGTGCGACTGACTCTGACTCTATTTTTGGATTTTTGAAATGTTTTTATTTTTTTGTCCTTTTGAAGTTTTCCGATGTTTTTATGTTTTCGCAGGTCATTTTGTGATGTTTTTGTGGATTTTCCATGGTTTTACGTTTTCAACACAACCAATGTAAGAACCAATATGACACATGTCAAGTGTTTGCCCCCAGTCGAGTATAAGACCAACTGACTATGAATAGGGTAAAACGGGGGATATGAAATGCTCCCGATGTCAATCATTCCAAGTTATGGGAAAGACTACCACTTATTATGAATGGTATATACAAATGATGGACAGGAAAGATAAGGGATATGTACAGGGATAGATATTATGTACATGGATAAGGACTATGTACAGGGAAGTGGAATATGTACAGAGATAAGGACTATGTACAATGTAGGTATATATATAATGATGTGGTGTATATACAAGATAGAGTAGAATAATAGTAGACAAAGGAGCAGAGTTGAGTACACATGGTGCCTGTTTGCCAGGTTTTCACCAAGGTACCTATCCAAAGCGCCACCGAAGTGGTTTTCACCATTGGACAAATGATTTGTCTGTACTATTTTCCATATTAACTAATTTTTTTGGTGTTAGCAAGATGCCTGTTTGCCAGGTTTTCACCTTGATAACAATTTTTTTTTTTGATTTTCTAATTTTTTTTTGTATTTTTGCTAAATAAGACAAAGGCTCTCAGAAGCTATGCGTAGAACTTCTTCAGATGCATACTATTGATTGGTGAGGACAATGGTTCACCTTCAGGAGTAGAGAGTTGGTACGCTCCTGATCCAAAAGCTTCTGTAACAACATAAGGTCCCAACCAGTTAGGTTCAAACTTTCCTAGTTTTTCTCTTTGTGCTTGATTCTTTGGGTTCTCCATTAATACCAGGTCACCAATGTCAAAATTTTTGTTTAAGACCCTCCTGTTATAGCTACGACGAAGGCGATTCTGATATGCTTGGAGATGGTCTAGTGCCTTCTATCTACGCTCATCCAGGAATTCTAACTCATGGAGTCTCGACACTCGGTACTCTTCATCATCAATGTGGCCTTTCAAAGATACCCTTAGGGAAAGAATTTTGACCTCAATAGGCAGAATGGCTTCAGAACCAAAGACAAGTGAATATGGGGTGGCACCAGTGGGGGTACGGATACTCGTATGATAGGCCCATAAGGCAGGGTTAAGCTGGAAATGCCAGTCATGACCAGCATCATTGACAGTCTTCTTGAGGATTTGAATGATGGTCTTGTTAGACGCCTCCGCTTGGCCGTTACCTTGGGGGTAGTATGGAGTGGAGAAGTGATTTTGGATATGAAATTGATCACACAAATGACAAACTTCTTGGTTCTTAAATGGGTGGCCATTATCAGTGATTATGGACTGAGGGACACCATACCGACAGATGATATAGTTCAGGATAAATCTAGAAATCTGTGTGCCAGTAATGTATGTCATAGGAATGGCTTCAATCCACTTCGCAAAGTACTCAGTGGCAGTGATAATGAACTTTAGTCCATTTGATGATGTGGGGTGGATCTTACCTATGAGGTCGAGTCCCCATTGGGCAAAGGTCCATGGTGACGTGATAGGATGGAGCTCCTGTGCTGGGGCATGTATCAAATCTCCATGAACTTGGCATTGGCGACATTTTGTTACAAAGACATATGAGTCTTTTTCCATAGTAGGCCAGTAATAACCCAGTCTCATAATCTTTTTGGCTAAGGTAGGACCGCTAGAATGGGAACCGCATATACCCTCATGCACCCCACACAAGGTTGCTTGTGCTTGAGTAGAATCAAGACATCTCAACAAGGTATTATCTAAGGCACGTCTATATAGGGTGTCTCCGACGATGGTGTATTTGGCTGACTTGCGGAGGAATGTCCTACATTGGTTATTGGATAGGCCAATGGGTATGACTTTGGCATGAAGGTAATCATAAATTTCTTTGTACCATGGGGAATCCGGACCAACAATGTCGCACACCATTTCAGCATCTAGGATATCGTAGGCTAGGACCAAAAGCTATTCGACCAAGAACTCAAACTTAGGCACATTGTTAGGAATGTCAAGAAGTGATGCAATTGTAGCCATAGCATCCGCTGCCCTATTTAAAACACGAGGTATCTGATGAAACTTGACTTTGTCAAAGTACTCTTTAAAACTATCAGCCATGCGCTTGTACGGAGCAAGCTTCTCATCCTTAGTCTCATAATCATCATTTACCTGTCTTATTACTAGTTGAGAATCTCCATATACCTGTAGGTTCTTGATTTTCCACTTGATGGTCATGCGTAAACCTGTCACTAAAGCTTCATATTTCGCCATATTGTTAGTGCATGGAAATGCAATCCTAAATGACTTAGGGATGGAATACCCCTGCGGTGTGATAAACAATATACCCGCTCCTGAACCATGATTTGTATGTGAGCCATCAAAGTACAGTTTCCATGTTATGTTTGTGTCAAATGTGAATATGAACTCATCAGGAAAGTCTGCAACTAATGGGTGATCTGCTTGTAGGGGTGTGTCAACTAACTGATCAGCAATGACCTGTCCTTTAATAGCTTTCCTTTCTACATACTGGATATCATACTCACTAAGTATCATAACCCACTTGGCCAGTCGTCCTGTTAATGCTACCTTACTGAGAAGATATTTCAGAGGATCTATTTTGGCAATCAACATTGTTTGATGGTTTAGCATGTAGTGCCTTAGTTTTTGGGTAGCAAATACTACTGCAAGACAGGAACGTTCAATGTTACTATAGTTGAGCTCATAACCAACCAAAGTCCGACTGATATAATAGACTGCCCTTTCATGACCTTCATCGTCATTCTGTGCAAGCAATGCTCCGAGTGATGAATGGGTTGCTGTAATATAAAGAATCAATGGTCTTCCTTCAACAGGTGGCATTAAGACAGGTGGTGTGAGTAAATATTCTTTAATCAGTTGAAAAGCCTCTTCACACCTAGCTATCCATTCAAAGGGTACCCCTTTCTTAAGTAGATGTTGAAAAGGATGTGTCTTGTCTGCTAGCTGCACTATAAATCTTCTGATAGATTGCAACCTTCCCTGTAATGTCCTTAGTTGACTAAGATTGGCGGGTGGTGGCATGTACATGATTGCTTTCACCTTAGTAGGATCCACTTCAATGCCTCGTCTAGAAATGATATAACCTAACAGTTTCCCTGACTTGACTCCAAACACACATTTCTTTGGATTAAGTCTCACTTTATAATTTTCCAGCCTCTAAAATATCTTGTCTAAAACCTGTAAGTGTTCTGCCCTTGTCTTGGATTTTACAATAAGGTCATCGACATAATCCTCCATACAAGTGTGTACTAGATCATGAAAGATAGTAGTCATGGCACGTTGATAGGTTGCTCCTGCATTCTTGAGCCCGAAGGGCATAACATTCCAGTAATACATTCCCCAAGGACAAGTGAAGGCCATCTTATGTTTGATCTTCAGTTGCAATTCTAATCTGGTTATATCCTGAAAATCCATCCATAAGGGACAACATCTCATATCTTGTTGTCATGTCAACTATCATGTCTATGTTAGGCAAAGGGAAGTCATCCTTAGGACAAGCTTTGTTGATATCTCTAAAATCAGTGCAGATCCGGATGCCCCCAGTTGGTTTAGTGACTGGTACAAGATTGGAGATCCAGTCAGCATAGTCGATAGACCTAATGAAACCAACGTCTAACAATTTCTTGAGTTCCGCCTTGACTAATAAAGCAATATGTGGATGCATTTTTCTCAACTTCTGTTTTACTGGTTTGGCACTTGGTTGTAAAGGCAAGTGATGTAGAACAATTTTAGGATCTAACCCAGGCATGTCAGCATATGACCAAGCAAAATTTATCTGTCTCTGTTCAAAGAAGTCGTGGAACTCTGATTTCTCTTTTGTTGTCAATGACGCTGCCAAATAAACCAGTCAAGGATTCTCTTTTGTGCCTATGTTGAATTCTACTGTTTCTTCAACGAGCATGGGTGAATTTTCCTGTGCAACGGGGAGAATGTTCAAACCTCCATCCTTAGGCGCCTCAGAGAGGTTTTCACCTTCGGATGCATCCTTTCTTTTTACTTTTTCATTTTCTAAAGGTGCCTTTCAGTTTTCACCTAGAGACTCATCCTGTTTGTCTTGTTTATTCTTTTTCTCATTTTTGCGACTGGAGGGTTGAACAGATTCCTCAAAGTATGCTTTGTTGTCCAAATCAATGGTAAAACCAGCTTTATGATCTCCGTTAGGTATGCCTTCTCGTAATCCCAGGAACTCAGCAATTGCTTCGTCGTTCTCAAAAGTGTCTAAGATGGGTGCGTCTTGTAGATCCCAATCAATGAGTTGGGGATAAACTAAGGGCATGTCATCGTCAGAGTTATCAAAGTCTAATGGGGTCAAGGTAAAGATTGAATTATTCATGTGGTTACAAAAGCCTTGTACCAAGTCCTTTTTGCTCTTGGGTTTGGGTCTAGGTGGATGAATAGGTGGGCCTAATGCCAAGGTTTGACAATCGGAAACAGGTGGCTCAGGTTGCCACGAGGTAGGATCAAGTGATTCCCAATAGTAGTGTTTAAACCAATCCTCTTTTGTCATTTTCTTTGGTGGACAGGAATTTAGGGGATTGGGTGAGGAACTTAACATCAAGTCAAGTTCTCCAAATAACTTGTCAAGGTCCATGGAAGAAGTAGAAGATAAGGAATCCCACTCATAATCATTAGAGTCAGGGGAGTTACAATGATTTTGGTCCACTGGTTCATGAGATGTCTTAATATCATCTGAAGCACGTACTTCCTCAAGTAAGGGTAATGGAGTACTAGGAACGCCAATCTGAATTGGTTGAAACCCTAGCCCTACCCCTTTTGGCCACTGAGAAACAAATATTGGTTCAATTCTGCCATCTTGGTTTAAGCCTAAACCACTTTGTCCATCATATCCTTTGCTTTGCATGATTTTGAAACCCTTCCCATATAGGCTTGTAGGAACATGAGCAAGTAAAAGGGGTTCTTGATTGTCTTCCTTATACAGCCAGGAAGTGACATCTTCTGTATCTACAACCTCTTTGCTTAATTCACCCCATTTAGTGAAAGTTGTTGTGGGGGGAACATGTATAGTGATCATAGACTGTCCCCTACCTGTTGTAGGAAAACCATATGACTTAGGAGGAACCAAATGGCTAACACAATAAGAAGTCTTCATGCAATACTCTCCACAACCCTTGTCTTGGATCTCAACCCTAGGAGTAATAGGAAGTGAAGGTGAAACAGATGTTCGAGTGAGTGTGGACGGGTCAACATAAGAAGATAGATTAGACAATGAGGCCTCTTGGTTGACTGGCACTTGGCATTGAGGGATCTCCTTTAGATTTGTGCAATACTGGAAAGGATCGGGATCACCATCTATAGTTACTTCAGTGCCATTGTAAGGGAATTTAAGACACTGATGATACGTGGAAGGGACTGCCTTCATGGCATGAATCCATGGTCTACCTAGCAGAAGGTTATAAGGGAGGGTGAGATCCAAGACCTGGAACTTTGTCTCCATCATGGCAGGACCAATTCTAATAGGAAGTGTTACCACCCCCTTTGATTTTCGTTCTTCATCATCATAATCCTTAATGACAATACTCTTGGTGGTGTCTACGCATGCTTCTGAAATACCTAGTGCCTTAATTAGTTTTAAAGTGCATAGATTTAACCCTGCTCCTCCGTCTACCAAAACTCGTCTAACTTTGGTGTCATCAACAAGGACTTCTAGATGTAAAGGGTCATTGTGGTTCATCTTTTCCGTGGCATAGTCTTGTTCAAAAAATGTGGCATGGTGATTATTGGTCAAGTATCCCACCATTTCCTGGAAATGATTGACATCAAGGTCATTAGGGACCGTGGTGTTCTATAAAGCCTTATCGAGAATGGATCGATGTTCAGGGGAAATACGCAACAATTCCAAGATTGAAATTTGGGCTGGGGTCTTCCCCAACTGGTCAAGTAGGTTATATTGTAACTTGTAAGGTTGTGATGTTTGCTACGATGGAGGGCCTTGGATAGTGAACTTAGTACGACGAGTATTGACGGCACACTCAGGATTAGCATTGATAGTAATGGTATTGATGTTTCGATCAGCGGCGCGAAGGCAATGAATGATCTTGCTACTATCATAATCATGTTTGATACTCGCATAATTGGCTGACATATTGGTCTTAGTACTCGAATTGGGGATAGTTCCTTTCCCATGGTCATGTAGTGGGTCTGAAAAGACTTGATGATCAGTGTTCGATGTCTTTTGTTTTTTTCCACTAACTTCAATAATTCTCTTGTCAACAAGATCCTGTATGATACTCTTCAGTTGTCGACAGTTTTTTAGGTTATGTCCCTTAGTCTGATGATAATCACAAAAGGCATTGTCATCCCACCAAGTTGGTTTAAACTGTCCTGGATCATATTGTCTTGGTTCCTGCAGCTGTATGAGGTTGTGTTGTAACAGTTGTTTGAACACCGACTCAATGGGTTCCCCTAAGGGAGTGAACTCATGTTTCTGGAATCTCCTTGGTTGTGGACGTTGAGTATTTTGGACCATGTTGGGAGGTTGATTGGCAGTAGTAAGTGTGTTGGAAAAGTGATGAGTTCCTTGTAGTGTGAGGAGGGGTCCTGTTTGTAATGTTTTAGCATCAACCACCCCATCATTTGTGACATTTTTATTGCGAGACCAAAATTTGTTTCTGTCCGTAGGGGTGTTTTGTACGATCAGGTTTCAATTGGATGTTGTCATCTTGAGTTCACCCTTTTCAATGAGATCCTTCTCTATTATCACCCCTTTTTCCACTAGTTCTGAAAAAGATATGCAACAATGTACCCTTAAATTACTCCTGAGTTTTGGATGAAGGTTTTCTTGAAACATTGTAACCTTTTGTTTTTTGGGTATCTCAACAGGACACCTACTAGCAATAGTTCTCCATCTCTAGAAGAAAGCAATGAATGTTTCCCCTTCATCTTGCGTTGTGTGGCACAAGGTTGCTATATTTATCTCATGGTCAATGTTGAAGGAGAATTGCTCCACAAATTTCTCAACTAGTTCCCCCATGATCTAATGCCAGAATCTAGACCCGAAAACCATTCTAGTGCAATTCCTACAAGACTTCGTGGAAATAGTCTCATAAGATACATGGGGTCATAAGCGACATCTATGCATATGGTAGAAAATTCCCTGATATGTTCTACTAGATTTCGTTTGCCATTGTACTTAGGAAGATTCAGTATGACATATCCGTGAGGGAAAGGTGTCATGTACAAAGATCTATCAAAGGGGAATGGGCATATGTCCTTTGTTGAAAATGATTTCTTAGTTGACACCAACATGTTATCCATTTGCGTTTGTAATGCATGCATTTGTGTTTGTAGGACATCAACTTGGGTCAAAGATGTGCTAGGAGGATTATGCGGATCCATGTATGTGTTCTGAAATCTAAAGTCTCGTGATGGGTTTCAATTGAATGTCGGCATCTGAGGCAGATTAGGATTCGAAATGTTGATAAATGTGTTCTGGTCTGGTATCTACATAAATTGATGTTGACCTGGGTTCTGTGTAAACGGATTTTTAGTACCACTCTATGAAAAGGGATTATGATTCAGAATCGGTGTGAATTGGTTTTGACTTGGAATCTGTGTGGACGGATTCTGACTACCAACCTGTGCAAAAGGGTTCTGATTCAGAATCGATGTAAGTGGATTCTGACTGCTAGTGTGGAAGAGTGGATTTTGATTTCCATATTGGAAGGAGGGAATGCCCCTTGTTTGTGTAATCCTTGGTATAGTACTAGTGATTTGAGCACTAGGTATGGCCATCGACTGTGGTAAGGTACCCATGAAACTAGCAGTAGGTACGGTCGTTGATTGTGCACTTGTGACACCAACATAAGACGTAAGGGCTGACGTTTTAGGCCTTTTACTCCCAGCAAGAGGGCCGGAGGGAGTAGATGATGAAGCCCCTATAGTGAAATTAAATCCCGATGTCATGCTAGATGTACCAAATGGGGATGTATGGACTGTCGTACTCTGTGTAGACACGCTAGATGGCATAGTCGTGCTGACTTGAGGTATAGTAGTACTAGTAGTCGTAGTATTTGTCCCTTGTGTAGGTTGAGTTTGTAAGGCGCTGATATCAAACCCTGGGGGTAAATTAGCACCTTTAGCTAGTAATTTGCCTAAAAACCATTGACGATCATTTGCTAGGTACTCATCTACAAAAGAGGCAAACTCAGAATCCTGTGCGGCAGCCTCTATGTCCTCTACTACAATATGTCCTTGAGTGTTTCTAGTGGTGAATTTGTCTAATAGAGTCTTATGAGGTCTTGAAGAAAATGGATTGATGAACTCGTTTGGGTTCGACATGTTTTTTCTCTCTCTTCTCTTAGACCTAGTTTCAACCATGTAAGACAAGCTCAATATGTGGGATATGCAAGACTATATGTATGATCAGTATGACCCTAGTCTATGTTTTTGGGATTTTCATATGCAAAATAAGGGATGTCCTAGAATGACACTAACCTAGACTCTAAAGATGCAAAAGTCTAAGCAAGACCCTAAACTGATCAGTTTTATAAACCCAAGATGAAAGGACCAACTGCCTAAAGTCAAACCAAAGTGTCAATTTAGCTAAGTCAAGGAACCAAGGTAGGACAAAGATCATAGACAAGTTGAGTTTCCTAACTAGACTGATGAGCTAGGAGGACTCTCTATAGGACAAAGTATAAGATGATAGGATTAGGTTCAATGACGAATTTTTTTGTTGACACTATGACTTTTCTAGAGTATAGATGGTGGACTACTCCTAAAGTTTGTAAAAGTGACCTTCCTAGAAGTTTAATGCAAGGTAATATGTACCCTAAGACGAAACTAAAATCTAAATGAAGACAACTATGGTAATAACTAAATGACCCTAAAGGATGCAAAATTGAGCAAATCATTTCAGGTTTTTGTTTCAAAGACTGTTTGTGTGAAGACAACTGAAACTGGTGTAGACGTGTTGACTGGACAGTGACTGTGAATTTCGGTTTTCTAGTAATCAGACAGATGCGGTTCAAGTTTAACAGTTGCGGTCCAAACTGATAGATGCGACTCAGAATTACCAGATGTGACTCTAATTGACAGATGTGACTCAGAATATAACACATGCGGTGTTTATAGAGAAA
Source organism: Sequoia sempervirens (assembly GCA_007258455.2). NCBI lineage: Eukaryota > Viridiplantae > Streptophyta > Pinopsida > Cupressales > Cupressaceae > Sequoia > Sequoia sempervirens. The sequence continues at coordinate 208,796,949 of VDFB02000008.1, read as the reverse complement.
ATGCGAACCAAACTGACAGATGCGACTCAGAAATTATAGATGCGACTCAAAACCTAACAGATGGGACTCTAAAAATCAGATGCGTGTTTCTGGTGAACAGTTGCGACTCTCTGTGAATTTTCAGTGACATGAATTTTAAACTGACTCCGTTTTCTATGATAAAATTCTGACAATCAAAGACAATCGTAAGACAAAGTGTTTTCAGTTTCAATTTTGGACTTCAAGAACGTTTAAAGTGACAACAGACAAGCACATCCTAATAGGCCAAAGGCCTAGGGTTTGTATACTTGGTATAGCCCACCTATTATACCCCAGATTGGTGATGAACACCTTTCCTTCTCGAGAGCGGATAGCTTAGGAATTTGGTGGCATTGGCTCCCCTCCACGGCTCATTAACGTCTTTTGAGCACACCAATTCTGAATTCTTTGGGCAATGACCTCCCAAGAATTGCTATCTCTACTCAAGGGGATCAGAGGAGTATCTTCGGGCATGATAATCGTACTGCACTAATACCAAGCAACGCCACAAATAGGTTGGTCTCTAAAACAAAAAAGGTGTTTAATTTGGGCATTCCGTTCGTGGGGTGTGATCCATACGGCGCGAGTCCCCTTTCGGATCCATCTCGTCGGAACCACACTCGTGATTCTTGGGGTTTCCCAAGAACCCACTTTTATATACCGGCTGGAAGTCCCTCGGGTTCAGGGTGCTACCGGTCTGAGTCATCCCGGGTGAGTACTTTTTCCCACCAGAAGGCCCAAGTTCTAGAGTTGGTAACCATTTCTCTTACACCGCAGGATGCGCAAGGGGAGAGGATACTTCGATGTACCAAGTCGTAAGGGTGACCAAACTTGTGCTTTCGCACCAAACACAGTAGACACTTGTTAATTTTAATCCAAATGAAAGATTTGCTACGCTACCAAACAATCTGTTTTAAATTTAACTAGGGTCTTCAACAAACGTCCTGCAGAAAAACTCATTAGTAATTTTTCAATATTGTCTTCGTCAATCGTCCTGCAAAAAGCTTGTTAACTCCGAAAAGGCCACACGCTGAAAATAAGATATCAGTAACACAAAAATCAATTGAAAATTCCAAATTGTCGAAAGCAAAAATAAAATTTTACCAGTCAATTGCGTCGCTTCGTTACCAGTCAGATGCGTCGTTTACTTTTCAGTTGCGGCTCGGGAAATCAATTGCGGTTCAGGAATTGTTAGATGCGTCGTTTATCTATCAGATGCGGTTCAGAAAGTCAATTGCGGTGCAGAAACTTCACATGCGTCGTTCCGTACGAAAAACCTGCAAAAATGAAAATAAAATATTCTACGGATCCACGAAGATGGTATGTTCACGTCGGGTTCACCAAATGTAATGCCAATAGAAAATTGCACTATAGAAACAACAAAGATTAGAAGCAAACATGCATGCAATATTAAATCTAGAATGCAAATCTAAATGTTAAGCAACAAAGAACATAGGAAAGTAATAACGTAAACAAACTGAAACAATCTCACCAATTTCAAACGTATTTCCATGATTCATCTCGATTGCCCTTCTCCATTTTGTTTGTGTAGTATAATTGCCCTCAAATTTGTAAGTTCATGCAAGTATAGCCTAATGATAAAGATTAGCAAAATATCGAAGATTCAAGACAAAGTGCTCTCCAAAGTTACAAAATTCGAGAGAGAGAGATTGGAATGAAGAATGACAAATCAATTTATAGAAAATTGATTATTCGAACGATAGGTCAAGATTGAAAGATCAACGGACGGTTGAGATTGACATATTGGACATGCATTCAGATAACTGATAGAATTAAAGATTAAATAAATGATTTAATCTTCAGTTCGGCATTCGAAAACATTAGAAATATCTTTGCATGACAAAGATAAAGATTGATTATAACGACTCTCTGTTCGAATGCACGCACAACATTTACTTAATTAAATAATAATATTTAATTAATATGCATGTGCACGCGAATGATTTAGAACCGGAGGATTGCATGATCTGACGAAGAGATTACTCGAAGACGCCACTCAGACATCAAATCAATAGTTAACTGATCGATTAAAATAGATGTTGAGTCGAGTAAAAGTGAATACTTAGATAACTCACATAATTATCTAAAATATAGAGGAAAGCGTTAAAATAGAATTAATGAATTAAATAATTCATTTAATTCAAGACTCGATATTTGAAAAATAATTAAATAAATAATATTCATTTAATTAAATGATGAAGGTATTTTAAATGAATAATTAAATAAATAATGAATTTATTTAATTATAGTTGAAATATGATAAAGAATAAATTAAATAAGAATTTATTTAATTTGACAAGACGGATAAGGTTAATTAGTAACATAATTAAATAAAAAGCGTTTATTTAATTAATCAGATAGAATAAAGAAAAGTGTGAATTAATTAAATAATTAAGATTATTTAATTAATAGAAGTATTAATGTTAAGATGAATTAATTAAATAATTAAGATTATTTAATCAATAGAAGAATTAATGTTAAGATGAATTAATTAAATAATTAAGATTATTTAATCAATGACCATGAAGAATACGAAATATGAAGAATATGAAAGTCGCAGGCTATACCAAATTTCGGTGTCTACAGATGGAGATTGCAAAGTTTCGACCATGTCTTTGTAAATCTACAAATGAGGGCATGATTTTGTAAAAATTCCTCCCTTTATTTTATTAAGCATGCATCATGCATCGAATAGGAAGATGCATGTCCAAATTTCCTATTGCACAAGATAGTGGAGGATTTGCAAGGAAATTCATCGACAGGAGTTTGGTCGAGAAAGAATCAATGGCACCAAAATATGAGTTTCCCTTGTTCGAAAATTCCTTGAAGCTACACATCCTTTCGATATTCCTTTGCACGTAGGTTTGATTCACAGGTGAGGGGCATGTTTTCTTAGTTTCCATCCACAGGCTTCACCCATGAACCATACGAGTGAGGTTTTTTGTGCCTGTTTTCCATAGCTAGGGTGACAATGTTTGACTCATTCCTTGGGGTTGGTTTGTTTTCCTCCTTTCATAGAGCTAGAGACTTCTGAAGCTGCGAGCTAGGATTCGAGAGTTTTGTAGAACGCATTGTGAAGGAGTTCCAAGAAGTTTTGTTATATAATTTACATTTAAAATCACTCTTAAATGTGTTATATTTAGGGGAAAGGTCTCAGTTATCATCATAGCCAACTTCGTGCAACCATAGCTTCTAAAACGTATGCCAAATTAAAAAAAAATATTGAGTTTGTAGACACATAAAAATGACCTAGGCCTGCAAGCTCTATTTTTCATCATTTTCTTCCTAGCATAATTAAGAATAATTAAGACATTTTAATTATGTCCTTGGTCCACTTTCGACTATTAATTAAATAATTCATAATTATTTAATTAATTCATGTCTTTTTATTCTTCTTGATTATTAAATAAATAAATTTTATTTATTTATTTAAATATGTTACTAATTGTCTAATGTCTCTATAATTAAATAAATTTCTTAATTTATTTAATTATCTTTGTCTAGTTAATTCCTCCTGATTATTTAAATAGATAAATTTTATTTATTTATTTAAATACATCACTAATTCTTAAATGTCTTCTTATAATTAAATAAATTCTTTAATTTATTTATTGCCACCTTGACATTTACCCTTTTTAAATTATTTACTTAAAATGGTCTCACTTTCTAATTTCCCTCTTTAAAGTAAATAATTAAAATTAATTATTTACTATCATATAACCCCACCATTTTGAATTAAATCAATTCTTAATTCAAAATAGTCTTTTTCCTCCAAAAATCAAGTAAGTTCTATTATTATTTGATTTTCCAACCACCTCTTTTTCTGCACCAATCTTATCTCTTGTCACATGCATTGTCAACCCTTGATTTGATTTTCTAAAAATCAATCATGTACCCTCATTTTAAATTTTCCCTAATGTTGCCCTAACCCTAATTGTGGGTTGTCATATTGAATCTTGACCATTGATTCTAGGGCATTTGTCAACTTTTAATCTTGACCATTCATTCAAAATTGTATTTTCTATAAAATGGAAATTTTGGTCTCATTTGAACATCTCATGTCATCTTGCGACCTCATGCTCATATTTTGTCATCTCATGCTTTTGTTATCTTGTCATTCTAGGCTATTTTTTGCATACTTCATAGTTTGGTAGTTGCATTTGTGAGGTCATTTTAGAGTAAAATCCTTCAATATTTTCTTGGGGCTTATCATAGTCATTAGATTGCTCACATAAAATTTGAGGGCAACAACATATTTCCAGCAAGTTGAGAAGGCATAATGGAGGTCAGCCATGGAGAATGAAGACATTTGGTGAGATCTTTTCATTTGTTTTCATGTTATTTCCTTTGCACTTCATTATTGCTTTGGGTTTGATTTATTTAGCTATTAATCTGCTAACCTTAGGAAAATTCCCTTAGTTACATTGGTAAATCTGATGCCAAAATTGAACACTTTTTGTTTTTCCGTATGAAATTTTCTATTTACAAGTACAGGAACGACTGTGACACATTTTTCTTGTAGAGCGATGCATTCGAGGTTTCACAATGCATTTGTTGCTTAAAACGATGCATACGCTCTCCTATGACACATACAACTTCCATAGTGATGCATTTGCTAGGACGTGATGCATTTGATTTGCAGGTCGACGCATTTTCTTGTTAGATTCTAGCCTACAGATTTGAGACACATTTTCTTTCCAGGTCGATGCATTTCCCTCTCAGATTCCAGCTTGCAGACCCGAGCCACATTTTTTGTGGAAAGTGACACATTCGCTCTACTGCGACACATTTGTCTGGTAAACTTTTTATTTTTGATTTTTTCTAGAATTTTCCATATTTTTCATTCCAAGTTAATAGCTTAGAATTTTTCTGGTTAACAATGGGCTATTACAGCATGTGGCTTTGAGTCTTTCGTGGGTCTAAGACACATTTTTGAGACTACTAACAAGTGGTTTTGTAGGTTCGGTTTTCCAAGATTTTCATTTTGAAACCATTGTGTTTGTTTTTTCTAGAGTAGAAAATACTTCAATTGGTGATTTAAAAAGAACATTTTCTTGTAATTTTCTTGATTGTGCTTGAAGGTGGTAGGTGATTATGCTCTCACCTTGTGCAAACTAGGTGATCAGAGAACTAGACCCATCTATTTTTGTGTTTACCCTAATTCAATAATCGAAGTATCATCTCCCCTTGTGCACTTGTGCGATCCTGGGTGTAAGAGAAATAGTTTTTGAAAAGGAAAAAATAGGTTTTACAGGGACCTGAAACCACAAAGTTCAAACAACAAAAGATAGAGCAAGACTAGTCCAAACAAACAAACAGTTGTCCCAAAAAAGAAACAACAGCAAAAAGAGACAACAGGGTCCAAAAAAAGGACCGCCAAAAAGCCAGAAATAGACACACCTGCACTACTCCAAGGTGTTCATCAACTCCTCGGCCTCCTTTTCAACATCCTTCATATCCTGTAACCCCTGCTTGAGAATTTGAACCATATGTGAAGAAATCGGGGTCTTCCTCTTCGAATTAGCCCGGGTGCAAGTCGAAATCCCTTCAACAACAGATCTGCTGCAACCTCTTTCCGTATCCAAATCCACGACCAGTGAGCCCTGTTGATTTTTTTCGAGCTTTTCCACCATGGCATTGATGATAATGGTGTTATGCCTGGCAATTTTGTGATTATTCACCACAGTGGCCCTAATATTTTGGCCAATCTTGGACATGTTGCACTCGAGCCTGGTCATTCTTTCCTCCTGCGAATGCTGTCTTTTCCTTGGTAAGGTGGTTTCCTGTCCCTCATTCTCATTACAACTCCAGCTAATCTTCTGCTCCAAATCCATGACTCTGTTACTGAGATCTCTATTACGGGCTTTCAAATCACATACTTCCTTGGTGTAAGAGAAATAGTTATTGACTCTAGGAATTGGGTCTTCCTTGGTGGGAAAAAGTACTCACCCCAAGGTGACTCAAACCGGAAACAGAGCTCTTTGGCCGATCTACCCCCGACCGGTATATAAATGTGAATCTTATGGGAAAGCCTAGGATTATGAGTGTGGATGTGTCATATAGATAAAGTAGAATTCCCCAAAACCCTGTTGAGAATAACCTCTTCAAGATGGAATTCCTCCTTAACAGAGCTTAATCTTTGTCCCATGTATGACCACTTGAACGAGGGTCCCGAACTAAAAAAATTTGTGTAGTGGCCAAAATCCTTCTATTTGCTAGCGCAACAACGGTTGTTGTGAAGGCATCCACATTCTTGCAGTTCTTAGTAGAGGTGATCAACCTGCCATGGGAGTTTTATGGGCGTTCGAAGCTTGGTTGGCCTGAGAAGTAGTGCATTGTAAGGGGGATCCCATGTAGCCAAGCTTCTAGATTCACACGCTAAGAATAAGTGTGGTTGGGGAAACCCATGTGGAATCTAGTGAATATTGTCCTTGGCTAACCTAGGATTGTGCTTGTTTCAAAAGACAAAATATTGTGTTTTCCAAGTGTTTTTAGACATTCAAACAAACAAACATCACATACAGATCTGGAAACAAACATTCAACCTCAAACAATTCAAATTTTTGACCAAAACTACAAATAAATTAGACTTTTTGCATTCTGCACTGCATCTGCCACAACGCATTTGCTCATCTGCACTGCATTCAATCTAAAAAAATGCATTTTCTTTGTAGAACACCGCATTTTCTTTTCAAAAAACCACATTCGCTAAAACTGTGTTGCATCTGCTATACGGCGACACATCTATGACCTGAAACGCTGCATTTTCTTGACAAAAAAAATTGTCATAGACTGAAACCTGAGAGAAAACTGGTCCAATCTACCATCAAACATCTTTTTCTAGTAGTCTCTATCAAAAAAAAAAAAAAAATTGCTCAAATTATTCAACCATTTGCATCTTTAGTTTTCATTTTACTATAGGTTCATCTTTGCAAATTTTAGTTTCATCCTTAGGCTTCACCATTTTCATTTTAAGTCATAAACTAGTCCTTAGGTCCTCATTTCATTTGCATATTTTAGATTAAGAAAACCTCACCATACTTTGCAAAAATCTTGGCCTTCAAAAGTAGGTTATCATTGGACTTAGTCATCATTATCTCCTTCAGTCATTGTCATTTTGTGAGATATTTCCAACTCATAAGTCAAGCTAGGAAACCTCACTCAGTCATCTTGTCATTATCATTTAGTCCTTCAAACAAAGTCCTTTGATATTCCAAAATTGAGACATAGATCAAGCTTAGGGTGGTTGAGAAACCTTCTTCCAAATCATTTAGACCTTTGCATTTGCATAATTTAGACATTCAAGTCATCTTAGTCCTCATTTTGCATACCTTATTCCAAAAATACAAAAAAATTAGAGTCATAACTTGCATCAACATATCCCTAATCAAAACTTACAACACCAACAACATTCAAATCAAAACACATCCTACATCCCACAACAAAAAACCAACATCTTGTCACAACAAATGGGTACCCATGGGATACCTATCATTCACATGTGTGATGCAACAAACAATCCGATAATTGATGCCTTTATAGCTCAAGTGGCTCACTTGCAAAAGAATATAGAGACTATGCAAATGTCTGACAAAAAGTCACACATGTCATATGACCTGTGCTAATATCCTTTTGACATGAGTCTATGCATGCCACCATTTCCTCCTAGGTATGTGGCACCAAATTTCACCAAGTATAAGGAAAAAACAACTCATATTGAACACATTTGAGAATTCACAACCAACTGTATGGACATCGCCTATGAGCACATGTACTTGATGGGAATTTTCTCTAAGAGTCTTACAGGACTTGCACTTGAATGGTTCTCCACTTAAAAATAAGTATTGGGTCAAAAATAAATATGTTACCAATGATGGTGTTGTCGATGCCAAGGTTGTAACCATGATGGGTCTTGTACTTACTCTTAAAGGAGTTCAGCCACAAAACAAACCAACAACAATACTAAATCCCCCCGCCAATGTCATTCCAAATAAGCAAAACGTTCAAAATAGTCAAAGTCAAGGACAAGCCTGCCAGACAAGACAATTTCTAAAAAGACGAAGATACATCGCTTTGGGAGAACCAATTGAGGATGTCCTTAAGAAGCTCCTTCAAAATGGCCTCATCACACTTAAGGACCCTAAACCATATGACCTAGGGAAATTTAAACCATCATGGTGGGATGACAACACTTTCTATGATTACCACTAGGCTAAAGGGCATAAAACATCCTCTTGTCAGTAACTAAGAAATATCGTACAAGACCTCATTGAAAATTACACAGTTGAATTGGGTGGACCACAATTTGCATCAAATGCAGACAATACTATTCACAAAAACCCACTGCAAGACCATGGTTCTAATCAAGCCTCCACATCAAGTTCCAAGACTAATAATAATCAAGCCAATTATGTTTGTGTTGCATTCAATTATTCAGGAGGAACCATAATCAATAGCATCCAAACTGATGATGAATATGTCAATACCATCACTATCAAAAGGGCACCCAAATGCAATGCCACTACTCGAAGTGAAAAATCACTATAGCTGGTCCACCTCCTCAACAACCAAAAATTATAATACTCAGTCCATCCACAAAACAATCATAATCAGGCCCATCTGCAAAGCAATCACAACCTAAGAGTCAATTTAACCTTATTGATCAACTAGGAAAAACCCTACGCAAATATCCATACTTGAGCTGCTTCGCATTTCTCCCGCGCATAAGGCTATACTTGAAAAAACCTTGCAAGAGTTCTCTGTCCCTCAAGACATTGATGTCACCCAGTTTGAGGCCATGGTGGGTTACCTCACTACACCCCATCATGTAACATTTTCAGACCAAGATTACTCATCACCAAATTCCAACCATAATGAAGCATTACACATTAAAGTTTTCATCCATAAGCATAAGGTCAAACGAGTTTTAGTAGATGGCAGAGTAGGACTGAACATATGCTCCTTGAAATTGGTTAAGGCTCTAGGATTTTCTGATGCTTGCGTAGACGCAACAAAGAGCATAGTCATAAAGGCGTATGATGATGAAGAACGTTCCTCTCCAAGTATTATCACTCTTCCTATCAGAGTTGGGCTAGTCATTGTAGACACAACTTGCCAAGTCATGGATCTTGAATTACCCTATAACATCTTGCTTGGCCGACGTTGGATTCACACCCTCAAAGTTGTTCTATCACTTACCACCAATGTTTGAATTTTCCCTTTGACGACACAGAAATCACCATATATGGAGACCCCGATCCCTTTCAATACTGCACCAAACTAAGGGTTATTTCATAACATCAAGCGCCCATCAACCGAGAAGCTCCTTGTTCATCTTCTTCTAAATTCATTGACACTTCCACACTTGTTTCTTCGTCCATGTCCACTCCTTCCACATCTTTGGCCACACCACCGTCCCCCTCGCTTCCAAGGCTAAGTCCACTGTCAAGATCCAAGACCTAGGCTATGGAGAATTCAAACTAAATACGACATATTGCATCACAAAGATACCCAAGTCTCCCAAGGTCTATGGTCGACCTTGTTTCAAAATGGAGCCTAAAGAGATTTTCAAGGTCCCTCCCATGACGACATTCATAAAATGGGGTGACATGATCAAGGAAGACATCGAAGACGTATTATCTTGGATTTACAGAGACCGAGAGAATCCACCCCCATTACTAGTCCAAATATACAACAAAGGCTATGAAATAATGAAGGAAAAAGGCTATGATGGTACGAGTGGCCTTGGCAAGAATAAAATAGGGAGGTGAGAATCTTTAATGCCTTTCAGAAGACCAAAACGTCTTGGGTTAGGGTTAGGTACACTTGAAACTGGCGATCAAAGTACCAATGTACTTTTCGAGTGAGAGCATGAATGCTTTGGAAAGTGTCAAGACTATTGAGGAGTCCCTTACCGAAACTGACTCCCATGAATGGGAATTTGGCTCCCAATGATCCCCAAGCGATTGTTGCCTTGTTGAATTGTTCCTTGAACCAGGAGAGCTTACCTCTGAACAAAGGTTTTGGCCAACGTTTAAAATTGATCCAACATCGAATAATGACAATCCTAAGATCCCAAGGAAATGAGAAAACTGGGATAGACTCTTTGACCCAAGGAACAATGACAAATCTAAATCATCTTCCAGTCCTATTAGCCATAACCCCAACTTAACTGCCCAACCATTTAACAATGATAACCATCATTTGGACTCATCTGAATTTCCACATGACACTACCGACCCCAGTGATAGTCCTTTTGTCCCTTATTTTGATAATGAGTACGAATCAAGTTAAGGAGAATATTGGATAGAATCCGACTGGGAACTGGATGATGACAACTACATCTTAAATATCTCTAAATCTGTCTACATTATTTCTACGTCTTCCCCATAATTCACCAATACGGATGATGGTATTTCCTTAGTCTACCCACAACTAATTGATTGGGATCAACAAGGCTTGCCGGTCATGGACATATTTTAGAATGATGAGGCCATTGCATAATTCATGGGACTACATGGGGGCATACCAAGTGGAGATCACAAGCCTAGATTTTCCATCGACTTAGATTGTCCATCTTACTTTGGGGAGACTACTCCATCCTCTAGTCGCAAAATGACAAAGAAAAATAAATAAAAAATGAAATGTCTTTAGGTGAAAACCGAAAGACACCTTTTGATGATAAAAAAGTAAAAATAAAGGATGTATCTACGGGTGAAAACCTCTTTGAGGTGCCCAAAGATGGAGGATTGGACTTTCTTCCCATGAATCAAGATAAATCGACAATTCTCATAGAGGACACCATGGAAGTAAACATATCTACAACATAAGATCCTAAAATGGTCCTCTTTGCAGCATCCTTAACAAAAGAAGAGAAACTTGAATTCCATAAATTCTTTGTAGAGGGAAAGATTAATTTTGCATGGTCATATGTTGATATGCCTTGGTTGGATCCAAAATTGGTATTATACCATTTTCCATTGCTTCCAAACGCCAAGCTAGTAAAACAAAAGTTGTGTAAAATGCATCCTTAGATCACCCTATTAGTCAAAGTCGAACTCAAGAAATTGCTAGATGCAGGATTCATACGGTATATTGACTATGTTGAATGGATATCCAATCTTGTATCAGTAACAAAAAAAAATAGTCAGATACGCATCTACACAGATTTTAGAGATTTGAAAAAAACATGTCCAAAGGATGACTTTCTATTGCCAAACATAGATATCATAGTTGACCTCATGACATGATATGAGATGTTTTCCCTCATGGATGGTTTCTCAAGTTATAATCAGATTTGTATTGCCCCTGAAGATCAACATAAAACAACATTCACATGTCCTTTGGGTACATATTGTTGGAACTTCATGCCTTTTGGTCTTAAAAATGCAGGCACCACGTATCAGAGAGCTATGACAACAATATTCCATGACATGATGCACAAGATAATGGGATATTATGTAGATGACCTTTTGGAAAAATATTTGATAGGAAAAGACCACTTGAATGTGTTAGACAAAATCTTCAAGAGACTGGAAGATACAAGGTGCGCTTGAATTCGAAGAAATGTGTCTTTGGTGTGACATCGGGAAAAATATTGGGGTACATTGTTTCTCGTAGAGGCATTGAAGTGGATCCTACCAAAGTGAAAGCAATACTAGACATGCCTCCTCCAAAAGGGATAAGTGAACTCAGGACATTACAAGGCAAGCTACAATCCATCTGACGCTTCATAGCACAATTGACAGACAAGTGTCATCCATTTCAATATCTTCTGTGGAAGGATATCCCCTTTGTGTGGATTGATAAATGTCAAGAGGTCTTTCAACAAATAAAATATTATCTATTGTCACCACTTGTTTTAATGCCACCAATCAAAGGGAAACTTTTGATTCTATACATTTATGTAACAACTCCAGCACTGGGGGAATTACTGGCACATAATAACCATGATGAGAAGGAGAGGGAAATATACTACATCAGTTAGACACTGGTCGGATATGAGATAAATTACACAACCATTGAATGTGCTTGCCTAGCAAATGTCTTCGCTGCCCAAAAACTAAGGCACTACATGTTGAATCAC
>VDFB02000008.1:208763792-208779327 GCA_007258455.2 Sequoia sempervirens | reverse complement strand
CACCCATGGTATCACTGATCTCTTGTCCACTAGTGTCGGTCCATCAGGATCTATCAAGGGGACTAGTCTATGACTTTGCCACCATAGATAAAAATCTGTTGTAGTCCCTGGATCTATAGGTCCCCCTCTCCATCCCCACTGTTGAGCCACTAAACCATCAAAATACTACTATGCGAATGGAACTAAAATTGTTGGACCCCATGCAGACTCTCGAGATGACTTGGCATACTCTGTTGTACCCATGGGAACACCCTGCTGCTCACCAAACTGTCGTAGTACCCATTGTGGCAAGTACATCTCAATAATGAGTTGGCTTTGAACAGTCCCTCTAATAAGATATCTGAATTGTTTGCAGAAACTCAAATGGTCAGACTCGTCATCCCACTGACTGCAGTCCCTATACGGCCTCCAGATGAAGGATTCCATCATGTCAATCCAGTGTCGCCACGAGCCTGTCTCTTCAACCTTGGCCTACTATAACGCACTTGCATAATAATATACGTATGGCATACCATCCGCTAATTGTGGTCTCTGGATCGGTGGAAGGAAGACAACAACGTGCTCCCATGCCTAGATCATAAGTAGCATCGTTCCACAGCCAATACTTTGTGCTCTCCTATAGGCAACCTGATGCAGCTGATGGTATAGCATCCCTAGCAAGCAAGGTCCCCAGGCATATACAGTCCTATCCCATCTCATCCTCACTAGCACATCACCCCAGCCAATGGGAAAACCATGTCCTCAGCGGCCAGGTATCAGTACTCCTGCAATCAATGTCGCCAATAGGGCATCAAACCAAGGGTAGTTCTTTTCCATGAACTCCCAACGGATCTCATACCCCTCAATCCCCAGTCTTGCACCAGTCTCGTCATGATAATATGATGTAAATGTCTGGTACCCCTAGCATGGATCGTACACAACCTGCTCTCCATGGATAGGCAAGTGCAAGATCTAGTATACATCCTCAAGTGTCACTATAGCCTCCCCCATTGGAAAATGGAAGGAACATGTCTCGAAGTGCAATCTCTTGCAAAGTGTAGTCAAAATTCCTCTATTTTCCCAAAAAATGGGCATATAGGCGATTTAGTATAGTCCCAGTTGCATCAATTGTCATCGCTCCTTGTCCCACAAGTGGTCCCAGAATCCATAAGTGGATGGTTTGCTCTCTCGAATATAAATCGGTGCTAACTATCTCTACACATGTCAAAACACGCATTAACACCTTATTGAAAATCATCATTACCATTTGTCTAACTCAAAAGCATTTAAAAATATAAACTTAAACAAAGTTAGCCTTGGTCAAAGTCAACATCAAATGCATTTTGTTTACTTCATTTGTGTCATGTTTAGGCATTTGCATCGTTTCGTACCTCGATTGCGTCTTGATCCAACATTTGCGTCATTCCAGCTCGCACTCGCGTCTTGACACGACTCGTGTGTCATGATTATTTTCACACGTGTCACTCTATTCAAATGTGTCACCTAAGTTTGTGAATGTGTCACAATCTTTCAAATGCGGCATTACACCTCTCATTTGTGGCACGACTTGGAAAATGTGTCTCAGTTTTCTGCAAATGCGTCATGCCTAATTGACCTACCCTAAGAATCCCTTGTGTTTGCATCGCGACACATCAAATGTGTCAAACACAAACATGAATGTGGCTTACGCGCACGCATATGCATCACAACGCATTCGTTCATTGCCCTAAAACCCTAAAAATAACATGGAAAATGATAAAATGACAAAGTGGGTTAGATGCACTCACCATTGGCTCCAAGCCCTCTGGCCATCTATATGTCCAAATGATCTCCCCGCGGTGCTCGGTCACTGGAATCACCATCTCTGCTAAAGTCCTCTTCACTTTGTACTCTCAAATTTGCAAAGGGTGGAATGAAAATGAAATGACTTTTCACCACTTTTTAACCTATTTATCAAGTCAAAATTAGGGTTTTATCCACAAGGTTATTATTGGAGGCTCTTTTGACTAAATTTGACCACCCCATTGGCTGTTTTCAACATGTTGAAATTTGAAACCATCCACGCCATCGCTTTTCTTGTCATCAAATTGACTTATCGGGACACTTTCCAAATTTTCTATCACTGAGCCAAAATTTGAAAATTCTTCCAAGGGGGCATAGATACTCCGTACCTTCGTTGGGGCATGTTTTTGATAAATTTTCTTTGCCACAATGCAAAAGGCTACATTATGACAAAGAGGGGAAAAATGTAGACACATAAAAATGACCTAGGCCTGCAAGCTCTATTTTTCATCATTTTCTTCCTAGCATAATTAAGACATTCTAATTATGTCCTTGGTCCACTTTCGACTATTAATTAAATAATTCATAATTATTTAATTAAATCATGTCTTTTTATTCTTCTTGATTATTAAATAAATAAATTTTATTTATTTATTTAAATACGTCACTAATTGTCTAATGTCTCTCTATAATTAAATAAATTTCTTAATTTATTTAATTACTTTTGTCTATTTTATTCCTCCTGATTATTTAAATAGATAAATTTTATTTATTTATTTAAATACGTCACTAATTCTTAAATGTCTTCTTCTAATTAAATAAATTCTTTAATTTATTTAATTATTGCCACCTTGACATTTACCCTATTTTAAATAAAATTATTTATTTAAAATGGTCTCACTTTCTAATTTCCCTCTTTAAAGTAAATATTTCAAATTAATTATTTACTATCATGTGACCCCACCATTTTGAATTAAATAGATTTTTAATTCAAAATAGTCATTTTCCTCCAAAAACCAAGTAATTTCTATTATTATTTGATTTTCTAGCCACCTCTTTTTTTGTGCCAATCTTATCTCTTGTCACATGTATTGTAAACCCTTGATTTGATTTTCTAAAAATCAATCATGTCCCTTCATTTTAAATTTTCCCTAATGTTGCCCTAACCTTAATTGTGGGTTGTCATATTGAATCTTGACCATTGATTCTAGGGCATTTGTCAACTTTTAATCTTGGCCATTCATTCAAAATTGCATTTTTTATAAAATGATAATTTTGGTCTCATTTGAACATCTCATGTCATCTTGCAACCTCATGCTCATATTTTGTCATCTCATGCTTTTGCTATCTTGTCATTTTAGGCTATTTTATTCATACTTCATAGTTTGGTAGTTGCATTTGTGAGGTCATTTTAGAGTAAAATCCTTCAATATTTGCTTAGGGCTTATCATAGTCATTAGATTGCTCACATAAAATCTGAGGGCAACAACATATTTCCAACAAGTTGAGAAAGTATAATGGAGGTCAGCCATGGAGAATGAAGACATTTGGTGAGATCTTTTCATTTGTTTTCATGTTATTTCCTTTACACTTCATTATTGCTTTGGGTTTGATTTATTTAGCTATTAATCTGCTAACCTTAGGAAAATTCCCTTAGTTACAGGGTTAATAGCATATAGCTATTATTTTGGCTTGTAGGCATTTCTAATGAATGCGAGAAGGTTGGATAAGTGTGCAAGGGTCAAAAATTCCCCATTTAGACCTCTCGCCCACTCATAGCCCTCACATGTCCCAATTTCTACCCACTATAACCACCAATTAATATTTTTAAAAATTCCTAATTATGTCAATATTAGGGTGCAATTATAACAATTTTATCATTCATATACGCTCAAAAGTGAATTGGTCAAATTCATGGGTTAACGTTGGAGGTTTAGGTTAGTTGTCATAATAGTCTATACCTACACATTATTTTCCAAGCCTTAATACCTGACACCACTACAAATTCACTCCAATCAATAATCATATCGAGTCTTATGGTAGATTATTTCCCATGGTTTTTGGGGGTAAATTGATTTTTTTTATCATTTCACCGCACACTCACAGTTTGGAAAACCCTGGAATGTTCATTGTTGTTTTCTCTCCATAGTCATAGGTAATGATGAACATCATTCTCCTTTCAAAATGCAAACAATGGTACTCTTGAATCTTTTTATTTAGCTTTTTTTTGGACCCGTGAAGGGTTTCTTGGTTGATTGAATAATGAAATTACTACTTATTTTTACTGATTTCATCATTCCTTTTCATTTCTTTTTTTCCATGTGATGTTTCACATTGTCGGGTCTAGTGGTGGATGATTTACCACAATTTTTGGGGGTAAAATGATTATTTTCTACTCTCCATTTTACCATGCGCTCACAGTTTGGTAAACCCTCCATGATTTCATGATTTTTTCTAATAAAATGATGAGGCATCTTGCGAGTTTTACCACATGTTTGTAGAAAATAATGTATTTGTCTGCTTTGACCTTTTTCTTAATAACTCATGTGTATTTGGGCATATATCTGCAAACCCATGTCTCATTTCATTTGGTTAAGATATTATTGTTGTGAAACTATTAGCATCTTATAAATTGTTGCAATAGGATTTTTTTAGGGTCAAACCCTAAACTACTATAGGCGAATATTGCAAAAAACCCCTTCTTATATCATTTTGGGTATATATCTAAAAACCACTATCTACTTTGGTGTGATTAAGGAATTATTCTCATGAAACCCTTGCTTGGTTCTTTTGGCATATATTTGAAAACCCATGGTTATTTTTGTGTGACTAAGGAGTTATTATCATGAAACCCTTGCTTACTTTTTTGGGAATATATCTGTAAACCCAAGTCTGTATTCATTTTACCTCTATTTAAATTTGTATCATTTGGTTGTCCAATACAACACATTAGAATTCACTTATTGTAATTGTCTACTTTCAGTAGGATTCATTTATTCTATGTGTTAGTAATTGTCTACTTTCTATTGCACATACAATAGGGCACCATACATATATAGGATGAACTTTGTATCATTTATTCTTTACTTCACATCTTACATTTTCATGAATTGTGCATTCTACATTCTACTTAAAGTTATTTTCATGCAGTGTCTCTTTATATGTTATAAGTAAATGAGGGTCTTTTTTGGTCACATGTTATTCCTTACAAACCCCATTTACAAATTCAGTAAACTATGTGTTCATTTACTATTTTCGGTTATTTCTCAGGGTTTATATTTGTCAATTATTTCATAAAAGGATCCTTTATATTATGTGTCTCTTGTTCATTCAACAAATTGATATAAGCATGAGGAACCATCCCTTACATATATCTCAGTTAATTCATAGAAGGCTCTATTATATTAAAAAAAGGTGTACACATCAGCTTGCATTTTCATTATATATGTGCATGTTTGTTTTACCTATGTTTGAATTTCTATCCTTTGGTTGTCCAATACAACACAGTAACATTCATTTATTGCAAAATGTGTTATTAATTATTGTTTAAATATTTTACCTTTGTTTAAATTTCTATACTTTGTATCTTATATTCTTTACTTAACAACTTACATTTTCATTGTACTCAGAGATGTTCACACAAAGATACATATCTACACATATAATTATATATCTATGTATTTATATGTATACATATATGTATATATATCTATTTCTATACATATATATCACTACAACAAATCCATGTGATTTGCTCCATTTTTTGCTTCCACCCACTATTTTAATGTATTTTTTAAAAACGTCAGCGCTATTTATCGGGATGGCGCTATTTTTGGCGTTTATTTGCGTCGATCAGGACAAGTCGGCGCTAATTTTGGTGCTCCTTTGCATTGAAATTAGCACTGCCTTTAGCATCGATATTGGCTTCGAGTGTCGCACCACCATTAGCGTTGCATTTGGCTTTGAGTTTAGCTTCGAGTGTAGCACCACTTTTTAGCTCTGACTTTAGTTTTGAGTTTAGCTTGGGGTTTAGCGCCGGTTTGGACACCCCTATGTTGAAGAGAATTATTTATGTCTCATCGATAATGTAAAATAGTGAAATGTCAACAAGATATGGGCATATCAAGGAGAGAATCACTTACGTCACATCAACAAGGTATATCTACAAATGCTTGGCGAAACATAATTCTTGGATATAATGAAGTAATGTCGATGAGACTTTGAGATATCGATAACACAAATAAGATTGTCTCATCGACACTCCTCAAGTAATGATCAAAATCATACACTGATATACTACTGGCAAGGTGAGAAACATATGTGATAGAACGGTATACACCACAACCCCGACCGCAGCAAGAAGCCTTGAGCAAGGCAATAGTGTTGTAAACAGCATAAGGGAAGGGAAAAACACTGCCATACCGTAGCAATAATCACAAGTCTCCCCAACATGGCAGAGTTACACTGATATATAAAGAAATACCACCGAAGGATAATATCGATGAGACAATGGCATATCAGCAAGAGATATTAACTTGTCTCATCAACACCGACAACCAATACCAGAGGAACATAAGATCTAATGCCGATGAGACATTGAGATATCGGTAAGAAAAATAAGATTGTCTCATTGACACTCTTCAAGTAATGATCAAAATCATACACCGCTATACCACCGAGAAGGTGAGCGACATATGCGGTAGAGTGGTATACACCACAACCCCACAACAAGAAGCCTTGAGCAAGGCGATAGTGCAGTAAATAGCAGAAGGGAAAGGCAGAACACCGCCATACTGTAGTGGGTATAATAAGAGATGACAATAGTATGGTAATCATGGAATCATTACAATTTACAACATAAATGCAGCAAATCACGTCTATCACAATCTATTTGAATATAGCCCTCCAAAATACTTTAAAACTCTAATAAACATACTCTAAATTTTTTGTCAAAATCTTATTTTTAGGCATAGCCCGCCAGAATGGAGTTTTCATTTTAATAAACATACAATAAAACCTTTGTTGAAACCTTATTTTTAGGTGTAGCTCGCCAAAATGGAGAAGTTTTTTAGTAAAGAATGACATAGAATGGTAAGGAGATGTGTGTGATAGGAGGCATAGGATTCATTGTTGTTTATCTCATTCCTTTTTTGATCAACAAGGGTTACAATGTCTACGGTACTATTTGTAATCCAGGTATTTAATTGACATATGTTTGCATAATCTCAAATTACTTCAGATGCATTTGAAGTATCAATGTATCCTATATAGGGTTTAGGATGACTTCTTTTAATTTAAAAAAATAAATTAGATGCTTTTAAAGTATCAATGTGTCCTATATAGGGTTTAGAATAATTTCTTTTAATTTAAAAAAATAAATAAATGATGCATTTTATTATGTTTAGATAATGTGGAGATATCCTAAATCTTCCCTAGCACACTGTCCTCTTTCACACTGTGTTCATTACTCCAACTGCTAGGGTTTTGCATTTGACATATTTAAAATCTTCATGATAGTGGCTTTTAAATAGATCTCAGTCTTTACTTTAATCTTTAACATGGTAACCCTTGAGTTCCATAATCCACCTTCAATCTCTTCTAAGAATGTTGTCTTAAGCTAGACTACATAGTATGCATATAAAGCAACTCCTTCATACATGCCATTGTTCCAAACTACTACTCACCGCCTTCCTTAAAATCCTGCCTCCATAAGCACAATAGCATGTTTTAAAATCATGGTTGTTAGCGATTAACCATTAAGGTCACTACTTTCATCAAGATACACTAATTTTTTTGTCTTCAAACTTAAGGCATTATGCAAGATAACATTGTGAATTGTTTGTTGTGTACAATGTGATTTTCTTGCACATTTACTTCTTTGTTAACCACCTTTAAGACTGGATATTGTACCATCAACTGCAATCTCAAACAACTCACTCATTGTCACTTGAAGATTCCTTTCATGAGCGTCCTTGTATAAAATCAAACTATTCCCTATAGACTGCCTACTTACTTACTAATATTGGGGACTCATTGTTTCATGGTATTTTGAGTTTTATTTAGAAGGGGTTAATATGTGGCATTTTTATCTGAAGGAAGAATAGATTGTGATGCAACGTTCGGGTATGGACGGTTTAGGAAAAAATGGATTTCTATTGGTGTCATAACCAGGTTGGATTGTACCTCGAGTTGGTCCAAAACACTTACAGGTGTTTTCGCTCGAGAGCAGAACTTGAGTGTAGGAATTTCCAAATACCTGACAAAGGAAGTTCCTACATTCTAAAGATAAAATCATAAATTTTCTTATCCAGTTTCTGATCCAACTCGACTTATTTAATATCTGATAGAGAAAGTTTGTACATTCTAAGATAAAATCATAAATTTTCTTGTCATGTACAATCGCTCATTTGAATTGTTTCTTTAACAGTTTTAGGGCCACGTCCACATACATATCTTCTTTTGCTAGTTGAATGCTCAGGCTCTGCATTTTCTCCAATCACCATCTAAAATAATCAACAACATGCATTAATTTATGATTGTACCTTGAGCCGGTGTGAAACACTTCTGTGTGTTTTTCGCTCCGAAGCAGAACTTGTGTGTAGGAATTTCCAAATATTCGATAGAGGAAGTTCCTACATTGTAAAGATATATTCTATGAAACAGTGTATATATTCTTGTACTTGTAAATATTCTTTTACTATTATGTCTATTAAAGAAAATAGAGTTTGAATAAAAAATGCTTCACCCTTTTTTGTAAGTGAGTATGTAAATTATTGTGTAAGGAAAAATCTTACAGTGTTTACATTTTCAGTTTACTAGTTTCAAATCTTCATTTTCTATGTATATAAAATTGTATGTGCTCTTTATCTCTAATGACATAAAACAACAATGTCATCAAAATCAAGGTTTTCAATTTTAGCACCATCATTGTCCACACTTTTCATATCCTGTTCACTTTTAAGTACAATCATCAAAATTTTATTTTTATTTCTTGTCCCAGTTAATCTTGATTCCTTTCAGCACAACACAGTAGGTTGCATGTTAAATTTCAAACATTTTCTTTGCATTTTTTTGTTTATATTATTTTCTCAGTGCATCATTATGTAACAACAATTTCAATTCTGAGATATACAATAAAAATAAATGAAAGAACATGTTTTCTTTTTCAAGCGAAATGTATGGCCAATACCCTAGATGTCTTTTAGATAAGTGTGCAAGCAAAATAAGACATAATTTATTGAATCTAATTTTCTACTATACAATTGTTTTTATATGCGGAGGCTGCAACAACTTATCATGGATTAGTTTTGGCTAAGAAACAAGGTGTTTCTAAACTATGGCTAGAGGGGGACTCTCTTAATGTGATTATTTGTCTCATGATGAAATGTCCTCCTTCATGGTCAATTGCCAATTTTATTAATGACTCGATATCTATTATTAACTCTTTTGAGGAGATCAAAATCACACATGTTTTTCATCAAGCGAACATGATGGTTGATGGGGTTGCCAACGCGGAAGTGGCTAAGAGATCTGAGTACGATTCTTTTGAATCGCTACCTCTTAATCTAAAGTGTATTTCTAATGATGACCAGCTGACTTGTTTCTAGGTGAGATGTTCTCAGGGAAAGGTTTTTCATTATGATTTTAAGTTGGGTTTTGCATGTCGACCCTTTGCTCTTTCAATTTCATTATTCTTTCCTTGGTTTCCATAGAAGGATGGACTAGCAGTTTTGCCAAGGTTACTTGGAATGATAAGCCCACATATATTTGTGGGTGTTTGTTGTATTGTTTTGAGTAGCACCTGGTTCATTTTAATTTTTCATTTGTTCCAAGTGTCCTTGGGTTTTCATTTGTTGCATGTCACTATGGGTGGTGAACATTGCAGAATTGAGCCAAGTTCCTGTGAAGAGTTTTAGAAAAATGCTACTGTGTGGGAGCACTTGGAATTGGGGGGAGGGTTACTCAATTTATGTAGAGAATTCAAGGCTCAGACCCTGATGTAACAGATTTCTTTGTGAAAGGATGGAATGGGAGGTCTCTACGTTACCAAGGCATTGAGTTTCGAATTGAAGAGGATTTTATTGTGGAGGTAACTGGTCTTTCAGTTGCTGGGAGAAATTTTTTCAGAGACAGGGGAGCGGCTACGAAGGATTTTGCTAATTTCTTTAAACATGATGAGAGGAAGAAGGTTAAGGAAATTAGAAATGGAGGCTATGCTAGGAAGTCCTTGAAGCCGCTTTGGAGGGACCTCGTATTTTCCATTATGCACTACTTCACCCTTGAAGGTAGATTCTTTGTGGTTTACACTCACCATTTTATGCTCTTAAATCATTTTAGGCATAATGTTTTAGTCTCATTTCCTTTTTGCCTGTTACATTCTATAGAGAAGAGTATTGAAGACCACAAAAAGAACCCTAAGAAGGTGTTTTTTCATCAAGGTCTTATGTGTTTTATTTTTTCTCATATCAAGCTAAAGTTGATCTTATCTCCCCTAAAACTCCTAGTAAGAAGGAAGTTAAAAATGATGGGTATGAAATAGGAGACTCTGCTGGTGAATGGATCAATAGTTTGGAGGAGGAAGAGTCAAAACATGAGGATATGTCTATTGATGGAGGAGGCTCTAAGGAAAGGGATGAGGAATTGGAAGAATGGGGTAAGGGCTATGAGACTGATGTGGAGTTGTGTGAGACTATGGCTAATTTTGTTAGAAAATATTCAAAGGGGAAAACCAAAGGCATGAAGAAGTTAAAGCTTCCGCCAAAAGGAAAATTGAGGTGGTTTCCCCTGGTTCGAATGTGAATCTCACGTTGTCTTCTGGAAAAGAGGGTTTGAAGGGTTGTCATCCTGTGGGTGATGTGGATCCTTCAAATTTTGATTGTGTTCAGAATGCTTCATTGGGGAACCCTGTTCCTGGTAAGGATAGTCTACTAGAGAGCTCCCTAGTGCAAGGGCTCAAGGTGTCGGTTAATTTGGGTGGTCATTTGAGTGGCCTTGTTGATATGGGAAACTCTATGATGGAGATTAACCTAATGAGACTGGCTCCATGGATATGCAGGGGATTGATGCAATTAATTGTTCTCTGGATTTTTTTGTTGTGGAGAAGGAAGTGAAGAAGGAACGTCTGGAGGCATTAGCTGATTTGGAGAATCTGCCAGATAAGGAGAGGATAAAGGTGTATGTTGTGGATGTCGAGGATTCCCCAGCTGAAGAAGAGGATGAACAAAATAGGGATTGTTTTAATGCCCCTATTGACTTGGAGCAGAAGGATCATCCTCTGGTTAATTGGGATGAAATTGACATGAATATGTTTTGTAGAATGGTCGAAGATGGGATGAGAAACTTGCTTTCCCTGGTCAAGTGGTTATTTTATAAGGTTAAGGAGCTCAATCTTCAGATGAAAAACTGGTAGGATGTTTGTGTTGCTATGCTAAGAGGTAACCAAAAGGAGTGGGAAATAAAATGCAAAGTGAAATCAATGCATATTAAGCTTGATAAGCTATTGGTCGATGTTGATCGTTTGGGGGTTTCTCATGAGGAAATAATTTCCTCTTTGGAAGTTATTGTTAATAAAATGTTAGAGGACAGAGTGGCAAGTTTGGAGGATAAAATGGGAAAGATGTCAGAGGACTTGAAAACGGTGGTCAATATCAGAATTAACTCTTTGAAGACCACTGCTATGGGTCTTTTTGTTTTGAATGAGAAAGCACTGAATTGGACCAGAAAACCAATTGACTTGGGTAATATGGAGGAAAGGATTGAAGAGATTAGTGTCGGCTCTTACCTAGTGGAGAAAGCAGAAGCTTGTACTCCTATGCTGGAGAAGGACATGCAGGCGGGTTCGTGCCTTAGGATGAGGAGCAAGATGAAAAAGAGGGTTGTTGTTGATATTGAGGAGCTGAAGGATTTTATTAGTATCCATGAGGAGGTCATCAAGGAGAAAATAGCCTCGGCTAATGTTTTAGATAATTTGTTGTAGCTGGTGCTTCCTCTTTTGGTTCAACAGGTTTGCTGATTTTTTTGCTTTTGGGTTTGTTGATGAGTTGCTAATGTTCCATCTTATGTTGAAACTTCTTAGTTTTTTGGGCTACTGGGCTTAGTGGTTTAATTTCTCTTGCAGCTTGGCGTCATTGTAAAGGGTTTCGGGGCCCCTTCAAAACCTATTTTTCCTTATCAAAAATTGATTCAATTTCATTTTCTACTGTACAATTGTTTTTTATGTGCTTTTTACTTTTTGCATGTGGATTACCCTTAGAAAGAGACTACTTATCTTTTCTTAAATGAAGCCTTTACATTTCCTGTCTATGAAATGAATTTACTACTTGACAACAGGTTCGTGAACTTCATACAAATTAAGATTTGTGGAAAAGTCCATCCCCATAAATGTTGTTTGGTCTAGAATTATAATGGAAAATAAAAAAGCTTGCTAGGAGAATAAAATAGGTTTTCAATTGTTCAAGTACAACATAATATTATTGAAGCATTTCAAAGTTTAGGTATTTGAGATTCATGGATCTCCTTGGAGGTCACCCACCTAATATAATAATAGTAAATTAGTCTGAACCTTTAGTCATAAATTAAAATGCAATATAATATCTCTATGTCTCTCACACATGAACGTTTCATATAACCACATACCTTGTAAATGCTGAAAATTGACTTATGGCATTCCTTAAGTCAACTGTGAGACAAGAATCCCCCCTAGTTGCCAATGGCATGATATGTTATCAAACACATTTATGAAAATTAATAACATTCAATTTTCATAGTCCATGATAGTATTTTTACATTGTCCACATCCTCTCTCCATGGCCTCCTCTATGAATAAAAATGCTGCCACAGAAGCTTTCACCGCACTACCACCGAGAAGGAAGAAGCAACTTACGAGACCGTGGTAAAAACCACTCTACCGCACCGAGCTGATGAAGGAGCCACAGGACAGCAGTGGTCACTACACTACCTCTGAGAAGGATGAAGCACCTTGCGGGACCACAGTAAAAACCACTCTACCACACCAAGTTGATGAAGGAGCCACGTGATAGTGGTCCAGTCACAAAAACAAAGCAGGAGTTTGGGCAAGGCAACATTTTGATTTTCCATTACCCAATTCTATATCTTTTTCAGCATTTGTAAATCACTTGTTCAATTCTATCTTTTCCTTTCATTTAAAACAATGTAAATCACTTGTTTGAACACTGCAACTGAAAGCATCTCTTTTCTTTTATGCCACTCTTTAATGTTGTAGTGAAATTTTGATAACAATTAGTTTACATTCATTTACTTGCATTTGTAAGCATTCATATACATCTACACACACTTCATATCCATTTCATATAACTACGTTTGGAATTTTTTTGTGAGTAAATGGAAAAAGAACATTGTATCCTTATCCACATTTTATAATACATGTTGATTTTTGTTCATTGCAAAATAATATAATTGATTTCACATGAATTATCAAAATAACTACTTGATAGAAAATAAAGAATTAGCATTCATTCTAGTGATGTCGAGAAATATATTCCATTGTTTGGTCAGTGTAATCAAATTGGGGATGAGAGCTTTGAGTCACAAGGCTAGACTAGGAAAAATGAACAATGATAGGCGCTCAATTAGGCGCACTTGGTGTTGCCTTAGGCACCCCAAACTGATTACATTAATGGCAAAAATTCAACGCTCAAGTTGGCGTTAAGGAAGAAATCAGATGACAAAAAAGGGAAAAAAAGGGAAAAATGCCATGCGAAGGAAGAAATCAAAATTGAAAATTTAAAAATTTACCGCGTGAAGGAAGAAATCAGATGAAATAAAAGGGAAAAATGCCACGCTAAGAGAGTAGGGCGCACGAAGAGAGCATGAAGCCAAGATGCACAAGGAAGTATGGTGAGGAGAGTACGCAGATATTTGAATTTGCTCATAAGATTATATCAATTTTATTAAATGATATAAAAAAAAAATCTTTGATCGGTGATAATATTTTTATTTCAAAATATACAAAGCTCCAAATAAAAATTTCTTCCAGCACCATCACATCATGTCTATTAAAATAGAATAAAAACCTATGGATCAAAAAGCCCTACCACAACCGCCTGAAAAACTATCCAACTAACTACTACCCAAACACTAGCTATTTATAGTATTGAAACCAAAAATAGGGTTTAACCCCTTAAACTTATACATCAATATCTAGCTTAAACACAGTAAATTATGTGAAAGTTCCAGAAGTGATGCCCAGATGCAATGGGAAAATGGGCACATTTTCGCAAGTGGCTTCACCTTCTTTCTCGGATGCAAACCCTTCTTCTCATAGAGCTCCTCTCTAGCAATGGCTTTGAGTCCCGCTATTATCTCCTCAGTCTCTATTAATTTGACACATAGTTTCAAAGCTTGCCACCCCCGTTCCGCACCCTCTCTCCACATGGCTTTGGTTCTTCCTTTTGGCCACCTAATGAAAGGGTGCTTTATCTCTGCTACTTCTAGGTCTACACCTTCCATGCCTTCACTTACAAATCCTTTTCCTAGTATAGCCCTTTCTAGGATACTCTCCATGTTCACTAATAAATCCCTATGCACGAATGCTTTCATCACTTTCCTTACAACCTCCACCAACTCTCCTAATTGTATTCCCCATGCCATGATCAGAGAGTATATATCCATATTAGTCTGATATCTATGCTTCAAATCTTCGAAGCCATTACCCATAATGATTTGTACAGATTGTGCCACCTTCACATCCTTGTACATGAACAAGCCACACAATCTCTTCACTATCACTTTTCCATCAAAAGGATCCAATTTCCTCCTCACTTTCAGAGTGAAGTTGGCCTCCATTTCTTCTCTGGTACATTAGCCACAAGACTACTTCACGCCATCGTCCTAACACTCTCCTTACTCCCGCAAACCAAGAAGCATCAAAGGAAATGCAAGAAAAAACTTCATTACATAGAAAATTATTGACTGACAACATTAATACTGAATGTACGTCCAACGCCGGAGAAAAGAGCTAATTCTTCAATAATTTTGAAAAACAATCCTTCAATAATTTGTAAGTATATTTAATATGTTAAATGATATATATTTTTTATTTCCTTGGAAAAAGTAAATGATATTAATCAGTTTAAAAGTAAGCCTTCAATAAATTTATTTGGATCATCAGTAATAGTCTTCAAAATTGGCCACCAGTTCAAGTTCATTCTACTTTCATAATACTTTATATCCATGAAAACCAAGCTCTCTAAATGGTATATCAAACTCTAGTTCAAAATATTTTAGATGAGGCTGCTCCTACAACTCTCTTACTCGCTTGACAAATCCTTGAAACTCTGACTTCTTAACATTCAAAAGATAAATGGAATGTCCTCAACACCTAGTAGAGCTATCCAAAAAAGCTAACTAAAAGCTAACCCAATTTTTTAGTTTAATAATTTAATTAAAGTTTAAACTTTGAATGTTAATTTTTTTATGTGTTATTGGCTTATTGCAGGTTGCAACATTGTTTAATATTTATATCTATAAATTGTCTTTATCACATTAATAGTGTGTCAAAATGGAAAGGAACTTATTGGAAGTAGTATGCTCTCAATTGCCAATACTTAGTGAATCTAGATCCATAGTTAGTAATGTCCAAAAAAAACTTGTCCCAACAACCATAGGGAAATGGGCATGGGGGAAGGCTTAGGTAATCAGCTGATAGTATGACAGCCTCCTACATAGCCCATTGATTATTACCCATTAGCTTTGTCCATTTCCATATGGTTGGTGGGACAAGTTTTGTTTGGAC
>VDFB02000008.1:208690008-208763692 GCA_007258455.2 Sequoia sempervirens | reverse complement strand
CAGTTCAGTTATGTTTTAGCTTGTGTCTAGAGGTAGATGGTCTTGTTTAGGAATTCTTGGTTACTATCTCCTAGCACGGGGGTTGAGCCTTTGGGTATCACACGGTTGGGTGGAACGTGAACCTTAATCCGTTGGGTTGTCTTCTTGTTCGTGTGGACGAGATTTCCAGTTGGAGAGCTCGTGGGATCCTGTATCAAGTCATGCTTTATCCTTTCAGTTGTAGATTGTATTTCATTATCCCTCATTGTTATCGAGGTGGAATTTGTAATTTGTAATCATGTTTATTGGATTGATCTCATTCGGGGAATGAGCATTGTAACCTTATTGTAAATTAATTGTTATTTGAAATCATGTGTTATTTATTATTCTTGATGTAATTAATCTTATTTGGAATGTATGCGTTCTTAATGCTTTATGTAATTGAATGTTATGGTTAACTCTTGTTTCTTGTTTGGGTTTAAGTAACTCAGTCTCGTAACCTTAGGGGATTGGTTGGAAATGGTTAGTGAAGTTGCATGTTAATTGTTCTAATTATTCTTATTTAAAAAAAATTAGTTCATTTTTGTAGTAAATTGCAACTTCCCCTATGGTTGCGTGGCGGGGCACTACATGATGCACTTGTTGATCACTTTTCAACACCTATTTCTTGACAAATTTGAATACAAAAGTGAAATGCAAAAGGGGAAAAAATGGTTGAGGGTTAGAGAATAGGCATTTGCCTTGGTCAAACCCCACTTTGGTAATCAAACCCTAAACAAAGAAATAGAATGAAATGAGTATGATAAATAGATAACATGCAAATGAAAACGTCATAAACTTACCACATCATTGATGCTCAAATGTGAAGATATGCAATGAAGAACTCCAATAGCTTGACTTGCTTGAATGCTTAATGAGTGCAAGAGAGATGATTGTATGAGCTGGAAGGTTTCTTGAGTGAATTAGGAGATGTAAAATGAGGTGAAAAACCCTTGTTTGTACTAGATCTTACTAAAATATCATGAAAGTAACACATCACAGGCCGACCTCAAGGGTTAGAGGACAAAATCCCGCTAGAAATTTAAAATTATTTTGAGTTTTGTGCCAAAAAGGACTAAGTCACCCGTATGGGCAACTTGGTCCCACTTAAGCAAATTAAGTGGGTGTCGGGAATTTTGGGGCATTAAAATTTTTCCAATAGGAATATCCTTAAAAAAACACTTAAAAATGCTTGAAAAGTGTATTAAGGGGTCATTTTAAAGAGATGAGAAAGGGTTGAATTAATAAAATTAAGCCTAGAAAAGTGTGAAATCTTATTACAAGAGTTTACAACACTTGAAAATATGACTTAATAAGTGATGAAAAGGTGATTTTTAGGTGAATTGTAATGAATAGAGTCTAGAAAAGTGTATAAATGTTTTACAACACTTCACAACACCTTCAAAAGACACCGTAATTTGAATTTTTAAGCCACATTACTAAATTAAATCAAGACAAAATCAAGCCAAAGCCCATTAGAAAGACTTAGGTGAGCGTAAAAATGTCAACTATACATTTTTTTGGTGACACAAGAGGTTTTTTGAATTGGTGAAATGGGTTGATTTAGAGTGTTTTTCAATTTTTTTGTGCTAGCAGATGCAAGGGAAGGAAATTTGCATTAGTTTTGTTGCTGCCCTAATTGACTTTCACTGATTTTGATTCAAAGTTGATGGCTAAATAATGGAGTTTTCATAAAAAATAAGGTTAAAGGTTTGGAGATGGTTTATTTACTATGTGTAGACACATTATAGGGTGTTTGAAGCATTGGAAATGTGATTGGAGGTTTGGAATGCATATTTTTAATAAACCCTCATTAATTGAGAATAGTGAAGCCTAGAACAAGGATTTGTGTTTTGTTGCATTAGTAAGGATTTAAGTGGCCAACAATTTGTTGATTCTAAAGTTTTATAACTTGGTAAAGGTCTTTCAATAGTTATTTGGGGTTGGGAAGTTAATTAGTTGATACATGCTTTGTTAAATAGGCCTAATTGAGCCTTATTGTTGCAGGACAATCATTTTTAGAGTCAAAATTTCAAAAAAAAACTTACTCTATTTCTTGATATGTTCAAGTAGGCCAAAATGGGTTCTTGGAAATGTATTTTGTCTTTGGAGATTCAATCTGATTTAAGAGATACACTCAATTTTGTCAATGTGGATAACTACAAGCAATTAGGTCTTTGTGGTGTAAGCAATGGAGGAATTGTTGAATTAGTGTTATAAGAGAATGTTATTGGTTTTATGCTATCAAAATCATGATGTTAAAGGTGTATTATGTGTCCAACATGTGTTTTGGGTCTTAATACAATTTTTGGTGTCTTTTTTAGCCTTGTGGAATTATGTTTCAATGAAGTGTATGTTGGTGAATATTTAAGTGATCTTTTCAAATATGTGTTTTAGGTTGTAAGAACCCTTGAAGCCATTGATACTTTGCATCACTCACAAATCCAAATTACCATACCATCTATCCCTACTCATCCCACTACGCCACAAACCATGGCTCATATTCTTAGTCCCAATCCCTCTATTAATCATATATTCCTTCCTCCATCTCACCCATATCAACCTCACTTCCTATAGCATCATCTCAACCTACTTCCCCACAACAAGTCCTTAGCTCATCCCACATCCCCTAACCATCCTCTTCATATATCCCACAAAAATCCTCTACCTATATTCCTCAAACCTCTTCCTCCCACAGTACACAAATATCTTCCTCTTTAATCCCCTAAACATCCTCTATGTACATCCCCCAAGATTCTTCATCCTATATTCTAATAAATTCTTCTTCTAACCTTCCACAAATATCTCATGCACTTATCACTTCATACCCCCTTCCAAACATCTCAAACCTATTCCACTCATAACTTTTCTCTTTTCTAAATGCCATACTACCTATCCAACAATATACTAGCCCACCTATCCAACAATACATTACCCCCCAACCTAACATCCAATATACTACACATCAATGTGTACTATCCAATGTAGCTAGGAAAGTTGTCCCCACTCCTTCAGAACTTACAACATAGTTTGATCAAGAATGAGAGGAAATGAAAATTTTCTTAAAGAACTTACAACAAAGACAACAAAAAAAGAAGTTTGAATACTTCTGTCCTTATCCTTTTGACAAATCAATGATAATGATGTGTTTCCCCAACTCTTTCAAATTCTAAAATTTGATAAATACAAAGTGAAAGGAAACCCTTGAGACCATGTTAAGGAATTTTTCATGGCATACCAAGAGGTAGCATACGATGATCATTACTTGCTCTACTTTTTTCCTCGTAACTTAGGTGGATAAGCCTAGGAATGGTTCATGCACCTTCCCCATGGTTTTTTCTCAACCTTTGCAAACCTATCTAATATTTTTTGCTCATTTCTCCTATAACATTGAACATGAAGTCATCATGCTTGATCCTTGAAATGTCTAGCAACATAATGGTGATATCTTTGTGGAATATTTATAGTGGTGGAGAGGACTCACTAGTCACTTCCCTTGGTCTATGCCTAAGAAACAACTCATGAACATATTTATTTAAAAATTTAACTTGGAGATGGAATTTCACTTGTAGGTACATTGTGCCTCTACCTTCAATGAGATAATAGAAAAAAGGTCCATTGAAAATTCCCTTATAGCCAAAGGCTTAGTAAAAAATTATAAAGAAAACAATGATAAACAATATAATGACAAGTCAATGTTTTGGGCCAAAAATAAAAATACAATTAGTTATGGAATCATCGATGTTAAACATGTTCAAGCTAT
Source organism: Sequoia sempervirens (assembly GCA_007258455.2). Lineage (NCBI taxonomy): Eukaryota > Viridiplantae > Streptophyta > Pinopsida > Cupressales > Cupressaceae > Sequoia > Sequoia sempervirens. The sequence continues at coordinate 208,759,911 of VDFB02000008.1, read as the reverse complement.
GAGAACATAAGATTCCACTCAAAACACCTCTACAAGGTGCCTCGTGACACTAACATAGTTTATGTATCTCAAGGACAACAGAGATAAAACACCAAAAATAATCCTAAGAGAAAATTCACCACCCTTGGGGAACCAATAGACATTTTTAAGAAGCTCATACAAGATAACATTGTAACATTTCCTATGACACAACTGGTTGATGAATCCAAACCTAAACCATCTTGATATAAGGAAAATGAATATTAGAGTCATCATAGGATTAAAAGACATGCAACTAATAAATGCATGAAGCTCAAAAACTATAGTCAAGATATCATTGATTGTGGAGACATAGAGATTGAGGGTACTTTATCCTCATCACCAAATGATCAACTAGGACTCTATCAAACCCACTCCAAAGAATACCCAAGACAACCCATCTACCTCCACTTCACCCAACAAAGGTAAATCCCGAATAAAAACACTAATAACATCCAATATAATAAAATCCCTTAGAAATATGATAATATTGTGGGATGTATCACTCATAGCCCTTCACATGTTTCCACTATCAAAATAAAAGAAAAAGATCATGAATGTGTTGTCACCACTAGACATGGTAGGGTCACCATCCTTGGACCATCCACCACATCCTCCTCACAAAGTTCCCAATACAATATCTTAGAAAATATTGTAATACTCTAGTTCAAATATCGATCTTGTAACTTCTCAAACATCCCCCTACATAGAGATATATTGGAAAAATCATTGCAATAATCACGAGTTACAAATTGACCTTGAGAAATTATAGGCACTTATAGGGAACCTCCCAGCTACTTATCAACATTCCTTCAGTCAAAATGACATGACAATTTTATATTTATCAAAAAAGTATTATATTATTATAATTATTATGATATAACAAAAAAAATATTAATATATATAAAATATTATAAAAATCAATATACATTATATATATAAATATAAAATAATAAACATGTATATAAAATACATTAATAAATACAACAACAATTATGAGAAGGAAATGATTAATATAAAGATAATCAATATTTCATTGTGGTTGATATAAGTACATCAACCAAATTAAATCAAGGAATGCCTAACTCTTACACAAATTTATAAGGAAGCAATCAAACTAATACAAAGGCAACGATAAAGCATAAGGTGTATGTGAAGGAAAATCACCTCCTACGAAAAAATTAAATGAGATGTGTCAAGGCCGACAATTAGAGCTTCTCTAATATAGCTGAATCTTCACTCATACACACATCCTTTCATGAAAGTTGCCTCTCTCCATATGGTCACCCCTCTTGGGGGATTTTACTAGGTATTAAAGGCACATAAGGAGGAATCGATAAAAGCATGGAGGAGATCTGAATAAGGGAATGAAACATTAGATCAAAAAGAAATAAATAAATAAGAAAATCTAAGATAATTATGAAAGAAGAAAAGACATGAATGTAATCTAAAAGAGATAATCAATCAAAAGTCTGCATAAGTAGCAAATTGGGAATAAAATGGTAAATATAGGGAAGTACAAAATGGAAACAAGAGGATATAAGTGAAGATAAATGATAAATCGATAAGGGGAGTAAGTTGAATATAATTACATGTATGTATAAAGATATAAATTTATACAAAGTGATTATCGGAAGATTGAAATCGATCAAGAATAATTTAATATAATATATATACATCTACATATACACATACATACATACATACATACATACATACATACATACATATATATATATACATATATATGTATGTATATACATATACATATACATATACATATATACATATAAATATATATATATATACATATATATACGTATACACACACACACACACATATATATATAAAAGTAATTATGATACTTTAATATAGCTATGGATGGTAGACTCTTATCCATTTGATCTACACTAACAATATCTTTTGAGTGTTAAGAGCATATCAATTTAGGAATTAAAAAGGATGAAGAAAACATAGATCAGCTAGCAAGTAATAGAATCTATGTTTGCATAAGCTATCTTGTGATTGCATATTTGTAAGTTAATATATTTGTGGTAGGATCTACATGGGAATATAATGCATTGTTTAAATATGATCAATGGTTCATGCATATTGTTATTTATAACTTATGACATCACCTTCATGATTCATTATGTATTGCTGATATGATTGTTTGAAAATATATGAGCTTGGTTATCTTGCTATGTACATTTTTCACCATAATGGGAGAAGGGATAATTGATAAAAGGGGAACGATGAGTGGGCCCTCATTTAGAATCTAAAACATAGCCTTATTTCTGATCAAAAGTTTATGAAAGATAACAACAGAAAAAGAAAGAAAAACAATTAACTTAGAAAAAACAAAGCATACGAATAATGCATAGTTCTGTATTTTGTAGGCTTAAATTAATTGTCTCTTTATTCATGCGTACATATATAAAAGAACAAGGCTATTACATCAATTTCTAAAACTAAACTACGCATGTAGAATGCATGCATTATTATCTATGATGAAAGACAATCACTTTGCGGTGAAAGTCAAGTTTATTAACTATTATCAAAGCTGAAAACTAATGCATGGAGCTAAAGCTGATCATGCATACTATTCTATTATTGGGTATTGCCTTTGTTATAAAGGATATTTCCTTTTGGCCTAGAGATTTGGCTACCAAGACACCCTTTGTGATCTCACTCTCCTATCATGGTGTAACAAAAAGGTCAATCATGAGGAAATGGGGAAAGATGGCAAGATGAGGGGATAATGGAAAAATTAGAATCCTCACTAGGTAGGCCACCTCATATGAATGGCATGGGCCATATGAGGCCAAAGGGGTATTTCCTTTTAGTCCAAAGGGTACTTCTTTTGGGCCTAGAGAGGCTAAGGACACCCCATTGAGTCACTCTCTTTCATGTTCTCCCATGGTTGAGCATCCCTAGGATAAGGCAATAACTAGATTAACAAATTTACTATGGATTTACTAATGTTTAACCATGATACTCTACTTGCTAAGTTATTATTGTAATTGATCTCTAACTTGTTTGTAGGGATTAAATCAAGCCAAGGTACTCTCTAAATCCATTATTTGCTTGGGAAATTGGTAATTTAGGTTAAAATTAGTGTAATTCCTATTTTGGACATTACATTAACCATTTCAAAGGTATTGAAGTATTCAAAGCTTAAGTATGATTATATGCCCTTTGTGGCCAAGAGGAATCCTTGTGGGTCTCATGATATGTTGATGGATGATCGATCTATGATTCCAGTATTGCCTACGCACTTGGGGAAGACCTTTTAAGAAGAAGAAGCATCCTATTATTGAGGAAGACCTTTTTTAAGAAGAAGAAGCAACATAATGGAATTATATTACATGTCTTACTCTTTAATATAAAGTAGGCTTCTATTTGTAAGTGGGATTATTAAGGAATAACCAGTGAGAAAAAAGACCCTCATCTACTTATAACATTTAAATAGACACTTCATGAATATAACTGTTAAACTCACACTTCATGAAAGTAACTTTCAAAGAGTGTACAAGATAGAGTTTATAAATTTTATGACCATCCTTTCAAAAATAGATACATACATACTAACATATATATATAGACACATATGTATCTATACATACATATATATGCATATGTATACATACATATATAATTAAAATGCATGATTTTCTCTAATGAATTAACCGAGATATATACAATGTAGGCTTCCATCAATGGTTTGTTGTATGTGCAGCGGAAAGCAGTCAATTACTAACACATTTGATAGTAAATGAATGCTACTATGTTGTTTGATGAAAATGGTAAAAAAGGTAGTGATTGATAATCAAACATCCAAGAAACCCTTCAGGGGTCTTGTTAAATAAAAAGATTTAGGAGTACCATTGTTTGCATTTTGAAAGGAGAATGATGTTCATTGTTACCTTAGACTATGGAGAGAAGAAAACAAAAAACCATTAAGGGTTTACATACACTACAATAGAACAGGAAAATAGCATCGGATTTCAGTGTATTTCAGTTCACTAATTGGGCGAGCTGGCCGAAACTAAACTCAGTGCTAACAAGAATGATCATCTTGGTGTCGTCTTTCATGTTGAATTTTGCGCTGGACATAACACCAGAATTAGCACTATGGTTAGTTTCAAAAAATCACAGTGTCCCCGTTAGCGCCTAAAATATTTCCAAAAAATAGCGCCGAAAATAGTGCCTCTATTAACGCCTAAAATAGCGTCGGGAAAAAATATCAGAAATAGCGCCTAAATTAGCACCCAATTTGGAGCTTTTGGTTTTTCTTCCGATTTTACTTCTAGTTTTGCTTCCATTTTTTCCTCTAGTTTTGCTCCCAGGTTTGCTTCTAGTTTTGCTTCCAGTTTTGCTTCCAGTTTTGCTTCCCCTTTTGCTTCTAGTTTTGCTTCCAAGTTTGCTTCCAATTGTGCTTCCAATTTTGCTTCCAATTTTGCTTCCATCTTTGCTTCTGATTTTGCTTCCAATTTTTCTTCCAAGATTTCTTCTAATTTGGCTTCCATTGTTGCTTCCTTTTTTGCTTCTAAAAATGCTTCTTGTTTGGCTTCCTTTTTTGCTTCTTGTTTTGCTTTATCTTTTGCTTCTAAAAATGCTTCTTGTTTTGCTTTATCTTTTGCTTCTAAAAATGCTTCTTGTTTTGCTTCCATTTATTAATTTAATATGTTTTATTTCAATTTAATTAGTTAAATATATTGTGCCTCTTAAATAACTCATATGATTATAGAATAAGTAATTTAATTATTTAACTCATATGATTAAATAATAATATAATTATTGTAACATGATCAAATCATCTATAATTAAAACAAGTGAGTCAAATATCTATAATTTAATTGAATTTGACATCCATCCTGAGCAGTAAATTAAAATCATCATACTTAATAAATATCCATCCAAAAATCATTAACCACTTTTAATATATATAAATTGACAAGTCAATACTGATAAGATCATCATCATATATAACTAAAACAAGTGAAAGTCAAATATGCCAGTACATCAAAAACATGTCAAAATGATACGTCCAACAATTGACATAAGTGAAAATGATACATGTAGAAATGATATAAATAAAATTGATAAATTATGTAACTCAAATTGATACAAGTCAAGATGATACATGTCCAAATGATATAGTGAAAATGATATATGTCAATATGATACAACTCAACAATATAGTACTGTAGGCTATGAAAATGATACATATGATAGTAACCATGAAAAGAGTCATCGTAACGATATATCAACAATGATCCATGATGTAGTCTATATGATCATGAATGTCACTGGTTACTATCACCAACTATCTCATCATCATCATCATCACCATCGCATCATCATCATCATCACCATCGTGATCATCATCATCATCATCATCATCATCATCATCATCATCATCATCATCATCCTCATCATCATTGTCGTTGTCGTCATCGTAATCATCATTGTCATCGGCCTCGGTTTCTTCCATATATGTGTCATCATTATCCTCTGCCATGTGATCTGTACCAGCAAAACCAATATTTTGTGGATCTATAATATCATGTTGAGGATCATCTTGACCTTCTGGAAGACCCATGTTCTGCAAAAAAAAAACATTTAAAATGAAAATTTATTATTTATTTCATGCAATAATTTTTTTTTTGGTTATATATCTAATATTACAACATATGAGACAAAACCATAATCATATTACATCATATCAAAGTGCACGTACCATAACAAAATTTCAAAAAAGTTACAACTAATATTGATGAGTCAGGATAAACTTCAGCTTTCAAAAACAAAGCCAATTAGGCTGGCAAACTTGTGGATCATGCCAACATTTGGTGGAAGAGGAAGAAACATGACTGGAACTCTAGAGGGCCACCATAATGGATTTCAGTAATATTCAACCATGAGAGTAGAAGAGAGAGCTGATATCATGTATCAAAACATTAAGCATGCATTCTTCAAGCCAAAGGAGGAGATGATTAATTTGCTTCATTTTCATTTGCATAACCATATCACAGCATGGGAACCAAGAACACCAAGGATGTCTAGTTTTATGTGGAGGTAATGGATGTGGTCCAAACTTTAAGAGGGGCAAGAAGGTCAATGTATGATCCTAATGAAATTGGGGAAGAACAACAAGAGAGGGACAAGAAAAATAAAATCAATACAGAGTTTCAAGGATTTGTTAAGCGAGTAAGAGAGCTATGGGAGCAGCCTCATCTAAAATATTTTGAACTAGAGTTTGATATACCATTTAGAGAGCTTGGTTTTCATGGAGTTCCTTTCAAAGCCTTTGATTTTATTGTTCCTATGGTAAATTGTTTGGTAGAGTTGGTGGAATTACCTCTCTTAGTAATCCCTATTAGTGAGACTGAGATTGTTAACCTTGAGAGAGTAGGACTTGGGCAAAAGGAATTTGATATGGCTATTGTTTTCAAAGACTTCAAGTGGGATGCACTTCGTATTGATGTCATTCCTCAATCTTCACTTGATGGCATCAAGGAATGGTTGAAATCCATGGATATAAAGTATTATGAAAGCATAATGAACTTTCAAATTGGCGGCCAATTTTGAAGAGTATTACTGATGATCCAAATAAATTTATTGAAGATGGTGGTTGGGAATTTTTGAATATGGAAGCTAGTGATTTTGATTTTGATAATTTAGAAGAGTCAGATCAAGGATTTGAACCCTCCGATGTAGAAGACGAATCAGAATCAGATTTCATGTAGCCAACAAGATGGAGGGAATTCTTATATAAGGATAATTTTCAATGTTGCAGGTATTGGCTTTAATTTCAACTACAATGGCAACATTGAAATTCCCTAGCAGTATTTATGTTAAGGAAATTTCCTTTAGATGCAAGGATTCAAAGCACATCAATGTACATGTGGTACAAATGATTAAATCCTAGAGATGATCTGTAGCAATGAAAGAGTCTAAAAAGGTAGAGAGAGCTACACTAGTGACTCAGGAGAAACTTCAACTTTAAAAAAAAAAGCCAATTAGGCTGGTAGATGTGTGGATCAGGCCAACATTTGGTGGAAGAGGATGAAAGATGACTAGAACTCTGGAGGCCCACCATAATGGATTTCGGTATTCAACCATGAGAGCAGAAGAGAGAGATGATATCATGTATCATGTATCAAAACATTAAGCATGCATCCTTCTAACCAATGGAGAAGGAGATGATTAGTTTGCTTCATTTTCATTTGCATAACCATATCATGGTATGGGAACCAAGAAGACCAAGGATGTCTAGTTTTATGTGGAGGTAATGGATGTGGTCCAAACTTTAGGATGGTAGATCCTAATTTCTGACAAGAGGCATAAAGTCAGATGAATTAAGTTCACCTACATGTCTGCCAAAGTTTACTTCCAATTTTTATGACTATTTTTCTTGACTGTCAGAGCTTACTTACAAATTTGAAATTTCTTTCTGGTAATTTTGATGAGGATATATTCAGCCAATGTGTAATCACCTTTTGTTGGTATCACAACCATAGTAACGAGACTCAGACTCGCCTCGGATTCGGCTAGGGTGACTCGACTCAGGGACTCGAGGACACGGCGCAGACTCAACAAAATGAAAAAACTCTAGAAATTTAAAGATTTTTAAGGATTTAAAACTTGTTTCATGCACCCTTTATTAAATAGACCTTCAATACACAATAATATCATTAAATAGAAGAAATTTTGATCACTTACACAAGTATACTACTATTATGCCCTTAATAAATCTTTACCTGGCTGCAATGTCATTTGAGTAGTCTTAGTCTTATGCTCCAAATTGATCAAAGAAATGTGGAAGTGTTAAGCTCCAAATTGCCAATAATAAGTATATCTATAACTATAAATTGTCTCTATCACATTCATAATAGAAAGGAACTTGTTGGAAGTAGTATGCCCTAAATTGCCAATACTTAGTGAATCTGGATCCATAGTTACTAATGTCTAAACAAAATTTGTCCCAGCAGCCATAGGGAAATGGGAAAAGTTAATGGGTAATAATGAATGGGCTATGTAGGAGGCTATCATACTATCAGTTGATTACCTAAGCCTTCCCCCATGCCCATTTCCCTATGGTTGTTGGGACAAGTTTTTTTGGACATTACTAACTATGGATCTAGATTCACTAAGTATTGGCAATTGAGAGCATACTACTTCCAACAAGTTCCTTTCCATTTTGACACACTATTAATGTGATAAAGACAATTTATAGATATAAATATTAAACAATGTTGCAACCTGCAATAAGCCAATAACACATAAAAAAATTAACATTCAAAGTTTAAACTTTATAATTAAATTATTAAACTAAAAAATTGGGTTAGCTTTTAGTTAGCTTTTTTGGATAGCTCTACTAGGTGTTGAGGACATTCCATTTATCTTTTGAATGTTAAGAAGTCAGAGTTTCAAGGATTTGTCAAGCGAGTAAGAGAGTTGTAGGAGCAGCCTCATCTAAAATATTTTGAACTAGAGTTTGATATACCATTTAGAGAGCTTGGTTTTCATGGATATAAAGTATTATGAAAGTAGAATGAACTTGAACTGGCGGCCAATTTTGAAGACTATTACTGATGATCCAAATAAATTTATTGAAGACTATTACTTTTAAACTGATTAATATCATTTACTTTTTCCAAGGAAATAAAAAAAATATATCATTTAACATATTAAATATACTTACAAATTATTGAAGGATTGTTTTTCAAAATTATTGAAGAATTAGCTCTTTTCTTGTGCGTTGGATGTACATTCAGTATTAATGTTGACAGTCAATAATTTTCTATGTAATGAAGTTTTTTCTTGCATTTCCTTTGATGCTTCTTGGTTTGCAGGAGTAAGGAGAGTGTTAGGACGATGGTGTGAAGTAGTCTGGTGGCTAATGTACCAAAGAAGAAATGGAGGCCAACTTCACTCTGAAAGTGAGGAGGAAACTGGATCCTTTTGATGGAAAAGTGATAGTGAAGAGATTGTGTGGCTTGTTCATGTACAAGGATGTGAAGGTGGCACAATCTATACAAATCATTATGGGTAATGGCTTCAAAGATTTGAAGCATAGATATCAGACTAATATGGATATATACTCTCTAATCATGGCATGGGGAATACAATTAGGAGAGTTGGTGGAGGTTGTAAGGAAAGTGATGAAAGCATTCGTGCATAGGGATTTATTAGTGAACATGGAGAGTATCCTAGAAAGGGCTATACTAGGAAAAGGATTTGTAAGTGAAGGCATGGAAGGTGTAGACCTAGAAGTAGCAGAGATAAAGCACCCTTTCATTAGGTGGCCAAAAGGAAGAACCAAAGCCATGTGGAGAGAGGGTGCGGAACGGGGGTGGCAAGCTTTGAAACTATGTGTCAAATTAATAGAGACTGAGGAGATAATAGCGGGACTCAAAGCCATTGCTAGAGAGGAGCTCTATGAGAAGAAGGGTTTGCATCCGAGAAAGAAGGTGAAGCCACTTGCGAAAATGTGCCCATTTTCCCATTGCATCTGGGCATCACTTCTGGAACTTTCACATAATTTACTGTGTTTAAGCTAGATATTGATGTATAAGTTTAAGGGGTTAAACCCTATTTTTGGTTTCAATACTATAAATAGCTAGTGTTTGGGTAGTAGTTAGTTGGATAGTTTTTCAGGCGGTTGTGGTAGGGCTTTTTGATCCATAGGTTTTTATTCTATTTTAATAGACATGATGTGATGGTGCTGGAAGAAATTTTTATTTGGAGCTTTGTATATTTTGAAATAAAAATATTATCACCGATCAAAGATTTTTTTTTTATATCATTTAATAAAATTGATATAATCTTATGAGCAAATTCAAATATCTGCGTACTCTCCTCACCATACTTCCTTGTGCATCTTGGCTTCATGCTCTCTTCGTGCGCCCTACTCTCTTAGCGTGGCATTTTTCCCTTTTATTTCATCTGATTTCTTCCTTCACGCGGTAAATTTTTAAATTTTCAATTTTGATTTCTTCCTTCGCATGGCATTTTTCCCTTTTTTTCCCTTTTTTGTCATCTGATTTCTTCCTTAACGCCAACTTGAGCGTTGAATTTTTGCCATTAATGTAATCAGTTTGGGGTGCCTAAGGCAACACCAAGTGCGCCTAATTGAGCGCCTATCATTGTTCATTTTTCCTAGTCTAGCCTTGTGACTCAAAGCTCTCATCCCCAATTTGATTACACTGACCAAACAATGGAATATATTTCTCGACATCACTAGAATGAATGCTAATTCTTTATTTTCTATCAAGTAGTTATTTTGATAATTCATGTGAAATCAATTATATTATTTTGCAATGAACAAAAATCAACATGTATTATAAAATGTGGATAAGGATACAATGTTCTTTTTCCATTTACTCACAAAAAAATTCCAAACGTAGTTATATGAAATGGATATGAAGTGTGTGTAGATGTATATGAATGCTTACAAATGCAAGTAAATGAATGTAAACTAATTGTTATCAAAATTTCACTACAACATTAAAGAGTGGCATAAAAGAAAAGAGATGCTTTCAGTTGCAGTGTTCAAACAAGTGATTTACATTGTTTTAAATGAAAGGAAAAGATAGAATTGAACAAGTGATTTACAAATGCTGAAAAAGATATAGAATTGGGTAATGGAAAATCAAAATGTTGCCTTGCCCAAACTCCTGCTTTGTTTTTGTGACTGGACCACTATCCTGTGGCTCCTTCATCAACTTGGTGTGGTAGAGTGGTTTTTACTGTGGTCCCGCAAGGTGCTTCATCCTTCTCAGAGGTAGTGTAGTGACCACTACTGTCCTGCGGCTCCTTCATCAGCTTGGTGCGGTAGAGTGGTTTTTACCACGGTCCCGTAAGTTGCTTCTTCCTTCTCGGTGGTAGTGCGGTGAAAGCTTTTGTGGCAGCAATTTTTATTCATAGAGGAGGCCATGGAGAGAGGATGTGGACAACGTAAAAATACTATCATGGACTATGAAAATTGAATGTTATTAATTTTCATAAATGTGTTTGATAACATATCATGCCATTGGAAACTAGGGGGGATTCTTGTCTCATAGTTGACTTAAGGAATGCCATAAGTCAATTTTCAGCATTTACAAGGTATGTGGTTATATGAAACGTTCATGTGTGAGAGACATAGAGATATTATATTGCATTTTAATTTATGACTAAAGGTTCATACTAATTTACTATTATTATATTAGGTGGGTGATCTCCAAGGAGATCCATGAATCTCAAATACCTAAACTTTGAAATGCTTCAATAATATTATGTTGTACTTGAACTATTGAAAACCTATTTTATTCTCCTAGCAAGCTTTTTTATTTTCCATTATAATTCTAGACCAAACAACATTTATGGGGATGGCCTTTTCCACAAATCTTAATTTGTATGAAGTTCACGAACCTGTTGTCAAGTAGTAAATTCATTTAATAGACAGGAAATGTAAAGGCTTCATTTAAGAAAAGATAAGTAGTCTCTTTCTAAGGGTAATCCACATGCAAAAAGTAAAAAGCACATAAAAAACAATTGTACAGTAGAAAATGAAATTGAATCAATTTTTGATAAGGAAAAATAGGTTTTGAAGGGGCCCCGAAACCCTTTACAATGACGCCAAGCTACAAGAGAAATTAAACCACTAAGCCCAGTAGCCCAAAAAAAAAAAGAAGTTTCAACATAAGATGGAACATTAGCAACTCATCAACAAACCCAAAAGCAAAAAAATCAGCAAACCTGTTGAACCAAAAGAGGAAGCACCAGCTACAACAAATTATCTAAAACATTAGCCGAGGCCATGTTCTCCTTGATGACCTCCTCATGGATACTAATAAAATCCTTCAGCTCCTCAATATCAACAACAACCCTCTTTTTCATCTTGCTCCTCGTCCTAAGGCACGAACCCGCCTGCATGTCCTTCTCCAGCATAGGAGTACAAGCTTCTGCTTTCTCCACTAGGTAAGAGCCGACACTAATCTCTTGAATCCTTTCCTCCATATTACCCAAGTCAATTGGTTTTCCGGTCCAATTCAGTGCTTTCTCATTCAAAACAAAAAGACCCATAGCAGTGGTCTTCAAAGAGTTAATTCTGATATTGACCACCGTTTTCAAGTCCTCTGACATCTTTCCCATTTTATCCTCCAAACTTGCCACTCTGTCCTCTAACATTTTATTAACAATAACTTCCAAAGAGGAAATTATTTCCTCATGAGAAACCCCCAAACGATCAACATCGACCAATAGCTTATCAAGCTTAATATGCATTGATTTCACTTTGCCTTTTATTTCCCACTCCTTTTGGTTACCTCTTAGCATAGCAACACAAACATCCTACCAGTTTTTCATCTGAAGATTGAGCTCCTTAACCTCAGAAAATAACCACTTAACCAGGGAAAGCAAGTTTCTCATCCCATCTTCAACCATTCTACAAAACATATTCATGTCAATTTCATCCCAGTTAACCAGAGGATGATCCTTCTGCTCCAAGTCAATAGGGGCATTAAAACAATCCCTATTTTGTTCATCCTCTTCTTCGGCTGGGGAATCCTCGACATCCACAACATACACCTTTATCCTCTCCTTATCTGGCAGATTCTCCAAATCAGCTAATGCCTCCAGACGTTCCTTCTTCACTTCCTTCTCGACAACAGAAAAATCCAGAGAACAATTAACTACATCAATCCCCTGCATATCCATGGAGCCAGTCTCATTAGGCTTAATCTCCATCATAGAGTTTCCCATATCAACAAGGCCACTCAAATGACCACCCAAATTAACCGACACCTTGAGCCCTTGCACTGGGGAGCTCTCTAGTAGACTATCCTTACCAGGAACAGGGTTCCCCAACGAAGCATTCTGAACACAATCAAAATTTGAAGGATCCACATCACCCACTGGATGACAACCCTTCAAACCCTCTTTTCCAGAAGACAACGTGAGATTCACATTCGAACCAGGGGCAACCACCTCAATTTTCCTTTTGGTGGAAGCTTTAACTTCTTCATGCCTTTGGTTTTCCCCTTTGAATATTTTCTAACAAAATTAGCCATAGTCTCACGCAACTCCACATCAGTCTCATAGCCCTTACCCCATTCTTCCAATTCCTCATCCCTTTCCTTAGAGCCTCCTCCATCAATAGACATATCCTCATGTTTTGACTCTTCCTTCTCCAAACTATTGATCCATTCACCAGCAGAGTCTCCTATTTCATACCCATCATTTTTAACTTCCTTCTTACTAGGAGTTTTAGGGGAGATAAGATCAACTTTAGCTTGATATGAGAAAAAATAAAACACATAAGACCTTGATGAAAAAACACCTTCTTAGGGTTCTTTTTGTGGTCTTCAATACTCTTCTCTATAGAATGTAACAGGTAAAAAGGAAATGAGACTGAAACATTATGCCTAAAATGATTTAAGAGCATAAAATGGTGAGTGTAAACCACAAAGAATCTACCTTCAAGGGTGAAGTAGTGCATAATGGAAAACACGAGGTCCCTCCAAAGCGGCTTCAAGGACTTCCTAGCATAGCCTCCATTTCTAATTTCCTTAACCTTCTTCCTCTCATCATGTTTAAAGAAATTAGCAAAATCCTTCGTAGCCACTCCCCTGTCTCTGAAAAAATTTCTCCCAGCAACTGAAAGACCAGTTACCTCCACAATAAAATCCTCTTCAATTCGAAACTCAATGCCTTGGTAACATAGAGACCTCCCATTCCATCCTTTCACAAATAAATCTGTTACATCAAGGTCTGAGCCTTGAATTCTCTACATAAATTGAGTAACCCTCCCCCCAATTCCAAGTGCTCCCACACAGTAGCATTTTTCTAAAACTCTTCATAGGAACTTGGCTCAATTCTGCAATGTTCACCACCCATAGTGACATGCAACAAATGAAAACCCAAGGACACTTGGAACAAATGAAAAATTAAAATGAACCAGGTGCTACTCAAAACAATACGACAAACACCCACAAATATGTGTGGGCTTATCATTCCAAGTAACCCTGGAAAAACTGCTAGTCCATCCTTCTATGGAAACCAAGGAAAGAATAATGAAATTGAAAGAGCAAAGGGTCGACATGCAAAACCCAACTTAAAATCATAATGAAAAACCTTTCCCCGAGAACATCTCGCCTAGAAACAAGTCAGTTGGTCATCATTAGAAATACACTTTAGATTAAGAGGTAGCGATTCAAAAGAATCGTACTCAGATCTCTCAGCCACTTCCACGTTGGCAACCCCATCAACCATCATGTTCGCTTCATGAAAAACATGTGTGATTTTGATCTCCTCAAAAGAGTTAATAATAGATATCGAGTCATTAATAAAATTGGCAATTGACCATGAAGGAGGACATTTCATCATGAGACAAATAATCACATTAAGAGAGTCCCCCTCTAGCCATAGTTTAGAAACACCTTGTTTCTTAGCCAAAACTAATCCATGATAAGTTGTTGCAGCCTCCGCATATAAAAACAATTGTATAGTAGAAAATTAGATTCAATAAATTATGTCTTATTTCGCTTGCACACTTATCTAAAAGACATCTAGGGTATTGGCCATACATTTCCCTTGAAAAAGAAAACATGTGCTTTCATTTATTTTTATTGTATATCTCAGAATTGAAATTGTTGTTACATAATGATGCACTGGGAAAATAATATAAACAAAAAAATGCAAAGAAAATGTTTGAAATTTAACATGCAACCTACTGTGTTGTGCTGAAAGGAATCAAGATTAACTGGGACAAGAAATAAAAATAAAATTTTGATGATTGTACTTAAAAGTGAACAGGATATGAAAAGTGTGGACAATGATGGTGCTAAAATTGAAAACCTTGATTCTGATGACATTGTTGTTTTATGTCATTAGAGATAAAGAGCACATACAATTTTATATACATAGAAAATGAAGATTTGAAACTAGTAAACTAAAAATGTAAACACTGTAAGATTTTTCCTTACACAATAATTTACATACTCACTTACAAAAAAGGGTGAAGCATTTTTTATTCAAACTCTATTTTCTTTAATAGACATAATAGTAAAAGAATATTTACAAGTACAAGAATATATACACTGTTTCATAGAATATATCTTTACAATGTAGGAACTTCCTCTATTGAATATTTGGAAATTACTACACACAAGTTCTGCTTCGGAGCGAAAACACACATAAGTGTTTCACACCGGCTCAACGTACAATCATAAATTAATGCATGTTGTTGATTATTTTAGATGGCGATTGGAGAAAATGCAGATCCAGAGCATTCAACTAGCAAAAGAAGATATGTATGTGGACGTGGCCCTAAAACTGTTAAAGAAACAATTCAAACGAGCGATTGTACAAAGACAAGAAAATTTATGATTTTATCTTAGAATGTACAAACTTTCTCTATCAAATATTAAATAAGTCGAGTTGGATCAGAAACTGGATAAGAAAATTTATGATTTTATCTTTAGAATGTAGGAACTTCCTTGTCAGGTATTTGGAAATTCCTACACTCAAGTTCTGCTCCCGAGCGAAAACACCTGTAAGTGTTTTGGACCAACTCGAGGTACAATCCAACCTGGTTATGACACCAATAGAAATCCAATTTTTCCTAAACCGTCCATACCCGAACGTTGCATCACAATCTATTCTTCCTTCACATAAAAATGCCACATATTAACCCCTTCTAAATAAAACTCAAAATACCATGAAACAATGAGTCCCCAATATTAGTAAGTAAGTAGGTAGTCTATAGGGAATAGTTTGATTTTATACAAGGACGCTCATGAAAGGAATCTTCAAGTGACAATGAGTGAGTTGTTTGAGATTGCAGCTGATGGTGCAATATCCAGTCTTAAAGGTGGTTAGCAAAGAAGTAAATGTGCAAGAAAATCATATTGTACACAACAAACAATTCACAATGTTATCTTGCATAATGCCTTAAGTTTGAAGACAAAAAACTCAGTGTATCTTGATGAAAGTAGTGACCTTAATGGTTAATCACTAACAACCATGATTTTAAAACATGCTATTGTGCTTATGGAGGCAGGATTTTAAGGAAGGCGATGAGTGGTAGTTTGGAACAATGGCATGTATGAAGGAGTTGCTTTATATGCATACTATGTAGTCTAGCTTAAGACAACATTCTTAGAAGAGATTGAAGGTGGATTATGGAACTCAAGGGTTACCATGTTAAAGATTAAAGTAAAGACTGAGATCTATTTAAAAGCCACTATCATGAAGATTTTAAATATGTCAAATGCAAAACCCTAGCAGTTGGAGTAATGAACACAGTGTGAAAGAGGACAGTGTGCTAGGGAAGATTTAGGATATCTCCACATTATCTAAACATAATAAAATGCATCATTTATTTATTTTTTTAAATTAAAAGAAATTATTCTAAACCCTATATAGGACACATTGATACTTTAAAAGCATCTAATTTATTTTTTAAAATTAAAAGAAGTCATCCTAAACCCTATATAGGATACATTGATACTTCAAATGCATCTGAAGTAATTTGAGATTATGCAAACATATGTCAATTAAATACCTGGATTACAAATAGTAGCGTAGACATTGTAACCCTTGTTGATCAAAAAAGGAATGAGATAAACAACAATGAATCCTATGCCTCCTATCACACACATCTCCTTACCATTCTATGTCATTCTTTACTAAAAAACTTCTCCATTTTGGCGAGCTACACCTAAAAATAAGGTTTCAACAAAGGTTTTATTGTATGTTTATTAAAATGAAAACTCCATTCTGGCGGGCTATGCCTAAAAATAAGATTTTGACAAAAAATTTAGAGTATGTTTATTAGAGTTTTAAAGTATTTTGGAGGGCTATATTCAAATAGATTGTGATAGACGTGATTTGCTGCATTTATGTTGTAAATTGTAATGATTCCATGATTACCATACTATTGTCATCTCTTATTATACCCACTACAGTATGGCGGTGTTCTGCCTTTCCCTTCTGCTATTTACTGCACTATCGCCTTGCTCAAGGCTTCTTGTTGTGGGGTTGTGGTGTATACCACTCTACCGCATATGTCGCTCACCTTCTCGGTGGTATAGCGGTGTATGATTTTGATCATTACTTGAAGAGTGTCAATGAGACAATCTTATTTTTCTTACCGATATCTCAATGTCTCATCGGCATTAGATCTTATGTTCCTCTGGTATTGGTTGTCGGTGTTGATGAGACAAGTTAATATCTCTTGCTGATATGCCATTGTCTCATCGATATTATCCTTCGGTGGTATTTCTTTATATATCAGTGTAACTCTGCCATGTTGGGGAGACTTGTGATTATTGCTACGGTATGGCAGTGTTTTTCCCTTCCCTTATGCTGTTTACAACACTATTGCCTTGCTCAAGGCTTCTTGCTGCGGTCGGGGTTGTGGTGTATACCGTTCTATCACATATGTTTCTCACCTTGCCAGTAGTATATCAGTGTATGATTTTGATCATTACTTGAGGAGTGTCGATGAGACAATCTTATTTGTGTTATCGATATCTCAAAGTCTCATCGACATTACTTCATTATATCCAAGAATTATGTTTCGCCAAGCATTTGTAGATATACCTTGTTGATGTGACGTAAGTGATTCTCTCCTTGATATGCCCATATCTTGTTGACATTTCACTATTTTACATCGTCGATGAGACATAAATAATTCTCTTCGACATAGGGGTGTCCAAACCGGTGCTAAACCCCAAGCTAAACTCAAAGCTAAAGTCAGAGCTAAAAAGTGGTGCTACACTCGAAGCTAAACTCAAAGCCAAATGCAACGCTAATGGTGGTGCCACACTCGAAGCCAATATCGATGCTAAAGGCGTGCTAATTTCAATGCAAAGGAGCACCAAAATTAGCGCCGACTTGTCCTGATCGACGCAAATAAACGCCAAAAATAGCGCCATCCCGATAAATAGCGCTGACGTTTTTAAAAAATACATTAAAATAGTGGGTGGAAGCAAAAAATGGAGCAAATCACATGGATTTGTTGTAGTGATATATATGTATAGAAATAGATATATATACATATATGTATACATATAAATACATAGATATATAATTATATGTGTAGATATGTATCTTTGTGTGAACATCTCTGAGTACAATGAAAATGTAAGTTGTTAAGTAAAGAATATAAGATACAAAGTATAGAAATTTAAACAAAGGTAAAATATTTAAACAATAATTAATAACACATTTTGCAATAAATGAATGTTACTGTGTTGTATTGGACAACCAAAGGATAGAAATTCAAACATAGGTAAAACAAACATGCACATATATAATGAAAATGCAAGCTGATGTGTACACCTTTTTTTAATATAATAGAGCCTTCTATGAATTAACTGAGATATATGTAAGGGATGGTTCCTCATGCTTATATCAATTTGTTGAATGAACAAGAGACACATAATATAAAGGATCCTTTTATGAAATAATTGACAAATATAAACCCTGAGAAATAACCGAAAATAGTAAATGAACACATAGTTTACTGAATTTGTAAATGGGGTTTGTAAGGAATAACATGTGACCAAAAAAGACCCTCATTTACTTATAACATATAAAGAGACACTGCATGAAAATAACTTTAAGTAGAATGTAGAATGCACAATTCATGAAAATGTAAGATGTGAAGTAAAGAATAAATGATACAAAGTTCATCCTATATATGTATGGTGCCCTATTGTATGTGCAATAGAAAGTAGACAATTACTAACACATAGAATAAATGAATCCTACTGAAAGTAGACAATTACAATAAGTGAATTCTAATGTGTTGTATTGGACAACCAAATGATACAAATTTAAATAGAGGTAAAATGAATACAGACTTGGGTTTACAGATATATTCCCAAAAAAGTAAGCAAGGGTTTCATGATAATAACTCCTTAGTCACACAAAAATAACCATGGGTTTTCAAATATATGCCAAAAGAACCAAGCAAGGGTTTCATGAGAATAATTCCTTAATCACACCAAAGTAGATAGTGGTTTTTAGATATATACCCAAAATGATATAAGAAGGGGTTTTTTGCAATATTCGCCTATAGTAGTTTAGGGTTTGACCCTAAAAAAATCCTATTGCAACAATTTATAAGATGCTAATAGTTTCACAACAATAATATCTTAACCAAATGAAATGAGACATGGGTTTGCAGATATATGCCCAAATACACATGAGTTATTAAGAAAAAGGTCAAAGCAGACAAATACATTATTTTCTACAAACATGTGGTAAAACTCGCAAGATGCCTCATCATTTTATTAGAAAAAATCATGAAATCATGGAGGGTTTACCAAACTGTGAGCGCATGGTAAAATGGAGAGTAGAAAATAATCATTTTACCCCCAAAAATTGTGGTAAATCATCCACCACTAGACCCGACAATGTGAAACATCACATGGAAAAAAAGAAATGAAAAGGAATGATGAAATCAGTAAAAATAAGTAGTAATTTCATTATTCAATCAACCAAGAAACCCTTCACGGGTCCAAAAAAAAGCTAAATAAAAAGATTCAAGAGTACCATTGTTTGCATTTTGAAAGGAGAATGATGTTCATCATTACCTATGACTATGGAGAGAAAACAACAATGAACATTCCAGGGTTTTCCAAACTGTGAGTGTGCGGTGAAATGATAAAAAAAATCAATTTACCCCCAAAAACCATGGGAAATAATCTACCATAAGACTCGATATGATTATTGATTGGAGTGAATTTGTAGTGGTGTCAGGTATTAAGGCTTGGAAAATAATGTGTAGGTATAGACTATTATGACAACTAACCTAAACCTCCAACGTTAACCCATGAATTTGACCAATTCACTTTTGAGCGTATATGAATGATAAAATTGTTATAATTGCACCCTAATATTGACATAATTAGGAATTTTTAAAAATATTAATTGGTGGTTATAGTGGGTAGAAATTGGGACATGTGAGGGCTATGAGTGGGCGAGAGGTCTAAATGGGGAATTTTTGACCCTTGCACACTTATCCAACCTTCTCG
Source organism: Sequoia sempervirens (assembly GCA_007258455.2). Classification (NCBI taxonomy): domain Eukaryota; kingdom Viridiplantae; phylum Streptophyta; class Pinopsida; order Cupressales; family Cupressaceae; genus Sequoia; species Sequoia sempervirens. The sequence goes on along the minus strand of VDFB02000008.1, from coordinate 208,739,856 downwards.
CATTCATTAGAAATGCCTACAAGCCAAAATAATAGCTATATGCTATTAACCCTGTAACTAAGGGAATTTTCCTAAGGTTAGCAGATTAATAGCTAAATAAATCAAACCCAAAGCAATAATGAAGTGTAAAGGAAATAACATGAAAACAAATGAAAAGATCTCACCAAATGTCTTCATTCTCCATGGCTGACCTCCATTATACTTTCTCAACTTGTTGGAAATATGTTGTTGCCCTCAGATTTTATGTGAGCAATCTAATGACTATGATAAGCCCTAAGCAAATATTGAAGGATTTTACTCTAAAATGACCTCACAAATGCAACTACCAAACTATGAAGTATGAATAAAATAGCCTAAAATGACAAGATAGCAAAAGCATGAGATGACAAAATATGAGCATGAGGTTGCAAGATGACATGAGATGTTCAAATGAGACCAAAATTATCATTTTATAAAAAATGCAATTTTGAATGAATGGCCAAGATTAAAAGTTGACAAATGCCCTAGAATCAATGGTCAAGATTCAATATGACAACCCACAATTAAGGTTAGGGCAACATTAGGGAAAATTTAAAATGAAGGGACATGATTGATTTTTAGAAAATCAAATCAAGGGTTTACAATACATGTGACAAGAGATAAGATTGGCACAAAAAAAGAGGTGGCTAGAAAATCAAATAATAATAGAAATTACTTGGTTTTTGGAGGAAAATGACTATTTTGAATTAAAAATCTATTTAATTCAAAATGGTGGGGTCACATGATAGTAAATAATTAATTTGAAATATTTACTTTAAAGAGGGAAATTAGAAAGTGAGACCATTTTAAATAAATAATTTTATTTAAAATAGGGTAAATGTCAAGGTGGCAATAATTAAATAAATTAAAGAATTTATTTAATTAGAAGAAGACATTTAAGAATTAGTGACGTATTTAAATAAATAAATAAAATTTATCTATTTAAATAATCAGGAGGAATAAAATAGACAAAAGTAATTAAATAAATTAAGAAATTTATTTAATTATAGAGAGACATTAGACAATTAGTGACGTATTTAAATAAATAAATAAAATTTATTTATTTAATAATCAAGAAGAATAAAAAGACATGATTTAATTAAATAATTATGAATTATTTAATTAATAGTCGAAAGTGGACCAAGGACATAATTAGAATGTCTTAATTATGCTAGGAAGAAAATGATGAAAAATAGAGCTTGCAGGCCTAGGTCATTTTTATGTGTCTACATTTTTCCCCTCTTTGTCATAATGTAGCCTTTTGCATTGTGGCAAAGAAAATTTATCAAAAACATGCCCCAACGAAGGTACGGAGTATCTATGCCCCCTTGGAAGAATTTTCAAATTTTGGCTCAGTGATAGAAAATTTGGAAAGTGTCCCGATAAGTCAATTTGATGACAAGAAAAGCGATGGCGTGGATGGTTTCAAATTTCAACATGTTGAAAACAGCCAATGGGGTGGTCAAATTTAGTCAAAAGAGCCTCCAATAATAACCTTGTGGATAAAACCCTAATTTTGACTTGATAAATAGGTTAAAAAGTGGTGAAAAGTCATTTCATTTTCATTCCACCCTTTGCAAATTTGAGAGTACAAAGTGAAGAGGACTTTAGCAGAGATGGTGATTCCAGTGACCGAGCACCGCGGGGAGATCATTTGGACATATAGATGGCCAGAGGGCTTGGAGCCAATGGTGAGTGCATCTAACCCACTTTGTCATTTTATCATTTTCCATGTTATTTTTAGGGTTTTAGGGCAATGAACGAATGCGTTGTGATGCATATGCGTGCGCGTAAGCCACATTCATGTTTGTGTTTGACACATTTGATGTGTCGCGATGCAAACACAAGGGATTCTTAGGGTAGGTCAATTAGGCATGACGCATTTGCAGAAAACTGAGACACATTTTCCAAGTCGTGCCACAAATGAGAGGTGTAATGCCGCATTTGAAAGATTGTGACACATTCACAAACTTAGGTGACACATTTGAATAGAGTGACACGTGTGAAAATAATCATGACACACGAGTCGTGTCAAGACGCGAGTGCGAGCTGGAATGACGCAAATGTTGGATCAAGACGCAATCGAGGTACGAAACGATGCAAATGCCTAAACATGACACAAATGAAGTAAACAAAATGCATTTGATGTTGACTTTGACCAAGGCTAACTTTGTTTAAGTTTATATTTTTAAATGCTTTTGAGTTAGACAAATGGTAATGATGATTTTCAATAAGGTGTTAATGCGTGTTTTGACATGTGTAGAGATAGTTAGCACCGATTTATATTCGAGAGAGCAAACCATCCACTTATGGATTCTGGGACCACTTGTGGGACAAGGAGCGATGACAATTGATGCAACTGGGACTATACTAAATCGCCTATATGCCCATTTTTTGGGAAAATAGAGGAATTTTGACTACACTTTGCAAGAGATTGCACTTCGAGACATGTTCCTTCCATTTTCCAATGGGGGAGGCTATAGTGACACTTGAGGATGTATACTAGATCTTGCACTTGCCTATCCATGGAGAGCAGGTTGTGTACGATCCATGCTAGGGGTACCAGACATTTACATCATATTATCATGACGAGACTGGTGCAAGACTGGGGATTGAGGGGTATGAGATCCGTTGGGAGTTCATGGAAAAGAACTACCCTTGGTTTGATGCCCTATTGGCGACATTGATTGCAGGAGTACTGATACCTGGCCGCTGAGGACATGGTTTTCCCATTGGCTGGGGTGATGTGCTAGTGAGGATGAGATGGGATAGGACTGTATATGCCTGGGGACCTTGCTTGCTAGGGATGCTATACCATTAGCTGCATCAGGTTGCCTATAGGAGAGCACAAAGTATTGGCTGTGGAACGATGCTACTTATGATCTAGGCATGGGAGCACGTTGTTGTCTTCCTTCCACCGATCCAGAGACCACAATTAGCGGATGGTATGCCATACGTATATTATTATGCAAGTGCGTTATAGTAGGCCAAGGTTGAAGAGACAGGCTCGTGGCGACACTGGATTGACATGATGGAATCCTTCATCTGGAGGCCGTATAGGGACTGCAGTCAGTGGGATGACGAGTCTGACCATTTGAGTTTCTGCAAACAATTCAGATATCTTATTAGAGGGACTGTTCAAAGCCAACTCATTATTGAGATGTACTTGCCACAATGGGTACTACAACAGTTTGGTGAGTAGCACGGTGTTCCCATGGGTACAACAGAGTATGCTAGGTCATCTCGAGAGTCTGCATGGGGTCCAACAATTTTAGTTCCATTCGCATAGTAGTAGTTTGACGGTTTAGTGCCAGCTCAGCAGTGGGAATGGAGAGGGGGGCCTACAGATCCAGGGACTATAACGAATTTTGATCTATGGTGGAAAAGTCATAGACCAGTCCCCTTGATAGATCTTGATGGACTGACACTAGTGGACATGAGATTAGTGATACCACGGGTGCGGTGAGGTGGAAGGGGAGGCAGAGACAGAGGAAGGGATAGAGGCAGAGGCCGAGGGAGGGATGGAGGAAGAGGTGGAGGGAGATATGGAGATGATGGAGACAATGGTGGGGATGGAAGGAGGAGGAGGAGAGGAGGAGACATTGGGAGATAGGCTAGGAGGGTCAGAAAACACATGGAGAGAGTTCCCTTGGTACCAATCCCTGAGGTGACTAGGGAGGAGGAGAGAGAGGTGGAGGCCAAGCAACAAGTGGGAGAGAGAGAGCCAGATGTTGCACCCGATGTCGAGGGTGGTGAAGAGGAGGGGAGACAGGAGGGAGAGATGGTGGAGGAGAGATTGCTAGAGATGGAGGTTCAGTGAGAGGGGGAGATGGAGGTAGAAATGCTAAGGGAGGAGGGGGTTTTCGGAGGAGAGGAGGATGTGGGAGAGGAGGAAGAGATTGGGGATGATGAGGATGTGATAGATGAGGTAGAGCAGCTGTTGAGGTGGAAGATGGTGGAGGGAGAGGATGACATACCAATACGACCACAACTACCACATGATGTGACTGTAGATCAGAGAGTGGTTGACCTATAGAGGAGGCTCAATGAGAGTACAACATAGGTTAGGGCCCTATAGGAAGAGTTGGAGGTTGCTAGAGTAGAGAGGGATCAGTCGGTGATCCGATAGCAACATTCTACGAGATGGTTTATTGAACTTGCAGAGTTGTGTTCAATACCATCAGGGGACATGGCGAGAGAGCTGGATAGAGTTAGTGAGAGCAGAGGATGCTATAGGATACTATATGAGTAGGTTGTGCCACTTGAGAGATGGGATCCTAGGTTATCTCGGTCATACAATAGGATAGGTTCAGGATCAGGGAGCAGCAGCAGGTCCCACAGTAGTTGCAACCAGAGCAGTGTGGGTGGTTCCACCTCATCAAGGCACACATCAGGGCATAGGTCTCACCACTCGCACAAGCACTCCTCAGGGTATAGGTCAAGTCACAATCATGGTTCAACTAGGTCAAGTCACAGGTCAATGCATAGTGAACCTCCAGTGATAGATCCTTCAACTTCCCAAGCACAGGCCATAGTGACCATGATGGCATTAGTTCCCTTGACAGAGCATCGATCCCCTAGATCTTCTCCTCAAGGGGATGAGGAGAGCTCGGTATAGACATTTTTATTGTTATCTTGCATTAGGACATTTTAGACACTTATGTTATGATAGTTATATTTTGACCATCAAGCCTGCGAGCTCTTATTTTTGGGATATCTCATGACTTTGTCCTCTGACATGATTTTTGAGGTTATATATATGATGCAGTTTTGATGTGGCCTATATGCTTTATGTTATGTGGTGATGCAGTTTATATGTTCTATTTTGCTCATGTGATATGATTTATGTATTTATGATTTTTATGATGATGTCTTTTATATGCCATGCCATGTATGCATTTTATGATGGTTATTTATGATGAGATTCCATGATGATATGATGTTTATTTATATGTCATGATGATACTATGCCATGGATGATGATTGTTATGATAATGATGATGATGATGATATGCATAATGTTCTTATCATAATTTTTTTAATATTGTAATTATTATGACATGGATGCCTAATGTTTGATTGTGTGATTATGAAAATGTTGGCACATGATTATATATATGTATGGACAATGCAATCTTATGATGTGATATATATGGTTTAATGATATGGATGATGTATGTATTTATATGTTATACGCAAAAATATAATGCAATGCCTATCTGATCATGTATGCACTTATGTTTTTTGCATGTCATAGGATATCATCATGAGACGGATGAGATGAAATGACGAGACAGAAGGAGATGAATGTTAGCACAGAGACCAAATCCTTCAACATGTTACCACATGACTTAACAACTATTGCTCTTAATCATCATTGGGTGGATTATTGTAATGGCCAACAAACACCATGATATGACATAGATCAAGGTGTGAAAGGTTAGACCATCACATAAGACAAGCAGTCACAGACAAAGATGATCATGACTCATACTAAGGGTGAGATTGCCCCAACCTTTTTATCATAACCAACCACAAGCATAAGATATACAAGAAAGACAAGTCATGAAACTTCGTTGCTCCTCTAAATCTTGTTTTCAAGACATCCTCAAGGAACAAGCAACATTATTGCTTGAAAAAGACAAGACCAATCCATTATCATGATACGTTGTCGCTTCTCCAAATCCTATTTCCAGGACCTCGTTGAGAAACTAGTAGCATGTTAAAAGATCCTAAGAAAAATGCCAAGTGTTTGCTAAGTGTGTCTGGATTTCAAGTGTTTTAATGTCAAGATGTCAGGTTTGACGGTGTCGAATGCCAAAGGTGTCATGTTTGATGATGTCAGAGTGTCAATTTTTTGAGTTTTCCAAATTCAAGGACATATCCTAAATAATTTTGATGTCAAGAGGATCAGTCCTCAAATGTCAAGAGGATCCCTCAAAATACCAGATGACGGTGATGATGCCTAGGAAGGACACATCTTAAGGCATAAGTGACATAGGTTGTTCTTCAAAAGGACACATCTGAAGAATAACCAAGAGATGACTGTTTGACTGGTTGTGACAATTTGACATGTTTTGATGGAGGTTGACTGAAGTTGATTAATTTTGACTTTTGTTGATAGAACTGATGACATGTCGATGTTGACATGCTGATGTGACTGACATGTTGATTAAATGGTTGCTAGAGTTTGGTTTAAAAGTTTTTCTATTTTGAAGTTCCTTGTTTGTCTTAGAGACTTTTGACGTGTGTGCCAGTGTTGTGCCATGAACCCTAATGGATTGACCTAGTGTGGCCTCGAGGGCTCATCAATAGATGGCCTTGCCTACGTCATACACTCAGAGACATCATAGTTCAACACAACCAATGAATTTGTCATAATGACCAAAGATTGAGCCATGATTTTTATTTTGACAAACCTAAAAGGACTAACCTAATGTCTTGGGGGCCCTTGATGAGCCTTGCCTATGTAACAAATGTGCAAAGACAACGTAGTTTGACAAATGACAAAGACTTGACTCACATGACTAACATGGCAAAATGTGACTCTGTTTTTGGGATTTTGACATGTTATTTGGATGCTTTTGTGTTTTTTCCATATTTTTATTTTTTTGGATTTTTTTAGGACATTTTTTTATTTTTAGGTCTTTTTTAGGACATTTTTTATTTTTAGGTCTTTTTTCAAGACATTTTATGATTTTTTTGTCTTTTTTTAGGACATTTTATGATTTTTTTGTCTTTTTTCAGGACATTTTATGATTATTTTTTTTAGGATATTTTGTGTGATAGGACCATGTACGATACCCACTGTAGTTAGGTGATAAATAATTTCCCCTAGTCAGGTCCAAGACTTAGCCAAATTTGAAGGATATGAAAAGAACATGCATGGGGTGACAAATAGACAGTATGTAGGACTTGATGTCAACTGTTTGTCAACCATGAAAAGGAAGGATATAATTTCATGGCAAGTGTCATGGTGGTGATGAAAAAGTGTGTTTTATTATGGCCAAGGTAGATGGAGTGACAATAGATGGCAGAGCAATGGCTGACTACACATGGCACCTGTTTTCCAAGTTTTCACCATGGTACTTATCCAAAGTGCCTGTTTGTCAGGCTTTCACTATTGGACGAATTATTTCTCTTTACTATTTTTGTCATTTTTTTATATTTTTGGTGTCACCAAGACACTTGTTTGCCAGGTTTTTATCAAGGTGACGATTTTTATATTTTTCAATTTTTTTGTATTTTTAAGGTTTTCAGCCAAGTTTTTTTATGCTATGCATAGAAATTTCGTAGATGTAAACTGTTTATAGGATCTATAAATTGTGCATAGTATGGAGTAGCTAGTTGATTTTCTCCAGAACCAAAAGAAGATGTGATAAATAAGGACCCAACCAATTTGGTTTGAACTTGCCAAGTTTTTCTCTATAAGCTTGATTCTTAGGATTTTGCATGAGAACTAGGTCGCCAATGTCAAACTTTCTAACCATCACTTTCTTGTTATAACTGTGAAAGATCTGATTTTGATATTCTTGTAAATGATTCAAGGCATTGTGTTGACGTTCCTCTAACATTTCCAATTCATGTAAGTGTGACTGTCTATACTCCTCATCATCAATTAGACCCTTTAGGGAGACTTGTAAGGAAGAAATTTCAACCTTGATGGGCAAGATAACTTCAGCTCAAAACTAGGGCAAATGGTGTGGCACATGTAGGCGTACGGCAAGCCCACAAAGCAATGTTGAGTTGAATATCCCAATCACGACCAACATCATTGACTATTTTCTTAAGAGTCTTGATGATGGTCTTGTTGGATGCCTCAACTTGACCATTTCCTTGTGGGTAGTATGGTGTGGAAAAATGGTGTTGGATATGGAAGCGTTCACATAACTCATGAATGTCTTGATTTTTGAAAGGACGGTCGTCTATGATGATGGATTGCAAAATACTATACCGACAAATGTAGTTGAGGATAAATTTGGAAATTTGTTTTCCGGTTATGTATGTAAAGGGGATGGCTTCAATCTACTTAGTCAAATACTTAGTGGCAGTGATAATGAATTTGTGGCCATTGGACAAGGTAGGATGGATTTTTCGCATGAGGTCAAGTCCCCATTGTGCGAAGGGCCAAGGAGAAGTAATTGGCCAAAGTTCATGTGCTAGTGCATGAATCAAATCACTGTGTATCTGACATTGGTGACACATTATGAAAAATTCAAGTGCATCTTTCTCAATGGTTGGCCAGTAATACCCAAGTCTCATTATCTTTTTGGCTAAAGTAGGACCACTCAAATGGGATCCACATATACCCTCATGTACCTCTCGTAAGTTCATACGTGCTTTTTCAATGTCGAGATATCGAAGAAGGGAGTTGTCGAAGCTATGACAGTAAAGGGTGTTGTTGACGATGGTGTATCAGGAAAATTTACAGATAAAGGAATTTCATTGGCTATTGGATAGGTTGGGGGGAAAAGTTTGGGACTTGAGATAGTAATAGATGTCTTGATACCATGGAGAATTGGAGCAACAAGTTCACAAACCATCTATGATTCTGGTATGTCATATGCAGGGACCAACAGTTGTTCTACCAGGAATTCAAATTGTGGCACATTACTTGGAATGTCTAGGAGAGAGCCAATTATGGCCATTGTGTCTACTGCCTTATTTTGTGTTCTTAGAACTTTCTCAAAAGTCAACATGTGAAAATATATCTGGAAGTTGTCAACCATTCATTTGTAAGGCATTAATTTCTCATCCTTGGTGTCATAGTTGTCATTGACTTGGTTAATGACTAACTAAGAATCTCCATAGATATGAAGTGTTTTAATTTTCCATTTTATGGCCATTCTGAGTCTCGTGAACAAGTGCCTCATATTCTGCCACATTATTTTTACATGGAAAAGCAATGTAGAATGACTTAGGGATGGAGTCTCCTTGTGGAGTGATAAACAATATTCCTTCTTCCGAGCCATGACTAGTATGAGACCCATCAAAGTATAGCCTCCAAGGTGACTTAGGTTCTATATGAAATATTGACTCATCTAGAAAGTTTTCTACTAATGGGTGATCACTTTGTACAAGTGCATTTTCCAGTTCATCTGCTGTCACTTGTCCCTTTATAACCTTTCGTTCTACATATTGGATGTCATAATCACTCAAAATCATGACCCATTTTTCTAGATGAACTGTCAATGTTGCATGACTCAAGAGATATTTCAAGGGATCAATCTTTGCTACCAAATGTGTCATGTGATTCAACATGTAGTGCCTTAGTTTTTGGGCAGCGAAGACATTTGCTAGGCAAGCACATTCAATGGTTGTGTAATTTATCTCATATCCGACCAGTGTCTAAGTGATGTAGTATATTTCCCTCTCCTTCTCATCATGGTTATTATCTGCCAGTAATTCCCTCAGTGCTGGAGTTGTTACATAAATGTATAGAATCAAAAGTTTCCCTTCGATTGGTGGCATTAAAACAAGTGGTGACAATAGATAATATTTTATTTGTTGAAAGACCTCTTGACATTTATCAATCCACACAAAGGGGATATCCTTCCACAGAAGATATTGAAATGGATGACACTTGTCTGTCAATTGTGCTATGAAGCGTTAGATGGATTGTAGCTTGCCTTGTAATGTCCTGAGTTCACTTATCCCTTTTGGAAGAGGCATGTCTAGTATTGCTTTCACTTTGGTAGGATCCACTTCAATGCCTCTACGAGAAACAATGTACCCCAATATTTTTCCTGATGTCACACCAAAGACACATTTCTTCGAATTCAAGCACACCTTGTATCTTCCAGTCTCTTGAAGATTTTGTCTAACACATTCAAGTGGTCTTTTCGTGTCAAATATTTTTCCAAAAGGTCATCTACATAATATCGCATTATCTTGTGCATCATGTCATGGAATATTGTTGTCATAGCTCTCCGATACGTGGTGCCTGCATTTTTAAGACCAAAAGGCATGAAGTTCCAACAATATGTACCCAAAGGACATGTGAATGTTGTTTTATGTTGATCTTCAGGGGCAATACAAATCTGATTATAACTTGAGAAACCATCCATGAGGGACAACATCTCATATCATGTCATGAGGTCGACTATGATATCTATGTTTGGCAATAGAAAGTCATCCTTTGGACATGCTTTTTTCAAATCTCTAAAATTTGTGTAGATGCGTATCTGACTTTTTTTTTTTTGTTACTGATACAAGATTGGATATCCATTCAACATAGTCAATATACCGTATGAATCCTGCATCTAGCAATTTCTTGAGTTCGACTTTGACTAATAGGGTGATCTAAGGATGCATTTTACACAACTTTTGTTTTACTAGCTTGGCGTTTGGAAGCAATGGAAAATGGTATAATACCAATTTTGGATCCAACCAAGGCATATCAACATATGACCATGCAAAATTAATCTTTCCCTCTACAAAGAATTTATGGAATTCAAGTTTCTCTTCTTTTGTTAAGGATGCCGCAAAGAGGACCATTTTAGGATCTTATGTTGTAGATATGTTTACTTCCGTGGTGTCCTCTATGAGAATTGTCGATTTATCTTGATTCATGGGAAGAAAGTCCAATCCTCCATCTTTGGGCACCTCAAAGAGGTTTTCACCTGTAGATACATCCTTTATTTTTACTTTTTTATCATCAAAAGGTGTGTTTCGGTTTTCACCTAAAGACATTTCATTTTATTTTATTTTTTCTTTGTCATTTTGCGACTACAGGATGGAGTAGTCTCCCCAAAGTAAGATGGACAATCTAAGTCGATGGAAAATCCAGGCTTGTGATCTCCACTTAGTATGCCCCCATGTAGTCCCATGAATTCTGCAATGGCCTCATCATTCTAAAATATGTCCATGACCGGCAGGCCTTGTTGATCCCAATCAATTAGTTGTGGTTAGACTAAGGAAATACCATCATCCGTATTGGTGAATTATGGGGAAGATGTAGACATAATGTAGACAGATTTAGAGATATTTAAGATGTAGTTGTCATCATCCAATTCCCAGTCGGATTCTATCCAATATTCTCCTTAACTTGATTCATACTCATTATCAAAATAAGGGACAAAAGGACTATCACTGGGGTCGGTAGTGTCATGTGGAAATTCAGATGAGTCCAAATGATGGTTATCATTGTTAAATGGTTGGGCAGTTAAGTTGGGGTTATGGCTAATAGGACTGGAAGATGATTTAGATTTGTCATTGTTCCTTGGGTCAAAGAGTCTATCCCAATTTTCTCATTTCGTTGGGATCTTAGGATTGTCATTATTCGATGTTGGATCAATTTTAAACGTTGGCCAAAACCTTTGTTCAGAGGTAAGCTCTCCTGGTTCAAGGAACAATTCAACAAGGCAACAATTGCTTGGGGATCATTGGGAGCCAAATTCCCATTCATGGGAGTCAGTTTCGGTAAGGGACTCCTCAATAGTCTTGACACTTTCCAAAGCATTCATGCTCTCACTCGAAAAGTACATTGGTACTTTGATCGCCAGTTTCAAGTGTACCTAACCATAACCCAAGACATTTTGGTCTTCTGAAAGGCATTAAAGATTCTCGCCTCCCTATTTTATTCTTGCCAAGGCCACTCGTACCATCATAGCCTTTTTCCTTCATTATTTCATAGCCTTTGCTGTATATTTGGACTAGTAATGGGGGTGGATTCTCTGGGTCTCTGTAAATCCAAGATAATACGTCTTTGATGTCTTCCTTGATCATGTCACCCCATTTTATGAATGTCATCGTGGGAGGGACCTTGAAAATATCTTTAGGCTCCATTTTGAAACAAGGTCAACCATAGACCTTGGGAGACTTGGGTATCTTTGTGATGCAATATGTCGTATTTAGTTTGAATTCTCCATAGCCTAGGTCTTGGATCTTGACAGTGGACTTAGCCTTGGAAGTGAGGGGGATGGTGGTGTGGCCAAAGATGTGGAAGGAGTGGATGTGGATGAAGAAACAAGTGTGGAAGTGTCAATTAATTTAGAAGAAGATGAACAAGGAGCTTCTCGGTTGATGGGCGCTTGATGTTCTGAAATAACCCTTAGATTGGTGCAGTACTGAAAGGGATCCGGGTCTTCATATATGGTGATTTCTGTGTCGTCAAAGGGAAACTTCAAACATTGGTGGTAAGTGGATAGAACAACTTTGAGGGTGTGAATCCAAGGTCGGCCAAGCAAGATGTTATAGGGTAATTCAAGATCCATGACTTGGCAAGTTGTGTCTACAATGACTAGCCCAACTATGATAGGAAGAGTGATAATACTTGAAGAGGAACATTCTTCATCATCATACACCTTTATGACTATGCTCTTTGTTGCGTCTACGCAAGCATCAAAAAATCCTAGAGCCTTAACCAATTTCAAGGAGCATATGTTCAGTCCTACTCTGCCATCTACTAAAACTCGTTTGACCTTATGCTTATGGATGAAAACTTTAATGTGTAATGCTTCATTATGGTTGGACTTTGGTGATGAGTAATCTTGGTCTGAAAATGTTACATGATGGGTTGTAGTGAGGTAACCCACCATGGCCTCAAACTGGGTGACATCAATGTCTTGAGGGACAGAGGACTCTTGCAAGGTTTTTTCAAGTATAGCCTTATGCGCGGGAGAAATGCGAAGCAGCTCAAGTATGGATATTTGCGCAGGGTTTTTCCTAGTTGATCAATAAGGTTAAATTACTCTTAGGTTGCGATTGCTTTGCAGATGGGCCTGATTGTGATTGTTTTGCGGATGGACTGAGTATTATAATTTTTGGTTGTTGAGGAGGTGGACCAGCTATAGTGATTTTTTCACTTTGAGTAGTGGCATTGCATTTGGGTGCCCTTTTGATAGTGATGGTATTGACATATTCATCATCAGTTTGGATGCTATTGATTATGGTTCCTCCTAAATAATTGAATGCAACACAAACATAATTGGCTTGATTATTATTAGTCTTGGAACTTGATGTGGAGGCTTTATTAGAACCATGGTCTTGCAGTGGGTTTTTGTGAATAGTATTGTCTGCATTTGATGCAAATTGTGGTCCACCCAATTCAACTGTGTAATTTTCAATGAGGTCTTGTACGATATTTCTTAGTTACTGACAAGAGGATGTTTTATGCCCTTTAGCCTAGTGGTAATCATAGAAAGTGTTGTCATCCCACCATGATGGTTTAAATTTCCCTAGGTCATATGGTTTAGGGTCCTTAAGTGTGATGAGGCCATTTTGAAGGAGCTTCTTAAGGACATCCTCAATTGGTTCTCCCAAAGCGGTGTATCTTCGTCTTTTTAGAAATTGTCTTGTCTAGCAGGCTTGTCCTTGACTTTGACTATTTTGAACATTTTGCTTATTTGGAATGACATTGGTGGGGGGATTTAGTATTGTTGTTGGTTTGTTTTGTGGCTGAACTCCTTTAAGAGTAAGTACAAGACCCATCATGGTTACAACCTTGGCATCGACAACACCATCATTGGTAACATGTTTATTTTTGACCCAATACTTATTTTTAAGTGGAGAACCATTCAAGTGCAAGTCCTGTAAGATTCTTAGAGAAAATTCCCATCAAGTAAATTTGCTCATAGGCGATGTCCATACAGTTGGTTGTGAATTCTCGAATGTGTTCAATATGAGTTGTTTTTCCCTTATACTTGGTGAAATTTGGTGCCACATACCTAGGAGGAAATGGTGGCATGCATAGACTCATGTCAAAAGGATATTAGCATAGGTCATATGACATGTGTGACTTTTTGTCAGACATTTGCATAGTCTCTATATTCTTTTGCAAGTGAGCCACTTGAGCTATAAAGGCATCAATTATTGGATTGTTTGTTGCATCACACATGTGAATGATAGGTATCCCATGGGTACCCATTTGTTGTGACAAGATGTTGGTTTTTTGTTGTGGGATGTAGGATGTGTTTTGATTTGAATGTTGTTGGTGTTGTAAGTTTTGATTAGGGATATGTTGATGCAAGTTATGACACTAATTTTTTTGTATTTTTGGAATAAGGTATGCAAAATGAGGACTAAGATGACTTGAATGTCTAAATTATGCAAATGCAAAGGTCTAAATGATTTGGAAGAAGGTTTCTCAACCACCCTAAGCTTGATCTATGTCTCAATTTTGGAATATCAAAGGACTTTGTTTGAAGGACTAAATGATAATGACAAGATGACTGAGTGAGGTTTCCTAGCTTGACTTATGAGTTGGAAATATCTCACAAAATGACAATGACTGAAGGAGATAATGATGACTAAGTCCAATGATAACCTACTTTTGAAGGCCAAGATTTTTGCAAAGTATGGTGAGTTTTTCTTAATCTAAAATATGCAAATGAAATGAGGACCTAAGGACTAGTTTATGACTTAAAATGAAAATGGTGAAGCCTAAGGATGAAACTAAAATTTGCAAAGATGAACCTATAGTAAAATGAAAACTAAAGATGCAAATGGTTGAATAATTTGAGCAATTTTTTATTTTTTTTTTGGATAGAGACTACTGAAAAAAGATGTTTGATGGCAGATTGGACTAGTTTTCTCTCAGGTTTCAGTCTATAACAATTTTTTTGTCAAGAAAATGCAGCGTTTTAGGTCATAGATGCGTCGATGTATAGCAGATGCAACACAGTTTTAGCGAATGTGGTTTTTTGAAAAGAAAATGTGGCGTTCTACAAAGAAAATGCATTTTTCTAGATTGAATGCAGTGCAGATGAGCGAATGCGTTGTGGCAGATGCGGTGCAGAATGCAAAAAGTCTAATTTATTTGTAGTTTTGGTCAAAAATTTGAATTGTTTGAGGTTGAATGTTTGTTTCCAGATCTGTATGTGATGTTTGTTTGTTTGAATGTCTAAAAACACTTGGAAAACACAATATTTTGTCTTTTGAAACAAGCACAATGAAGACAAGCACAATCCTAGGTTAGCCAAGGACAATATTCACTAGATTCCACATGGGTTTCCCCAACCACACTTATTCTTAGCGTGTGAATCCAGAAGCTTGGCTACATGGGATCCCCCTTACAATGCACTACTTCTCAAGCCAACCAAGCTTCGAACGCCCATAAAACTCCCATGGCAGGTTGATCACCTCTACTAAGAACTACAATAATGTGGATGCCTTCACAACAACCATTGTTGCGCTAGCAAATCGAAGGATTTTGGCCACTACACAAACTTTTTTAGTTCGGGACCCTCGTTCAAGTGGTCATACATGGGACAAAGATTAAGCTCTGTTAAGGAGGAATTCCATCTTGAAGAGGTTATTCTCAACAAGGTTTTGTGGAATTCTACTTTATCTATATGACACATCCACACTCATAATCCTAGGCTTTCCCATAAGATTCACATTTATATACCGGTCGGGGGTAGATCGGCCAAAGAGCTCTGTTTCCGGTTTGAGTCACCTTGGGGTGAGTACTTTTTCCCACCAAGGAAGACCCAATTCCTAGAGTCAATAACTATTTCTCTTACACCAAGGAAGTCTGTGATTTGAAAGCCCGTAATAGAGATCTCAGTAACAGAGTCATGGATTTGGAGTAGAAGATTAGCTGGAGTCGTAATGAGAATGAGGGACAGGAAACCCCCTTACCAAGGAAAAGACAGCATTTGCAGGAGGAAAGAATGACCAGGATCGAGTGCAACATGTCCAAGATTGGCCAAAATATTAGGGCCACTATGGAAAATAATCACAAAATTGCTAGGCATAACACCATTATCATCAATGCCATGGTGGAAAAGCTCAAAAAAAATCAACAGGGCTCACTGGTCGTGGATTTGGATACGAAAAGAGGTTTCAGCAAATCTGTTGTTGAAGGGATTTCGACTCGCACCCAGGCTAATTCGAAGAGGAAGACCCCGATTTCTTCACATACGGTTTAAATTCTCAAGCAGGGGTTACAGGATATGAAGGATGTTGAAAAGGAGGCCGAGGAGTTGATGAACACCTTGGAGTAGTGCGGGTGTGTCTGTTTCTGGCTTTTTGGCGGTCCTTTTTTTGGACCCTGTTGTCTCTTTTTGCTGTCGTTTCCTTTTTGGGACAACTGTTTGTTTGTTTGGACTAGTCTTGCTCTATCTTTTGTTGTTTGAACTTTGTGGTTTCAGGTCCCTGTAAAACATATTTTTTCCTTTTCAAAAACTATTTCTCTTACACCCAGGATCGCACAAGTGCACAAGGGGAGATGATACTTCGATTATTGAATTAGGGTAAACACAAAAATAGATGGGTCTAGTTCTCTGATCACCTAGTTTTCACAAGGTGAGAGCATAATCACCTACCACCTTCAAGCACAATCAAGAAAATTACAAGAAAATGTTCTTTTTAAATCACCAATTGAAGTATTTTCTACTCTAGAAAAAACAAACACAATGGTTTCAAAATGAAAATCTTGGAAAACCGAACCTACAAAACCACTTGTTAGTAGTCTCAAAAATGTGTCTTAGACCCATGAGAGACTCAAAGCCACATGCTGTAATAGCCCATTGTTAACCAGAAAAATTCTAAGCTATTAACTTGGAATGAAAAATATGGAAAATTCTAGAAAAAATCAAAAATAAAAAGTTTACCAGACAAATGTGTCGCAGTAGAGCGAATGTGTCACTTTCCACAACAAATGTGGCTTGGGTCTACAAGCTGGAATCTGAGAGGAAAATGCATCGACCTGGAAAGCAAATGTGTCTCAAATTTGTAGGCTGGAATCTAACAAGAAAATGCGTCGACCTGCAAATCGAATGCATCACGTCCTAGCAAATGCATCACTATGGAAGTCGTATGTGTCATAGGAGAGCGTGTGCATCGTTTTAAGCAACAAATGCATTGTGAAACCTCGAATGCATCGCTCTACAAGAAAAATGTGTCATAGTCATTCCTGTACCTGTAAATAGAAAATTTCATACGGAAAAACAAAAAGTGTTCAATTTTCGCATCAGATTTACCAATGTAACTAAGGGAATTTTCCTAAGGTTAGCAGATTAATAGCTAAATAAATCAAACCCAAAGCAATAATGAAGTGCAAAGGAAATAACATGAAAACAAATGAAAAGATCTCACCAAATGTCTTCATTCTCCATGGCTGACCTCCATTATGCCTTCTCAACTTGGTGGAAATATGTTGTTGCCCTCAAATTTTATGTGAGCAATCTAATGATTATGATAAGCCCCAAGCAAATATTGAAGGATTTTACTCTAAAATGACCTCACAAATGCAACTACCAAACTATGAAGTATGCAAAAAATAGCCTAGAATGACAAGATAACAAAAGCATGAGATGACAAAATATGAGCATGAGGTCGCAAGATGACATGAGATGTTCAAATGAGACCAAAATTTCCATTTTATAGAAAATACAATTTTGAATGAATGGTCAAGATTAAAAGTTGACAAATTCCCTAGAATCAATGGTCAAGATTCAATATGACAACCCACAATTAGGGTTAGGGCAACATTAGGGAAAATTTAAAATGAGGGTACATGATTGATTTTTAGAAAATCAAATCAAGGGTTGACAATGCATGTGACAAGAGATAAGATTGGTGCAGAAAAAGAGGTGGTTGGAAAATCAAATAATAATAGAACTTACTTGATTTTTGGAGGAAAAAGACTATTTTGAATTAAGAATTGATTTAATTCAAAATGGTGGGGTCACATGATAGTAAATAATTAATTTGAATTATTTATTTTAAAGAGGGAAATTAGAAAGTCAGACCATTTTAAGTAAATAATTTAAAAAGGGTAAATGTCAAGGTGGCAATAAATAAATTAAAGAATTTATTTAATTATAAGAAGACATTTAAGAATTAGTGATGTATTTAAATAAATAAATAAAATTTATGTATTTAAATAATCAGGAGGAATTAACTAGACAAAGATAATTAAATAAATTAAGAAATTTATTTAATTATAGAGACATTAGACAATTAGTAACATATTTAAATAAATAAATAAAATTTATTTATTTAATAATCAAGAAGAATAAACAGACATGAATTAATTAAATAATTATGAATTATTGAATTAATAGTCGAAAGTGGACCAAGGACATAATTAAATGTCTTAATTATTCTTAATTATGCTAGGAAGAAAATGATGAAAAATAGAGCTTGCAAGCCTAGGTCATTTTTATGTGTCTACAAACTCGTGTGCAAACAAAACTCAATTTTTTTTTTTAATTTGGCATACGTTTTAGAAGCTATGGTTGCACAAAGTTGGCTATGATGATAACTGAGACCTTTCCCCTAAATATAACACATTTAAGAGTGATTTTAAATGTAAATTATATAACAAAACTTCTTGGAACTCCTTCGCAATGCGTTCTACAAAACTCTCGAATCCTAGCTCGCAGCTTCAGAAGTCTCTAGCTCTATGAAAGGAGGAAAACAAACCAACCCCAAGGAAGGAGTCAAACATTGTCACCCTAGCTATGGAAAACAGGCACAAAAAACCTTAGTCGTATGGTTCATGGGTGAAGCCTGTGGATGGCAACTAAGAAAACATGCCCCTCACCTGTGAATCAAACCTACGTGCAAAGGAATATCGAAAGGATGTGTAGCTTCAAGGAATTTTCGAACAAGGGAAACTCAAATTTTGGTGCCATTGATTCTTTCTCGACCAAACTCCTGTCGATGAATTTCCTTGCAAATCCTCCACTATCTTGTGCAATAGGAAATTTGGACATGCATCTTCCTATTCGATGCATGATGCATGCTTAATAAAATAAAGGGAGGAATTTTTACAAAATCATGCCCTCATTTGTAGATTTACAAAGACATGGTCGAAACTTTGCAATCTCCATCTGTAGACACCAAAATTTGGTTTAGCCCCCGACTTTCATATTCTTCATATTTCGTATTCTTCATGGTCATTGATTAAATAATCTTAATTATTTAATTAATTCATCTTAACATTAATTCTTCTATTGATTAAATAATCTTAATTATTTAATTAATTCATCTTAACATTAATACTTCTATTAATTAAATAATCTTAATTATTTAATTAATTCACACTTTTCTTTATTCTATCTGATTAATTAAATAAACGCTTTTTATTTAATTATGTTACTAATTAACCTTATCCATCTTGTCAAATTAAATAAATTCTTATTTAATTTATTCTTTATCATATTTCAACTATAATTAAATAAATTCATTATTTATTTAATTATTCATTTAAAATCCCTTCATCATTTAATTAAATGAATATTATTTATTTAATTATTTTTCAAATATCGAGTCTTGAATTAAATGAATTATTTAATTCATTAATTCTATTTTAACGCTTTCCTCTATATTTTAGATAATTATGTGAGTTATCTAAGTATTCACTTTTACTCGACTCAACATCTATTTTAATCGATCAGTTAACTATTGATTTGATGTCTGAGTGGTGTCTTCGAGTAATCTCTTCTTCAGATCATGCAATCCTCCGGTTCTAAATCATTCGCGTGC
This sequence comes from Sequoia sempervirens, assembly GCA_007258455.2. Classification (NCBI taxonomy): domain Eukaryota; kingdom Viridiplantae; phylum Streptophyta; class Pinopsida; order Cupressales; family Cupressaceae; genus Sequoia; species Sequoia sempervirens. The sequence continues at coordinate 208,720,401 of VDFB02000008.1, read as the reverse complement.
ACATGCATATTAATTAAATATTATTATTTAATTAAGTAAATGTTGTGCGTGCATTCGAACAGAGAGTCATTATAATCAATCTTTATCTTTGTCATGCAAAGATATTTCTAATGTTTTCGAATGCCGAACTAAAGATTAAATCATTTATTTAATCTTTAATTCTATCAGTTATCTGAATGCATGTCCAATATGTCAATCTCAACCGTCCGTTGATCTTTCAATCTTGACCTGTCGTTCGAATAATCAATTTTCTATAAATTGATTTGTCATTCTTCATTCCAATCTCTCTCTCTCGAATTTTGTAACTTTGGAGAGCACTTTGTCTTGAATCTTCGATATTTTGCTAATCTTTATCATTAGGCTATACTTGCACGAACTTACAAATCTGAGGGCAATTATACTACACAAGCAAAATGGAGAAGGGCAATCGAGATGAATCATGGAAATACGTTTGAAATTGGTGAGATTGTTTCAGTTTGTTTACGTTATTACTTTCCTATGTTCTTTGTTGCTTAACATTTAGATTTGCATTCTAGATTTAATATTGCATGCATGTTTGCTTCTAATCTTTGTTGTTTCTATAGTGCAATTTTCTATTGGCGTTACATTTGGTGAACCCGACGTGAACATACCATCTTCGTGGATCCGTAGAATATTTTATTTTCATTTTTGCAGGTTTTTCGTACGAAACGACGCATGTGAAGTTTTTGCACCGCAATTGACTTTCTGAACCGCATCTGATAGATAAACGACGCATCTAACAATTCCTGAACCACAATTGATTTCCCGAGCCACAACTGAAAAGTAATCGACGCATCTGACTGGTAACGAAGCGACGCAATTGACTGGTAAAATTTTATTTTTGCTTTAGACAATTTGGAAATTTCAATTGATTTTTGTGTTACTGATATCTTATTTTCAACGTGTGGCCTTTTTGGAGTTGACAAGCTTTTTGCAGGATGATTGACGAAGACAATATTAAAAATTACTAACTAGTTTTTCTGCAGGACGTTTGTTGAAGACCCTAGTTAAATTTAAAATAGATTGTTTGGTAGCGTAGAAAATATTTCATTTGGATTAAAATTAACAAGTGTCTACTGTGTTTGGTGCGAAAGCACAAGTTTGGTCACCCTTACGACTTGGTACATCGAAGTATCCTCTCCCCTTGTGCATCCGTGCGATCCTGGGTGTAAGAGAAACGGTTACCAACTCTAGAACTTGGGCCTGTTCTGGTGGGAAAAAGTACTCACCCCAGGATGACTCAGACCGGTAGCACCTTGAACCCAAGGGACTTCCAGCAGGTATATAAAAGTGGGTTCTTGGGGAAACCCCAAGAATCGCGAGTGTGGTTCCGACGAGATGGATCCGAAAGGGGACTCACGCCGTATGGATCACACCCAATGAACGGAATGCCCGAATTAAACACCTTTTTGTTTTAGAGACCAACCTATTTGTGGTCGTTGCTTGGTATTAGTGCAGGGTACAGTATCATGCCCAAAGATACTCACTACTAATCCCCTTGAGTAGAGATAGCAGTTCTTGGGAGGTCATTTCCCAAAGAATTCGGAATTGGTGTGCTCAAAAGACGTTAATGAGCCGTGGAGGGGAGCCAATGCCACCAAATTCCTAAGCTATCCGCTCTTGAGAAGGAAAGGTGTTCATCACCAATCTGGGGTATAATAGGTGGGCTATACCAGGTATACAAACCCTAGGCCTTTGGCCTATTAGGATGTGCTTGTCTGTTGTCACTTTAAACGTTCTTGAAGTCCAAAATTGAAACTGAAAACACTTTGTCTTACGATTGTCTTTGATTGTCAGAATTTTATCATAGAAAACGGAGTCAGTTTAAAATTCATGTCACTGAAAATTCACAAAGAGTCGCAACTGTTCACCAAAAACACGCATCTAATTTTTAGAGTCGCATCTGTTAGGTTTTGAGTCGCATCTATCAGTTTGGTTCGCATATTCTTTATAAACACCACATGTGTTATATTCTGAGTCGCATCTGTTAATTAGAGTCACATCTGGTAATTCTGAGTCGCATCTGTCAGTTTGGACCGCAACTGTTAAACTTGAACCGCATCTATCTAATTACTAGAAAACCAAAATTCACAGTCACTGTCTAGTCAACACGTCTACACCAGTTTCAGTTGTCTTCACACAAACAGTCTTTGAAATAGAAACCTGAAACGATTTGCTCAATTTTGCATCCTTTAGGGTCATTTAGTTATTACCATAGTTGTCTTCATTTAGATTTTAGTTTCGTCTTAGGGTACATATTACCTTGCATTAAACTTCTAGGAAGGTCACTTTTACAAACTTTAGGAGTAGTCCACCATCTATACTCTAGAAAAGTTAGTGTCAACAAAAAAATTCGTCATTGAACCTAATCCTATCATCTTATACTTTGTCCTACAGAGAGTCCTCCTAGCTCATCAGTCTAGTTAGGAAACTCAACTTTTCTATGATCTTCGTCCTACCTTGGTTCCTTGACTTAGCTAAATTGACACTTTGGTTTGACTTTAGGCAGTTGGTCCTTTCATCTTGGGTTTATAAAACTAATCACTTTAGGGTCTTGCTTAGACTTTTGCATCTTTAGAGTCTAGGTTAGTGTCATTCTAGGACATCCCTTATTTTGCATACGAAAATCCCAAAAACATAGACTAGGGTCATACTGATCATACATATAGTCTTGCATATCCCGCATATTGAGCTTGTCTTACATGGTTGAAACTAGGTCTAAGAGAAGAGAGAGAGAAAAAATGTCGAACCCAAATGAGTTCATCAATCCATTTTCTTCAAGACCTCATAAGACTCTATTAGACAAATTCACCACTAGAAACACTTAAGGACATATTGTAGTAGAGGACATAGAGGCTGCCGCACAGGATCCTAAGTTTGCCTCTTTTGTAGATGAGTACCTAGCAAATGATCATCAACAGTTTTTAGGAAAATTGCTAGCTGAAGGTGCTACTTTACCCCCAGGGTTTGATATCAGCACCTTCCAAAATCAACCTACACAAGGGACAAATACTATGACTACTAGTACTACTATACCTCAAGTCAGCACGACTATGCCATCTAGCGTGTCTACACAGAGTACGACAGTCCATACATCCCCATTTGGTACATCTAGCATGACATCGGGATTTAATTTCACTACAGGGGCTTCATCATCTACTCCCTCCGGCCCTCTTGCTGGGAGTAAAAGGCCTAAAACGTCAGCCCTTATGTCTTATGTTGGTGTCACAAGTGCACAATCAACGACCGTACCTACTGCTAGTATCATGGGTACCTTACCACAGTCGATGGCCATACCTAGTGCTCAAATCACTAGTACTATACCAAGGATTACACAAACAAGGGGCATTCCCTCCTTCCAATATGGCAATCAAAATCCACTCTTCCACACTAGCAGTCAGAATCCACTTACATCGATTCCGAATCAGAACCCTTTTGCACAGGTTGGTAGTCAGAATCCATCCACACAGATTCCAAGTCAAAACCAATTCACACCGATTCTGAATCATAATCCCTTTTCACAGAGTGGTACTCAAAATCTGTTTACACAAAACCCAGGTCAACATCAATTTATGCAGATACCAGACCAGAACACATTTATCAACATTCTGAATCCTAATCTGCCTCAGATGCCAATGTTCAATCGAAACCCATCATGAGACTTTGGATTTCAGAACACATACATGGATCTGCATAATCCTCCTAGCACATCTTTGACCCAAGTTGACGTCCTACAAACACAAATGCATGCATTACAAACGCAAATGGATAACATGTTGGTGTCAACTAAGAAATCATTTTCAACAAAGGACATATGCCCATTCCCCTTTGATAGATCATTGTACATGACACCTTTCCCTCACAGATATGTCATACCGAATCTTCCTAAGTACAATGGCAAACAAAATCTAGTAGAACATATCAGGGAATTTTCTACCATATGCATAGATGTCGCTTATGACCCCACGTATCTTATGAGACTATTTCCATGAAGTCTTGTAGGAATTGCACTAGAATGGTTTTCGGGTCTAGATTCTAGCATTAGATCATGGGGGGAACTAGTTGAGAAATTTGTGGAGCAATTCTCCTTCAACATTGACCATGAGATAAATATAGCAACCTTGTGCCACACAACGCAAGATGAAGGGGAAACATTTATTGCTTTCTTCTAGAGATGGAGAACTATTGCTAGTAGGTGTCCTGTTGAGATACCCGAAAAACAAAAGGTTACAATGTTTCAAGAAAACCTTCATCCAAAACTCAGGAGTAATTTAAGGGTACATTGTTGCATATCTTTTTCAGAACTAGTGGAAAAAGGGGTGATAATAGAGAAGGATCTCATTGAAAAGGGTGAACTCAAGATGACAACATCCAATCGAAACCCGATCGTACAAAACACCCCTATGGACAGAAACAAATTTTGGTCTCGCAATAAAAATGTCACAAATGATGGGGTGGTTGATGCTAAAACATTACAAACATGACCCCTCCTCACACTACAAGGACCTCATCACTTTGCCAACACACTTATTGCTGCCAATCAACCTCCCAACATGGTCCAAAATACTCAATGTCCACAACCAAGGAGATTCCAGAAACATGAGTTCACTCCCTTAGGGGAACCCATTGAGTCAGTGTTCAAACAACTGTTACAACACAACCTCATACAACTGCAGGAACCAAGACAATATGATCCAAGATAGTTTAAACCAACTTGGTGGGATGACAATGCCTTTTGTGATTATCATCGGACTAAGGGACATAACCTACAAAACTGTCGACAACTGAAGAGTATCATACATGATCTTGTTGACAAGAGAATTATTGAAGTTAGTGGAGAAAAACAAAAGACATCGAACACTGATCATCAAGTCTTTTCAGACCCACTACATGACCATGGGAAAGGAACTGTCCCCAGTTCGAGTACTAAGACCAATATGTCAGCCAATTATGCGAGTATCAAACATGATTATGATAGTAGCAAGATCATTCATTGCCTTCGTGCCGCCGATCGAAACATCAATACCATTACTATCAATGCTAATCCTAAGTGTGCCGTCAATACTCGTCGTACTAAGTTCACTAACCAAGGCCCTCCATCGCAGCAAACATCACAACCTTACAAGTTACAATATAACCTACTTGACCAGTTGGGGAAGACCCTAGCCCAAATTTCAATCTTGGAATTGTTGCGTATTTCCCCTGAACATCGATCCATTCTCGATAAGGCTTTATAGAACACCATGGTCCCTAATGACCTTGATGTCAATCATTTCTAGGAAATGGTGGGATACTTGACCAATAATCACCATGCCACATTTTCTAAACAAGACTATGCCACGGAAAAGACGAACCACAATGACCCTTTACATCTAGAAGTCCTTGTTGATGACACCAAAGTTAGACGAGTTTTGGTAGACGGAGAAGCAGGGTTAAATCTATGCACTTTAAAACTAATTAAGGCACTAGGTATTTTAGAAGCATGTGTAGACACCACCAAGAGTATTTTCATTAAGGCTTATGATGATGAAGAACGAAAATCAAAGGGGGTGGTAACACTTCCTATTAGAATTGGTCCTGCCGTGATGGAGACAAAGTTCCAGGTCTTGGATTTCACCCTCCCTTATAACCTTCTGCTAGGTAGACCATGGATTCATGCCATGAAGGCAGTCCCTTCCACGTATCATCAGTGTCTTAAATTCCCTTACAATGGCACTGAAATAACTATAGATGGTGATCCCGATCCTTTCCAGTATTGCACAAATCTAAAGGAGATCCCTCAATGCCAAGTGCCAGTCAACCAAGAGGCCTCATCGTCTAATCTATCTTCTTATGTTGACCCGTCCACACTCACTCGAACATCTGTTTCACCTTCACTTCCTATTACTCCTAGGGTTGAGATCCAAGACAAGGGTTGTGGAGAGTATTACATGAAGACTTCTTATTGTGTTAGCCATTTGGTTCCTCCTAAGTCATATGGTTTGCCTACAATAGGTAGGGGACAGTCTATGATCACTATACATGTTCCCCCCACAACAACTTTCACTAAATGGGGTGAATTAAGCAAAGAGGCTGTAGATACAGAAGATGTCACTTCCTGGCTGTATAAGGAAGACAATCAAGAACCCCTTTTACTTGCTCATGTTCCTACAAGCCTATATGGGAAGGGTTTCAAAATCATGCAAAGCAAAGGATATGATGGACAAAGTGGTTTAGGCTTAAACCAAGATGGCAGAATTGAACCAATATTTGTTTCTCAGTGGCCAAAAGGGGTAGGGCTAGGGTTTCAACCGATTCAGATTGGCGTTCCTAGTACTCCATTACCCTTACTTGAGGAAGTACGTGCTTCAGATGATATTAAGACATCTCATGAACCAGTGGACCAAAATCATTGTAACTCCCCTAACTCTAATGATTATGAGTGGGATTCCTTATCCTCTACTTCTTCCATGGACCTTGACAAGTTATTTGGAGAACTTGACTTGATGTTAAGTTCCTCACCCAATCCCCTAAATTCCTGTCCACCAAAGAAAATGACAAAAGAGGAGTGGTTTAAACACTACTATTGGGAATCACTTGATCCTAACTCGTGGCAACCTGAGCCACCTATTTCCGATTGTCAAACCTTGGCATTAGGCCCACCTATTCATCCACCTAGACCCAAACCCAAGAGAAAAAAGGACTTGGTACAAGGCTTTTGTAACCACATGAATAATTCAATCTTTACCTTGACCCCATTAGACATTGATAACTCTGACGATGACATGCCCTTAGTTTATCCCCAACTCATTGATTGGGATCTACAAGACGCACCCATCTTAGACACTTTTGAGAACGACGAAGCAATTGCTGAGTTCCTAGGATTACGAGAAGGCATACCTAACGGAGATCATAAAGCTGGTTTTACCATTGATTTGGACAACAAAGCATACTTTGAGGAATCTATTCAACCCTCCAGTCACAAAAATGAGAAAAAGAATAAACAAGACAAACAGGATGAGTCTCTAGGTGAAAACCGAAAGGCACCTTTAGAAAATGAAAAAGTAAAAAGAAAGGACGCATCCGAAGGTGAAAACCTCTCTGAGGCGCCTAAGGATGGAGGTTTGAACATTCTCCCCGTTGCACAGGAAAAGTCACCCATGCTCATTGAAGAAACAGTAGAAGTCAACATAGGCACAAAAGAGAATCCTCGACTGGTTTATTTGGCAGCGTCATTGACAACAGAAGAGAAATCAGAGTTCCACGACTTCTTTGAATAGAGACAGATAAATTTTGCTTGGTCATATGCTGACATGCCTAGGTTAGATCTGAACTTGTTCTACATCCTTGCCTTTACAACCCGGGTGCCAAACGGTAAAAGCTGGTTAGAGAAAAATGCATCCACCAGTTAGCCTTTTATTAGTGAAGCCCGAACTCAAGAAATTGTTAGGCGTTGGTTTCATTAAGGTCTACTCGACTTCTCTTGGCCCCGGATCTCAATCTTGTACGGTCACTAAACCAACACGAGAACATCTGCATCTGCGGTTACAGAGATATCAACAAAGCTTGACTGGATGAAGCCCTTTGCCTAACATAGACGATGGTTGACATGACAGCGAGGATATGAGATGTTGTCCCTTATGGATGGATTTTCAGGATATAGCAGTTAAATTGCAACTAAAAAGATCAAACATAAGGCAGACGCTTCACTTGTCCTTGGGAGCATATTCTTGGAATGTTATGCCCTTCATCAAGAATGTAGGAGCAACCTATCAAGCGTGCCATGACTACTATTTTCATGATCTAGTACACACTTGTATGGAGGATTATGTCGATGACCTTATTGCAAAATCTAAGACAAGGGCAGAACATTTACAGGTTTTAGACAAGATATTTCAGAGGCTGGAGAAGTATAAAGTGAGACTTAATCCAAAGAAATGTGTGTTTGGAGTCAAGTCAGGAAACTGTTAGGTTATATCATTTCTAGACGAGGCATTGAAGTGGATCCTACTAAGGTGAAAGCAATCATGGACATGCCTCCACCCGCTAATCTTAGTCAACTAAGGACATTATAGGGAAGGTTGCAATCTATCAGAAGATTTATAGTGCAGCTAGCAGACAAGACACATCCTTTTCAACATCTACTTAAGAAAGGGGTACCCTTTGCATGGACAGCTAGGTGTGAAGAGGCTTTTCAACTGATTAAAGAATATTTACTCACAACACCTGTCTTAATGCCACCTGTTGAAGGAAGACCGTTGATTCTTTATATTACAGCAACCCATTCATCACTTAAAGCATTGCTTGCACAGAATGATGATGAAGGTCATGAAAGGGCAGTCTATTATATCAGTCGGACTTTGGTTGGTTATGAGCTCAACTATAGTAACATTGAACGTGCCTGTCTTGCAGTAGTATTTGCTACCCAAAAACTAAGGCACTACATGCTAAACCATCAAACAATGTTGATTGCCAAAATAGATCCTCTGAAATATCTTCTCAGTAAGGTAGCATTAACAGGACGACTGGCCAAGTGGGTTATGATACTTAGTGAGTATGATATCCAGTATGTAGAAAGGAAAGCTATTAAAGGATAGGTCATTGCTGATCAGTTAGCTGACACACCCCTACAAGCAGATCACCCATTAGTTGCAGACTTTCTTGATGAGTTCATATTCACATTTGACACAAACATAACATGGAAACTGTACTTTGATGGCTCACATACAAATCATGGTTCAGGAGCAGGTATATTGTTTATCACACCGCAGGGGGATTCCATCCCTAAGTCATTCAGGATTGCATTTCCATGCACTAACAATATGGTGGAATATGAAGCTTTAGTGACAGGTTTACGCATGGCAGTCAAGTGGAAAATCAAGAACCTACAGGTATATGGAGATTCTCAACTAGTAATAAGACAGGTAAATGATGATTATGAGACTAAGGATGAGAAGCTTGCTCTGTACAAGCACATGGCTGATAGTTTTAAAGAGTACTTTGACAAAGTCAAGTTTCATTAGATACCTCATGTTTTAAATAGGGCAGCAGACACTATGGCTACAATTGCATCACTTCTTGACATTCCTAACAATGTGCCTAAGTTTGAGTTCTTGGTCGAACAGCTTTTGGTCCCAGCGTATGATATCCCAGATGCTGAAATGGTGTGCGACATTGTTGGTCCTGATTCCCCATGGTACAAAGAAATTTATGATTACCTTCATGCCAAAGTCATACCCATTGGCCTATCCAATAACCAATGTAGGACATTCCTTCGCAAGTCAGCCAAATACACCATCGTCGGAGACACCCTATATAGACGTGCCTTAGATAATCCCTTGTTGAGATGTCTTGATTCTACTGAAGCACAAGCAACCTTGTGTGGGGTCCATGAGGGTATATGCGGTTCCCATTCTAGCGGTCCTACCTTAGCCAAAAATATTATGAGACTGGGTTATTACTGGCCTACTATGGAAAAATACTCATATTTCTTTGTAACAAAATGTCGCCAATGCCAAATTCATGGAGATTTGATACATGCCCCAGCACAGGAGCTCTGTCCTATCACATCACCATGGCCCTTTGCCCAATGGGGACTCGACCTCATAGGTAAGATCCACCCCACATCATCAAATGGACACAAGTTCATTATCACTGTCATTGAGTACTTTACGAAGTGGATTGAAGCCATTCCTATGACATACATTACTGGCACACAAATTTCTAGATTTATCCTGAACTATATCATTTGTCGATATGGTGTCCCTCAGTCCATAATCACTGATAATGGCTGCCCATTTAAGAACCAAGAAGTATGTCATTTGTGTGATCAATTTCATATCCAACATCACTTCTCCACTCCATACTACCCCCAAGGTAACGGCCAAGCGGAGGCGTCTAACAAGACCATCATTTGAATCCTCAAGAAGACTATCAATGATGCTGGTCATGACTGGCATTTCTAGCTTAACCCTGCCTTATGGGCCTATCGTACGAGTATCCGTACCCCCACTGGTGCCACCCCATATTCACTTGTCTTTGGTTCTGAAGCCATTCTGCCTATTGAGGTCAAAATTCTTTCCCTAAGGATATCTTTGAAAGGCCACATTGATGATGAAGAGTACCGAGTGTCGAGACTCCATGAGTTAGAATTCTTGGATGAGCGTAGATAGAAGGAACTAGACCATCTCCAAGCATATCAGAATCACCTTCGTCGTAGCTATAACAGGAGGGTCTTAAACATAAATTTTGACATTGGTGACTGGGTATTAATGGAGAACCCAAAGAATCAAGCAGAAAGAGAAAAACTAGGACAGTTTGAACCTAACTGGTTGGGACCTTATGTTGTTACAGAAGCTTTTGGATCAGGAGCGTACCAACTCTCTACTCCTGAAGGTGAACCATTGTCGTCACCAATCAATAGTATGCATCTGAAGAAGTTCTACGCATAGCTTCTGAGAGCCTTTGTCTTATTTAGCAAAAATACAAAAAAAAATTAGAAAATCAAAAAAAAAAATCGTTATCAAGGTGAAAACCTGGAAAATAGGCATCTTGCTAACACCAAAAAAAATAGTTAATATGGAAAATAGTACAGACAAATCATTCGTCCAATGGTGAAAACCACTTCGGTGGCGCTTTGGATAGGTACCTTGGTGAAAACCTGGCAAACAGGCACCATGTGTACTCAACTCTGCTCCTTTGTCTACTATTATTCTACTCTATCTTGTATATACACCACATCATTATATATATAACTACATTGTACATAGTCCTTATCTCTGTACATATTCCACTTCCCTATACATAGTCCTTATCCCTGTACATAATATCTATCCCTATACATATCCCTTATCTTTCCTGTCCATAATTTGTATATACCATTCATAATAAGTGGTAGTCTTTCCCATAACTTGGAACGATTGACATCGGGAGCATTTCATATCCCCCGTTTTACCCTATTCATAGTCAGTTGGTCTTATACTCGACTGGGGGCAAACACTTGACATGTGTCATATTGGTTCTTACATTGGTTGTGTTGAAAACGTAAAACCATGGAAAATCCACAAAAACATCACAAAATGACCTACGAAAACATAAAAACATCGAAAAACTTCAAAAGGACAAAAAAATAAAAACATTTCAAAAATCCAAAAACAGAGTCAGAGTCAATCGCACTTGTTAGTCTTTGTCGTTTGTCAAACTACATTGCCTCTGCGACTGGACGTAGGCAAGGCCATCTGCCGATGTGCCCCGAGGCATTAGGTCAGTCCGTTTAGGTTTGTCTGTATAAAGTCATGAGTCAATCCATATGTTTATATGACAAGGTCATTGGTCGTGTCGAACTACGAGGTCTCTGTGTGTATAACGTAGGCAAGGCCATCAATCGATGGGCCCCTGAGGCTGCACTAGGTCAGTCCATTAGGGTTCGTCGCATTCACTTTCACACATATCTTCTATTTGTAGTCAGTCTTGTCAGTCCAAGTCAAGTCAAACTACGAGGTCTCTGCGTTTATAACGTAGGCAAGGCCATCAATCGATGAGCCCCCGAGGCCACACTAGGTCAATCCTTTAGGGTTTGTCGTCACACACAGTCAATTGTCTGCACATCATATCAAGTCATGCATCAATCTGGTGAACAAGTCAGCAATGTCTCTGAGTCACATCAAACACCTTGCCAAACAAAACAACCAAAACAGATCAACTACAGTCTGCTACAGGATGTGTCCTTCTTGGAAACAGACGTTATCATAACAATCAACCTATGTCTCATTCAGGATGAGTCCTTCCTGCATAATTGAAAAGGTCAAACATAGCCTTACACAGGTTATCACATCAACGACATCTGACTCAACATCTTATACGATTCATGTCTTTCTGAAACTAGGCTTTGTCGTGCCTTATACAGATAGTCATAACATTGAAACCAGACTCACAGTCTTATCCGGTATGTGTATCTCCTAAAACTAGGCTCTATCAATCAACAAATCAAACAAACAAATCATGTTTTGGAAAATATTTTACTGACTTTTTGACTTTATGACTTATTTATCTTATCATTTATCTTGAATTGATGACTGGAATTCATGTTACTAGCTTTCTCAAGGATGTCCCATGGAGGATTTAGAGAAGCAACGACGTATCAGGATTCTATTTTCTTTGACTGCTGTCTGTCGACTTTCTTTTCATTTTGATTTTGAGTCATGTTACTAGTTTCCTCAAGGATGTCCCATGAAGGATTTAGAGGAGCAATGATGTCTCATGACCCATCTTTTACTTTGTTTTTTGTCTATGGTTTGTCTTGACAAAATGACTGGGGCAAGTTGTGCCCTTAGTATGAGTTAATGACAATCCTTGTCTGCGACTGTCTGTTATTAGCAAGTGGATGACCTTGCACACCTTGATTTATGTCATATCCTGGTGTTTGTCTCCATTTGTATTAGTCCCGCTCAATGATGATAAAGTGCAATACCCTTTATGATACGGCAAAATATCGAAGATTCCTAATACTAACATTTATCCTCCATCTTTTCATTCTTTGTTGATCTTTCTTTCTGCACTAATAGTTCTTCTTTCTTGCATTATGATGAAGTCCTGTGACACAAAACATTATACATCATCCTGCATCCACATACATGTTAGAAACATACATGCATATGTACATATCTCATATCTAGATCCTCATTGCATAATAAACCATCATCATCAAATAATACATATCATAAGCATTCCATGAACAAAGCAACTGTAAATACATGCATCACATTACATTTGTATAGCATCACATGTCATCTACATCATACATATCACATCACATGGCATCTCATAATCATATAGAATTAAAATCATAGAGAATCATACATCAGATAGAATCAACATTATCTCATTAATTGTATAAACATCATAAGGTACATACAATCATCTATCACATAGGCATGTCATATAAACATCACATGTATAAATAATAACTGCATAATCAACAAATAGAAATGCATATCATGGGAATCGCCGCCAAAATCATATATATATATATATATCGCTCAAATGTGTCACATCACAATGTCATAATGTATCACAAATACATGGAAGCCCACAGGCTATAAGATCAAAATACATCGCCTCAACAAATGGTACCCCTATCCTGAGCTGCCATTGCCATCATGTTGGGAGTGTGTAGGAGAATGATGCTAGGAATCGACTGATCTCTGAGCCATGGGAGGTCTGTCATATGGCCCTACTCTGCGTGGCTAATCCACCCCCTTTGTGCTGACTGTCCGAGTATGGGTCCTAGTCTGGGACCTGCTACTGTGTGCCACTGAAAAACTGGGAGCCCGTCTCTCTAAGGGAACCTTTGCCTCATATAAGTCATGGTAGTATCTCTCCCTCTCTCCAGCTCTGACCAACTCTCTGGCAAATGCTGCTGATGGTCCTGTGCATAGTGACCTGAGCTCTGTGAACCTCTGCTTAGTCTCCTACCGCCGGGCTATGGCCTGATCCCTGTCCATCAAGGCTCTGTCCCTCTCCACCCGATAAGCATCCCTCTCTGCCATCGATACTCTCATCTGCTCCTCCAAGGAGGCAACCTGGGCTCGTAACATATCTGTGTCGGGCTCCTCTACCTCTGTCTCATCCTGTCAGGCCCTATCTCTTCGATCCTCCTCCTCGTCTAGCTCCTCCAGGATCTAATCTCGAATCTCCTGCTCATGATCATCATCCTCATCATCAACCTCCTGGTAGGCACCTAGCAACCCAAGGGCATCAACCTATGCCTCCTCTCCAACTGCCTCCTCGACACCTGCCTCCTCTCCAACTGCCTCTTTGACACCTCCCTCCTCTCTGCCTGCCTCCTCGGCACCTGCCTCTGCCTCTGCTGGGATATCTGGGATGTCTGGGATAACAGCCTCTGTCGGCTACTCCTCCTCACCACCTCTAGCCATATCTAGCATGGCTACATCCTCCTCTCCTCCTCTCTCCTCCCGGATTGGTGACAAGGCTGGCCCTCATCCCCGCCGACCATGCCTCCCTCTTCTGCCTCCATTTCGGCCATCTCTGCCATCATCACCTCCATCACCACGACCTCCTATGCCTCCTTAGCCCCTCCCTCTGCCTTGCCTACCTCTGGGACCTGTCCCACGCCGCTCTACCGGTGCTGGCTGCCCTGGATCTGTCAAGGGAATCGGCCTGTGTACTGCCCACCATTGATCATAAGCTGGAGTGGTCCTTGGATCTGTTGGTCTGTCCCTCCATCCCCATGGCTATGCCTGTAAACCATCAATATCCGCCTCTACAGTGGCGACTGGAATCTCTGGCCCCCATAGCAGGACCTTTCGTGACGACCTGGCAAACTCGGCTCTCCCTCGAGGTACATCCTGTACCTCTCCATACTGTCTCAGGACCCGATCTGGCAGCTTCCGCTCTATAATGTGCATATGGGACACTGTCCGTCCCACCAAATACTATGTCTGTCGACAAAAGGGCAAGTGCTCACCCTAATCTGACCACACCTCGCAGCCTAGGTACAGTCTCCATGTAAACTCCTGCATCATGTCTATAGCATGTCTAAAGTAACCTGTGTCCCCAATATGATGTTGTGTGTTTGCCCCTGCATAATGGAAGGCGTATGGAGCTCCATGAGCCAAGTCTACTGTAACAGGTGGTTTAAAAATAGCAATATGCTCCCACGCCCATACCATTAGGAGTGTGGTACCGCAGCTCATCGACTGTGCCTCTCGGTAGGCAATGTCATGCAAGTGGAAGTACATCATCCCAAGCACACACGAACCCCAGACATATACGACTCGGTGCTCCAACATGCCCACTAACATCTCCCCCCATCCCACAGGGAATCCATGTCCTCGGCGGTCAGGCAGTACTATACCGCCTATCAAGGTCACTACTAGATAGTCTAACTGTCTATACCTCTGAGCCAATACCTACCACCTAATCTCATAGTCATCAACCCCTAGCTGTCTAACGTCGGCATGGGGGTAATATCTGCACATCTCAGCTATACCCCTCTGGGTATCATAGACTACCCGTGTGCCTCTAATCGGCAGTCTCAATATCCTATATACATCCTCTAAAGTCACCGTGGCCTCTCCAGTCGGTAAGTGGAAGGACGATGTCTCCGAGTGCCACCGCTCGCATAATGCCATCAGTAATCCCTGTTTTGCCTGAATCTGGGGCATATCAGTCACATGTAACAAACCCAAATGCCATAGAGTTCGTCGCTCAGCCGGTCGCAAGCTGTCTCTGAATCGAAACGTCGTAGGTCTCGACTCCCATGTATAAATGGGGTCCAATACAACCTGTAACAACATTTTACATGTCTCATGTCAGCCTGAATCATCTATCCTAGTGAAAAATGACTGTTTTAACATAAAAGGAAAATGCGTCGTTCTTTTGCAAATGTGTCATTCTTTTACAAATGCGTCGCTTTTTAACAAATGCGGTTCACAAATTTCATATGCGTCATTATTAGTCAAATGCGGTTAATAATAATCAAATGTGTCATGAAATTAATATTTTCATTTCAAAATGACAAATGCGTTTCTAAATATACATTTGCGGCTGAAAATAAACATATGCGTTGCAAAATATCAAATGTGTGGCAAAAATATATAGATGCGTTTATTCGCTAAAGCCTATTCTAAATGACCGGCGTAAACTTTCAAATGCGGCTTTTTGCAGTCAAATGCGTCGTTCGTGCATACACATGCGGTGCAAATTGAAAAATGACGTATAACTAAAAATTGAATTAAATGCATTAAATAACGCGCAAATCACAAATTTTCAAAAGGCAAGTTTTAGGTCCATACCGGGGGGTCCGCGCCGACTGGTCTCTGGTATGTCCGGATCCTGTATGCATGATGATGGGTGGCTAGAACTGGAGACATCGTCGCTGAAAGTCAGAGCAAATTTTCAAATCTCTAAGCTAGGTGGGTGCAAATGAATAGTTTTTCACCCTAATTCAAATATATACCTAGGGCTTAGGTGGCATTTTCCTCCTATTGGCCATGTAAAATTTCATTTTCTATCATCTTGTACCTGTCCCTCCCACTTCTGATCCCAAATCCGTCAACTGCATTGCATTTCTGCCTATCTTCTGGACTAATCGGGAGCATTTCCAAATTTTTCTGAACGTTTCAGAAATTTGTCAATTTTCCCGAGGGGGCATACCTTCACCTGTTCTAATCTGGAGCATAACTAGGGCATTACTGGGGCATGTTTTTTATCGACTTTCTTTGACACAACGCCTAAACGACATTGTATCAAAGAGGGGCAAATGTAGACACCAAAATTTGGTTTAGCCTGTGACTTTCATATTCTTCATATTTCGTATTCTTCATGGTCATTGATTAAATAATCTTAATTATTTAATTAATTCATCTTAACATTAATTCTTCTATTGATTAAATAATCTTAATTATTTAATTAATTCATCTTAACATTAATACTTCTATTAATTAAATAATCTTAATTATTTAATTAATTCACACTTTTCTTTATTCTATCTGATTAATTAAATAAACGATTTTTATTTAATTATGTTACTAATTAACCTTATCCGTCTTGTCAAATTAAATAAATTCTTATTTAATTTATTCTTTATCATATTTCAACTATAATTAAATAAATTCATTATTTATTTAATTATTCATTTAAAATCCCTTCATCATTTAATTACATGAATATTATTTATTTAATTATTTTTCAAATATCGAGTCTTGAATTAAATGAATTATTTAATTCATTAATTCTATTTTAACGCTTTCCTCTATATTTTAGATAATTATGTGAGTTATCTAAGTATTCACTTTTACTCGACTCAACATCTATTTTAATCGATCAATTAACTATTGATTTGATGTCTGAGTGGCGTCTTCGAGTAATCTCTTCGTCAGATCATGCAATCCTCCGGTTCTAAATCATTCGCGTGCACATGCATATTAATTAAATATTATTATTTAATTAAGTAAATGTTGTGCGTGCATTCGAACAGAGAGTCGTTATAATCAATCTTTATCTTTGTCATGCAAAGATATTTCTAATGTTTTCGAATGCCGAACTGAAGATTAAATCATTTATTTAATCTTTAATTCTATCAGTTATCTGAATGCATGTCCAATATGTCAATCTCAACCGTCCGTTGATCTTTCAATCTTGACCTGTCGTTCGAATAATCAATTTTCTATAAATTGATTTGTCATTCTTCATTCCAATCTCTCTCTCTCTCTCGAATTTTGTAACTTTGGAGAGCACTTTGTCTTGAATCTTCGATATTTTTCTAATCTTTATCATTAGGCTATACTTGCACGAACTTACAAATCTGAGGGCAATTATACTACACAAGCAAAATGGAGAAGGGCAATCGAGATGAATCATGGAAATACGTTTGAAATTGGTGAGATTGTTTTAGTTTGTTTACATTATTACTTTCCTATGTTCTTTGTTGCTTAACATTTAGATTTGCATTCTAGATTTAATATTGCATGCATGTTTTCTTCTAATCTTTGTTGTTTCTATAGTGCAATTTTCTATTGGCGTTACACCATCCATGGATCATGGAATATTGGAAAGAAGGTATGGAGGAAGAAATTAGTATTTTCCCCTATGCTAGAGGGTTTTTATCCTAGAATTTTATTCTATTGTGGATAAAGAGTTGGTGCTTAAAAGTGGGTTGTGGTTCTTCAATGGTGATTTTCTCTGCATGAAACCCTAGTTTCTAGCTTTTGATCTATGAACTAAAACCTTTTCTTCTACTCTTCTTTGGGTTCATCTACCTTACCTCCCTCTATAATTTTGGGAGTTGGAGAGTCTATAGGCCATTAGTAATAGAATATGAAAGTTATCATTGCACATCAGAAGAAACAATAAATTATGAAAGTTCAACCTATGCACGACTATGTGTGGAAATGGATCTTTCCAGAGGCCTCCAGGCTATAGAAATATCTCTGAAGGTGGGAAAAAAAATCTAAAAAAGACCTATAGATTATGAAAAAAAATCATTCAAATGTAGGAAATATTTTTCAATTGATCATACAACTCCCCAATGTCAAAATTTGTAAGCTCATGATAGGGGAGAAAACACCTTAAATGATAAACCCACTTGGTGGATTGGGGTAGAATCACATCATTGTCTCATCCCATCAGGAGCTCAAAGTGATTTGGTCTCTTCCCAAACTCCTTCAGAGGGAATTACAAAGATGAATAATTCTTTGTCACACATTCCCCAAGACCCTAATTTTGGGGTGTCGCATGAGGCTTCTCTTGAAGATGATATCCTAGAAGGCCCTTCATTTAAAAAAGAGAATCTAGTCACCAAGGTAGCTAGACTAGAGGCCACTCAATCCTCATAAGAAACTTCAATGAATGTTCTTAAAAGCAATGAAGGAAAATTAAAAGGTAAAAATAGTCAAATCCCAGTCATTTTCTCAGGTAGAGGATGAATGGACAGAGGTCAAGCAAAAGAAGGCCCCCCTCCCCCCCAAATCTCAAGAACCAAAAGATGTGCAATGCCCCATCACGCAAACCCCAAAGGAACAACTAAGAAAGCAACAATTTAAAAATATATATATAAGGAATGCACTTCAAGTATTCCAACATAACCAATGTTTCAAGTTGCACAACAAAGCCCCTTGGGGTACACGAGGTGACATTACTAAAATATCCCATAACAAAGTTAATAGATGAACATTAAATTACCAAATATGTATCCATTCATTCACACATCATCATTTAAAACATTCATTAACGATAACCAAAATGATAAGAATAATCCATATAAAACCATACATGCAAATATAATAAATTAATCATGAAAATATTAAGTACATATTTCCATAGATACAACATAACATCAACAATATTTACAAATGGTAGTTCAAGAATGATTTGCATGGTATGTTAATACATTACATCAGTTTGATAGTACATCTCAATGAACACATATACAAAATTACATCATAAGCCTTCCAACGCACGTGGGAATGATGCATCAATATATATAAAATACATATGGAGTACAAATATACATCTAGTAACATATGAAACTTGGATCAACTACATCAATAAAACTCTGCACTGAAAGGTACAACTACATCATGAGGGGACCCAATGGGGTGCGTAGCATGTTCCACCCAACCACCCCTATACTTGGAGTAAATAAGGAAGGATCCCCGACCAAGCACATCCAAACAATAAGGAAAGACCAAACTCTAGACATGATAAGCAAGAGACCAAAAGGAAATATCTCATAACAACAATAAATCACCAAAACACAAGAATCAACCACTTCAAGAGGATTTCAATAAAACAACTCAAAAGGAATGCTAGAGGAGAGTGTCATCGCATGGCCTTACATGGATTATCCAGACAACCTATCACAAGGTGCCACCTCCATCTATGGTTATCCTGACATCCTATCTCAAGGCGTCGCTCCACAGGGTTACTCATGTGGAACCGTTAACCTCTCGTGAGGATGAGGAAACGATCATGCCAACCACAACTTTCTCAACCCACCTTTAGTCTATGATAACACTAACAGGAAGACAAGGCATCCATAATTATCTTATTAATGTTTAACTACCCACCCCCTAATTAATTACTTAGGTTATCACTTATTACTCTAACTCTAACGTGGGTTACCCTGACAACCCCTTTGTGCACCGACCCCCATGTAGAGCCACTCTCCCTAGAACCCAAAACATAAAATCCACACCAAGGAGTTGTACCACAAGAACACTAAACCAACAAATGGAACATCCGCAAGGCAAAACCATCTGGCCAAAATCATATGAAACAACATCCATAAAACAGTACAACCCCATGTGTAAACTCAAGTCACAACTATATCCAAAATGGGTACAAATATCAAATTAAAAGATCAAATATGAAACATCAATTCCCCACCTCTAGAAGTCCCTAAAAATAACTTAAGCTCCTACAAAAGGATAAACTAACTCAAGGGCTTTCCCACATGACATAAATCCAATAAAGAGAAAACCACAATTGATTCAATGAATGATCTCAAGAGTACACAATTACGTTAAACAACGCCATATAACACATTTCAATACACAATAATTTCACCAAATAAATAATTTAATTTCTCAAGAATATTCAATTTAATTTAAATCACAAAGTTTATTTCTAATTTCTTGGATCACACCATAACATTGCAACTTTTAAAATTATCTAATTAATTCATAATTACATCATATATAACCATCTTTATTTATATATATACATATATACATCTATATACGTTTTTGTACATATATACATATATACCTATATACAAATAAACAATAAAATATATATATTTAAATCATGCATTTAAATTATATAATAAAAATCTCTTTATACATCACTGTTATTTCCAACAATTTATATATTTACATATATATATACATATATATATATATAACATATAAAAAAACAAATTAAAAAAAATTGAAATTAAAAAAAAAAAAGAACTTTCTTTTAACCCACAGCAAGTCGTGCGCAGGCACTACGTACCTCCCTGTGGGGAGGCCGCAGCCCCCACACAGCTGCGTACAACTTGCCATAGGGTGTGGGGTGGTACGGCTTCGGCCGACCACTCCACCCCAAATAAAAAATTAAATTTTTGTTTTATATTTATT
Source organism: Sequoia sempervirens (assembly GCA_007258455.2). Lineage (NCBI taxonomy): Eukaryota > Viridiplantae > Streptophyta > Pinopsida > Cupressales > Cupressaceae > Sequoia > Sequoia sempervirens. The sequence continues at coordinate 208,699,759 of VDFB02000008.1, read as the reverse complement.
TATATTTATTTATTTTTAATTTTTTTCATTATATTAAATTTCATTCAAAACAAAACGCCATATGTATATTTTTAATATATATTATTTCTTCCTTCAAAACATAAACTCAGAATCCGTACTGTATCAAAAAGAATATATATATATATGTACATTTGTCATGTACTGTCCTTTTATATATATATATATATATAGGTGTATGTATAACTATATTTGCCCAAATAATACAAAATAAATAAACAAATAGGATGAAAACCAGTCCAATTCATCTTCTTTCAATCACAGAATAAATATTGGTATACAATTTTAATACCCTAATAAATTGATTTTCTTTCAAATCAAGAATTTTAGCAACAAGATTTATTAAAGAAATTCAGAAGATTTTTCAATAGATTTCTAGAGAACACTTAAAGGTTTAACACAGACAATTTTTTCAAAAACAAAACCCTCTTTCCAAAATAGAGAAATTGATTTTCAAATATGGCAGACATGATTTTTTTTTGTTTCTCTTACAAAACAATGAATTAATAAATCAAAAGAAATAATAAATTTAAAAGAACCTAGAGTCCTTCATTTGATTTCGAATCCACCAGCATGACAACCCTTCTTCCTCTTTCAAAAAAATAATCCCTCTACAGTTCCTTCTCCAATTCCTTCTTCCAGCTAACTTTTGGATCAATATTATATTTTTTCTTCCAAGAACAATTTTAACAAAGAAGCACAAAAGCCTCTCTTTTTTCTTTTCCAGACCAAACCAATAACCATTCTTTGTGTGTGTAGAAACTTCTCTTTTTTTTCACAATAAAATAAAGAAAAAATAAATAAAGATCTTTTTTCTCTCAAAAATACAACCCATCCATTGGTTCTTGTTCTTGCTTTAAAAGCTCACACTTATCTCACAATTTTAATTAAAAATTCATTAATTTCACATTTATCCTCACATGATATTATCCTTAAATTTTCTAATATTAATATTTTGAAAAAGACAATTACAATTATCACAAACATTATTTATTTATATTAATTTCTCTATCATTTTTAATTAATTGAATATCTTTTAATTTATAATATTTTAAATCCAACATTTAACTAAATTACAATTACATACAATTAATTATATCTACAAGATAACATTAATTAATACCATATAAAATAAGGATAAATTAAATACCAACTATCCACAAATAAAATAAATAAACAACAAAAATAATGAGACAAAGACAAGGTCAAGACCATGACACTGAAAGACTCACAACGAGGTGACGAATTTGGGATGGGGACACTTCCTTATCAACTCCCTTTTTCAACATCATACCCATTGGGTTAATTTAATGCTCACCCTATCCTACTGAAGCAGGTGGAATCAAGACTTTATTCCTGCAATTCCTGTATACAAACAAACGTCAAGTAACATGTAAATCTCCATTGCAGACACACCGTGAAAGGAAATCGCGGGGTAAATGGGTGCTCTCAAGTGAGTGATGCTACTCCGCCCTTCCACCAAGACTCGCTAGCAAATACATCAGAAACCACAACGACATAGAATCACAACATCACCACATATAATATTAAAGAAAACCATAGCATAATCAAATAATATAACCACCACATAATGTATCATCAAACATCATAGTAATGTCAAGTGGAGCAAACCAACCAAACTATCAATCCACACACAACCAAGTTGGTGAACTAATCACCATCACAAACCAAGTAGCAAACTAACACATAAGAGTACCAAAGAGTATCAAAGAGTATCAACAACATGGGGGGTATTACAAGTTGTTGAGATCGACAAAGAAAGGGAATTTTTTTGAGGAAATATTTGACTCTGAAGCACCCTTTCTTAAGGGTTGATGCAATTTTATTCTATTTTTATTTTTATTTATATATGGGAGTGGGCCCCATGTCCACAACTCATTGATAAAAAAAAGTGATTTTGAATGTTCTAAAATAAAATATTAAATGATATTGTTTTATTCTTTCAACTATAATAAATAATAAAGTCTTTGATTCTCTATTGATGGACTCATGTGCCTCTTGCCCTTCTTGCCCAACAAAAAATTTGAATGTATGTTCTCCTCGCTCCTTGTTGGTTCCCTACTTCCCTTCTCCTCTCCACTAGGTTGTGATCTGGTAGTTGATCTTACCACTGCACCGTTAGTTTCTAAGGTTCTTGAGGAGGGGGTTGTAGCTACGTTTTTGATAGGGGGTTTGTGAGGGACTTCATGCCAAGAATTGTTCTATTTCAGGATCTTTTGTCATAGTTACACCACCGTCGGGGATGGGGGGACGCCAGAACGAGGGGATGGGTTTCTGGGACATGGGAACAAAGGGGCCTCAATTTTGGCATGGCGGGGAGGGGGGGATATACTATATACTATACATATGGTACTTAAAATTCTAGTTATGAAAAGATGTATAAGACTATTAAGAAGTAAAATCGCAAAATTGTAAATGCCAAATTGAAATACTAAATATTAAATACTTGAACAATGAACATTGAAGTTTTCAATATTGAATTACTAATTAGAAATTAGAATACTCAATACAACATAAAATTTTAAATTGTAGAATTGAAAAATGGAAGATTTATATTATATGTTATCAAAAATATTTGATCATAAAGATGATTACAATGAGTAGCATGATATCAAAACAAGTACAAAATCAAAATGTGAAAATGAAAAAATGTAGTGAAGGAGGCCTCTAATCATCCCTTAGGAGGTCAGCAAACTCCTCATCACTAGAACTACTGGAGGGCCTTTTGAAGGCATGGAAGACCATAGATGGGCCCCACATACCCTTAGGGTTCGAATAGAACCAAAGAAATAATAAATAAATGTGTTATAATTTTGTTAAACACATGCTTGAAGTTGTCACTGTGGGGGACGCTTAGGTGTCCCCAAGATTCTTGGGCATACCCAAGACACTTGGGCATCCTTGGGATGCTTGAGGGACATACAAGCATCCCCCTCAGTGTCCCGGGAACACCAGGACATCCTCGCGTCCCCGATGACAAGTGGAAAAATTGGTGGTGCCACTAGGGACTTGGGAACGCCATCCCCACGTCCCGGGGACATCCCCATTTCGGGAATGCTCAGGATATAGGGGGGATGCGTCCCCAGGGTACATTGTCTTTTGTGAATGATGTCTAAAATAGAAAAGTTGGGGTGGGTGCTATGCATACGTTGCGGTGTGTTGATGCTTCGCTTGTGATTTCTCTCAGTCAAGAAGTTACAAACTATATAGATTTCTACTCCAAGACTACCCTTGTAGTTTTTTTTCCATTTGTGGCCTTGCCTCCTAGACCTACACAGGTCTCTAGATCTCAATACATTGGTCTCCTATTTTGGAAGGTACGATGGAGATTTATCACTTTGCTAGAGGGTTTTTTGTAGTTGGTTTGTGTTCTTTTGAAGATGGATAGTTTTGGATCATGGTTTGTGGGAATGAGATTCTCACCCCCTATCCATGAGGCCTTAGGTCCATTCCTTTAACCCTTTGAAGGAACCTATTGATTTCATGCATGTTTGGGTGAGATTGTTGTATCTTCCCTTACAATTTTGGCGCCCCTTAGCTAATGAAGGCATCGATAAAGCTCTTGGTATGTTCTTAAAAGTCGATATTTCCTCCAATAATTTTACTCATACCTCCTTTACCTAAATTTTGGTGAAGGTAGATTTGTCTCAAGCTTTACCTAGTGAGGTGGTGCTTCAGGTTAATGGTTGTTCTTGGTCTTATCTTGTGGATTACGAAGGTATCCCTTTTCACTGCAGACATTATTTTGCTACTGGACACTTGGCTCATGATTGCTCTAATGGATCTCGTCCTGTTTCATCCTCCACTTGGTGGAAGAATGCTCTTCGAGAACATCTAACCATACACCCTAATGCAGACTCTTCTTTTGATAGTAAGGTTTCTAGGCCTCCCTCTCCTTCTATTAAGATAAATAATCCTATTGTTGATGGTGTTGCTCCTTCAATTGCTTTTGTTGTGTTGGTTCAAGACAAGGTTATTCCTATTGTTGTGTGTGCTACCTCCCCTGAGACCCCTATCTCAACTTTGAATCCTGCAGCTTCGAGCTCAGTTTGGTTGCCTCACCTAAAGTTACTGTTGTCCCTCTTGTTAGTTACTCTAAAGGGGATTCTTCCCCTCCTATTCAATTTGTTTCTAATCTAGTGTCTAATTCTTCTTGTATAATTATACAACATAAGAAGAAATGTACTTCTAAAAATGTCTTTGTTGATATACCCATGGGGGAAAAGTTGTTGGGTTCAAGCTTTGGTGCTTGAGTTGTTTCTCTTTGGTTTTCTATCTTTGTTTTGTCTTTTGCCGGTGGCTTTGTTCTTGCTACTAGTCTATTTTTTTGTTGTTCTTGTCTTGGTGTTTCTAACTGATTGTTGTGTTCAATCAATCTGTTTTGTTGGGTTGTTCTACCCAGCTATTTTGGGACCATGGCTCTCCCTTGCTTATCTAATCAAAACTATAATAAACAAGAGCTATGGGGCAGAGAAGTTCCTGCCAAAAAATGGAAGATAGGCCTAGGAAAAATGTTATAAATTGAAGGGGAAAATGTTAGAAATGTTAGGGTTACAATTTTGTGGACTTGGAAAGGAGACATGCAATTTGCATGTTACAAGAAGGGATTCCAAATCCACTAGTTAATGCTCAACTGTAATATTGATTAATAATTCAATTTTCAAATACCACAAAGATAATCTCAAATAATGAACTCTCAAGCATGCAAAGATAAGATGCACATACAATGACAAAGAAGCAATGACAAGTCAATAGCACTAGATGAAACCAAAAAATAAACTCAATTTAAGAAGGGAGATTCAAATGATTTCAAGGGTGGATGAGTTGACCTTTCTAAGGCAAAACAGATTGCCATCTTCTAATACCAATTGCTCCTAACATGGGAGAGGTTGATGCTAGACCCCTTGAATCAGTCAAAACAACCCTTAGCTTATTTGGAGAGAGTATTTATAAACTTGAAGATGGGAAAAAACTTAAAATTATATGTGGTGAGGCAATTTCCTATTCACTTAAATAATTAAATTCAAATAGTAACTTTAGGAAATTTTGAATCAAATTGTTTTCCAAAACAATCTCTTAAATTTTTTTGTCAAGGGAGGAAACAAGAAAGTGAAACCATCAAATAAGAGTAAAATGCTTCAGATCCTCAATGTCTTAAATTGTTTTATCAAGGGAGGAAACAAGAAAGTGAAACCATCAAATAAGAGTAAAATGCTTCAAATATTCATTCATTTAATGCTATGCTTCGAACGGATTTCAAGGGTGGATGAGTTGACCTTTCAAAGGAAAAACAAATTTTCCATCTTCTAATACCAATTGCTCCTAACATGGGAGGGGTTGATACTAGACCCCTTGATTCAGTCAAAACAACCCTTAGCTTATTTGGAGAGAGTATTTACCCATTTCAAAGATTTAAGAAACCTGCAACACATAGATTTTTCCACCTATAGTTTAAGTCTTCTTTCTTAGTGCAAACTATTGCAACCAAAAAAATTTAAAATATCCAGCAGATATGCGAGCTGTTGCAACCAAAAACATTTAAAATAACCAGCAGATAACTTGGAGGACTTATTGCCAAACACAACATATGCATTTCATTTCACTAGCAAATGATTGTTTTGTAGCTTTACCAAAGCAATTTTTCTCATTTGGAAGAAAAAAGAGCACAACCAAAATATCTAAAAAGTTAACTGTCTCTTCATTGTTAATAAATCTATTTTATAGTTTCAATACTTTAAAAAATATTTTGTATCATTCAGTGTATGTATGAGTGTTATATAGGGTAAATATATAAATAATGGAACTTGTCCCTCAAAAGTAAAGTGTAAGACAACTGACCATAACAGGCCATCTTGTGCAGATTCTTTGTGCTCACACACTTGAAAACATTGCTTTTAATCTCATTGAAGTTATTGGATACAAGTAGTGCCATCAAGGCATTGTTATGGGATATTATTGGAGCTGATAGAGTAATTACTTGAGCTAAAATAATGAAAGAATGCACAAGTAAAAGCAGTTAAGGACATTACTACAGTGCAATCGGCAATGAAAATGTACACCTAACTGGAAAGTGAAACAAGATTATAGATGAACATTCCGTGTCACTACACACATTAAAACACAAAATTGATCTTGGAAAGGATATTGAAGGCAGCAACAGCAATAGCTTGGTCCAAAAGAAAGTGCACAGTTTCCATTGGCATATGTTCCTTCGAACTACTTGCAACTCCTACTACTAAATTCAAAAGTACTTGAAGTACATACTCTCCGATGATTGGCACAATTTATCAAATATTTGTTTCGGATAGCATATTTTTTACTTAGCACACCACAAACCAAGAAGGCTATAGAAAATTAAGACAAGCTTTAAATGAGTTTCAAATCCTTCAAAAAAAATTGCATGTGCTCCATAAAGCTTAAAATATTACCCCACCTCTAAGACATTCTACACCACATAAAGTTTGATTGTGCCCTGTGTTCGGATAAAATGGTAAACTAGGCTAATATCTGTGATTTTGCAAAAACAAAAGATAAGGCTTAAGTGAAACATAGAAATTACAAGTATTACCATCATGGTTTTCTAAATACTACTTCTGAAACAGGGATGGAACATTCCTCATAGCCAACACATACCTACAAAACAATAACATTACTACTTAGGTTTCTTGCTCTCCTTTCTGTATGTTGTATATATTTCTGTCAAACCAGATGTGATTGTCAACAATGGAGAAAACAAAGACATGATCTCTATCTAGAAAAACCTTAACAATAATCTCTTCATAGATCTACAAAACCATAGATTTTATTAACATGCAAAACCTACAAAGCCATCCATGCAAACTTGAATCCATTTATTCATCTACATACCCATAAATTTGAAAATAAATAAATTAATATTTGATCTAAAATATTAGAAAATATGCATAACCTACAGATACAAACAACATGAATATGAAAACATGCAATTACAAATATGGGTTGTCCAAAATCTTCCAAGTCACCAAAAGACCAGCTGCAGCTATACTATACTTGAGTAAAATAGCACCAAAGGACACCATTGTTTTGGAATATGGGGCTGCAGATGGAAAAAAGAATAAGACACTATACATTAACAGAGAACATCATAAAATAGAAAAATTTTATTGCTTGGCAACAAATAGATCTTGCAAAATATACAAAGGGTACTAAAGCAAGATTATCTTTTGTAAGAGGAAGGAATTCTCTAGATCTCAGTACTCCAAAGGCCTAGAGAAAGTCTCGTTGGAAATTAAGGTTTACATTTTGCAATAAAGTTTTGTGTTTACTGTTGGAATTTAGTTTTCTAGAGAAGTTTTGAGAAGTTACATGAAAATGCAGTAATTTATAAGTATTTGAATGATACTTTGTAATGTATCCCGATTAAATGATTATTATTTAAAATGTTATTAGTACCAGTATGGCTTAATATCTTTCAATATTCTGCTCTTCCATTTTTCAACAAGTCCTCCTTTGTTATATCAGAGTCAGAAGGATGCCTCTTCAGAGCTATGACTTCATCTTGAACCTGCAAAAACTCACTTCGTACATAATCCTTGTAGCCTAAGGTGCTATTCAGCAACTGAGTTCCTGCTTACAGTGTGGTAAATGTAGCGACAAATAGTTCCAAGAAAAGCTTCCACTCAAATGGGATTGTTCACTACTTGCCCTTTTACCTTTTCCATTATTAGTCAATAGATCTTGTTTTGTGAAACAAGAACTATTTCTAAATCATATTGGCTTTTGGGAATTCATATCGTATATCATCAAAAAATGGTGATAGGCCTCTTACTGATGTGCTACAGTTTTGTATCGAGAAAAAATAATGCAGGGCCCATCGTTAGTGTCTTATAACAAACCTTTCAGTTCAACTAGCTCCTCTACTAACCTGCATTGCAGAATCATCAAGGAAAACAGATTCAAACTCATTAAGTAAGCGTCAATAGCATTTGTCAACAGTTAGCACAATAAGTGAATCTCAACACTAGAAGAAATCTCAATTAATGTATTATCATGGAAGGGTAATCAAAGATATGAGCAAGTTAAATCTTAGGTTCATTGTATTGCAACTACACTTTTGAGTTTGGCTTTTGCATTGAATATAATTATTTGTGCAGTTATGTACTTACGTTACCTTAGAGGCTTAGATCATGCAGGTTAAAGTTTGCAATATTAATATGCATATGAGAAAAAACACGCACTTTTAGTTTTATAAAGACCTTTATGACGAAATAATAACTGTAACTTGTCTTAGGGAAAACTGGAATATACAAAACTTCACACTTGAACAGAAATATCATTCAATCAAGATGTGGCTGATAAATTTTATTTTGTTATGATCATCAGATTCTCACTTGCTATGTAGTAGAGTCATGCACTGGATTGGATAAACAAATACTCCTCATCACACCAATTAATTTTACTAGATCTTAAGATTATAAATGATTAGTACCAAAAATAAAGAGAGAAATTCTATATTCTAGAATTATTCATATAAGATCTTATTTACCTAAATTAGCTGTTATTTGCAAATAGTGTAGAAATATTGCAGAAGATGCTATCTAAGACTTCAGTTCCTGAGCTTCATTTTGTCTTCTAAGCACACTTATCACTTCTAGGGATTCTAGGAATAAGAATTTTTGAAATTACAATGGTAGGAATGCAAGTAGTGTTGAGGATAGATAGGGGGAAGGAGTATTTCCCATGTTGCTACTGATTTCCGTTTGCAGATGTGGTTGGGATGCTAGAAAATTCTATTGGTTAGCCACAATAAATATCCTTTGGAATCTCCTCTTCCTTCTTCGTCTCCTCATCAAAGAGCTTAAGAATTTATTTTTCAGATCGTCATAGATGTGCACGAGAAGTTTCAATATCAATAGAGTAATATATCTGATAACAGCTAACTTCAATCTTAGCTTCTAGAAAAGAACTCCAACACAGTATGTGCAATTGCACAGTGGTCACCAGAGGGAAATAATCATATAAGGAACACTGCTCCAACATTGCAACCAGGGAAAGCTCAGCAGTCTTGTCTTTGTATAACTGACAAGAGGATTTATCCTACTGAAATGGGTGTTAGGTAGAGAAGTGGCCAATTTGCCTGGACTTCCAAAACCACTTGTCGCTGACAAACATTTCTTTTTGGCCACCAAACCTAATCTTTAAGGTATAATCTTTCTTCACCAATGTAGATGAACTTGAGATACTACCTTCCCCTGCCAGCCCTCACCACAAATACTAAATATTGTCCTTTGTTGCCTCTTTTAGGCATCTATTTGCACTGCGTGAAAAACAATAACATTACTATTTAGGTTTCTTGCTCTCCTTTCTATATGTTGTATATATTTCTATCAACAATGGAGAAAACAAAGACATGATCAAATAAGGGCTTTGCTTTCTTGTGATCTTTTGGTGTACCAAATCTCTACAAAGAACCAGTACAAATGTTAGCATATAAAAATTTTCTCACTAATAGTGACACCATAGTTATAACTACATAACAATGACAAATCTGAATGGTGATGAGGGCGCAACTTGAGACATAGAAAATAACCCACAAATAATATAAATTTTATTATTCAAAAAATGGAGCTTCTTACATGGAGAGGATCTCAAATCCCCAAGTTCTACAACACATGCAAGTTACAGACAGCTACAGAATAACCCTTTCGCAATATGCGAGCTTGTCCCCCAAAAG
>VDFB02000008.1:208510806-208689908 GCA_007258455.2 Sequoia sempervirens | reverse complement strand
CCATCTGTCATAAAAACAGTTCCTAATCTCTAGGTGGTGGCACCAATGGATAGGAAACCTCTTTGCATTGAGGGTGAGATTTTGATTTGTTCTAGGGTCAGTGAATAGAGAGCACAAATCGCCTTTAGTAATCTTTAAATCTTTAACTTGTTTATATGATAATTTATCTGCATAATATGCCCTCGATGTTTGCCTCCTATTTTGCCATCCAGATATTTGTTGGGTAATTGCATCCACATTTTTAACAAATCCTTCAATGAATCTGCTAGATGTATCCTTTCTATGGTTGAAGAATTTTGATCACTCAACCTACTAATAAGATCCTCAACTTCTTTTTTATTGTTTTCAATTTCACTCCTCAAATTTTCTTGAGTGCTAGGAGGGTATTGAGAGAATGGTGGGGCAGGTTGATTTTGTTGTTGAGGTTGATTTTGTTGAGGTTGATTTGGTTGAGGATTTTCCTCCTCTTGTTGAGGATTTCCTACAAATTAAAAAAAAATCATTCATTTCTAAACTAAAACAAACAAAATCAATTTAAAACAAAAAAATTCATTACAAATACCAAACAAAACTTACCTCTCGCATCTCTTCGTCGTCGTGGTGCCATATTTGTGAAGAAAATCAAACTCAAGTTGATCAAATGTGAAGAAATCACCTCCTCAACAACGCGAGCGTGTAATGCAGGGTTTTTGGCCACGGGCGGAAATGAAAACCAGTGAAAAGCAAATGAAGAATGTTCACCTTTTTTTTTGCCTTTATAAAGCCAAAACGCGTTCACATTATAACGCAAACGCGTTTTGGCTCATTTTTCACTTTTGTGGCCATAAAAGTGCAACCATCTTGGTGCACTTACCCAACTTTCAAAAATTTTGTGTTGATGTTGGGATTATGAGGGGGTTTTTTGTTCCCTACAATCCTCAAAAGAATGGTGTTGTAGAGAGAAAGAACAAGAGGATCGTGGAAGCAACAAAAGCTATTATTCATGAATAGAATCTACAAACCTTCTTATGGGTAGAAGATTCTAGGACTGAATATATGTTCAGAATAGAAGTCCTCACAAGGTTATGGAGAATGTGACTTTGGAAGAAGCCTTTACAGGGAAGAAGCCTGAGGTTAGTCATTTAAGGACCTTTGGATGTCCTATCTATGTTCATGTTCCAAAATAAAAGAGAACTAAGTTGGAGCCTTCTGGAAAGAAGGGAATATTTGTGGGTACAACAAGACCTCAAAGGCCTACAGGATATATGTTCTAGATCAGAAATTGATTGAAATTAGTAGAGATGTCATAGTCGAGGAAGATGTTTCATTTAGAAGATCCAAGGGAACTCATGTGGAGATTGACTGTGATGAGTCTCCTTAAGATATGGAAGTTGACCATACTCCTGAGATTCAGAGGGAGACATCAGAACTGAAGGAAGATGTTGATCCAATTAAGCCCTTGGAACCTACTGATGGGCCTACCAATATAGTGATTAGAAGAAAGAGACCTCTTTGGGCTAGGAAATCTATGCAAGAGGCTGAAAGGTTCACAACTCCTAGAGGTACATTCAGAGAAAGTAAAAGGCCACATAAGTTCTCCAGATGTTTCCTTGATGAGTCATACTATTGAGTCTAAGCCTTCTAGTGTGGAGGAAGCTTCCAGACAACAGGTTTGGAAAGATGCTATGTCAGAGGAGTACCAAACAATTCTCAAGAATGATGTTTGTGACATTTTTCCTAGACCCAAAGGAAAATCTATGGTATCTTTGAAATGGATCTTCAAGATCAAGCATGTAGCTAATGGGAGCATAGAGAAGTACAAGGAAAGATTTGTGGCTCAAGGGTTCTCATAGAAAGAGGGAGTTGATTATGAAGAAACATTTGCTCCTATTGCTCACTACACTTCTGTCAGGACCATCATTGCCATTGTTGCATCTAGAGGATGGAAGATTCATCAAATGGATGTGAAGACAACATCTCTAAATGGTGTGATCGAGGAAGAAGTTTATATCGAGCAACTTGATGGGTTCGAGGTACATGGGAAGGAGTCTCATGTTTGCAAGCTGAAGAAGGCCTTGTATGGTCTTAAGCAGGCTCCTCATGCATGGTATGAAAGAATTGATCGTTACCTATCAAGTTTGGGCTTCTTGAAGAATGATGTTGACTCTAACCTGTACTTTAAGGTAATTGATGGTGAAGCTTTGATTTTGGTCTTATATGTTGATGATTTAATTCTTATTGGAGAAGAGAACTTAATCATCAAATGTAAGAAAGAGTTGGCCTTTGAGTTTGAGATGAAAGACCTTGGGCTTATGCATTACTTCCTTGGCTTAGAATTCTGGCAGAAACCAAATGAGATGATTCTAAGTCAAGGGAAGTACACCATTGATGTACTTAAGAGATTTGGTATGATGGATTGGAAATCCATGTCTACACCTATGGAGACCAACCTACATAAATTGAAGGAGGTCACAGCTAGTTCAGACTTTGTAGATCCTACTATGTACAGACAACTGATTGGGTCCTTGATGTATCTAGTTAACACTAGAATGAATATCTGTTATGTTGTGAGTGCACTTAGTCAGTTCATGTGTGAACTGAGATAGATACATCTTGTTGCAGCTAAACATATCCTGAGATACTTGTGTGGCACAATTGGATATTGGTTGAGATAATCTTCAGATGTTGACTTAGAGTTGTATGGTTATACTAATTTTGATTAGGTAGGTAGTGTCACAGATCATAAGAGCACCTCTGGATGTTGCTTCAGTTTGGGATCTGCTATGATTTCCTGGTGCACCAGGAAGTAGTCATCTGTAGCATTGAGTACAACACAGGAAAAATATATTGCAGCTTGTATGGCAGCTTGGGAATAGTGTGGCTTCGTAAGCTCCTTGCAAGATTGTTTGGATAATCAATGGAGCCTACTATCATTCATTGTGATAACCAAAGTTGTGTGAAGCTTTATGTCAATCTTGTGTTTCATGACAGAACCAAGCATGTTGAGATAAAATACCACTATATCAAATATATGGTATTGAGGAAGGCTATACAGTTGAGGTATATCAACATTAATGAGCAGACAGAAGACATTCTCACCAAACCTCTCTCTAGAATAAAGTTTTTGTACTTTCGAGATAAGCTTGGTATGGTGGAGATTCTAGCCTTAACTGAGAAAGAGTCTCAATATCAGTGATAGCCTGTAATGAGTTCTTCTATGTGAGATAAGTTTAAGGTGAAATCCCTTGAGTAATGAGTTCTTCTTTGTGAGAGAAGTTTGAGGTGAAATCCCTTGACTAATGAGTTCTTCTCAATAAGAGAAGTTTGAAGTGAAATCCCTTGATTCCACCCTCTAAGAGATTCATGGTGGATGTTGTGTGTGACTCCATGACAACATCACATGAGAGAATCTGTGATGATTTTTTTTGTACTTGTGTTTTACCCTCTGGGAGAGCCATGGTGAAAAGTCATGTTGAGGTGACAACATCATGCAAGTGATGAACACTTGTACGTACCATATATGGTTGATATCATGTTGAGGTGATATCTGATATCATGATGAAGTGATATTCTTTCTTTCCACATTTGGTTGTAGCCATTGTGGTAGACATCACGTTGAGGTGATATGTCTTGTGCAGCTAGACGTATCCTCACTAGCTGAGAGGGAGTGTTGATGTTTATGGCATTGTTGGTCTTCACTTCCAATTGATCTCCCTACATTATGGAATATATTAAATCATAGTTGTTGGCTATTTAATTTATAGAAGATTGTGATTTGTTCAAGAGGCACGTCTTTTATATTAAATAATGATTAGTTATTGTTTGAGACTCAAATTTATGAGGAGGCACATATTTCTTAAAGGACGACTTCATGTTTATTGTAAACACATCTTTTCAAGGGTTCCAACTTATGTTTTGAAGAGTCACATCCTCTACTCTCAACTTGTATATATGATCGATGGCATTTCATTGTAAAGCATTCAATTTCTATTCGTAGTTCATCACAAGTTTGATATATTCAAGTGCGAGCTTGTATTCAAGTGTAGATCTATTCATTGATAGAAGGTTGTGTATTATCACTTTGATTTACATCTTTGTATTGTTGTGATTGCATCAGTCTGTGATGCATTTTGTTAGGCCTCATTATCAACCCTCATTATAAAGGAGTTTCTTTTGAGATTCAATAATATAAGAGATATTATTGGCTAGATTTTTCTCCCTTAAGAGGACGGTTTTCCCAAGGTATCTGTTGTGTCTTTGTGTTGAATTTTGAATTAAATTTTGTGCATTAATCTAATCACTAAATTTAACTGTCAAGAGCTAATTATGGTCAATAGAGTTTTCAAGTTGAACAAGGGGGTGGGGGAACATCTGAAATCACTCCAAGTTCTGAGTGCTTATATTTATTATATATGATAAATCTATAGACAAAGTAAGCATAGTTACCACTGCGTACACTTTGTCAATTCATTATGAACTAGGATTGCATAGCTAGTAGGGAGTGTCATGCATGTTAGGCGGGTATCCAGTGTATGGAAACACTAGTTATGTAGGATAGAACACCATGCTCAAGTAGGCATTATATTAGAGGGTTTTCATACCAATCTCTTCATTGAAGGGTAGGGCCATCCTACTGGATATAAAGATGTGCAAGGGACTGCTTAAGTTTGTGGTTGGAGGAAAATAACTTGGGTGATGCTCTTACTCATGTAGTTGGCATTCAAGACTTGTGTGAAGCAGAAGAAGATGAAGATATGTGTCCTAATTGAGGATAACTTGACCAATATGTTCTTGTACATTAAGCTCTTGTAAGCTATCATTTGTAATTATGTTATTGCATCTATTTGGAAAATGTATATGAAATATGTATTCATTACTTGGGATTATGTTTAGTGTTACTTTATTCATGCAATGTAATTTGGAATGGGTTTATTTCAAATGTGCATCTATGTTATTGAATTAGAAAATTTTATTTCAATGTGTTGGTGAACTTGATCTTTTCTCATACATGGGTTAAAACTTAGGTGAAAACAAGAGGGTAAACTTTGTGCATGTTACTAAAATATTGTTGAACTATTATAATGTCTTACCTTATTAAGGGGAAATTTCCATCATCAACACCAAAGTTAATCATGGTACTTGGGACCTTACTACCCTCAAGCTTTAAAATTAACCTCTAGACATATCGATAATCATTGTAGGAATTGGCTATGAAGGTAGCCACCCAAGATCTAGAGGCCTAATAGAAAGCACAAGCATAAGAGAGATAGAAACAAGATGACAAGAATAAACTGTATTCAATGTCAATGATGAGAGGATTTTGCTAATAGTACATAGGAGACCCCTTGGTTATATAGCCAAGGTGAAAACATAGAAGGGCATAAGATTATGACAAGTGTCGTAATCTTATGACATGAGACAACTAGAAAAGTTATGACTCCACCTAAAGTGGGAAAGAGATAATGTGATAATCACCACAAAAGGTGGAGAGATAATCACATGATGTGTCCACAAAAGGTGGAAGCGATGTCATAAAAAAAAAGTGTTGGTGTAATTAAATGTCTTGTACCTTGTCCTAGGTCATAATTACACCTTAGTTAAGTTTACTTAGGGACCACATAGGAGGTTGTTGGAGATTTTTCACTTTTGGTGGACTTGACATGTCATTACCACATCACTTCCACCTTTTGTGGACATGTCATGTGATTATCTCTCCACCTTTTGTGGATGATCCACCTTTTGTGGTGATTATCACATTATCTCTTTCCCACTTTAGGTGGAGTGATAACTTTTCATAGTTGTCTCATGTCATAAGATTATGACACTTGTCATAATCTTATGCCCTTCTATGTTCTCACCTTGGCTATATAACCAAGGGGTCTCCTATGTACTATTAGCAAAATCCTCTCATATCATTGACATTGAATACAATTTATTCTTGTCATCTTGTTTCTATTTCTCTTATGCTTGTGCTTTCTATTACGCCTCTAGATCTTGGGTGGCTACCTTCATAGCCAATTCTTACATGGTATCAGAGCTGCTGGAGTGCCTTTAGTTGTCTTTTTGAGAGATTCTTTGAGGGTTCCATTTTTGGCCTTGTGTTGTAGATGCATTTTGAGAGCTTGTTGCATCAGATCTGAGCCCACCATTGTGTCTGGAGTGTTCGAGATAGTCAAATTTTCCTTTTGTTTTGTCTCAATTGGACATTGGAGGCCAAATCTGCAAAGGGTTGAAGATTGGAGGTGGTTGTCAGATCCAGGACCTAGCTACTACTTCAGAGCATTTTCAACCAAAAAGGACATTGCCATCATGCTCAAAAGGGTCAAAAACCCATAAATCATCTATCAATTCGTCCAAATCAGAGCAAGTTGTCCATCAAGGCAAAAAAATTTAACAAACCGGTCGTACGACCAACCTGCACAATTGGTACGATTTATTTTTTTTAAAAGAAAATAAAAATAAAACTTTTATTTTTCTAAAAATTTCTTTTTAAAAAAATATATCAAAAAAAAAATTTCACAGTTTTTTTTATGTAAAGTTTTTATTTAAAAAATCAAAAAAAAAATTCAACTCTGCGGAGTACACATGACAGGGTACTCTAAAGTACCCTATACTCGCAGACCCCTGACAAAGTGCTACGTGGCACGGGCAAGAGGCCCCACCACCCCGCGGCCCCCACACTCCTGCAGAATCCCACACGGCGGGTGCTTGACAAAAACCCAACAAACAGAAGAAATCCAATGATGTTTTAATATTCCGGGAGGCAGAAAACCAATATCTGGCAATCGACAGCAATGAGGAATATTGGGAAGAATATTCCATTAAGAATATTCTAGCACAAGATTCTGACTAAGCATATTTCAGTGCAAAAAGGTATATTCTGGCTAAGTATTTCGATGGTAATGACAACAGCTAAACAACCATCAAATTTAACCCTATGTAGCTTGCAACGACCAGAAAACCGTCAAATGTAATTGCATGGTTTGATGACATCAGCGCTGTGTCAGCATTTTTTAAAAAAAATTGACCCCCTCTCCATTGAGCTTTTTCTTTTTTCAGTTCAACTTTAGAAGCTCATATCTTGGATGTTTTGAGGCCTTTTTTAGTTCATTTTTTTTTTATTTGGGCTAATTTTTCATGTACATCATAGTGGTGAAGTTATTTTCTAATTTTGGTGCATGTATTTTCCATAAAATTGGATTTTTCTTAGGTGTTGCTCAATTGTCACCATTTTTACAACTTCCGGGGCTCCGTTTAGGCTCATACGAACTCCTTTTCAGGTGCTATTTTTTTTAAAGTGCATGATTTTTTCTGAACTTCATAGTGGTACTATCAATTTGTAGTAATTGTGATAAAAAATTATACTTTCAGCACTTGGTCATTTTTGGCCTATTTTGGCATTTGTAAAGACAATATCTCAGTTTGGTCTTTTGTATCAGTCATTTGAGTCTGTTGTAGCCTACTTAAGGCTGTTGTAAAACATTGAAAATTCGAAGCTCACTTTGCTTGGCTTGCAAGTGGCCATTGTACACGCACTAATTATTAAGTTCCAAATCATCTTTTTGGGGTGGGGTTCTTTGATTGAGTGAATTTGGGGGGGTGTCTTGAGTGATTGTGCCTCTCTCTCTCTCTTGTTCTCTTTCATTTTGCTGCTATGGGTTTTCCTAAGTTTCCCTTGTTAACTCCACATAACTATGCTTCTTGGAAAATTGATGCTTGGAGTAAGTTAATGGAAAAATGATTTACTCATTATATTGATGGAACTGTTGTTGCACCATCTGATCCTCAAGCTAATCATGTTGCTCATTTGGATTGGCTCACTAAAAATACTATGGCTCTTGGAACATTAAGGAAATATGTATCAAAAGATCTAATCTTTCAAATTGATAAGTGTAAAACAATTAAAGAAGCTTGGGAAAAGTTTGGTCAATTATATGGCCAAGTTGATGAGATTAGAGGTTATCAGCTTGACAATGATCTCACAATGTTAGATCCCAAGAATTTTGATACAATCCAAGACTATGCCACTAAGGCAAATGAGCTAAGAGCACAACTTAAGGATTGTGGCATTGATAAGAAGGATGCACAGTTGGTCTACAATTTGTTGGGAAAGCTTCCATTAGAATATTCAACATTTGTTTCTAGTTTCCAAACCCATCACTTGACAGTTGGTAGTTCTTTCACTATGCCTACATTTGATGCCTTTACAAAAATACTAATGTTAGAACAAGCAAAGTTGATAAGCATGGGGATTCTCAAGTCTTCAACTTCAAAAGCATTGATGGTCAATCATGGAAACAACAAGCAAGGCAAAGAGAAGGACCAAAAGCAATCTTCACCAAAGCCACAAGGAGAGAACAAACAATCCACTTCTCCACAACAAAGCTCAACTCCATCTTCTTCAAAGAAGTACAACTATTCAAACAAGAGGGAGCAACCAACATGTTCATATTGCAAAAAGATTGGTCATGAGGAGCATCATTGTCATGTTAAGCAAATTGATGAGTTGAAAAACATCCTTAAGAAGAACAACATCAACTTGCCAGCTGCATATCAAGAGAAGGACTCATCTCCTTCCACTTCTTCTAAGGGAAAAGGAACAACTCTCATGGCAACAACATCAAGCTCTTCTCCTTCTTCTACTCATCTCAATATGAGAAACATAAGGGGAAAGCATTTCTTGCAGTTGCAGATTCCAATTCAGATAGGTGGATCCTTAATTCAGGAGCTTTACATCATATGACTTTGTCCAAGGATATGTACTCTTCATTTGATTCTTGTTCATCACCACCCATTTTGATGGCCAACAACACTTCTTTGGTAGTTTGTGGGAAGGGTCTATTGACGTTGAAGGTGGAGCATTTAATGATGTTCTATGTGTGCCTACTTTGTCAAGGAACATCCTTTCCATCTATCAGATTACACATAGTGGTACAAGAAAGAGTGTAGAGTTCACACCAAATTTTTCATTGTTCAGGATTTGCATAGCAAGGCTCTTGTTGCAGTTGGGGAGGTTGATCATCGTTCTCGGTTCTACACCTTCTCATATTTTTCTCCTATTGATGATTCAGTTCACCCTAGTGTGGACACACTTGAGGAGATCGAGTATGGTTACTTGAATCTTGGAGTGCTCACTAGTCCCGAGGTTCTTAAGCCTATTGTTGATATTCCATCTCCTACATTGACTGATGTATTGATGATACTTGTGTTCTGACAGTTTCAGTGCCTTGTGATTCAGTGCAACAGTGCATACCTTGTCTTCCAACAGTAGCTTCATTGGATGACTACTTATCAGACATTGGTAGTTTGTTTGTGGAGTCCTACATTGTAGATTTGGGAGACACACTTGATTACTTACATCTTCTCTTTGATGAAGGTGATTCTTCTTCAGTTGTTGTGAGGGAACACTCTGAACCTCCTCTACATGATCAGTCTTTCGAGGTTGATGTGATTGTGGATGCATATGTACAACAGTTGGAGGAGGCCACTTTCTCTTTTGAGGAGACATCATCTTTGGAGTATGTTCTACCTACATCCTTGCTCGATCTTGAGTTGTCTTTTTCAGCAGATCAGAGGTGTTGTTGCAAAGGGTTTCTCACAGGTTCCAGGAAGTGACTACACCATTGCAACTTCACATGGTTTGGGAAAGGCATCTTTCAGTATCAACACAGGGACATTTGAGCAGATTTTAGAGACTTCTTCCATTTTGAGGGTTCTTCCTTCTTCACTTGTGGATTGGGGAGACTTCATTCATACACCTTTGGTATTGTTTCTTCCTAAGGGGAGGAACATTGTTCGACAGTTTTGGAGCAGCTTCTTCATTCCTTCTTGAGCATCTTTCCATGGGTATCATTGTACATTAAGGGGGGGCTACCTTGTCTCTCTTCTTCTCTTGTATGGGGGGGACTTTTTCACATGGGGTTTTTTCCTTCTCATGCTATGTTCATAGGCTTTTGTATTTCATCTCTCTTTTGGGGGGTAGTTTTTTCCCATTGGGTTTTTCTATCTTTACCCACTTGTGAGAGATTTCATTGCATTTGTACATGGGTACCTAACATGGCCTAGTAGCCGGACCCCTCTTGCATTATTTGCTTTGTGTATATTATCCTAAGTTTAAGCACTTAGTAGGTAGGTTTTGTCCTAGGTCATACTACACCTTAGTTAAGTTTACATATACCACATAGATGTTGTTGAGATTTTCCACTTTTGGTGGACTTGATGTCATTACCACATCACTTCCACCTTTGTGGACACGCCATGTGATTAGGAAAGATAATGTGATAATCACCATAAAAGGTGGAGAGATAATCACATGATGTGTCCACAAAAGGTGGAAGTGATAAATATGACATGTCAAGTCCACCAAAAGTGGAAAATCTCCAACAACCTCCTATGTGGTCCCTAAGTAAACTTAACTAAGGTGTAATTATGACCTAGGACAAGGTACACGACATTTAATTACACCAACAATCATCATTACATTAATAATTATCATAAATGAGAGAAGTGTTATCATGATGAATTCCATGAACCTAATCATCCTTAGGACAATAATCACTCCATTAATAATCCAATACCATTGAAGAATTGTCATCACTTGGTTTAATATTTTATTCATAAAGACTATCATAAAGATGGGAGAATATGTTTAAATACAAAATCTTGTCAAACACAAATATAAATTAGGTCATCATCAAGGAAGGAAGTATTCATTGCAACATAACACTTTTGCATAGTTATAACTTCACTTCATTGTGTAATCATAAACAATTATCCCGAAGGAACTACTACACTATGCTCATAAGAATAATCACACCAATTTTGTGATAGTAAAAAAACCTTTATTCTCTAGAATATTTTCATCAATCCATGGGCACTATCATGTCCTTTTTTGACAATTAATTTAGGGTAATAATCACACCTTAACTACCAAAGGAGTATTAATACAACTACTATAGTCAAAGTATCATGGAAGAAATGGTGTCATCATATGAATTTTACAATCAAGGTGGATTGTCCTATCTTTAAACCATTATTGCCTACACAAGGAGACAATCATCAACATTCAAAGGGACTTCAAAAACCACACTAGAGTCAAGGTTAATCATATTTTTAATCAAAATCCTAGCTAAACCATAATAATGATAATGGGTCAATCTAGACTCTATCAAATAGAAGCAAGGGGTTGCCATTATGGTAGAAGAGAGTTATTGTATCAATTTTGTTATAAAAGATATCCAACATTCAAATATTTCCCACTCATTATATCCTACCATAATAGGTAGAGGGGTGATTATGTACAAGGTTATCGATTTTGATGTTGCTCCAAGTAACTAGGAAGATGGGACCATACAACCTTTAGACACTATCATGTATGATTAGATGCTCCTAGTTAGTGGGTCAATCAATCACATGCCTATGTCTTATGCACTTGATTACCACTTAAATTGATGATGCCCCATTTTGACAATTAATCCAAACAAAAGGACTGTAGAAAATGACGAGGGTAATTGTGAGCCCTCATCTCCCATTTCCTACTAGTCAAGCATCTTTCGATTTACTTGAAGTGTTCCTCACCTTTTGCTTTTCTCTTTCTCTAACTTATCCAACTTTTCATTTCATACATATGTAGGTTTATGAAAACAATTTAATTAAATGTTCATGTTATCATAAAATAAGTCTTTGATAGATACCCTAATAGTGTATTTGCACTCTGTGCATCTAATTTTACGAAGCCGACATCATGGTCTAGATTGCCAAATATTCAAAACAAAAACAAAACCATTTTTTTCTTTCAAGAATCTGGCAATAAAACCTTGTTCCTTCATTATTAGTGTAGGTGTGACAGTGCACATTATTATAGTGAAAGCCTATTTTTTAGATTACTTTATTTAGCATAACCAATCAGCTTTACAAGAACATTTTGTCTATTTAAAATGATGGAAACAATTCACATCTTTCACAACAATTTCTCTTGCAACATCTTGGAGATAAATTCCATTGTAGTGTGTGAAGTAACACAAATTGAAGGTTATTAATAACTATAAAAGTTGTTATTGGGATGCATCTAACAAACCAAAAGCAATGCCCAACTTTTCACTATGATGATAGAGAAATAACTCATTTCCCTCCTTTTCCTCACTAATTAAATGTCTTGAACTTGGGAAATACTCTGTTGTCGTCATCTCTCAAGCTAATCTTTCCAACTTTGCATAGATCTCCGATGTTTGTGGATGTGAGCTATCCTCTACACATAAAGCACACACCATTTCATGGATTTCAATCCAACTACATCTAAAAATCCTATATGTTCTTTACCATTTATCATTATCCTTACCATTTGAACCTCACACCACTTGCCCACATCTGCATAAATGTTTGAGAGAAATAACATAAGTCAAACATTTTTAGATTCTAATTAAAAAGCATCATCAATATAAATACTCCTAATACATATTTTTGTATGTGATTTAACCAATTTCATTTGCTTGAATTTTTTAAATCTTTATCAAGAGATCCATTTTGTTCATGTCCTACAACCATGGAACCAAATTTCTTTGAGGCACATAGTGAAACAACTCACTTGCCTTGTGTATGCTTCCACACTTCGGATACATGTCTATAGAGCAGTTGCAAATACTGCATCGGACAAAATTCTTGTACTTTATGCTTTGATGGATGTCCATATGTTGTTCCAAAGCTCCCATTTTGGCACAGGTTGTAAGGACGCTGACAAAGTTTGTAGAGTCTGGCACTACACCTGCTAATTGCATTTGCTTGAAAGCTTTTGAAGCCTCTTCAACAAATCCATTTTGTGAATATCCTACTATCAGGGCATTCCATGAAAAAATATTTTTGGAGGAATTATGTCAAACAGTTCACGTGCCTTGTCTATGCTTCCCCATTTTGCATACATGTCTACCAAGGCAGTTACGGCTACATGTCTACTAGGGCAGTTATGGCTACATCTTTCCTTCATCCTGTGATGGATGCCCATGCTCCATTCTGAAGCTCCCATCGTGGCACAAGCAGGGGGGATGCTAGCAAAGACTGTGAAGTCCAACATTCCACTGCGAGTTACATTTGATTGAAAGTTTCTGAATCCGTTTCAACAAACACATTTTGTGCATATCCTGCAATCAAAGCATTCTATGAGTCCACATTTCTTTGAGGCACCCTATCTTATAGTTAATGTGCTTCCATATTTCGCATGCATGTCTACCAGAGCATATCCAACTGTGATGTTTGAATAATCCTTGTATGTTGGCGAATGAAAACTGAGTTGGAAACCTATTCAATGTGAGTGCAGCGCACAATTCAGCGGTGCAAGTGGGCAGGAGAAACGATTTAAACACATTTACCGGCTTTCACGTGGGTGGGAGAAACAATTTAAACAGATTATCGGAATCCATGTAAGTAATTGCACGGGGAGTGACTTAACGGAAACGGAAACAGCGAACAGAAGGGGGATGGTTGAAGAGGGCCCCACAACATCCACCTAAGCGGTCAAACACTTAGTGTGTGATGTTTAAGCTGGGCCATCTTGACCTTTGTCTTGTGAGTCTTTAATTTCTATTATTGGAAGTGGCGAGGAATGAAATCTCAGGTCCCATTGTTGCTCCAATATTAATCAACATAACACTATTTGGGGTAGCAAAACCTTAACCAAACATAAGATTGGTTAGAATGACCTCCAATGCAATTAGCAACTTCTTCTTAATGAGATTATATACCATAATTGTGACCATGTCCTTTAGATGGATATATTTAAAATATTTATATTACTTTATTTAATCTTCTAAAATATTTATCAACATATCTCTATCAAAATAGAAAATAATAATTTGTATTATTTTATTATCATGTAATTATTTTAAGAAATTAAATGAAAGAGAGACATTTTCTAAGTTATAAGTGGGATAATTGTGATTTTACAAGAGTCTGTCCTATTACTCTTTGTCAGTTATAAGAGGGCTTGCCTTCCAAAGAATTAAACTCCAGATTACTGAGCTGAACTCTTGTCTCATAATAAATAAAAAACATGATGTCATAACATTTATTTTTAAATTTAATCATTAATGCTTCATTTTTAATATACAATGTATTATTTTATTTCTTTTCATTTGGGGAGTGGCCGTTTGCTTCTTTCCTTTTCTTTTTCCACACGTAACTTGTCAAGCCTTCTGAAATCACACCACATAATTTTTTTTGTCGCCATTGTAGATACCAGATGGTTTATTTTGGACGTTACAGAAAAAACCAATGCTCATGATAAGGAGAAGAAGAAGAAGTTTCAGAAAGAAAATTTATTAAAAGCAAAGCCGCCATAGTAATAGGATTAAAAAGACTTATTGCTTTATGTTAGTGGGGGCAGTTACCTCGCGCAAGTGAAGTTAAGTTGGCGCCATGTCAGCTCTGGTCGGTTCACAGCTCGTGGTCGACAGCAAAAAGCCCGTGCTGATTCGGCCTGAGCACGCGCTCCGACCACTATTTTGTCTCACATCAGCTAAACTTCTTTATCTCTCTCCAGTCATTTTCTTGGGCAATTATTTAACTGAAAAATAACTACTTCGCAGTATGTTCACTTTTGCATTTTTCTCTTCAAATATTTGACCCATTTGCAGTATGTTCACTTTTGCATTTTTCTCTTCAAATATTTGACCCATTTGATCTCATATTTTGAGCCTACAAAGTTATCGGAAGATTTCTGAATGAAAATACAGCAGAGAGACTGAAATCTTTGCTGTGGTAGAACAATGAGTGCTCTGCAAGACTTCCTTTGGCTCTCAGATTGCTCTGAAATCCAACAACAACAACGACAAGAAGATGATCAAGATGAGTTGTTGATATGTACAAAAGAGGAGAGTAGAGATCTTAAGAAGCTTCGCCACAACGTCAATGAGCGACAGCGGTGTAAGAAATTGAACACACTTTTCGCAACGCTACGATCTTTACTTCCCCATGCAAACACAATGGTAACTTTTACTGACCACGTCTTATATATAACATAACATCTTGATTTCTGTAGTGGGCACAGGTAATGGAGTTGGCTTGAGTCATGGGTTTGCTCTCCATTGGTTTCAGGTTCGACTCCCGGATTTACCCGGTTGAGACTGGCTTGCTGGCTGTTAGGTCCCTCCACAGGGGACTAGTCTCGCCCCTCCTCGCCCCAGATACCCAAGATATGGACTGCTAGACGGAGTTGGAGGGATACCCTGTCGTTTAAAAAAAAAAAAATCATCTTTTTTCTGTTTTAAATTTAGTTTCAGTACTTGTGTTTTTTGCAGAAGAAATTGAGCGTACCTGCGGTTGTATGCGGAGTCCTGGAATATATTCCCTGGCTGCAGAAGCGAATAGAGATTCTGGCGAGAAAAAGAGATGAACTGTTAGCGATCAGACAAATTTCCCAACCACCAAGAGATGGGCTATCGAATCTGAATTTTGAACAGCATTTGGAGCAAAACCATGGAATTTTATTTGATGTGAGAAAAACTATCAGTACGGTGGCAAAGACAGAGGTGGTGATCACAGTAGAATCTCCGCCATTTCTGTTTTCTAATGTATTAGTGTTGTTCGGACAAGAGAATCTTGATGTGTTGAACGCTTCTACATTCGTCTCCGACAACATAGTCTGGCACACCATTCAGCTTAAGGTAGACATAAATTAACGATGTTTTCTCTTGCTTGTTCAATATTCAAAGGAACTCTAAAATTAAATTAGCTCTCTTGTCGTTTCAGGTGATGAAAAGTTCAAGTTTGCAGTTGGGTGCTCTTCGGTCCAAGATATTGGTTTATGCCAGAAATGTCTGCAAGGCCGTGCTTTGCAAGCACTTCACAAAGAATCCAGCAGAAATTAAAATCTATTGAGCATAAAAATTCAAACTCTTATCTTCCAACAAAATAATTTATAAATATAATGGTAAACTTTTTTTTGAAAATGTATTAATACAATTATATAATGACATGGAATAATTTTGTATTAAGTTTGATTTTTTTTTCTCATCTTTATTTTTCTCTTTTTATATTTAATTCTACAATATTTTATCTATTTGACTATATTCTACCTTATCTATATATGATCCCACATATTTGTCTCATTTATTAGTCCATATTTCCACATATTTATATGGTGTGTGAAATTTGTGTTGCATGATATAGATTTTATTCAAAATTCAAATTGTCAACTCTTGTGCTTTCTTCGTAACTATTGAGAGTTGACTTGGTACATATTTGTATGATAATTTATTATATCTTAATAGTTAAAGATATTAAGTTGATCATGCGATTGATATTCACAAAATTATTGAAAATCATATGTATTGAAGAGAATAATCATCCAAAGAACACTTCATTTTCTAGCACTAAAAGGAACTTAATTTTGCATCAAATCATTCTAAGACATTTGCATGACCAAAGGCTACTATCTTTGATCATTTTCATGACTATAAAGTTCATATAATCAAGCAAGCCAATCTAGGAGAAAATGACCCTTGTAGTTGGGGCAATTTTCCCAAGGTAATTTTAAATTTTGTTAGTCCTTACACTAGAATAAGCATCGATATTTTAAGTGAAACATGTAACTAGAGTACACAAGTAGTAGGATCATTTTTATAGGTTTCAAATAACTTTACACATTAGACCATTTTTGTGGCAAGTGGGATCAATCTCACCAATGTGGATTCAAATTGTAAATTTTTTAGGACCTTTCTATACCTAAGACACATATCAAACTTAAAGAATTCATTACCAGTACCGAGGTGAGAGGAATATACATTGTATCATGTCTTTATTGTCTTCATATTTCCTGCTTAACCTACGTACTAAACCTCCTATGTAAATAATTT
This sequence comes from Sequoia sempervirens, assembly GCA_007258455.2. Taxonomy (NCBI): domain Eukaryota; kingdom Viridiplantae; phylum Streptophyta; class Pinopsida; order Cupressales; family Cupressaceae; genus Sequoia; species Sequoia sempervirens. Next base: position 208,673,085 of record VDFB02000008.1, on the reverse strand, counting down.
CTTGAATTAACATTTGATTATTTTGTTTTATCTACTAATCTTTGACTATCAGTTTTTTCATGAAGTTCTCTCATATGTTCCTATTCTCTTTACACTCCTTTGGTGTTTTCCTTTTTCCTTATTTTCTTGGCATTATTCTTAATTCTATATCAATATAACATAATCAACACATTAATAAAGTTTTGAGTTAGAGTATAAAAAAAGTTAAACATACTCACTTATTAAACAATACAAATAATAAATAATTTATCAATATAATACAAACAATGATTGCCTATATCAATGGAAGACAAAAAGAAGTAGTTAATTTTGTAAAATAATGATTAGAATTCCTCAAAAGAAGGAAATGAATGATTATATGACATACAAATTTGTAGAGCACATACAAAAATAGAGTTTGTGGGACCAAAATCATAGGTCTTGGTCTTTTGCTAATTCTTGCTCTATTTTTTCATCTCAAAGAAAATAAATATTTTAGCTTTTCTTTCAAAATTCCAACCCTTAGACTAGGATTTGGCTTGGATATTTGAGCCAAAGGGTTGGGTATAGTTGTAAGGTTCCTAATTATGTGTTTTGCATCAAACATACAAATAAGCAAATGTCGAGTGTGTTATCCATTATTGCAATGACCAATCATTCATTAAAAAAATATCAAAATTAATGCAATTTTTTTAATCACAAATAAAGACATTCAAAATCAAATAATTAAATGCACAACATTTAGTAAGAAATATTATACTCAATAATCATTTCATATTTGAATTCAAGTATAATTAATTGACATGTACACGTATCAATCTATCAATAAATCATACACCTTTAGATCATATAGAGATTACATTTTTAGAATACACATGAATAAAAAGAGTTTTTCCTTCATGAACAAGTCTTCTACAATCTTTAGCTAGATGAGGGAGAGCATCATTAGAGTGCTTTACCCCTGATCAAAGATCAATGGTCCTTGCACACCATCTAATTGGAAGTGGTCGCAACCTTCATGAGGGTAGTAGATAAAGGAGTCTATAACCATATCATGCCATTTGAGAACTATTGTAGTGTATTCATTTTGTTGTATACAATCTACCACACAACCCTAGATATCTTCTAGTTAAGTATGACAACTTTGACTGAATGCAACTTATCTAACACAATGAACTAACAATCCAAGAAAAAATTGTATTTCTTTTGCCAAATTTTAAATATAAAAATCACATTCATATACAAATATGTATCATTGTTCACACAACTCTTTCTAAGAATTTTCATTAGAAGACCTCAATGTTTGTATATGAACAAAACATTACAATAGACAATTATGGTAGATAGGAAAACAATTTCACTAAATTGGAAAAAATCGCAAAGAAAAATATAAATTCTCCATATGCTAAGATTGGTACATTCCCATGTATCTTTTTTACTCATAGGAATTTGTTCCATTTTGGTTAGTAAGAATAGATAATATAGGTAATTTTTTAAATTTACAAAGATAAGCCTGGTGGAATTGATGTGGGGTAGAGAGGGAATGAAAATTTCTTTTGGTACAGAACAAAAAACAAACTAAAGTTAGGAGACCCCCTTGAAGGCACTAAGAAGGACAATAGAGAAATTTGGTTTACTTGGTGTAACTTTAAGAATGGTAGTAGAAGGATCTTTGTAGGCCCGATAGGTTCTATGCTAATAAAAACTTGTTCTCTTTTGATCAAGTTGAAGGGTCCAGTTCAAGAGTCAAGGTCATCCCCTAGACTCTTTTAGTCCATCACCCAGTCATAGTGAATTTAGAAATTGGGAGTAAAACAAATACCCCCCCTAAGAGAGCAAAAAAAATTCATTCTTAACTCAAGCTTGCTTTTGGGTGAGGACTACAACAGTGCAATCTTCACCTTAAGAGAAATAAATAAGTGACTACTTCGGAGTTGTTCTCCCATTGAGAGGTGGAACACAAATGTGTAGAGTTGGCAAAAAGTCTTTCAAACAATAGGGGAACAGAAAGCAAAGGAAAGAAGAAAAGTTGAGGGTGTACTACAAGAGAAATTATTCCATGCTGAAGGTAGAATCCAAAATGATCCCCAGAACTACAAAGACCAAGGCCTCAGAAAGCGGGCAAGGTTAAATTAGGTGGCCTAAGGTGATAGAGGGACCAAATTCATTTTCAACTGCCTAAAGACTAAAGAAGTAAAAGAATAGGTGAATGTTGTTTGGGATGAAAGGGGATTGGTAAAGGACCCATGTAACAAACTACACCTTCTTACAAAAAACTACCATGAATTATTCATCAAATAGTAAATAACTAAAACATAGATGAAAAGAGGTACAATTTTTTTTTCTTTAAATATGGAACATGCCCCTACATAACTATTACCATAGAGATACAACAAAGCATTTACACAATCTTTTCTAACTGAAAAGAACAAACATCTATCACTTATGTATTTCAATGAAATGATTGCATCTATTTAAGCTAAAACATTAACTTACTGGATTAAGGTTAGAGATTCCACATATGGATTCTTTCTATCTTCCAAGACTCGACATGTCATCTGTAAGAGGGAGAGCATTACCCGAGTGTTTTACCTCCAACCATGGACTTAAGCAAATCTCCACACAGCTTCCTAACTAGAAATGGCCTTGCCCTTCAATGAAGGGATTAGTAGAGAACCCTCTTAGTTATGCCATCTGAGCTCTAGTGTTGTGCCCTACTTAACTAATACTATCGCACAACTATGGAAACCCTCCAACTATGTACAACATCTCTGACTAGCTAAGTATTTGGGTCATAGTGAATCGACAAGAGCATGTAGAGACAAATAAACTCACTATGGCCATAGTATTTGTATCATAGATACATTTGCTGCTAAGACTGAAGTCATTTGTTCACCCACCCTACTCGACTTGGAATACCTTTCCTATCCTAGGGTATACTGGAACTACTATTCCACCCAATGAATAAATACAACTTATTATACGACAAAACTTGTCTTACTAAACATAACTTAGTTGAGTTGATAGGGTGATAGACCATTCTCGAACCCCTGCGTTACTTAGCATAACTTACGGATCTTGGCAACTACCACTAGTTCAAATCATTTTGTTGACTAAGTCGGTAATGACTAGTCTAAATTACTTTTGTGACCTTGGATACCCTCGTTACATTCTCATAACTTCAAGATGGGACTTGGCAAATGCCACTTATTGTAGTCCTTAGTATTATCTAGGAGAATGTTTTATCTCCTACTCTATGCACATACAATTATTACTGATGACTTACTACCATCAGTTGGTTTCACTTAGTCACAAACTAAAAGAATTGATAAATGTTCAACATATATAACAATAATTATTAAACATAAGTTGAAGATTCCTTTTTCTTTTTACAGTCTCGAATGTTCAACAAACTAGCTTTATTATAGAGTCCTTCATCAAAAAGTGAAGATTCACTAAATAAATAACTCATTTGAATAGTTAGTTATTTCTTACTCAAACACCTGAGTTACTTTCACATAACTCCCTAGGTCTGGGTTTTAGACACTATAAATATAAAATTATAAATAATAGTTATTACTCCAAGAGGTGTTATACAATGAAAGCAAACTACCTGTGTCAATAAAAACTCTTCAAGTGAAAATTGACGTGCATTTGTCAATCTTCAAATCTGAAGGAATTAAAATTCATTAAATTTTATGAGGGACGTGCACCACATTGGTAGGGTAGTGGAGATTGACGTTGGCATGCAAACCATTTAAAACCACATCTGATTTAATGCGTCTGAAATTATGCTTAACGTTTAACCATGCTCATATTCATGCATTTCTATCTTCGCCCATGTCTGAGTAGCAATATTGTGACGAGTCGTTTGGACCCAGTTTCATTAGTTCACCTGAAATTTATTTTATGGTTCTTTTAGTGCATCTGAAATTTGTTTTATTGTTGGAGGTCATCTGGGGGAAATTCCACTCCTATGCCATGGACTGGTGGTCGTTTGGCATCTTTTTGTACGAAATGAGTCACGAGCAGACTCCTTTTAGGGGTTTAAGTAGAAAGGACATTTTTGAGGTTTCTTAGTTACAACAAGCTGATGGACTCTGTTCGAGAGTTTGGAATAGATCCAGACAGTCAGCCTCACGATAGTCAGAGCCCCGTGCGATTCGTAAACCCGCAAAGTTCCAGAGGTATACTTACAATTGCTTATCTTGTATTAATCGCACCCTCTCACAAATGAAATTTTCCATTTTTCCACTTTTAGGAGATCCTTTGTTGCCTCTCTTTCATCAGGTTAAGGGTTTATGTTTATAACAAGTTGTGAAAATGGAATTTCGTGTGAGCAGCTGGTCTCGGGTGAGGAAGCCCATTGCTCCTACGAAAGATCCAAAGACCGTATTTGTTTGTGAAAATGGCAAAGGTTGAGGAATTTGGCTTTACTTGCTCTCATTCTGCGCCTTTTCTATGTTCATTTTGATGATGTGCAAGACTCAAACATGCTGAGGCTTTGTCAATGGCGTTCCACTAATATTCTGGTCGCAGCCTCTATCTGGTGGCGTTCTTTGTAATGGTGTCTTCTCGAGGTGCAGATAACAATTACATGTCCATCTTAGATCTTCCTCCAGATAGATTAATAGATATAATAACTAACACCAAAATTTTGATTTCAAAATTTGTTGCAGTCATCATTTCTATTAGATGTATTACTGGAAGTATTTGCGGTTGTTCAGAGTGAACGACCTCATCTACAGGGAAGACGCCTGTAAAATGGCATACCACATTGAGAAGATCGGTGTCATTGGCAATGAAGGATAATTAATGAAGGATGTTGACAATATTTTACATCACTTTTTTTCCATTTTTAAATAATAATAAATAATTTAACACTTGTCATGCTTTACATTTATATAAAATTATAGATAATAATTTTTAAAAATTAGCTAATAATAAATGTTTAAATGCTTATTATTTTTACTAAATATTAAAATAGAGAAAAAAATATAAAAATAAAATTAATAATCATTACTATAGACACTTGTCACTTATGTATTCTATTGGTGAAGGTAATTAATATTTTATAAATGTATGTGTAGGCTCCCATAAAAATTCAAATATTTGAACTAGTAAAATTTAACACATGATAAATTTGTCGTTCTTTCTTAAAAATGTGTATATTGACATTTAAACATAATTTTGATATCAATTTTAAAAAATTATTACATTTAATTGGTTGGAAGGTACCATTATTAGTAACAAGATAAAGCTACTTGCAAATATAAATTAGTATAATTCTACCACAAAATAAAATAAAATGATTTTATAAGTAAATAAAAGAATTTTATTTCCTACTCACTTATTAATGTGTGTATGTATGTAAATTGTGGTATTGGGGATCACCTCAATTTTATTAGCTTTTAGAAAAAAAGACAAATCTTAATGTCACAATTCTCCATGCTAGTAAAGTGATAAAAAATCCCTTACCAGAAAAGGAGTTGTAAAATTCTCTACTTGTTTGTATAGGCTAGAGAAAAAAAAAAATGGTTCATAATTGTTTGCTTTTCAAAACTCTAATTTATTCTATACATTAAACAAAATAGTCTCTTACACTACTAGTTAATAGCTAAGAAGTGCATAAATGGGCAGTAGAGAGCCCTCTCGAGATTTTCAATCTTCCTCAGCTTTGTTATTGTCTTCAAAAGTAAATGTTTAGTTAATCTCCTTAGCATTCAAAATAATAGTAGTAGGTACCATGCGCAAGTGAAGTTAAGTTGGCACCATGTCAGCTCTGCTTAGATCACAACTTGTGGTCGACAACAAAAAGCTTGTGCTAAGCATGCACTCCGACCACTATTTTGTCTCACATTGCCTAACTTCTTTATCTCCCTCCACTCAATTTATTGGGCAATTATTTAACTAAAAAATAACTACTTTGCAATATGTTCACTTTTGCATTTTTCTCTTCAAATATTTGACCCATTTGATCTCATATTTTGAGCCTACAAATTTATTGAAAGATTTCTGAATGAAAAAGATAGCAGAGAGACTTAAATATTTGTTGTGGTAGAAATATGTAATTTTGACTCCATTCTTAATCTTTATTTTTCTCTTTTTATATTCAATTAAACACATTTTCTTCCATTTGACTATATTCTATCTTATCTATATGTGTTTCCACACATGTGCCTCCTTTATTAGTCCATATTTCCACATATTCATTATTTTGGACCATTTGTATGATGTGTGAAATTTATGTTGCATGATGCAGATTTTATCCAAAATTCAAATTGTCAACTCTCGTTGTTTTTTCATAACCATTGGGACTTGACTTGGTACATATTTGTATGATAATTTATTATGTCTTGGTAGTTAAATATATTAATTTGATCATGCAAATTTTATTCACAAAATTATTGAAAATCATTTTTGTTGAAGAGAAGAATCATCCCAAGAACATTTAATTTTATAGAACTAAAAGGAACTTAATTTTGCATCAAATCATTCTAAGACATTTGCATGACCAAAGGCTACTATCTTTGATCCTTTTCATGAATATAAATTTTGATATAATCAAGCAAGCCAATTTGGGAGAAAATGACCCTTGTAGTTGGGGCAATTTCCCCAAGGTAATTTTTAATTTTGTTAGCCCTTACACTAGAATAAGCATCGATATTTTAAGTGAAACATGTTGCTAGAGTACACAAGTAGTAGGATAATTTTTATAGGTTTCAAATAACTTCACACATTAGATCATTTTTGTGGCAAGCGGGATCAATCTCACACAACATAAATTCAAATTGTAAATTTTTAAAGACCTTCCTATACCTAAGCCACATATCAAACTTAAAGCATTCATTACCAATACCAACGTAAGAGGAATATACATTGTATCATGTATTTATTGTCTTCATACTTCTTACTTAACCTAAGTGCTAAACCTCCTATGCAAATAATTTCTTGAATTAACATTTTATTATTTTGTTTTATCTACTAATATTTGACTATCTAGTTTTTTTCATGAAGTTCTCTCATATGTTCCTATTTCCTTCACACTTCCCTGGTGTTTTCCTTTTTCCCTATTTTCTTGGCATTATTCTTAATTCTATATCAATATAGCATAATCAACATATTAATAAAGTTCTAAGTTAGAGTATAAAAATAGTTAAACATACTTACTTATTAAACAATACAAATAATAAATAATTTATAAATACAATACAAACAATGATTGCGTATATCAATGGAAGACCAAAAAAGTAGTTGATTTTGTAAAAGAATGATTAGAATTCCTCAAAAGAAAGAAATTAATAATTATATGACATACAAATTTGTAGAGCACATACAAAAATAGAGTTTGTGGGACCAAAATCATAGGTCTTGGTCTTTTACTAATTGTTGCTCTATTTCTTCATCTAAAAGAAAATAAATATTTTAGCTTTTCTTTCAAAATTCCAACCCTTAGACTTGGATTTGGCTTGGATGTTTGAGCCAAAGGGTTGGACATAGTTGTAAGGTTCCCAAATATGTGTTTTGCATCAAACATACAAATAATAAAATGTATGTTTTAAACATTCATTAAAAAAATATCAAAATTAATGCAATTTTTTTAATCACAAATAAAGATATTCAAAATCAAATAATTAAATTCAAAAAATTTATCAAGAAATATTATACTCAATAATCATTTCATATTTCAATTCAAGTATAATTAATTGACATGTACATGTATCAATCTATCAATAAATCATACACATTTAGATCACATAGACTTTACATTTTTAGAATACATATGAATAAAAAGAATTTTTCCTTCATGAACAAGTCTTCAACAATCTTTAGTTGGATGAGGGAGAGCATCATTAGAGTGCTTTACCTCCGATCAAAGATTAACAGTCCTTGCACACCATCTAATTAAAAGTGGTCGTAACCTTTATGAGGGTAGTAGATAAAGGAGTCTATAACCATATCATGCCATTTGAGAACTATTGTAGTGTATTGATTCTATTGTATACAATCTACCACACAACCCTAGATATCCTTTAGTTAAGTATGACAACTTTGATTGAATGCAACCTATCTAACACAATGACCTAACAATCTAAGAAAAAATTGTATTTCTTTGTTAAAAAATTTAAATATAAAAAATCAAATTCCTATACAAATATGTATCATTTTTCACACACCTCTTTCTCAAACTTTTCATTAGAAGACCTCAATGTTTACATATGAAAAAAAAATTACAATAGACAATTATGGTAGATAGGAAAATAATTTCTCTAAATTGGAAAAAATCCCAAAACAAAATATAAACTGTCCATATGCTAATATTGGTACATTCCCATGTATCTTTCTAACTCATAGGAATTTGTTCCATTTTGGTTAGTAAAAATAGATAATGTAGCTAATTTTCTAAATTTAAAAAGATAAGCTTGGTGGAATTGATATGGGGTGGAGGGGGAATGAAAAGTTCTTCTGCTACAGAATGAAAAAAAACTAAAGTTAGTAGACCCTCTTGAAGGCACTAAGAAGGACAATAGAGAAATCTAGTTTACTTGGTGTAACTTTCAGAACGATAGTAGAAGGATCTATTGTAGGCTTAATAGGTTCTATGCTAATAAAAACATGTTCTCCTTTGATCAATTCGAAGGGTCTAGTTCAAGAGGTAAGGTCATCCTGTAGACTCTTTTAGTCCATCACCCAGTTATAGTGAATTTAGCAATTGGGAGTAAAACAAATACCCCCCTAAGAGAGCAAAAAAAATCAGTCTTAACTTAAGATTGCTTTTGGGTGAGGACTACAATAGTGCAATATTCACCTTAAGAGAAACAAATAAGTGGTTTCTTTGGGGTTTTTCTCCCATTGAGAGGTGGAACATAAATATGTAGAGTTGGAAAAAAGTCTTTCAAACAATAGGGGAACATAAAGAAAAGGAAAGGAGGAAAGCTAAGGTCTACTATAAGAGAAATTATTCCATGTTGAAGATAGAATCCAAAATGATCCCTAGAGCCTCAAATTGAATAAAGAGAGCTCATAGGTATCAAGGTAGGCCTAAGGAAATTGTAGAACTACAAAGAACAAGGCCTTAGAAAACAAGCAAGGTTAAATTAGTTGGCCCAAGGTGATAGAGGGACCAAATTCTTTTTCAATTTCCTAAAGACTAAAATGGTAATTTAGAATATGTGAATGTTGTTTGGGATGAAGGGGGATTGGTAAAGGACCCATGTAACAAACTACACCTTCTTACAAAAAGTAACCATGAATTATTCACCAGACAATAAATAGCTAAAACATAGATGAAAAGAAGTACAATTTTTTTTCTTAAAATATGGAATATGCCCCTGCATAATTGTTATCATAGAGATATAACAAAGCATTTATACAATATTTTCTAACTAAAAAGAACAAACATCTATCACTTATGTATTTCAATGAAATGATTGCATCTATTTAAGCTAAAACATTAAATTACAGGATTAAGGTCAAAGATCCCACATCTGGATTCTTTAAGTTTTCCAAGACTTGGCATGTCATTTGCAAGAGAGAGATCATTACCCAAGTGCTTTACCTCCAACCATGGACTTAAGTAGTCCCCCACATACCTTCCTAACTAGAAGTGTCCCTACCCTTCAATGAAGGGATTAGTTGAGAAACCTCTTAGTTCTATCATCTGAGCTCTGGTGTTGTGCCCTACTTAACTAATACTATTGCAAAACTATGGATACCCTCCAACTATGTACGACATCTCTGACTAGCTAAGTATCTAGGTCACAGTGAATCAACAAGTGCATGTAGAGACAAATACACTCACTATGGCCATAGAATTTGTATCATAGATACATTTGTTGCGAAGAGTGAAGTCATTTGTTCACCCACCCTACTCGACTTGGAATACCTTTCCTATCCCAGGGTATACTCGAACTACTATTCCACCCAATGAATAAATACAAGAACTTATTATATGACAAAACTTGTCATACTAAACATAACTTAGTTGAGTTGATAGGGTGATAGACCATTCTCAAACCCCTGCGTTACTTAGCATAACTTACGAATCTTAGCAACTGCTAATGGTTCAAATTGGGTTGTTTACTAAGTCAGTAATGACTAGTCTAAATTACTTTTGTGACCTTGGATACCCTCGTTACATTCTTGTAACTTCAAGATGGGACTTGGAAACTACCACTTATTCTGGTCCTTAGCATTATCTAGGAGAATGTTTTATCTCATACTCTATGCACATACAATTATTACTGATGGCTTACTACCATCGGCTAGTTTCACTTAGCCATGAACTAAAAGAATTGAAAAATGTTCAACATATATAATAATAATTATTAAACATAAATTGAAGATTCCATCTTTTTATAGTCTTGAATGTTCAGAGAACTAGCTTTATTATAGAGTCCTTCCTTAGAAAGTGAAGATTCACTAAATAAATAACTCATTTGGGTCGTTAGTTATTTCTTACTCGAACACTTGAGTTACTTTCACATAACTACCTAGGTCTTGGTTGCAACCACTTGCTCAAGTCCTAACACTAATCTTTGAGAGCATCTACTCTTGAAATATAAAATTTAGCCAAATGTTGACACAAATTGTTATATTCTTGACCTTTTAGGTCACAATATAATACGAGTATCATGTAGGTAATGTTTTCACCATAATGGTTAGATCTTCGTTAGGAATATAACTTTTTCTAGGTTTTATTATTTCATTTATCTCATTGAAATCTTGTTAACCAAAGTCAAGACAGTCACAAACCAACTAGTCTAATCTTTCAATAAATTCACAAAATATAAGTTTTTAACTTTCCTTGAACCCTCATGCTACTTGGTGTAACACTCGGATCTTGGCTCTTGCCACTGGTTCAATGTCATAAGATACAATGGTTTTCCATAAGGTGGTTCTCTTGGCATTCCTTGCCATTATAACCCAACTAATCTTGACCTAGATGGTCATAAAAATAATGAAGATTCTTCTTTTCTTACACCTTAACTGGTGGTTTCCTACCCAACATGAAACCCTAAAAATATTTTTGGGAACTTACTCCAACATTCTATTAGTATTTCAAGAATTATCCACCCACATGTTATTTAACTAAAGAAAACAAAGACTCTTCCCTTTTCTTCTTTGGAAATCTTGCCTCATTAGCACTTACTGTATTTTGAAATTCAAACTAGATTTAATCACATTCAATAATCATATGTTTGAATCATAAAGTAAAGACTCAGTCTCTTCATCATCCTAATCCTTTTTGGATTCACCCTTGGCCCCCAGGACTAGATGATAAACTTTAGCCCCTTCTTGAACTCTTTTAGTAAAAAAAACAAGGGAAGCATTTCCCACTTATTTAATGTCTACATTCTTTATTCCATCGAAGGTTACTATGTTGCACAAGGAAAATTTCATGAAGGAAAATTACTTTATATTTTAATGCCTCACATTTTAATAGTAACTACCTCAAGTTTTGCTACAAAAAAAGGTATATTAAAAACATTAAGGTAACTCCCATAGTTTAAGTGGCTCTAGGAAAACTCACCACCAACAATTCACTGAGGGAAAATTCACTGTCAACAATTCATTGTAGGAAAATTCATCACCACCAGCAATTCACCGCCATAGAAAATTAACTGCCGAAATTCATGTAATTAAATTTTCATGCGATGAATTGTCATGGTGGTGAATTGTTGACAGTGAATTTTTCGTATGCCAATTTAAGTATGCTACTGCAACAAACAATAAATGCTTAAAGCGAGACTTTCCCCATTCATTCTTAAACAAAGTAGGAATAGTCAAAGGAAAGAATAAAGATCATGTCACCTAAAAATGTACATCTCTCTATTCCCAACACTAGTGGGAAGGTCTCTTAATCTTTTGAGAGCTAAGTTTTCACTAAATAAGGCTTGAAAAGTTTTCTCGTTAAGCTCAATTCTTGATCCTTATGAACTCCATTGATAAAATTTAGCTCAACTAGCTAATTCTAAGTGACATATATATAAGTTTTCTTTTTCCATGATACACTGGAATATAAGAAAAATACAACTAATAAAACAAAATTTTCTTGAAGCTATAAAAATAGTGATATAAAATGCTTGGTATCAAGTCTTATTTAATATTTAAACAATACAAACATATATAAATTGGCATAACTATGCTGACTCACTAAACTCACTTGGGTTCCTTACTAATGCATGCTTCCTTTTGACATTTAGACAATGAAATGGATATATATAAACCTGCCACTTTTTAGAATACAATCATGCTCCTTAATAAGGATCCAACCATATATGTAATCCCATGACTTGTAAGAAAACTCAATTTATTAAATAATTAAATTAAAAATAATAATAATTAGCTAGTATTAGAACATTATGGTTTGATCTACGATGTTTGTCAATACATCATTATGAGGTTACCATTCCAATCAAAATCATTGCATCAAGGTGATGTGGAACATGTGAAAATCAACATGAATATGCATGTACATTCACATATTGATTTATATGTCCGTGATTGACCAACAAACCCTAAAATGGTCATCCTTAGACAAAATGGTTACCACAACATACTGACTCAAATTGGCCTTCCTCAAAGCTTTCCATGAACATCCCCTAGACTCATTAGGTTTATTAATCACTACATGAACATTGCTTGCTCATATGGCATAATCAGAGAATCCTCAATGTCTCCTCTCTCCCAAGTGATACTCCCCCTCTTTCTTTTAAGAGGTTCTTGGATCATCCTACATTACCTCTCAAGAACAAAAATGGTAGTTAGTTTGGTAATCATCACATTGCTTCCAATATATTTCATTTGCATTAACATTTTCTATTAAAGAAATAAATTCCTTGCATATCATTTCATTTGATTCATAGCATCAAATTTAGACACAAATTGATCAGAAACACAGCCATATAATTGCATTTACATTAATCATTTGCTTCAAATAAATAGAATCATTTCATTGTGTTTCAACATATTCATGAAATCAAATAATCATCATCATTTCTTTTGAATGTAATAACATAATATTGCACAATCCATCATAATATATATTTTCAAGGTTTCATAATCTCATGAATCATCATAGTAATTTCCATAAAGTGAAAAGTGATTTTAGGAATCTAGTGTGGGGTGCAACAACCTAGAGGGAATAAAAGAAAAGTTTTTCCATTATTATAAGATCCTCTTCACTACTAAGTGCAATAGAACTCCTTGCAAGTTGGCTAGAGAAGAATGCAAGAACTTAATTCAAAGAAAGGTAACAAAGGAAATTGTTGGTAGGTTAAGAAAACCCTTGACACAAGAGGAGATTAAAAATTCAATCCTCTCAATCTATAATGACAAGGAACTTGAAATAGATGGCCTACTAACAAAATTCTAGAAGGAAAACATTGAATGGGTGAGTGAGGATTTATTGCATGTCTACAATGAGGCACTTGGTAAAGGATCTTTAGGCAAGGAAATCAACCAAGGGATCATAAAGCTCATACCTAAATAAGGAGATAAACACCGTTGAAAAATTGGAGGTTGATTACTTTGTTGAATGTATCATATAAGATACTTTCGAAAGCTATCTCTCAAAGGCTATCCTTGGTTCTTCTTGAGATCGTCAATAACATCCAAACATGTTTTATTAAAGGAAGGTACATCCTTGAAAATCTCTTGACCAATTGCGAGGCAATGCAGTAGGCCAGGGTCTCCAACCAAAATTAGGCATGCTATTGTTGGACTTTGAGAAGGTTTATGATAGAATTGAATGGAAATTCATCCTGATGGTACTAGAGGCATTTGGCTTCCTGAAAATCTATGTACAATGGTCAAAACCTTGTTAAAGGATGCCTCAGCAAGAGTGGAAGTCAATGGGGATATCACAAATGAAATTATCCTACAAATATCTATAAGGAAAGGGTGTCCCCTTGCAACCTCACTCTTTGTCATTGTAGAAGATTCACTACACTACATTTTAAGAGACTCCACCTTAAGCCCAAAGGTGCATGAAATTATACTCCCAAACAAGGATGAATTGTTAAATGCTCAATTTGCTGATGACACAACACTTCTTGTAAATTTAGACAAAGATAAATTTGAAAATATGTTGAGGAAAATGGACTTATATGCCAAAGCAATTGGTGCAAAAATCTCTAAAGAAAAAACCACATTATTAAGTTAGGAGGCTCATAAGCTGGATTGGCTTGAGGAGCATGAATTCCAATGGAGGGGGGCAACAAGATTGTTGAATATCTTAGGATACCATTTGCAATCAGTCCCAACCTAAAGGACATGTGGGAGTGGTTAAAGAACAAGATTGTAAAGAAATTAGATGGCTAAAACAATGTTCTGTACCTGTCAATAGCAAGGACACAAGTGTGCCAAAAGATTCTATCCTCTTATAATGTTTATTATTCCTCAGTTTAGATGTTTAGTGGATATCAAGTGAATGAAATCCAAAAATAGATAAAGTAGTTCCTATGGTCAAATGGGAAGGGAAACAGAAGAAGGCATGTAGTTTGTTGGGAATGGTGTTTCCTAGAGAAGCAGAAAGGGGGAGTGGGATTAAAGGATTTGAAAAGCAAGGGATTTCCATTGTTGTCAAGTGGATCTATAAAATTATTATTGGTGAAGAACCTTGGAAGGTTTTGGTGAGACATAATATCAGTAATGAAGTCCCTGGTAATGCAAAAAAATGGAAGAACCTACCCTTGGTTGATCTTTCATTTGGCAATTTCCTAGTCTCCTTGGTGGGGTCCATTATTTTCAAAAGCTTGTGGAAAGCTTGGGAGATTTGCAAAGGAAAGGTGCTCTCTAAATACCCAATTAAAAAAGAGTTAAATAAAAAGTTCCTTAATAGATCTATCTGGTGGAACATTCTTCATAATAATAAGCCACTAGCACTCCTGCAAGGGTGCTTGACCAAAGATTGGAACAAGAAGGGGATCTCACTATTCAACAACATCATTGAGAATGGTGGGTTAATCAGTTGGGAAACCCTTAAGCAAAATTTTAATCTCCCTCAGACTCAAAAAAGAACTTATGAAAGATTAAAGAACCTTAATTATAGCCTAAATAGCTCAACCTCCTATGCTGGTAATGAAAGGCTAAAGCTTGAATAGTTGAAAGATAAAGAGATTTATAAAGCATTGGAAAACCACCCTAATTTGATTGAAGTGCTTAATAAAAAATGGAATCTTAAAATTAATCAAAAATAGTGGGTAAAGTCCTTTACAAAAATTTGGAATAATTTGCTTGAACCTAAGAAAGTTGGGTTCAAATGGATGTTGCTATTGCAAAAAATGCCAAACTTTGACCCCAAAATCCATCCTTCTATATGTGATGTATGTAAAAAAAATTGAATCTATTTTTTATTTATTCTTTTATTGTTTCTATGCTAAGGAGGTGTGGAAATTATTTCAAATTGATTTGTCTAGATGGGGGGAATGAAAAGAAAAAAGAATAAAATAAATAATATTGGGAAATATTTGATAATTTAGGAAAGCCTCTTAATTTATTTTGGATAATTCTAACTACAAAAATCTTGTGGAAATTATGGAAAGATAGGAATGTAGAAAAAAATCAAGGAACTAGGAGGGCACTTACTGAGTCTAATAGAAGACTCACGACACATAATGTTTATTTGTAGGTTTCCATCACACTGGAGATGTCCAAAGAAAAGTTTCAAAGGCTAATAAAAAATGGAAAGGTAGATATTAAGAAAGAAGAATTGATCCAAGCCAACCAGTGATTGTACTAAAAACTAGCAATGAAGTACCTATTGAAATATGTTAGTATTGTTGATAGAAAGGGAGGTGAAGTAGGAAGGAAGTTGAAGCAAGACTAAAACAAGGCTGAAAACTTAAGATATATTCCTTTTTTGTGAACTAGTGATGTAAAGAAAGAAACATAACATCTATTACATCATTTTTGTAATGTAATAGACACAGTATATAGACATATAGAATAAAATGCTCTCCGAAGGTAGATATATTGTAAATCTGTAAGCCTGATCAACATGACCAATATTGTATACTATTCTAAATATAAAAAAATAAGAGCATCACCCTTGAATCCATGTAGTGACAACCCTATCAAATTCATAATCCCTTTAAAAAAAAAAAAAAAGAAACTTCATGGTGCTTTTTTAAGTTTATTCTAATGTAGTTTGGTTCATATGAATTTAGGTTTTTAGTTTGTGATCCCTTGGATTTTAAACAATATGGTGTCCCTTATTTCTTCCTGGTGATTTATGGGGACGATGTCATAGATGCCACTCTTGCAACTACTTTAGGCTATAAATATATTAGCTCAAAGAATGACGACATTACCCATAAATATGAGTTAGAATCACTGTTGATACTGAATATTACTATTTTTTGTTTCATGTATTATTTAAGGTTTACTAATCTATGAAAAGAAAATTTGATACTAAAGTTTATTCTGCAAAATAAATTAAACTAATTACTTGAAAATAAATACTAATTGCTTTTGTAAAATAATTTTTTTGATTGGTTACATAATTTTTTTTAGCTTGGTCTGAGCTTGTATGGAGGCCACAATTAGGTGACCTCCTCAACATGAATACAAGTATATACCATGGAAAGGAACGTAACCCATGAGTACACCAACCTAGCAAGGGAATGGGCCTCAGGCATGAATGCCATCAACAACCAAACAATATTGTGGGTCAATCCTACGATCACATTAGATTAATGAAGGCATAATGTTTGCAATCACAATAGCATAGTAGAGACTTGAACCTTAGTGGCCACATCAACAATGCTACTACTTAACCATCACACTATGGGATGAACTCCACTTTTGTTAAATAAAATTCATACTAATCAAATTTAACTTAAAAATTAGTAATTTTAATAGAAGTTAGAAGATTAAGTTAAGCTAATAAATTAAGCTTTTCATATTCAATTTAAATCTTGAAATTCAATATTCAAAAAAAGATACTTAATGCATAAAATGTTTTAAATGTTAAAACTAATGTTTGTAAATAAAAAACTATTAAAATATTTAATTTATATTAAAGTTTTAAAGAAACTATTTAAAAGTGAAAATAAAAATTAAAAAATTCCTATGATTCAACATATATAGTTTATCAATAATTTAATGATAAAATTATGTGTAATCAAGCTTATGCCCTTCTTCATTGATGTCACCCTTGAAGGATGATCCAGATGCTGCAACTAGGGCTTTCTTGAATGGAGTTAGGTGACGAGTTGTTGATGGGTGATCTAAGGTGTGACAACACTAGAATTAGGCTACAAAGACCATAAATTATGATCGACAACGACTACACTATGATGCAAAGGGGAATGTAATAGATTCAAATGAGGATCTTTCCTTCACCATGAATAATGGTGATTCTTTTTCTCTGACTGCTAGAAGAATCCTCTAGGTGCCAAAATTTTTAGACTTGGTGCAACTAGAGAATTCTGACACTTAGATTACAAATGAGTCACCAATCTAGCCCCTTCATTGTGTTTCCTATCATCCAATAGTGGAACTGGGTGATGAGATCAGACATGAAATAGTGGATAATGATGAGTACTTCATGGAGTTTGGGTTGGTTGGGATATTTCAAAGGTTTAGACTAAGTCTTACAGTATTACACCAGTGGATTTCAGATACATGGAACCCCATTTTGGATGGGGATATCTAGATATATCCCTATACACAAGGTTTCTTTATGGTAGATTTTGATAACATCTGAGACATACATATAATTTTATGTGACTATCAATGGAGCTATGAGTAGTATTTTCTAATGTTAAAACCATGACACCTAGGTCCTTCAATCCAACTATAGAATCTTTTGATGCAAACCCAATTTGGATACAAGGCTTCTAAATATTCCTTTACAATTCTAGTTTGACTCTTGCTTTGAAGCTATAGGCAGTTTGCTAGGGAAGTTTTTGGGGGTGGATGAGAGATCTTCAAAATTATATGCACACAACCTTTGCTCGTATTCTAATGGAGATGGCTATTACCAAAGATTTATCAATAGAGATCTCACATTTGATTGACTATGAAGGAATTCCCTTTCATTGTCGAAAATGTTATAATAATGGGCATATTATTACTTAGTGTTAAAAGCATAAGATTGAAAATTAGACCACTTGGTGGAAGGATGCCTCTCCTCACCATATTAGGTGGAAAAAGGGGTCCCAAACTAGAATGGTAAATCCCACAGTGCAACCCCAAAGGAAAGCAACAACGAAAGCATTCACAAGGAAAATTCAAGTCCTGCAGAACCAAGGGCCATGATTGAACTTCCTCTTGTGGAGAGGGGTAGCATTAAGGCTGCAAAGATTTCTAAGTCAGAGGGGGAGGGTGTGAACTAGGTAGATTGTTCAAGGATAATGTGGATCCCAAGGGAGAGCAAATACCCTCAAAGAAAATAGAAGAGGAAGCAAGTGCAAAGGAAAAGAAAGAAGAACGAGGTAAATTTCAACATGCTACTTCATTGCCACTCCAAATGTGAATATATTTTTTAATTATGTAGTTGTTTGTTTAGAATTTCTCGTTTATGAGTTTTCTAACATTGGGTCTGAGGGTTATTTTATGGGGTATGTGTTTGGGAAATAATAATCTATGGTTGGCTTGTGTTTATTTTGGAGATGAGGCCCCCCATTTATGGCCTCACTAGTTCATAGCTCTAATCAAAAGTGTTCATGCATAAAAAAATATATATACTTTTATCTAATTTAATTCTAATATTATTTTTTCAAAATATAATTAGGTTTTAAATTCATTAATAAGCTTCATTTTAAAGATTTTTTTATATTAATAGTTTACAAAATTTTATGAATTAAATTGTCTCAATTATATAAATTAAATTCTTAAAGGAAAAAAATCCTCATTATGCCTATCAAACAAAATTTTATTTATACAAATATTAATTTATAAAAACAAAATAAACAAGTCCTATTTTTTACGTATACATTAAATTTTTTTTTTGATACGTGCATATATTAAAAATTATTTAAAAGCTTCTCTCTTTGTTTATTTATTTAATTCAACTTACATATTTTTAATATAAATATCTAAGTTAAATAAATAATTAATAAACTTATGAAATATAAATGGCTTAATTAAACTTACTTTTATTTTTTCTAATTTCTTTTTAACTATATTAAATTACTTTAATAATAATAATTTAATTAAATGAATTTTATAATTAAAATCTTATTATTTAAAACATAAATAAATAACAAAATCATACATATGAATTTAAATTAAATCATTTCATATTAAATAAAATTTTATTTGAAAATTTATTATTTAAATCTCTTATATATAAATAATTTATGTTTTTAAAACTTTAAATAAAAGTTAAGAAAAAGATGAAATTAAACTTTTTCAAAGGCCTTGGCCTTGTGGCCTGTGTAGAGAAACCTAGTTTAGGTCAAGGAACCATGAAAAAACTAGAGAAAAAAATCTTTGAATGATGTTTACAAGTGTACACATAATTTCTCCCACATGTGGATAGCTTGTTACCCAACACAATGGAACATCTACACATTAAAATAATCATCTAATAGTTCTACCTTAAATTATGATCTCGCCCCTATAGTGGAAGCGTTATTGTTGATATCATTTTGTATCAATCTTATGGCCTCAAAAGGGAAATCTTTCCACCAACACTTGAAATTGACCCCCCATTTATTTCAAGGAATGCCCCTAATTTGTAGCCTAGAATGCAACTTGGTCTAGACTTCCCTACCAATATGATAAAATCTAACCTCCTAAAAACCTTCAATTACACACTTAGAAGCCTCAATGATGGACTCTATTTTCCAACTTTGAATTGCCCCATCCATGTTGCTCTAATAAATTTCAAGTCTCCTTCCATACACAACTTCATCCATCCTTTTTATTTTTCTATCATTAATCCCAATAGCATATCTCTCCCTTGCTAGTTTATTAGTTTCATTTCCACAGTCATAATAAAATATCCCCATAGGTTGAACTTTATCATCTCTAAAAACCCCACATCCTCCTACTTTCATATTGCCTTTAGCTACACCATTTAAATTTATCTTGATCTAATCTTTGTCTAATTTTATACATCTAGCTTGGGTGAATTTATCCTTGGCTAGAAAAAAAAAAATTTAATCCAACTATATCTTGTCTAGGCATTCACCCATTCTCCTTTTGAGTTCTTGATATCCCAACTATCATCCTTGTGTTTCCCCCTAGTTCACCAATCACACTTTCCACCATATCCCAAACTCTTTCTACCGTTTTATAGATCCTCCTATTTTTTCAATCCAAAATTTTCAAACAATGATAGATGGAACCAAGTTCTATATAATTTGCAAATTTGAGCTTTTAACCTTGAACACCAAACTTTCCAATAACTTTGGAATATTAGCTCGAGGGACCTAGTTTAAAACCCATCTTTTCAAGAATGTCAACCATAATTTCCTAGCATATTCATAATGAATAAATAAGTGGTTGATACTTTCCTCACACTCATTGCATATAGGGGAGAGGGGCCCAAAGTAGAGCAGGTCAACTTTGGAGGTCCACGTGGACCAATTTTTTTTAAAAAATTGTCTACCACATCACCCTGCCACTTGTGCATCAAGCCTACTATTTTTTAAACACAGTACTATTTGTTTGTTCAATTATGTTATTTGAATTGAAATGAATTACAACATATCTATTTAGTGAGACATGAACAAACATTGGTTAAACATTGTCAAAATGAAAGAAAATGGTACAGGCGTAGTGAGGTAGAAAACCTCAACTAAAAGACAAAGGGAGCTTTCTTGAGTGTAGATCCAAACAATGAATCATGGAGATCCAAACATAAATATATAAAACAAATTTTGTAGTAACAATCACATAAACAATTACATATATATATCCATGTATGTATGGAAATATATATGTATATATATATATATATGTATGTATGTATGGAAATATGTCTATGTATTATTTTATTCTTCCATGCACAATAAATATATATAAAAAAAATCATAATAACAATCACATAAACAATTACATATATATATATATATATATATATATATATATATATATATAAAATATGTGTGTGTGTATAGAAAAATACGTATATAAGAACAAAATAATATAATCACATGACATAATATCTTCAAAATGAAAACAAGTCAATCCATTTTCATATTTGGGAATAACAAACAAAAAGGAAAATTATAGAGTTAGTTTGTGCATTATCAAAGAGAGGAATACAAGTGCATGGTAGGAAACCCTATAATTGTGAACCAGTGAAACCCTTTCCATGTTTGGTAGTAACAATCAAATGAAAAAAGTAATTCACAAAAAAAAAATATTGTGTGTGGAAGAACAAAATAATACATAAACATACCAGAATATCTTTGAAATGAAAACCAGTCAAACCATTTTCATATTTTGGAATAATATGGGAATATTATAAGCAAATTACAAAGTAAAATTCTTTCCAATGAGCAAGACCCGAATTCAAGTGCATGGAAAAAACCCTCAAAATAATAAACATTAAAACCCTATGAATATTTCCTAGTAACAGTCAATTATAACAAACAATACGCAGTGTGATATATCATATCTATTTATGTATTTTGGAATAAAAATAAAATGTAAAAAGAAAATTACAAAGTTAAAGTTTGTGCAATGATGAACACACAAATACAAGTGCATGGCTGAAAAACCAATCAAACCCTTTCCATATTTTTTCGAACAAGTATAATAGTAATGAAAAACCATTTAAACCAGCCGAACCCATTCCATATTTCATATAAGGAAGAAAATATGAAAAGCACAATGCAAAGTAAAAATCGTGCAATGAATAACACAAGATATTGAATAACACAATATATTAAAATGCACAATGTAGGGTAAATGTCATGCATGGATGAGTATAGAGGAAACAAAAACTAGTGTGTGGACACAAAAAAAGTAGCCCTTCTACTTTTTCTTGTGTTTATGCCATCCTAGTGATTTTGGCTTATTTTGCCTTGATTTAATGTTGTAATGTGTCCAACACATTCAAATTAGGTCTTGGGTCCTTGAGAAAAAATAAGAAATCTATGATGTCTTGTAAAAGTGTTGTGAAGTGTTGTAACCCACTTTCACACTTTTCTAGGGCCTTTTCATTATAATTCACCTAAATAACTCCTTTTAATCACTTACCAAGCCTCATTTTAAAGTGTTGTAAAGAGTTGTAACAAAATCTCATGTGTTTTTAGGCTTGTCATCAATAATTTGACCCTTTCTTATGCTTAAATGACCCCTTAATGCACTTTTTGGCCCTACTTAAGTTTGTTTTGGAGAATAATCCTGTTAAACATCATTAAATACACTTTAATTCCTGACACCCATTAAAATTTCCCTAATGGGACCAAGTCGCCACCTGGGGCAACTTAGTCCCACTGGGCACAAAATCAAAAATATTTTAAATTTTTGGCAGGATATTATTCTCTTAACCTTAAGATCGTCATGTGATGTGTTATTTTTAGGAAATTTTGTAAAATAAAGTATAAATAAAGGGTTTTCATCTCATTTCACCCCCCATTAATTCACTCATACATTAGCATACATTCATTCACTCATTAATCATTATTAAGGCATTCTAGGCATTATCAAGTCTTCATTGGAGCATCTACTTACATATCTTCAGATTTCTACATCAAGGGTTTGGTGAGTTGTACCATTGCATTTTTTTCATTCACCATTCTCTTTCTATTTCATTTCATTTTCAAGGGTTTGATTAACAAATTGGGGTTTGACTAAGGAAAATACCTATTCACTAACCCTTAACCTTTTTCTCCTCTTTGCAAGTGTGTTTTACAGGTCTTGTATGTAGATTTGTCAAAGAGAAAGGTGTTAAAAGGTGTCATCATTCCATTAAAGTCATTCAAGTCAACAAAATCCATAAGAGAAGCTTGAAGATGTCTTGCAGCCCAATTTATGTAGAATTAGAATTGGACACTTGTCAATAACATAAGTATAGATTAAAGGCTACAGATTCTTGCCCTGAATTTCCCAAGATCAATAGGTGGACTAAGTCACCATCTGTGGTGAATTAGTCCTAGTGACAATTATTTCTGCATTTTTGGATACCCATTTGGCTTAAACCTGTTCTGACAGAATTTCCCCAAAATAGGACTAAGTCACCTAGCTTTGTGTAAGTGTCCCAGTTGGCTTCTGTGTCACCAAAACTTCCACTCAAAATTCATGAAAATCCTTAAAAATAAAATTCAAATCATTCAAATTCTAGAAAACCCATCTTAAAAACTCATGGTGGGACTAAGTCACCCAGGGTGGTGACTTAGTCCTTTTTGGTGGATTTTTCAATTTTGAGTGAGAAACCAACTGACTTAATTCAAATTTATTATGGATGTCAGCCTATGAAGCTAAAATAATGAATAATTAGGTAGTGATTCCTATAAATATATGTTTTTAGGTTATTTTTCACAACATTAATTCATTTTAACAAAAAAAATTAAAAGTCAAGTGTTAAATATCTTTCACAAGAAGATTCATTAGTCTATCTACAACAAAGTTGAAGCTTTAGGGCAACAAGTTAGGGTTTTTGCAAGTGTTCAAGCTCACTTTTTGTCCAAGATATCACATTATAAAGGGTTGATCATGGATTCCTATAGAAAATCATGGAGAAATCTATATTGAGGAGACACGACTAGCCATCAAATCAAGCCTAAAGACTTGTTTTCAAAGCGATTCCATCTTCCATTTTCTCTCTATTTTCAATCTACGGAAGGTTTATATGTCATTAATATTTATTTATAATGTGGTTTAGTGTCTTTTAGAATGATTCTTGCATCTTTCTCATTCCATTTATGCATCTTATTCCTGTATCTTAGAATAGGGTTGCATCTTATTTCAGATTTCCTAGTCTTAGAAACACTTAGGGCTCAGGTTTTATGCAGATTTTATTATCTCTTTCAAGTTTTACATACCAACTAGGGGTTTTACCAAGGAGAACCCCCCATTAGAAACCAAATTATACTTTGTTTTGTAGGTGTTTTTGTAGATTTAGATCTGGGTTTCTGTCAGAAAATAGAGTGCAGACTAAGGGCTTCCATTTCCACTTTTAGAATTGTAGAAAATCCAAAGTGGACTAAGTCACCAGTAGTGACAACTTAATCCCACTACACTTTTCTATCAGAAATTTCCATAGATTTGGATACCCATTTGGAAAAAATGGGCCCCTGAGCAGTTTCCCTGATATGGGACTAAGTCGCCCAACTTGGCATAAGTGTCCTAGTTGGCTAGAAAATAAAAATTTCTATAATTTCTGAGGCATTTCCTGTCTTCATTATGTCCTTCATCAGTTTCTAGGTGCACAATTTTTGTTTAACATCTTCATCTTGTTCTTTATTGCATTTAATCTATCTTTCTACATATCATAATGTGTTTTCAAACAACTTGCATTTCTTAGGTTTTACATTAATAAGTCATTTCTTTTATCAGTTTATTGCATTTATACATTACATTTATGCATAATCCATTGATATTTGCATTATTTTTGAGTGGGGAAATTATGCAATTTGGCCCATCTCTCTCCTTTTATTTGAAAACCCCTAGAAGTGTTAGCCTTGTGGGTACCAAAATTGGTGTTCACAACTTCAACAAAAAATTCCATAGGATTCTAGAGCCTCTCTGCATCACATTCTAGTTTCCAGGTCCACCTCTCTAGTTTCATTTATTTCTATTATTGTTTGTTTGCATTCTTAGGTCATTTTGCATACATTACTGTGTTTTCAAGCAACTTGCATTTCTTAGGTAAATTGCATTAATAATCAATATCTTTTACTTATTTTTTGAATTTATATCATTACATTTAGGCATATTTAATTTAGGCTTGTATTAGTTTTGAGTGGGGACATTGTCCATTTTGGCCCACCTCTCTCTTTTTAGGTGAAAACCCTAGTAGTGTTAGAGAACCTTGGGTGCCAAAATCTTTGTCCACATTTTGGTGAACCCGCCTTTAGAAAATTTTACTTCTTATTTCAAGTACATCCTAGGAATAAATTACATCAACATTGTATTAGGTTTTGTATTGTTTAATTTGCATCCTAGGGTTTTAAAAATTACATTAGTGAAAAGCTCATGTAGCTTGCACTTTTGCATTACATTTCATTGAAAATAAAAAAATATGCATTTTCATTTTGTATCTGCATCTGAAAATCTAAAAATCATAAAATTCCATTTAAATTTTTTGAAAAATCTCAAAAAAATCACAACCTGGACTAATTTGCCACACTGGGCTATTGGAAATGTGTGCCTCAATCCCACAAGCTGAAACCTCTAAGAGAGCCAAGTCGGTGTGACATCCATTGTGTTTGGCCAACTAGTAGTTGAAACCTTGTTGAACAGTTCTGGTCGCTGAGACCTTGTTTCAGTCTTGCTGAGTGGACCTGTCGCTATGACTTATGGTGTTCTCTGTAACCTTCTACCGAGTGAAAATCTCTTACTGATGGTTGGGTTTATCAGATATCAGGGACAGTTGGCCGAAAGGTTTACATTTCGATATGAAGTCTTACCAGTATGAATATCTCGCCAACAGCTTTATCTTGTAGTCATCAGGAGAATGTATGGAGGCTCGGTATGATCTCTTAGTGAAGGATGATAGTCTTTCCGATGGGGATTCTATTGTCTATATGACTTTGGAGCTTCGGTATGTTGTCTCACCGATAGCGATAAGTCCTGGCGATAGTGATACAAGTGATGATCACTAGTATGAGGTCTTGGTGACAAGGCGAAGTCTTCGCGATAGCTTTCTAGACTTGGTGTAACCTCTTGCCGATAGGGATGACTTTTGGTGATATTGATAGTTAGGTCTTGTGGCATTAGGGAGACACGGTTAGTGTCTCACTGACATGCGAATACAGGTTGAACGCCTTTGACTGATTAAGAGACCATCCTACATGGTGAGTCTATGACCAATCAGAGAAGCCAAAACAGAACTGCTAGCAGTTGGACTGTTGCAGCCATTACTAAGAGGAAGATCGATAGACCATGGGCATCCTGGATATACTCAGGAATTGCAAATGATGTTTAGTTCAATGATTAGTTCAAATGGATGAATGAACAGTTGTGTGAATAGTTCAGTGTATGGTCAGTGTGAATTCTATTCTGAGAAGACTGTAACTTGAATGTTTCCAGTAGAAGGTTGATCATTGTAAATCTTGTTGTTAATTGACATCAGAAAGATAAGTTTGATCTCTGTATGTAATCTTCATTACTGTAATACAAAGTGACTTCTCTTGGTGTGGTGGGCTTTTCTCCCATAAGGGTTTTCCCATGTAAATCTGGTGTTCATATGTGTATGTTTAATTCTGTGTTTCTGTTATCTCTTTCAAGAGCATCTTAATTGGACTGTAATTATAAAATTTAAAAGTGTCTCTACATTCTTCCCTGAGGTTTTGATGTTAGGAGAGTTGTTTTTGCACCTTCTCTTTCCTTACAAGTTGTATCATAGCCTGGTCAGTTGTGTTATCCTTATGGGTACGTTATTTTTTTTTGTGTCAATACTATTCAATGGGAGTCTTGTAGAAGTTTTAAATTTGAATTACAAATTGAGATGGCTAGCACGTCAGGAAAGATTGAAATAGAGAAATTCAATGGCAGTAATTTTGAGTTGTGGAAACTCAAAATGGAAGATCTGTTAGCAGATCATGATCTGTGGCTTGCTATGTTTGGAACGAAACCTACAGGAATGAAGCAAGAATATTGGGACCTTGCAGATAGAAAGTCTAAGGGGATGATAAGGCTCTATTTGGTAGACTCCGTTCTTCTGAATGTGCATGAAGAGAAGACTCTTTCTTGTGGAAGAGATTGTCATCTATTTATCAGGGGAAGTCCTTGGTGAATAAAATGTTCCTGAGGAAGAAGTTGTACACTTTGAGAATGCAAGAAGGAGGGCCTGTAGTTGATCATTTGAACACATTCAACATGTTGATTGCATAGTTAACATATGTTGGTGTGAAGATTGATGAAGAGGATCGATGTATGCTATTATTGTGTTCTTTGCCAGACTCTTGGGATCACCTAGTAATGGCTATTGGAAGTACAACATCCAATTTCAATACATTAGATGTTGTTGCTTCTTTGTTATCAAAAGAGATGAGAAGGAAATCTTCTGAGATGGTGAAGGAGGATCTTGTTGTTAGAGGAAGGTTGAAACAAAAAGGAAAGAAGAAGGACAAGAAACCCAAATCAAAATCAGAGGGGAGATCAAAGCCTCTTGGTAAGAATTCCAAGGTGAATTGCTAGAATTGTGGGCAACTTGGTCATGTCTAAAAGGATTGTAAAGAGGAGAAAAAGAAGAATAATTCTTTCAACAATAATTCTTCTTAGAGTGATGTAGATGCCTTCATTGTAGCCTTGGCTACACATGCATCAAATGATGTCTAGCTGATTGATTCTGGAGAATCTTTCCACATGACATCTCATAGAGACTGGCTCATGAAGTATGAAGAATATGATGGTGGAAAGGTGTACTTGGCAAGTGATTCAACATTGGAAATTATTAGCCGTGGAAGAGTAAAAATTCAATTCCCTGATGGAAGAGAGAAGGGAATCAAGGATGTGATGCATATACTAGGTCTGGCTCAAAATATATTTTATGTCAGTAAGTTGAATGATATTGGAGTGCAAGTCATGTTCATTGGAAATGGCTACAAGAAGACTAGAGGCTCAATGGTGCTAGCAAGGGGTGCACATATTGGTACCTTGTACAAGCTGGATGCACATGTTGTTCAATGCAACAATGTCTCTGTAAAGTCACAGAAAGCTGCTCATGGAGGAAAAGAGGAAAATTTTCCTAATTGTGTAAACTCTATGGAAGTAAAACTTCCAACAGAAAAGACTATGCTCTGGCATCATAGGCTAGGCCACATAGGATAGAAAGGTTTAAAAACCTTGAAGAATAAAAACCTGGTTGAGAGGCTTGAAAATTGTAACCTTGAATTTGAATTCTCTGAACATTGTATATATGGAAAGTAGCACCATGTTTATTTTTATTCCATTCCTCATAAATATTCAGGTTTGCTAGATTATATTCATTGTGATGTATTTGGTCTAGTGACTGTTCCTTCTTTGTCTAAGTCAAGGTACTAGGTATCATTTATTGATGATTATTCAAGAAGAGCATTTGTGTATTTTTTGAAAAGTAAATCAGAAGCGTTCAATCGGTTTAAGTAATTTAAGAACCTTGTAGAAAATTAGACTAGAAGGAAAATAAAATTTTTAAGGACTGATAATGGTGGTGAATTTTGTTTTGATGAATTCGAGAGGTATTGTAAGAACCATAGGATTAAAAGACATGAGACTACATCTTATACTCTACAAAAAAATGGAGTTGCAGAAAGGTTCAATAGGACAGTGATAGAGAGATCACGAAGTATGCTGAGTAGTGCTAGCTTGGAGGAGAAGTTCTAGGCTAAGGCTGTTGCTACTGCATGTTACTTGATAAATTGGTTTCCAAATTATGCTCTTATTGAGAAAAAACCTTTGGAAGCGTGGTCTGGTAAGAAGCCCTCTCTAAGACACATTTGAGTCTTTGGCTGTGAGGCATATGCATATGTGCCGAATGAGAAAAGATCTAAATTGGAGAACAAGGCTATCAAATGTATTTTTATTGGCTATAGTACTGGCATAAAAGGATACAAGCTTTGGAATTCAGATACGGAGAAGTTTGTATACAACAAAAGTGCAATCTTCCGTGAGTTGAAGCCTTCTACCTTGGATTTGCAATCAGAGACAAAGTCTGAAAATAAGAAGGATGTAGTTGTGATTACTCCGACACCAGAGAAAGAGAAATTCAAAATTCAAAATATACCTGAAACTGAGGAGAGCTCAAGCAATTCTGAAATTTCAGAAGAAGAAGAACAACCTCAGCCTCAACAAGTGAGGAGGTCAACTCATGAAAGAAAGCAACCTGATAGGTATGGGTTCTCTTTGATAGATTCAACTTGTGCCTATACTTTGATTTCAAGCACTGATGAGCCTAGGACTATGAAAGAGGCATTTAAAATGTCTGATTCAAACTCTTGGTTGGAAGCCATTAATGAAGAAATGGCATCATTAGAAAAGAATGATACCTAGAGTTTGGCGCCCTTGCCTGAAGGAAGAAAAGTTGTGGGCTACAAATGGATATTTAAGAAGAAGATAGGTTTGGATGGAAGTGTGGAAAAGTACAAGGCAAGGTTGGTTGCAAAAGGTTATTCCCAAGTAGAGGGAATTGATTATGGGAAATCTTTTCTCCTATAGCTAAGCTAACATCTATCAGATTTATTTTGTTACTTGCAACAGTGTATGACTTAGAGATCAGACAGATGGATGTGAAGACAACATTTATTCATGGTGAT
Organism: Sequoia sempervirens; assembly: GCA_007258455.2. Taxonomy (NCBI): domain Eukaryota; kingdom Viridiplantae; phylum Streptophyta; class Pinopsida; order Cupressales; family Cupressaceae; genus Sequoia; species Sequoia sempervirens. The sequence continues at coordinate 208,643,740 of VDFB02000008.1, read as the reverse complement.
CTTGAAGAAGAAATCTATATGTCCCAGCCTGAGCACTTTGTGGAGAAAGGTAAAATAAAATTGGTTTGCAAGTTAAAGAAGTCTCTATATGGGTTAAAGTAGTCACCTAGAATGTGGTACCAGAAGTTTGATACTTTTGTATTGTAATTGGGATTTGTGAGATCAAAATATGATCATTGTGTCTATTATAAAGTTGAAAGTGATCGAGTGCTTATTATTGCTCTCTATGTTGATGATATGTTGTTCATAGGCAATAGTGAGTTGATGATTTCTGATCTTAAGTCTCAGTTGTCTATTAAATTTGAAATAAAAGATCTTGGTGCATCAAGGTATATTATGGGAATGGAAATAACCAGGGAGAGGAACAGTAGAAAAATTTGGCTTAGTTAGAGTAAGTATATCAAGACTATTCTAGAGAGATTTTGCATGAATGATTGCAAGCAGTTAGTTGTTCCAGTCTTGTAGGGAACGAAGCTATCTGTTGAAAACTGTTCCAAAATCTCCTACTGATATGGAGGACATGACCAGTGTACCCTATGCTAGTGTGGCTAGAAGTCTTATGTATGCAATGGTTTGTACAAGGCCAAACATTTTGAAGCAGTGGGAGTACTTAGTCGGTTTATGGCTAATCCTGCAAGGACACATTAGGATGTTGTGAAGAGAGATTTCATATATTTGAAGGGCACTTCAGAATTTGCTTTATGTCACCATGGGAACTTGGTTGAATCATAGAGGACTCTCAGCATTCAAGGTTATGTGGATTCTGATTGGGCAGGGGACATTGACAGTAGGAGGTCCACTAGTGGATACATTTTCATGATGAATGGTGGTGCAGTGAGTTGGATGAGTAAGCGGTAGGCTATAGTCGCTTTGTCCACTACAGAGGCTAAATACATGGTAGCTACACATGCTTGTAAAGAAGTAGTTTGGTTAAAATGTTTGTATTCTAACATTGGTTTTGATGCAAGGAAAATAACTTTTTTTGTGACACTCAGAGTGCAATTTTTTTGGCAAAGAATCCAACTTTCCATGCCAGAACAAAACATATAGATGTACAGTACCATTTTGTACGAGATATGGTGGAGGATGGAAAGGTCATTTTGGAAAAATTTGATACTCTGGAGAATGTTGCAGATGCTTCGATGAAGCCAGTGAGCATAGACAAGTTTAGATGGTGTGCCATTTCGATGGGCCTTAGTTCCCATGAATGTCAGTAGTTTTGTTGTGCTCTAGAGGTGCCTGTGTGATCTTCGTCAAGAGGAGGATTGTTGGAAATGTGTACCTCAATCCCACAGGCTGAAACCTCTAAGAGATCCAAGTCATTGTGACATCCATTGTGTCTAGCCGACTAGCAGTTGAAACCTTGTTGAACAGTTTTGGTCGCTGAGACCTTGTTTCAATCTTGCTGAGTGGACCTGTCACTGTGACTTATGGTGTTCGCTGTAACCTTCCACCAAGTGGAAATCTCTTACTAATGGTTGGTTTTATCAGATATCGAGGAGACTTGGCCGAAAGGTTTATGTTTTAGTATGAAGTATTACCAATATAAATGTCTCACCGACAACTTTATCTTGGAGTCATCAGGATAACGTATGGTGGCTTGGTAAGAAGTCTTATCGATGTGTGATGTCTCGTCGAATGGTTATACACTTGTTTCATTGGTGTAACATGTGTCTTTGATAAGAACTCTCGGCATAAGTGATAAGTCCTACTAAATTTGATGTTTTTTAATGGATGTCTTTGGTGAGACTCATAGTGACTGAAGTCTTCGGTGAAAGGTGTGAGCATTCGGTATTACTTCTTAGCGATAGTTGTCTGTCTTGTCGACTGATGAACATTTTAGTATAACATAAAGGCTTGGTATGATCTCTCAGCAAAGGATGAATTCTTGCCGATGGGGATGAAATTGTCTATGTGACTTTGGAGCTTCGGTATGTTGTCTCACTAATAGCGATAAGTCATGGCGATAGCGATACAAGTGATGATCATCTATATGAGGTCTTGGTGATAAGGCGAAGTCTTAGGGATAGCTTTTTAGACTTGGTGTAACCTCTTGCTAATAGGGATGACTCTTGGCAGTATCGATAGTCAGGTCTTGTGGCATCGGGGAGACATGGTTAGTGTCTCACCGACATCCGAATACAGGTTGTACACCTTTGATCAATTGGGAGACCATCCTACGTGGTGAGTCTATGACCAATCAGAGAAGCTGAATGGGAACCGCTAGCAATTGGACTATTGCGGCCATTACTAAGAGGAAGATCAATAGACCATGGACATCATGGATATACTTGGGAATCGCAGATGATGATTGGTTCGATGATTAGTTCAGATGGATGGATAAACAGTTGTGTGAATAGTTTGGTGTATGGTCAGTGTGAATTCTATTCTGAGAAGACTGTAACTTGATTGTTTCCAATACAAGGTTGATCATTGTAAATGCTGCTGTAAATTGACATTAGAAAGATAAATCTGATCTTTATATGTAATCTCCACTACTATAATACAAAGCATGACTTCTCTTGGTGTGGTTGGTTTTTCTCCTGTAAGGGTTTTCCCACATAAATCTGGTGTTCATATGTGTATGTTTAATTCTTTGTTTATGTTATCTCTTTCAAGTGCATCTTAATTGGACTGTAATTGTAAAATTTAAAAGTGTCTCTACATTCTTCCTTGAGGTTTTGATGTTAGGAGAGTTGTTTCCACACCTTTGCTTTCCTTACATGGGTGACTTAGTCCACTTGCACATTCTGCATTGTAATTTATATCATTTCTAGATCATTTTTTGCATTTTTGTTTTATGTTATGACATTTTTTTGTTTCCTTCCAGAATTTTAGTTATCAACATTTCATTTCTCTTAGTTCACATTGCATTTGCATTCACTCACATTTAGAAACCTTTGCATGAGTGTTTTCTATCCTATTTGTAATACCTTAGTGAGAAGAAGTTTAAGACTCATGTTATCCCACGATAATACACTCATTATGGATCTTGGGTTATCTAAAGCTTCCACTCCTAGTATTACAACTCATACACTAGGCATGGAGACTACCTTTAGCAAATCTTTTCCTTCCAATAACATACAAGTTGACACAGATAATGATCACATTTCGCAAGAAAAAATCATTAACATTCATGGGGACTTAACACATTTTCAACATCAAGTGTGTCTTGAAAATATTTCAACCACTGTAATTCCTACCATAGAAAACATCCATCACATGCTTGAATGTGACGAAGGCCTAGATGTTATGAAACAAATAGTTGAGATATACCACAAACATGTTCCTTCCATCTCTAGTACATCTCAACTAGAAAACATTGTGGTTAGCCAAGGAGGACTTCACACTCCTCCTCCCTCAACAGTAGCATCCATACCTACCTATAACACTCCTCAAGTCACAACAACAATGCAATAGGTTAGTAATGTGATTCCTTCCTCAACTATTCCTGCTAGCATTCCTAATTCCTATGTGGCATCACATGTTCTATCCTCTTCCACCATACCATCTATAAGCATTCCCTTCACTTTCCCTACCACTACATACACTTCATCACCACTTTCCCTTCCACCTCATACCACTTACACTAACCCCCTCATAACCCAACTTTTTCAAATAGTTTCATCTATGCAAAAATAAGTATCCACCATAAACCAAAATCAGAATGGACCACTCACCTATTATGTTTGAAGCAGCTCACTATCTTTGGAAATATTGTGAACACTGATGCCACAAGGAATAGAGATGCCTATATTTGAGAAATATAGATTGAAGGGAGATCCTTCTAACCATCTTAATTCTTACACCACCTTATGTAGTGACTTTTTCCTTGATGATAAACTGCTAGCCAAAATGTGTCCTAGGACTCTAAAAGACACTACCTTGGAATGGTTTTCATCTTTACCAAACAATTAAATTCATTCATTCAATGAACTAATTGATGAATTTATAAATAATTTCCAAGTGCATATGACTCCAAAGAAGACCTTGGTCTGATTTGATGAGATGCAAACAACTTGAAGAAGAAAAGATAACTGAATTTATTTCACGCTATCAATCACTTTATTCTCAAATCGATGTCAAGATTCTTGATCCACACCTTCAAAAGATGTTTATCAAAAACTTAAAAACTATACTTTAGGAAAAACTCATCATGATGAAATTTCCCTCCTTTATGCACTTGTGTATTTCCCTTTGCAATTATCATAATTCGATTAATAGTCGCAATGTAAAGTCCACTTCTAGCCGAGTTGACTAGTCTAAACATGCCAATCCCAACAATTCCCAACCATTCAAAAAGAAAATACAAAGGGTTCTTACAGTTCAACCCCCCTCAATAACCAACTCAACCCATCAACAACCAAGTAGCAACTGTTAAAACTACAGTACCTTATAGTTATGGAGATACGAAATGACAATTCACACCTTTACCAGACACCCTTCATAACACAATGTCCCAACTCTTACAACAACAAATGATTACCTTATTTGTCCGTAAAGCACCCGATCCTACTAAACCTTTACCTCCAAAATTTAAATCTAATGCTTATTTCCATTATCATAGACAAAATGGACATGACACGGAAAATTGTAAGCGTCTTAAACACGTTGTGCGAGACCTTATTGATTTCAGTTGTCTATCCAATCCAGGTGTTAATGATTAAGGAAATAAGTCTATTGTCCCTCCAAATCAATTTTTTTAAATTTTCACTGATCCAATGCCTAAACATAATGTTTCATTTGTCAAAGCTAGTGAAACTCCAAAGAATTATGTGATGAATGTTCATACATATGTTGAACATCTTGATCCCATTCCACATATTACCACTATTAATCCTAAGGATGAAATGGTTGGTGTGATAGACGTTATCCCTCATAAGGGCCAACCTAAGAAATCCCTTGATATTACTTTCTCCTCTAAGGACATACTTCAAAATATCCCCAATGTTCCTCTTTATATAGCCGACCATATTTATGATAAGCCTACTAATGGGATACTCATAGATCCCACCTGTAGAGAGAATGTGATCACCGAGAATTTTTTGGTATTACATGATCTTTATCAAGATGATTATGATAAACCGAAAGCGTGGATCGAAACACATAATGGTTTTTCTTGCCCTATGATAGGATTGATTGTCTTTCCATTACAAATAGGACCAAAAACATTAGATGTCACATTCTCCATCATCCTGCAGCCAGACTAGTTTTTTTTTGCAGCTAGGCCATCCATAGCTTCACTCAATGAAAGTTGTCCCTTCAATCATACACAAATTTTTAAAGTTTCCCTTTGAAAATGAAATATTTACTGTTCACCATAGTGGCTTTAAGCCTTTGTCTTATAAAGGAAACTTTTACTTAGAATCCTTTTGGCCCGAGCCCATGGAACCTATAACACCTCACAAAGGCTTCTTTTTTCATTGCTTACCAAAAATTTAAAGAAAAGAAAATAGCAAAATTGTTTCCCCACAACATGTCCCCATCCATTTCTGAAACTCCTATCCTATATGAAACAATGCTTCAACCCGAACAAGCACAATAACACAACAAGAAATTAGCGCCAACTTTGGCGCCAAATTTTAGTATATTTTGAGCACATGAGTTAGACAATTTGGCTGGTGTCAAACTCGATGCAAATAGGCATCGTCAGTGCAACATCCTTTTTTGCATTGACTTTTTTGCCATTTTTAGCACTGAAAAATCATGGCACCTCCATTAGGACCTAAAATTGCATCAGGAAGTAATGACGGAAATGATGCCAAAATTGGCACCCAATTTGGCTTCCAATTTTGCTTCCATGTCTACTCCCATTTTTGCTTCTAGTTTTGCTTCCATTTTGCATCCATTTTTGCTTGAAGTTTTGCTTTGAGTTTTTCCTCCAAGTTTGCTTCGAATTTTTCTTATAGTTTTTCCTCCAAGTTTGCTTCCATTTTTGCTTCCAATTTTGCTTCCGGTTTTGCTTCCAGTTTTACTTCCATTTTTGCTTCTGGTTTTTCTTCCAATTTTTCTTCAAGTTTTGCTTCCGGTTTGGCTTCTAGTTTTTCTTCAGGTTTTGCTTCCAAGTTTTCTTCCGGTTTTGCTTATGATTTTGCTTCTAGATTTGCTTCTGGTTTTGCTTCCAGGTTTGCTTCTAGATTTACTTCCAGTTTTGCTTCTAGATTTGCTTCTGATTTTTCTTCTAATTTTGTTTCCAAGATTTCTTTAGTTTACTTCTAGTTTGGCTTCCATTGTTGCTTCCTTTTTTGCTTCTAAAAATGCTTCTTGTTTTGCTTCCATTTATTAATTTAATATGTTTTATTTCAATTTAATTAGTTAAATATATCATACCTCTTAAATAAATCATATGATTATAGAGTAAGTAATTTAATTATTTAACTCATATGATTAAATAAAAATATAATTATTGTAATATGATCATCATCTATAATTAAAACAAGTGAATCAAATATCTATAATTTAATTGAGTTTGACAACATCCATCTTGAGTTGTAAATTAAAATCATCATACTTAATAAATATCCATCCAAAAATCATCGACCACTTTTAATATATATAAATTAACAAGTCAATATTGATAAGATCATCATCATATATAACTAAAACAAGTGAAAGTCAAATATGCCAGTACATCAAAAACATGTCAAAATGATACATGTGCAATAGTCGACATAAGTGAAAATGATACATGTACAAATGATATAAATAAAATTGATAAATTATGTAACTCAAATTGATACAAGTCAAGATTATACATGTCCAAATGATATAGTGAAAATGATACATGTCAATATGATACAACTCAACAATATAGTACGGTAGGTCATGAAAATGATACATATGATAGTAATCATGAAAAGAGTCATCATAACAATATACCAACAATGATCCATGATGTAGTCTATATGATCATGAATATTATTGATTACTATCACCAACTGTCTCATCATCATCATCATCGTCGTCGTCATCGTTGTCGTCGTCATCATCATTGTCATCATCATTGCCATCAACCTCGGTGTCTTCCATATCATCCTATGCCATGTGATCTATACTAGTAGAACCAATATTTTGTGGATCTATATCATGTTGAGGATCATCTTGATCTTCTGGAAGACATGTGTTCTGCAAAAAAGAAACATTTAAAATGAAAATTTATTATTTATTTCATGCAATAATTTATTTTTCTATTATATATCATATTACATCATATCAAAGTGCACATACCATAGTAAAATTTCAAAATAGTTACAGCTAATACTAGTGAGTCAAGACAAACTTCAACTTTCAAAAACAAAGCTAATTAGGCTGGCATACATGTGGATCAAGCCAGCATTTGGTGGAAAAGGAAGAAAGATGACTAGAACTCTGGAGGCCCACCATAATGGATTTCAGTATTCAACCATGAGAGTAGAAGAGAGAGTTGATATCATGTATCAAAACATTAAGTATGCATTCTTCCAGCTAGTGGAGAAGGAGATGATTACTTTGCTTCATTTTTATTTGCTTTACCATATCACGGTGTGGGAACCAAGAAGACCAAGGATGTTCATTTTTATGTGGAGGTAATGGATGTGGCCAAAAATTTAGGAGGGGAAAGAAGATCAATATATGATCCTAATGAAATTGAGGAAGAAAAACAAGAGAGGGACAAGAAAAATAAAATCAATACAGAATTTCAAGGATTTGTCAAGTGAGTAAGAGAGCTATGGGAGTAGCCTCATCTATAAGATTTTGAACTATAGTTTGATATACCATTTAGAGAGCTTGATTTTCATGGAGTTCCTTTCAAAGCCTCTACTTTATTGTTCCTATGGTAAATTGTTTGGTAGAGTTGGTGGAATTACCTTTCTTAGTAATCACTATTAGTGAGATTGAGATTGTTAACCTTGAGAGAGTAGGACTTGGGTAAAAGGAATTTGATATGGATATTGTTTTCAAAGACTTCAAGTGGGATGTACTCCACATTGATGCCATTCCTCAATCTTCACTTGATGGCATCAAGCTGGCTGAACTCCATGGATATAACATATTATGAAAGAAGAATGAACTTGAACTGGCAGCCAATTTTGAAGAGTATTACTGATGATCCATATAAATTTATTCAAGATGGTGGTTGGGAATTTTTGAATATGGAAGCTAGTGATTCTGATTTTGATAATTTAGAAGATTCAAATAAAGGATATGAACCCTTTGATGTAGAAGAGGAATCAGAATCAGATTTCATGTAGCCATCATCAAGAGTGTTACAAGCCAACAAGATGCAGGGAGTTCTTATATAAGGATAATTTTCAATGTTGCAGGTACCAACTTTAATGCCAACTACAATGGCAACATTGAAATTCCCTAGCAGTATTTATGTTAAGGAAATTTCCTTTAGACGCAAGGATTCAAAGCACATCAACCATGTGGTACAAATGATTAAATCCTAGAGACAATTTGTAGTAATGAAAGAGTCTGAAAAGGAAAAGAGAGCTACACTAGTGACTCAGGAGAAACTTCAACTTTCAAAAACAATTCCAATTAGGCTAGTAGACATGTGGATTAGGCCAGCATTTGGTGGAAGAGGATGAAAGATGACTGTAAATCTAGAGGCCCGCCATAATGGATTTCAATATTCAACCATGAGAGCAGAAGAGAGAGTTGATATCATGTATCAAAACATTAAGCATGTGTTCTTCTAGCCAGTAGAGAAGGAGATGATTACTTTGCTTCATTTTCATTTGCATAACCATATCATGATCTGGGAACTAAGAAGACCAAGGATGTTTAGTTTTATGTGGAGGTAATGGATGTGGTTCAAACTTTAGGAGGGGCAAGAAGGTCAATGTATGATCTTGATGAAATTGAGGAAGAACAACAAGGGATAGGAAAAATTAAATCAATAAAGAGTTTCAAGGATTTTTCAAGCGAGTAAGAGAGTTATGGGAGTAACCTCATCTAAAATATTTTTAATTAGAGTTTGATATATGATTTAGAGAGCTTGATTTTCATGGAGTTCCTTTCAAATCCTTTGCTTTTATTGTTCCTATGGTAAACTGTTTGGTAGAGTTGGTGGAATTACCTTTCTTAGTAATCACTATTAATGAGATTGAGATTGTTAACCTTGAGAGAGTAGGACTTGGGAAAAAGGAATTTGATATGGATATTGTTTTCAAAGACTTCGAGCGGGATGTACTTCACATTGATGCCATTCCTCAATCTTCACTTGATGGCATCAAGCTAGCTGAACTCCGTGGATATAAAGTATTATGAAAGTAGATTGAACTTGAACTGGAAGCCAATTTTGAAGAGTATTACTGATGATCCATATAAATTTATTGAAGATGGTGGTTGGGAATTTTTGAATATGGAAGCTAGTGATTCTTATTCTGATAATTCAGAAGAGTCATATCAAGGATATGAACCCTCTGATGTAGAAGAGGAATCAAAATCAAATTTCGTGTAACCACCATCAAGAGTGTTACAAGCCAACAAGATGAAAGGAATTCTTATATAAGGATAATTTTCAATGTTGTAGTACTGACTTTAATGTCAACTACAATGTCAACATTGAAATTACCTAGTAGTATTTATGTTAAGGAAATTTCCTTTAGATGAAAGGATTCAAAGTACATCAACCATGTGGTACAAATGATTAAATCCTAGAGATGATTTGTAGCAATGAAAGAGTCTAAAAAGGCAGAGAGAGCTACACTAGTGACTCAGGAGAAACTTCATCTTTCAAAAACAAATCCAATTAGGCTGGAAGACATGTAGATTAGGCTAGAATTTGGTGGAAAAGGATGAAAGATGACTGGAACTCTAGAGGCCCACCATAATAGATTTTCTTTATTCAACCATGAGAGCAGAAGAGAGAGCTGATATCATGTATCAAAACATTAAGCATGCATTCTTCTAGCCAACAGAGAAGGAGATGATTACTTTGCTTCATTTTCATTTGCATAACCATATCATGGCGTGGGAACCAAGAAGACCAAGGATGTCTAGTTTTATGTGGAGGTAATGGATGTGGTCCAAAATTTAGGAGGGGAGATCCTAATGTCTACCAAGAGGCATAAAGTCAAATGAATTAAGTTCACCTACATGTCTGCCAAAGTGTACTTCCAATTTTTATGACTATTTTTCTTGACTATTAGAGTTTACTTACAAATTTGAAATTTCTTTATGGTAATTTTGATGAGGATATATTCAACCAATGTGTAAGCACCTTTTTTTTGTATCACAAGCATCTATGCATTGCAATAATTATGATTATCTATGGTCTATAGCTATTCCATCTCACTTATTGGATCTTCTATTCCAATGTTTCTATGGCCTTCTCTGTTTGAGGTAGCACCTGACAATCCTACCTCCTTTCCTTAGATGAGAAGTGGATTTGAATTTAGAAATACTACACTTTAAAACTAGCTATGGTTTAAGGAGAGCTATTCTAGCTCTGTTGTTGACAACCTCAATCTTCAACAAGGACTTAGATGCATGGATTGAAATGCAAGCTTTCAAACTTAGATTTGAATGTGCATAATTTGATTGATTATGGTTTTCACATGCACTTGTCTTTACATGACTATTCTAGATTGTCAATATGTGTAATAGTGACTACATCCTTATCAAGTTTGGCTACCCTTATTTAGAATGCCTTGGCCTTTAGATTCAATAAAAAGTTGTGCATTGTTATTCCATATTTGTAACATGTAGGAAATTTAAGGGGTTCAACATATAGAAATGTAGTACTATCATCCAAGGAAAGCTTACAGATGGTGTATCAAGAACAATAGAAAATGGTTTTATTAGGGTTAATTATTTCTTCCCCCACACTGCTGATATTTTCCCCAAAACATTTTTTTATTATTTCAATGCATCTCAAAATTCAGTGCATTGATCAACATTTGTTACACATTTCAGTTGTTTATGCAAATGATGCATAGATATTAACTCAATGAATGTTGTTACTTTGGTATTTTGACTTTTATGACAACCAGTCATTACACATTTCATCTACATCCTTCTACTATTTATTCATGCACATAAATGGTCATCTTGTAATCATAAGTTTTGAGCTCTATTTACTTATCCTACGCATCAATAAACAACTCAACACAAGAGATGCAAATTGACATATTAACACAACAATATCCAACTAAGTTATTGAAACTCAACTATTGATACCTCGTTCTCCACCCAAAGTACAAAATCATTCCACTTTTTTTTTTGTAACATATTCTTGTCAAATTGCTTTGGATGGTGGCCATATTTCTCCTCCTGTCAAAACATGGCACATGGACTACTTAAACTAATTAATATGCAATCATTTACTTTTCCAAGGAAATAAAAAATATATATCATTTAACATACTAAATATACTTACAAATGTACAGATCAAGGCCTGTAAACTTTTCTGGCCACTGCAATGCGTGGCACAAAGCTTCTCAAGCCTAGCCTTGGAGGTCTTGTCCTAAAACATATACTAATTGAATTTAACTATGCACAAATAAAATTTCAATATCCTTTAATAAATTTGATATAATCTTATGAGAAAATTCAAATACCTATGTACTCTCCTCACCGGACTTCCTCTATACATCATACTTCTCATATGCTTTTACAAGATCTTTCCATACTTTCACACTTACATCAGTTGGCCTTCTTTTTTTCCTTAGCTTAGGAGGGATTTTTTTATCTTCTTTGTTTGGTTGCACCAAAATATCTTGTAGTTTTAAGACATTTGTAGATTTATCCTCTTTACAAACCAACCTGTACCAAATTCAGTCTCCATGTCATGGATAACTTCTTTTTTTAGTTGCATAGGTATCTGTGAGAATGGAAAATGTAGATGGTCTTTGAACCATTGAAGGCATGATTCATTCAACCTATTCACAATTTTTTTCCTAACATCCATCATTCGGACTTCCCCTGAAACCACCTCATAATCTATCTTCGTATTGTAGCTACCAATACAAGATTGATAACATGGCATGGAGGAAGAATTTTTTGTCTCAAGAGTGGCTAGGACATCGGAAGTCTCTGCTCCCTGTTCCACATTCTTAGAGTTTACTATCACTAGTGATTCCCTCCTGGATATTTTGTTCAATCTAGGACTAGTTGGGGAATCAATTGATTCCCTCTGACACAATTGATTTATTTTTAATGTTTGAGGGGCACTACTAGATTATTTTTCTATGTATCTAGAAAGCGTTGTCCAGTACACATTAACCAATTTTTTCACTGCCTCTACCCCCAATATGGAAGCCAATTCCTCTTTATCTTTTTTAGTATCATGTCCCTATATATATATTTTTTAAATTATATTTCTTATTTTAAATTTTGAAATAAAAAACTAAAAACTACAATTCCTCTTTATCTTTGTTAGTCTCATGTCCCTATATATATATATTTAAATTGTATTTCTTCTTTTAAATTTTGAAATAAAAAACTAAAAATTAAAATTCAAAGAAACAATGGAAACATTTACAAATCTATAAATTGACAATGAATTACTTCATTGTGACCAGAGTCTGCTGACAATGCTCACTTCCTTCTATTTCTTGACATTTTGAGGTGAGCTAGGGAAAATTATTTTTGTCCAGTATGTGGAGGAAAATGAAGTACACACTACTAGGTATGAAAGTTTTCTTCCAGTTTCTAGTATGAAAGTTTTGTTTTGTGGGAAAATATGTTTGTTGGGTTTGCTTAGTGTTGATAACCTAGGGAAAATATGTTCACTGGATTTGCTTAGTGTTGATAACCTTATCATGAAAACTCTTTCATAATGCAATCTTGCACGAATTTGTCATGTCATCAGTGACTATGGCATGACTGGGAAAACCAAGTGGTTTATGCATTTATTTTTAGTAGTGACATGTTCGTTGGGTTTGCTTAGTGTTGATAACTTAGGGAAAATATGCTCATTGGGTTTGCTTAGTGTTGATAACCTTATCATGAAAACTCTTTCAGAATGAAATTTTGCATGAATTTTTCATGGCATTGGTGACTATGGTGCAACTAGGAAAAACCAAGTAGTTTCTGCATTTATTTTCAGCAGTTGCTTAGCAGTGACTAACCCAATTCCCAGATTTTCCAAACAGTTCACTATTTCCTTGATACCCAAGTTAGGGAAAGAATACAGAGGCATCCTGGATTTTTTCTAAAATATTTTGAGCCAAAGCTCAAATGGGTAGAGTAAATTTTTTTGTTGTTTTCTCAAGGTTTGACAATTTATAATGATGGGACAATTTAGAGGCCACGAACCAGTAAACAATCACGAATTCAAATGCAATACAAAGAGTAGTAAACAATCACAAATTCAATGAAGAAAAAAAATTGTAACCTTACTTATGGTGTCGCAAACTAAATTGAATTTCTCATCAGTTGCTGGTAGCGCCCTACTCTCTTCCTTCACATGGCATTTTTCCCTTTTTTGTCGTTTGATTTCTTCCTTCATGCAGGAAATTTTTAAAATTTTGATTTTGATTTAGTATTTGGTGCTTTAGTTGGCATTAGTTAACGCCAAATTTAGCACTGAATTTTCACCAATAATGTAATATATTTTGGGTGCCTAAGGCAGCGCCAAGTGCACCTAATTGGGTGCCTATCATTGTTGTATAGTGACTATTTTCATTATTGTGTATCACAGGATCTAGAGTGTTGGAAATAATTCCAACTCCTTCCTTGTTTTTGTGACCACCGTTGTCCCATGGCTCCTTCATTAGGTCAGTGCAGCAAAGCGGTTTTTACCATGGTCCCACAAGGTGCTTCATCTTTCTCAGTAGTAGTGCAGTGAAAGCTTCTATGGTGGCATGTGATTCTTCCTTTTGTTCTTGGCAGTATTGTGGTGACTCCCACAAGTCTTCTACAATTGACGTGTTGTAGTGCGGTGACCTCCGCTATCCCATGACTCCTTCATCAGCTCAGTGCAGTAGAGTGGTTTTTACTGTAGTCCAGCAAGTTGGTTCTTCCTTCTTGGTGGTACTATGGTGAAAGCTTATGCAGCAACATTTTAATTCATAGAGGAGGCCATGGAGAGAGGATGTGGACAGTGTAGAAATACTAAATTGCTGAGAGAAAAGTGGGTGGAAATATATGAGACAACGAAATATATAAATACAATAGAGGTAAGAAGAGAAAGCAACCTCAACCAAAGGAGGAAGGTGTTTATCAATTCACAAATGCTACAACATAGAGGAGATATCAATATGTCAAATATATGACTAAAGTGAGTTGTGTTGGATACCATACTCGTTGAAATGATATAATTCTAGTGTACTAAACATTATTTATGATGTTGTGTATTATAGGGGTGAGATGAGGCCATGGAAAAAATCATGCCATATCAAATGAGGACACAATGGATGAAGCATGACATTAGGTACTCAAATTTTGACTTAACTTTGGAAAAAATGATTTGATGGTATTTTGTGATACATCCATCTTTTTTCATAGTATTATTAAAATTTATAATGTATTATCCAATCTTGACATAAATTAATGCATGTTGTTGATTATTTTAGGAGATTGGAGCAAATGCAGAGCTTGGGTGTTCAACTAGAAAAAGAAGAAGATATGTACATGGACAGGGACCTAAAACTATTAAATCGCATAGACAATAGTGGGTGGAAGAGGATATGACAATGGGTACTACAGACATAACAAATGATTGCACTGAAGAAGAGGTAGGTATATATGTTCATACAATTTTTATTTATATTTTTTAAGCCATATTTGATTATATTTCTTTGAAATTGATACACTTATGATTTATCCAATTGTTTCCAGACATTAAATAATGCTTGTGTTTGTTGATAGGTAGAAGATTTTGATGAAACACATACTTATACCCAAGATCCAATTGGGTTTTTAAGATTTGGACAAGATGATCCAAACCATCCTATAAACCATACCAGGGCAACAAGAGGAAGATTGAAGAGAACACTACCACCTGAGAAATTTGAAGAGCTGATGAGAGTCACATACATTGATGACATACTACCTAGCCTTAATGATGATGATCATGATAGTGAAAAGGTAGTGCATGAAGAAGGATTGAATGAAATTCTTATAGGTTTCTTTGGAAATTGAAACAATTATGATAATAATGATGATATGGTTGACAGTAACAATGATAGCAGGGGTAATTACCACCAACGTAATGTTGATGATAGCAACATCAAAGACTCCATCAAGCAAGCAATAAAGACACTTGTGTTCAAATCGGGTGCAAGTAGAACCTCAAAACTAGCATTCACATTGATATTATTAGAAATCAAGTCACTATTTGGTTGGTTAGACAAAGGATTCACTACCCTATTGAAGTGTGTTGAAATCTATTTCTTACTTTGCATTGTCAATTGGTGTACATAATTCGTAAACATTCATCAACTTCGTTTATATTTCTTTAAGGGGATTTTAAAACCATATATTGTATTTAAATAGTCCTAGTATAGATTGACATATCAAACATGTTCATCATAAGTCAAACATTCAATTGATTTAATTTCTGGCAATCTTACAAGGCACTAAAAACTAAAATATTCCCTGAAGAGAATGTGTTTCCATCAACTTGGAGAGAGTCGTGTCTATTGTTGGTTGAGTTGGGGATTCAATATAAGAAAATTCATTCATGTAAAAATGATTGCATTTTATACAGAGATGAATATGAAATCAAGGTAGAATACCATGTATGCAAAGAGAAGAGATATCATATAGATGTACAAGGTCCTACAGTTCCAAAGAATGTTTTACGTCACATGCCAATTATACCTAGACTTCAACGAATATTTTGCTGCAATTCACCAGCACAATTGATGGAATGGCATTTTAAGAATAGGAGTAAAGATGGATTCATGCAAATTTTGGCTGACTCCAAAGCAATGAAACACATAGAGGAAAAATGGCCAACAAAACTCAAAGATGAACCCCTTAGTATTAGGTTTGGTCTTGCAATTGATGGAGTGTGCCCATTCTCTTTCCTAAGCTCAAATTATAGTGTTTGGCCAGTCAGATTGATAGTATACAATATTCTCCCATGGATGATTGTTAGAAAGGAGCACCTTATGTTGACTCTCATTGTTCCAAGAAAACATCAAGTTAAAAACATGGATGATTATCTTGTTCCTTTTATTGATGAGATGTAATTTTTATGGAAAGGCATAAGAATTTATGACATATCATGTCCTCAATCAAATAGGTCCTTCATGTTGTATGGTGTGCTATGTTGGATTATTCATGATTTCCCAGGACTTGGTGTTTGTTCTGGTAAGATGAAATATTTATGTATTTACATTCATAATTTATTTTCATCCCAACTTTCATACTTAGTTTTATACTTTTTTTTTTATGTTATTAACATTACTTATTGAAATGTAGGGCTTTAAACAAAGGGGGTATTTCAATGTCCAAGATGTGTAGAATAATTTTAAGGGCAGTATTCTAAAGATCTACATAAATTTATTTATGCAAACAATAGGGTTTTTCTACCACTAGATCATAGGTTTAGAAATCGCCTTAAGAATCAATTTGATGGAAAAGTTGAAAATAAAGGCCCTCCCATAATTATGGGTCTAGGTGTTTGGCTTAAGAAGTATGAAGATGCTGAATTGAAAGCTTGGGAGGATTTTTTTGATTGGGGTGATTCAATTGAAGAACTAGAACAAGTTGTAGTTAATATGCCAAAAGGAATGAAAAGGAAATCCATATTTTATGAGCTCCCTTACTGGAAGGATCTATTAATATCTCACCTATTAAATCCTATGCACATCTTCAAAAATGTCCCAGATTCTATATTTCGAAACATATCAGGAAAAGAGGACACCTTGTCTTTGAGGAGAGATATTGCTCTTTCACATACCAAATTTGTTAGAAAACATTTGTGGCCAAATAGGGAAAATGAAACATTTGCAGAAGCTCCATGGATTTTGAAAAAAAGAGCTAGACCAACTTTAAAATTTCATCTTTTCAATAAGGACACCTACTAGCTATGGGTCATCATTGGCTAAAGCTTTTACAGTTGATGGACATATCATAGGATTTAAAACACATGATTTTCATAATTTAATGAAGGTATTATATATCAACATTTAACATTTACTGGTAACATTGATTAAGCACTAAATTTATTTTGATATTTTATTGTGTGAGAAAAAATTACTAATGACCTTTTCATAAATGTGTTTGATAGCATATCATGCCATTGGCAACTAGGGGGGATTCCTTTCTTACAATTGACTTAAGGAATGCCATAAGTCGATTGTCAACATTTAAAAGGTATGTGGTTATATGAAATGTTCTTGTGTGAGACAGAGATATTATATTGCATTTTAATTTATGATTAAAGGTTCATACTAATTTACTATTCTTATATTAGGTGGGTGAGCTCCAAGGAGATCCATGAATCTTAAGTGCCAAAGTGGAAGAAGGAAATTGTAGAAATTGTATGTGTATTTGAGAAGGATCTCCCTACAAGTTTCATGGATCTACAAGTCCATTTACTTATACACTTAGTTGATGGCATTGAATTGATGGGTGTCGTATCAATGAGGTGGATGTTTTTCTTTGAGAGGTATATGAAAAATCTTAAAAGATATGTCCGACAAAAGGCACATCCAGAGGGTTGCATGGCTGAAGGGTATGTATTGAATGAAGCATTTTTATTCCTGTGTGAATTCCTTGGTAAGGATTTTGAAGATGGCCCATGCGTCTAGGATAAAGAACAAACATCAGATATTATTGATGGAGAAAAACCAAAATCTAATGGTGTTGAAGTATAAATTAAATTAGTATGTAAATTCATGATCAGTGTGGTTGTTTTTCTTGCAATCATTAATTTACTCTATAATTTATTTGTGAAATTAACAACATGACATTTGGAGTTTGAAATAAGCATTTTGACATGTAATAGGTGTAGACAAAATTTCTATACTCGACAAGTTCATTCTATGCCACATAGACTTTATGAACAAATGGATTGATCTGTATGATAAAAAGAGAGAAGTGTTAGAAGCAAGGAGAAATTTTAAGAGATCAAACCTAAGGAATACTTCATTTCTCACTCATCTGCTTGGGGAATGGGGCAAATATTTCCCACTAGAATGGGTTACTGAACAAATTCAAAATCAAATAGAAGATGCAGGTACAAATTCAAACATAATAGAAGATGAAATCAACATGTATAGAGGATGTGAAAGAAAGGTATAGTTGGAATTTTACAAAATGTTGTTTCCTTACAGTTTTGATAGTCTTAACTATTTTAATATTTGTCATTATATTTGTTTTCACTGAAATAAATGGTCTTTCACAAGCAAGGAAATATCTAGCAATGTGAGCATATGGTCGACATTATCGTGTAGAAAGTGTAGGCGTAAAGAGACGATCCTTCGATTGTGGCATCATGGTTGACTTCAAGCAATCTAGTCAATCAAGCTCAAAAGATAATATAATTGAAGGAAATCTACAATATGTTGGAAAAATACAAGAAATTATTGAGCTCGAGTACCACTCTTTTAAATGTTGTATTTTTAAGTGTAGATGTTATGAAGCATTTGAGAGGACACGAAGACATGATACCCATAGTGGATTATTTTCTATAGATTCCTCATCGCTCCTACCGGAGGATAAGGAGCCTTATGTTCTACCAATTCATTGTGAGCAGGTATTTCTTTAACTCAAACAAGAAGTGGTAGTGATCATTAATCTATTAATTCATAGATTATTGTGAATATATACATGTGTTTACTAATCAATAAAATTGTTATAACATACATCTAATATATGTATGTCATTCATGTGTAGGTATTTTTCTATGAAGATATTTTGGACTTGAAATGGATATTTGTCATACATTATGATCCAAGATTAAGGCACGTATTTGACAATGCATTAGTGGATACTAAGCAAAATAATGATGGCCAACAAAATGCGAGAGAGGGATTAGAGAGCATCGAAGGAATTGACATCCATGATGATGTTGAAGATGGTTATGTTTAGGCACAAGAAGACAACAATCCAGAGTTGGATGATGTTATGGAAGACAACAATATGGATGGTATAGAAAATGATGATTGAAATACATCTGGTAATAGTATAGATGGTCTACAGTCAAACTTCAATGTTGATGAAGATGATGTAGGTCAAGATGAGGATGATGATAATATTAAATACTTGAAAGAACATATGAACATTGACAATGATACACTGGATGACATTGTAGCAGACAATAATGTTAATGACCAAGACTTCTAAATTTTCAGAATTATTTGCAATCCATGTTTAAAAAAGGATTTTTCTTACAACCTAAACTTTGAAATGCTTCAGTAATATTATGTTGTACTTAGGAAATTGAAAACATGTTTTATTCTCCTAGAAAGATTTTTTATTTTCCATTATAATTCTAGACCAAACAACATTTGTGGGGATGGCCTTTTTCATCAGTCTTAATTTGTATGAAGTTCACAAACCTGTTGTCAAGCAATAAATTCCTTTCATAGACAACAAATGTAAAGGCTTCATTTAAGAAAAGATAAGTAGTCTCTTTCTGATGGTAATCCGCATGCAAAAAGTAAAAAGCGCATAAAAAAATTGTGCAATAGAAAATAAGATTCAATCAATTATGTCGTATTTCACTTGCACACTTATCTGAAAGACATAGGGTATTCACCATACATTTCCCTTGACAAAGAAGACATGTGCTTTCTTTTATTTTTACTGTATATCTCAAAAGTGAAATTGTTGTTACATAATGATGCACTGAGAAAATAATATATACAAAAAAAATGCAAAGAAAATGTTTGAAATTTAACATGCAACCTACTGTGTTGCACTAAAAGGAAACAATATTAACTTGGACAAAAAGAAATTAAAATTTGATGATTGTACTTGAAATTGAATAGGATATGAAAAGTGTGGAAAATGATGGTGTTGAAATTGAAAACCCTAATTCTGATGACATTACTGTTTTATGTCATTAGAGATAAAGAGCACATACAATTTTATATACATAGCAAATGAAGATTTGAAACTAGTAAACTAAAAAAGTAAACACTGAAAGATTTTTCCTTAAACAATAATTCACATACTCACTTACAAAAAAGGGTGAAGCATTTTTATTCAAACTCTATTTTCTTTAATAGACATAACAAAACAAGAATACTTACAAGTACAAGAATATACACATTGTTTCGTAGAATATATACACTATTTCATAGACTTCTAATTTTTTAGAGTTATTTGCAATCTATTAGGTCTCAAAAATGCAAGTTTTTAGACCATAATAGGGTTCCAATCTCTAAGAGGACTTTAATCCTTAATACAAACCAATTAAAGTAAATTATTTGAAAGGACTTTAATTCACACCTAACCAGAAACCAATCAAAGCATCCACACAGTAACAACAAATGTGCCCTAATAAATCTTGTTGATTTAAACAACTTGAAAAGACTACTTTGGAGATAGCAAAGCAATAAATAAGCAAGAAAATTGACACAACAATTGAACACTGAAAATGGATTACAAGTTATAATGTATCTACTCCATTATATTGCTCAAAATATAAACATACATTACATGACTTCTTTTGATATGAATAAGTGGATGAGATGGTTTAGAATCTATTCTAATAGATTGAAATGATGATGATATGATGATCAAAATTGGACATTGGTTTCCCTATTTGTAAGGGAAGTAACAAGCTTCAAGTCCATTCACAAAAGTTACACTGTTTCTTAACTAAAGCATAATTAACATAACATAGAAACTTAAAATGAGTTATTGTTGGATGCACCACAGTCTGTTAATCATCAGCAAGTTCCTATGACCACCTAAGATATATTCAAGGCTCAAGCAGCATGTTAATGAGTCCATAACAACCAAACTTTGACTACCTCCTCATACAGCTTATGCAAGGAACAAATTAACCTTTGAGATGTGATCAATGTATTTCCCCTAGACATAAGTGTTTGCATTCTATAGAGTGTTTATCATTAGATTCTCCAATCCAACAATCCTCCTGAGTTGCTTATGCATTTTCTTAAGTACCACATCCTCATCATTGATGTCATCAAGTATTCCTAGAAAATATTTTGATATCTCATTTTTCCAAGTTTCCTGATCCTTCAAATCTATTTCTACAAAGAAATCTAGCATGGCCATACATAGTGGCTGGTTGAATTCATTCAATTCCTATGTCAAGATATTCTAGAAGTTTTCATGTGTATTCATGAGGCTTTGACATTCTTGGAGCAAAGAATTATTATCTCCATCTTTTTCCTTGATATGGGATTCCATTTCCTTCATCCTATCAAGTAAACTTCCATGCTCCATGAGGGCCTTGTATGTTCCACTATGAGCACGCCAGACACCATCTACATGTTGGAACATATATTTGAATTTCATACAAATTATCCTTGATGCTACTTCAAAAGTAGTAGCCTTCAATTTTCTTTTTATCTCTTCCTATTCCTTTTGAGCCTTTTCAAATTTATGCTTCCATTGAGTAGTATTAGACATGGCATCTAACACTTTTCTTTCATGTTCAATTAAAGGGGAGTAAAGCCTTGGAGAAGTAGGCAACCTATCTTTGTAGCTGGTTAATTCTTGTTTTAACCTATCATTTTACTCTATCAAACACTAGTTATCTCTTACTAGGTTTTGGATCTAGGATTTGGTGAATTTGGCTACATTCACATTTAAGTCAATAGCCTGCAAGGGATCTGTCTCCCCTACTCTTTGCACTAGGAGATGTCCAAAAATCTAATCATGGTCAATGAGAGAAGGCTTCTTGCTTGGGGGGTAAAGAGCCCAAATTTGCAAAGTGGAATTATCAAGATTGTACCTTGACCTTGTATAGACCCTATCACCTACTTCATCCATTATTTGAAAAGTTTTATTCTTTCTCTTCAAAAAGTTATCAAACAAAATGGTTGAACTAATATCCCACCCAGGAAGGAGCATGACTCCAACTTCTTGCAATAATGCTCTTCCTCTCTCAGCAATCATGTTTCTCATTTCCCTATCAACTTCATGTTGCAACTCTTTCAAGGCATAATCCTCTTTCTTAGGTTTAATGCCCTTTAACCTTTCTCTTATTAGTCTTCCTTTATACTCATATATAAAGGACTTCAATTTAGGGATCTGCACAAAAGTATCATCTACAACAAATTCCTAACTTGCATGATGCCTCACATCATCTAATAGCTCATCAGAGCTTTCAAAGGTGATCACACTTCTTTCCAATGGCATCTTATATTGGGGTATAATAGGAGCATTAAACTGTGAGACTTCTTCTTCCTCCTCAGTGTTATCTTCTTCCATGAATGGGGAACCAACTGAAAAGCTCACTTCAGTAGTAGGTTAAGGTGATAAGTGATCTAGTGGTGTGATATTTTCTACTTGCCTCCTAGGACCAATGCCCCTTCCTCTTTCAAATTCCACAAGTGGCACATCTCTTATCAGTTCTTCTTCATGGAGGATTAACTTCTCAATTCTTTCCGTGGGATCTTGAACCTCTAGGAAATCCCCTACATAGCCTAGGTTATTATTCATCTTCCAAGCCTCAACCATCATAACCCTATTGTAGGAATTCATTCTCATCATTTTTTTTTCTTTACAATTTCTGATGACATCTTCTAAAATGAAACTATTCTCATACCCTTTCAATTTCTGAGAAATTTCGGCATCACAAATGAAGTGTTCAGGATCAAACTTTTCCCTTTTGTTTCCAACAGGAAAGCCATAATAATCCAGTTTTCCACTAACCAAGTCATAGCCTAAATCACAGATAATAGTAAAATCACCAAAGCATAAAGTGGAAGGCATGAAAGTCTACCTCCCATAGCTCTTTAAATGCATGAAAGCTGAAAATGACAATTGCCTTATGATCTCTAAATAAGAAACTATTTTTGGTATAGTCTTAGGTAGCAAATAAGGTGTAGTTTTAAATCCATAAACCCTGATAATAGTACAAACCCCAACATGTACCAATCCCCCCAATTGTGATTTATCCCTGCTTCATGACACATATCTTTTGGTTGGAGAAATCTTAAGATCTCTAGGGAGAGGTTGTAGTCACATTTGTGGCCTAGCATCTTGTATAGTGGTTTGACAAAATATTCCTCAAAAAATAGCTAGTGAAACCTCCCACACCTGTTGTCCCACACAGATGTCCACATTTGTATAGGCCTTGAATTCCATCATTATCTAAGTCTTTTATTCTTAATTCCTCACCCCATATCCCCATCACCTACCCTTTGTATAATATCATGGGCATGAAAAGAGAATAGTGCTTGAAATTAATGGCTTCACTTTCATTCTTGATGATATTGAGGGCATTATTGATGACCTCTGATAAATACTTTGCATAAACATAGGGTCATACATTATGGCCCTGGATGTTTGTGGCTAAAACCATGGGAGAAATTATCATGTTCTTAGGAACATGAATTCCTGGTACTTGACCACCTGAGTAATAAGTGTATTGAAAGTATTCTTCAAACAAAGCCACAAAGAATGGGGTTTATCTTCACTAGAGAACCTCATAGTTTGGTTACCTACACCTTTAACCCTATGTAGAGGCAATTTCCACCTCTTTTAACTTGTGTCCATGGTGTGGTATTCCTCCAACAAGTCTTTGATTCATAAATTTGTTTTCAGGGAAGTGTCTAGTTGAAAAATCATGCAAATATTTTCTAGCTTTATGACCATGAACTGTGACCCATCGGGAAAATGAATTTCTCTCATCTTTAGATTATAATTCTTTGCCAACACCTTGATTAACTCTACATTCACAAATATTTTGGGTACTACAAGTTTACCCAAATTCAGATTCCATGGGTTTGACACTAGGCTATGTAAGAATTTATTCCTATAATAATAAATAAAGAGGTCGTAACCCCTACATGGAGTCCATACATCTCCCATATTTTTCTGTTTATCTACTAATGTCACACATGATGGGTTAAGCTATTATATTCTTCTACTTTTTGGCCTAGACCTAGGACACTAATCAATTAAGTCTTCATTCAATTTCCTAGATTCAGTTTTCTATCTTTTTGCTTTATGTTTGCCTGGGGATTTTTCCATCTCAACCCTAGTCATGCAATGCTTTCATCTGCTTACTAAGAAAATACTTTGAGCTGAGTGTAGACCACTTACTTGGATAAATGCTACACATTTCCAGTTTCCTAACACCATCCAACTTGGTTCTCCAAATCCTTCAATCACAATTCACAGTGATTTCAACTTCTTTGAGGGCATATTTATCAAATTTCATGACAGTTCATCCAGCCCTGGTTCATAAATGGCACTCGCGCCACCTTTATGATCAAGTTCTTGATTAATACCAGTAGTCTCATCAATATTTTTGTTAGTCACATTAGTCAGACTAATCATGATTTCATAACTGTCGAAGAGACTTTTAATTAAAATGCTTGTTGTTTCTTCGATATGTTGGTATGGCAGTGTTTTTCCCTTCCCGTTTATTGTTTATTGCACTACTTCCTTCCTCAAAGCTTCTTGCTATGGGGTTGGAGTGTATACCACTTTGCCGCATATGTTGCTCACCTTCCTGATGATATAGTAGTGTATGCTTTTGATCATTACTTGAAGAGTGTTGATGAGACAATCTTATTTGTCTTACCGATATCTAAATGTCTCATTGACATTAGATCTTATGTTCCTCTGATGTTGGTTGCTGGTGTTGATGAGACAAGTTAATGTCTCTTGTCGATATGCCACTGCCTCATCAACAATTACTTCATTATAGCCAAGAGTTGTGTTTTTCCAAGCACTTGTAGATATACCTTGTTGATGTGACATAAGTGATTCTCTCCTTGATATGCCCATATCTTGTTGGCATTCACTATTTTACATCATCAATGAGACATATAAATATGTCTCTTCAACATAGGGGTGTCTCATCTACATTTCTGATATGTGGTTTGTGCTAATGTTGGGGAGACTTTGGAGGGACTCTCATCAACATGGTGTTGTCTTGGCGATATGCTATGAGAAATCATAGCAGTATTTCAAAGGAGGAATACACTTTGATGTTGTGATCAAGGGTTTTATTTGGAAGCTCACATGATGGATTTTATTAAATTTAAGTTATTATGATAGGAATTCTATGCATATGGTGGATGTAAGAGATGAGTGAAAATGGAAGTATGCAAAAATAATTAGGATGGAATTTTGGCTACAACACAATCCATGTTTAGAAAAGGATGATTCTTATGGCCTAAACTTGGAAATGATTTAGTAATATTATTTATGTTGATACAAATTACCTATTGCAATATCCTTAAATTGTTCAATCTTTGGTATGAATTGTTGGTAGAAAAAAATAGGATTACTTGGATGCTTCTTCCATTCATTTTGTATCAACATATGTTTGTGAAGACACAAAAGTTAATAGCTCAATTAGGTAGAGATTTTGTGATTTTCAAATGAAGAGTAAGGTACATTTTTATTTTTGCTACATTACATTCATGTGCATAAACAAAATCAGAAGATTACATTACTAGATTGCACTTATGCAGATGCATATAATATAGGAAAGATTGCACAATCCTTTTAAAAATGTAGTCTTTATTGATAATATAAATGTATGTTGTTCCACACAAGTCATGGAACTAACTATTTGAATGCATATAATTGAAAAACTATACATTTATAGAAACAAAAGAGAAAAATGCACATAAAGAGAAAGGGGACAATGTTGAATCCTGGTTGCTTTGTTTTGCATCATCTTCAGTATTCCTGCTTGTCTAATCCTCCAAGTTGATGTCTTCCTTACTACTCATAGGTTCCCTAAATTTGAGTGAGAAGAGTGTCATTAGAGCAATGAAGGATCACCAATCAAGATATGTGCATACATATATAAACATATAATTTGATCATCATGTGCATTTAAATAACTTGCATACCATAGATGTCTAGGAAAACAAGAAAGTTATCAAACATATCTATCATATGCTTAGTTTTATCTAACATGTTTTCTCATTGTGCAGGTATAGATAAAATTATATTTTTTTTTATTTGGTTACAATATGTGGGGTGAAATGTGGATCCCACAAAGGTTGAGCCCAACCTACTACCCTATTGTTTCATTTGAGAAGGATAATCACAAGTAAACCATCCATGAAGCATTAAAGATCAATCTTTGCAAGGATAGTGGAGTATGTTGGTAAGGGGTAATCTCCTTATTGATAAAGAATTATCCTTATTAATAAGAACATTCCACTATCAACATAGCCATGATTTTGAAAAAATTGTTCATCAAGGATTCCAAGATAGTTTTCATTAATAGTCTGGTTAAAAGTAAGCAACCCCAAGCATCATAAAAATCACAAGAATTGAACATGAGGGGCAGCCATGTAGATTAAAAGCTTACACAATAGTCATCACTTGCAAAGATAGACTAGACAACATGTTTCCAAATAACAAATTAAAACGAATGCATGAAAGGTACAATGATGAAGTCCATAATAGTGAATGTTGCTTAAGAGGGATTGAACGACAATATTTTGTATCAAGGAGAACAAGGTAACTTCAAACTTTGTTGTACTTCAGTATGATAGTACCTGAGCTTCTGGTGTTTCTAGATGGAACCCATAGCAGAAAAGTGTAGTCTCCATCTGAAGGAACCATCTTCAGAGCTCTTCCCTGAAATGAGGGTTGAAAACATTAGAAGAAAAGAAATACCATAATTCTAAAGTAACAATTTGTATCAAGACAAATGTCAAAAAGTATAATTAAAAAGACAAATCCTTACAATTAGACCTTGAATTATACCAAATAGATTTATGATTTTATCTTTAGAATGTAGGAACTTTCTCTATCAGAGCTTCACGACCTAAAATTGGATCTCCAATTGGACCAATAAAATTTATGATTTTATCTTTAGAATATAGGAACTTTCCTTGTTTGATATTCAAGACCTCAAATTAGATCAAAATTTGGATAAGAAGATTTATGATTTTATCTTTAGAATGTACAAACTTTCTCTATCGGATATTAAAGATGTAAGGTTGGATCAAAAACTGGATAAGAAAATTTATGATTTTATCTTTAGAACGTAGGAACTTCCTTTGTCGAATATTTAGAAATTTCTACACACAAGTTCTGCTTCTAAGTGAAAAAACCCAAAAGTGTTTCACACTGGCTCAAGGTACAATCCAACCTGGTTATGACACCGATAGCAACCCAATTTTTCCTAAACTGTCCATACCTGAACATTGCATCACAATCTATTCTTCCTACACATAAAAATTCCACATATTAACCCCTTCTAAATAAAACTAAAAATACCATGAAACAATGAGTCCCCTATATTAGTAATTAAGTAGGTAGTCTATAAGGAATAGTTTGATTTTATACAAGGATGCTCATGAAAGGAATCTTCAAGTGATAGTGAGTGAGTTGTTTTAGATTGCATCAGATGGTGCAATATCCAATCTTAAAGGAAGTTAGCAAAGCAATAAATGTGCAAGAAAATCAAATTGTACACAACAAACAATTCACAATGTTATCTTGCATACTGCCTTAATTTTGAAGACACAAATCTCATTGTATCTTAATGAAAGTAGTGACCTTAATGGTCAATCACTGGCAACCATGATTTTAAAACATTCTATTGTGCTTATGGAGGAAGCATTTTAAGCAAGGCGGTGAGTGGTGGTTTGGAAAAATGGCAAGTATGACTTGCTTTATATGCATCACATTATCTAATCACAGGATAATACATCATTTATTTATTTTTTAAAATCAAAACAAATTATTCTAAACCCTATATAGGACACATTGATACTTCAAAAGTATCTAATTTATTTTTTTAGATTAAAAGAAGTCATTCTAAACCCTACATAGGATACATTGATACTTCAAAAGCATCTAAAGGAATTTGAGATTATGGAAACATATGTCAATTAAATACCTGGATTACAAACAGTAGCGCAAACATTGTAACCCTTGTTGATTAGAGCAGGAATGAGATAAACAACAATGAATCATATACCTCCTTACCATTCTCTATCATTATTTACTGAAACACTTCTCCATTTTGGTGGGATACACTTGAAAATAAGGTTTCAAAAAAGGTTTTATTGTATGTTTATTAAAATGAAAAATCCATTCTGGCAGGCTATGCCTAAAAATAAGATTTTGACAAAAAATTTAGAGTATGTTTATTAGACTTTTAGAGTATTTTGGTAGGCTATATTCTTGATTACTTAAATGATTTATTCGAATGGATTATAATTGATGTGATTTTCTGCATTTAGTGCTATAAATTGTAATGATGCCATGATTACTGTACTACTGTTGTCTCTTATTATACATTCATGCTGGTATAGCGGTGTATGATTTTGGTCATTACTTGAAGAGTGTCAATGAGACAATCTTATTTGTCTTACCAATATCTCAATGTCTCATTGACAGTACTTGGTTATATTTAAGAGTTGTGTTTCACCGAGCACTTGTAGATATACCTTGTCGATGTGACGTAAGTGATTCTCTCCTCGATATGCCCGTATCTTGTTGACATTTCACTATTTTACATCGTTGATGAGACATATAAATAATTCTCTTTAACATAGGGGTGTCTAAACCGGTGCTAAACCCAAAGCTAAGCTTGAAGCTAAAGTGGGAGCTAAAATTGGCATTAAACTCAAAGCTAAACTCAAAGCCAAAGACAGCTCTAACTGCAGTGCCACACTCGGGCTAATATCAGTGCTAAAGATGGCACTAATTTTAGCACTAATGAGTGCCTTAATTAGCACTGAATTGTAATCATCGACATAAATAAACACCAAAAAATAGTGCCATCCTGATTAATGGCACCGATGTTTTCAAAAAATTGGAAAAAAATACATTAAAACAGTGGGTGGAAGCAAAAAATAGAGCAAAAAGTGGAGTAAATCATAGGGATTTTTTGTAGTGATGAACCAATCAACCAAGCTCAAACAACACCCAAAACCTCCCTGACATCATCTAAGAGACCACACAATAATGATAACAACTTCATCATGCCTCCTCGTATAAAACAAGTTTACAAAGCAAAGGAGAAAGTGGATGAACAATCTTCCATGGTTCCTTTCATTCCTCCCCTTAGGGAAGAAAAGCAACCCATGGTTGATCAACCCACTCCTTCACAAACACAACTCAAAAATTAAACCAAAAGAAATAGAGGAGCTAGGGAGCACAGGTGTAGACATTGTGCCCTTGCTCGCAAGTTACAAGATGAAGAAAATAAAGAAAATCAAAATCTGCACTTTCCAGAAGCAATGCATGATGACCCTTCTCCTTAATCACAACAAAATGATCCAATACAACAAGAGGTACACCCTTCATTAGACATTATCATTCATCCTATTGTGATTAATATAGATGATGATGATGAGATCACTAAAATAGATGAGGAGGTGCATAATGATCTAAATACATTAATTTCCTCTTCTATGATCTTAAATGATAAATCTGCTGCAAAGAGTGTAGAACCCAGTGCTTCCCCTTGTTAAACACTTGCTCTTCTCCCTTTGGATATTTTCCCGCCCTTGGCATATCATGAACATGACTAGGAGGCGGATGACTTACCCGATGGTTGACTCACATTTTCCTTACTAGTCTTTTGCTTATTCTTTTTCTTTTTCTTTCGTGTGTTTGCATGTGTGTAACGTGTTCCCCAATAATGTGATGTTTGATGTTCTCTCTCTGTTTGTGACATTCCTCTAGTTGTACCTTCATTCTTCTCTATGTCATACATCGCTTTTTCCATTTCTTTTCTTGTGTTTTTCTTTTGGGGATGACGCAAGGCATTGAGACATTCCATGTCTCTTTCATGTTGACCCAAAAGTCCCTTTTCTTTTTCTTTTCCATTTCTTTTCTTGTGTTTCCCTTTTCAGGATGATGTAAGGCATTGAGACATTCCATGTGTCTCTTTCATGTTGACCCAAAAGGCCCTTTTCTTTTTCTTTTCCTTTTCTTTTCTTGTGTTTTCCTTTTGGGGATGATGCAAGGCATTGAGACCGAAATGTCTCTCTCATGTTGAACCAAAAGATTTTCCATTTTCATTCTCCTTTTCTTTTTCATTTTGCATGTGTTTTCCTTTTGTGGACGATGCAAAGCATTGAGACAACCTATGTCTCTTCCATGTCGACCCAAATGGATCTTTCTTTTTCTTTGTTTTTTCTCTCTTTGTGTCATTCTTCCAGTTCTATGTATTTGGGGAATGATAAAATTTTTGAGCTCCTTACACAACATTGCAGCACATAACATACTGACCCCAAATCCATAGATCCCTTATGTTTTTGGTGTTTTCATTTTAGGGGAAACCTTTCCTTTTATTTTTCCTTCTTTCACATGACATGGCCTTATTCAGAAACATATGACTTGGCATAGGGATTTCCAAGTTGACTCTCATGTATTCTTTCTTGTTTGCATTTTTCATTTGCTACTTTAAAGTAATTTGTCATAGTATTGTCTGTAGCAATTCCTTTAAAGTGGAGGCATACATTGATGTTATTAATTTTTGCATTTTTTTTCTTTTTCTTGGTTCTTAGTGCAGCCTTGTTACTTCATACGATGTATTTTATCACTTTGTGGATGACATTGGGTCTATTGTCCTTCAAGAGTGTGATCTATCTTAGCATATTACATTCCTCTTAGTCGATTGATGTGACACATTGCATCCCCTAAGTTGTGAATACTCTATTCTTTGATTGGTCCTAAGTTAAAAGACCTCACATGAACTAAGAAATATTCCTTTGAACATTCTTTACATGTTGCATTTTTCATTTTCTATATCACCACCTTGCATAACACAACTTACATGCTTTTGGTGTCATCGCATTTATTCATGAGCTCCAAGCATAAGAAGTTTTGCTTGTCTTGTGAAGCTCAAAAATTCTTTTTCTTTTGTGGAACCTTATTAAAGTTATCAAGAGGTATAAATTTGGTATGGTTGAGCGGGAAGCCTATTTTGAGGCATGAATTTCCCCATAGCCACCTGTGTACATGTGTGAGTGCATACCATCCATGAGTGTATGTTTCTCACCTTTTGGGCCTTCTCACCGGACGGACAGCCATGAGTTATGTCACCTTAGAGTGAGTATGCATTTTCTTTCTATATAAACAACCTATATTTGATCCACAATAGGATTGACAAACGATCAAAGCTTGATTTGAATCTCTTTTTCCTTCTCCTTCTCTCCCTTTCATTTACATCATTCTCTTGTGTGTTCCTTTGTGCTTATGTTTAGTTTTCCATGGGATCTTCACTCTGGGGGATTGATCATTCCTCTTGATCATCATTGTCTCATCTTGCTAGCATTAATTCATTGGAACCCCTCTTGATTGTGTGTGGATCTACTTTATTGTGATTTTGTCAAAGCAGGTTCATCCTCTCACTAAAGTGGGGGCTAAATATGAACACGAAAAAAGTAACCCTTCTACTTTTTCTCATGTTTAGGGCCTCTTAGTGATTTTGGCTTGATTTTGGCCTTTATTTAATGTTATAATGTGGCCAACACATTCACATTAGGCCTTAGGTCCTTGAGAATCAATAAGAATTCTATGATGTCTTGTAAAAGTGTTGTGAAGTGTTGTAACTCACTTTCACACTTTTCTAAGAGCTTTTCATTATAATTCACCAAAATAACTCCTGTGTATCACTTACCAAGCCTTATTTTAAAGTGATGTAAGGAATTGTAACAAACTCTCACATTTTTTTAGGCTTGTCATCAATAATTGGACCCTTTCTTATGTTTAAATGACCCTTTAATGCACTTTTTGACCCTACTTAAGTGTGTTTCAAAGAATAATCCCGTTAAACATCATTAAATACACTTTAATTCTTGAAAACCATTAAAATTTACCTATGGGACCAAGTTGCCACTTGGGGTGACTTAGTCCCACTAGGCACAAAAATCAATTTTTTTTAAAAATTTGGCAAGATATTATTCTCTTAACCTTAAGGTCGGCCTATGATGTGTTATTTTCAAGAAATTTTGTAAAATCAAGTATAAATAAGGGGTTTTCCTCTCATTTCCAACCCCCATTAATTCACTCATACATTAGCATACATTTATTCACTCATTAATCATTCTCAAAGCATTTTAGGCATTATCAATTCTTCATTGGAGCATCTACTTGCATATCTTTAGATTTCTACATCAAGGCTTTGGTGAGTTGTAGCATTGCATGTTGTTCACTCATCATTTTCTTTCTCTTTCATTTCATTTTCAACCCTGGTTTGATTACCAAATTGGGGTTTGACCAAGGAAAACCCCTATTCACTAACCCTTAACCCTTTTCCCCCTCTTTGCATGTGTGTTTTGCAGGTCTTGTATGTAGATTGGTCAAAGAGAAAGGTGTTAAAAGGTGTCATCATTCCATCAAAGTCATTCAAGTCAACAAAATCCCTAAGAGAAGCTTGGATACCTCTTGTAGCTCTATTTCTATAGAATCAAAACTAGACACCTATCAAGAATAGAAGTACAAACTAAAGGCTATAGATGAACTAAAGGCTATAGATGATGAGGGGTTCTGAGATACTTTTTGTAGACATGGAAAATATACTGACATACTTGATCCTGATTAACTAACACCGTTTCATCTGGAATCACCTTCTCGACTTACCATCACTCTTCATCCCTTAATTAAATAAATAATCATTTATATGATTAAGTCATTCTATTTTATTAATTAAATTAATCAATTTGGTTTAATTAACCCTAGCTCTCTATTAATTAAATAATTCAATTTTATTTAATTAATCTCTAAAGTCTGTCTATTAAATTAAATAAATTAAACCTTGTTTAATTTAATCTAACCAATCATCCCCTTTAGTTAAATAAAATTAAATATGTATTTAAGTCGGTCTAAATCATTTTCTCCTCAACTTCGATTTCTTTAAATCCTAAAATCTAAGTCAAAATTGTCAAATCACCTAATCTCATCTTATCTCATCAAATCTCTCATTAAATTAATTAAACCTTAATTAATTTAATCTTAATCCATGTCCCATCCTCTAGCTTTTAACACTTGCACATGAAAATAGATTTAATTCATTTATTAAATCCCTATTTTCTCTCAACATGGCATAAAAGAGGAATATTCCTCCAAATTTGAAAATCCATCCAAGTGGATTTGTCCTTCCAACAAGACATTCATTCTCTCTTACATGTCCTTGTGCATTGAGCCAAGTGGCATTTAAGTCATTCCTTTTTTCCTCTTGCATGTCATTTCACCATTTTCAAATTCTGCCTAATTTCATTTATGGGCACATTCATCAAAATGTGCACATATTTGGCCCATTCACATCTTGACAAGTGACACTTGGCCATTGGTTGAAAGTTAGTCCCACATTGCTTCATTTTGGACATTCTTCCATCTTGTCTTTCTATAAATAAGAGGTTTCTCTCCTCATTTTATCATCCACAATTTGAGCAAACTTACTATACTCAATTTCATCTTCAAGCATATCCATCTTCAATCGTTTTATCAAATCTTATAGCTAGGTTATGCAGATTTGACATCATGGTGCTCAAGTGAATCTTCAACAAAGTGGATCAACCTTCATCACTCATCAACATTGCATCATAGGAATTGGGAAAGGGACATTTTTCACATCAAATTGGCACTGATTCCCCCATGGGATCAA
Organism: Sequoia sempervirens; assembly: GCA_007258455.2. NCBI lineage: Eukaryota > Viridiplantae > Streptophyta > Pinopsida > Cupressales > Cupressaceae > Sequoia > Sequoia sempervirens. The sequence goes on along the minus strand of VDFB02000008.1, from coordinate 208,610,100 downwards.
GAGTTTGCTTGCTTAATGTAAATTTCATTACTTTTTCATTTTGTTCTTCTTTTTATTTCCTAATTTGATGTTTGCTAATGGATTTCATGGGGAATCTTGATTCTCACTTTCATTTGATCTAACTATGTGTTTATGCAGGTCTAGGATCTTGGTTCTACATTTGGCACTAGGAGGGTAGATCTCAATTTCTAATCATGTTTTTCAATGAAATTCTATGGTTTTTTCTTTTTTTTGTGTCTACAAGGAAGTGCACCCCTAGTAGACAAGCGTCACAATACAAAACTACTACCAGTTCAGCGTTACCATACAACACCGCTACAAACTACAAACCGTGATGCTCTATCTTTCCCACCTAGAATTAAAATCTTTAAACTCCAGTGTTGGGTCAGTTTTCGGGCACTGAGATTTCCAAATTCCAAACAGTTCCACTAGGTGAAACTTCAACGCAATCATGCTCACTGGACCACTACAAAGCAATGCTTGCAAAATTAGCATTGCTATATAGCACCATTGGTTTTCTCAAACTACACCACTTGTGTAGACTATGATGCTGGAGTGAAGTAAAAAGCTTAAATTAATTCAATTTCAACATGTACTTTTTTGTTTTATCCATTTTGGGTTACTAATTGAATTTTCTAACCTTTTTTTTTGTAGTTCTAATAAGTTTTTGCAGGTTTGCTTTAGGTGGAAAATGAGGTGGAAGAAGCATTATGACATCATTCATTCATTACATCAAGTGTTTTTAAACAATTTAGTGTTTGTTTACACTCTTAGAGAATTCATAATATCTCTTAAAATTTTGTTATCTTTCATGTGCTTAGGATATACTAAATTTATTTTCATGGGCTCTAAAAAGAACACTACAAAATGTTCAATTTTGCTATAAAGGGATAAAAATAACTTTAGGAAAAACTCACTAGATTTGGTTTGAGGCTAAAAAATTGAACAAAGGAAATTCTATATTTAATTTTGGTGCACTAAAAAGAATCAAATAATTTCTTTTTGGAGTTAAAATGAACAAGTCTTTTTTTTGTTTTGTAATTACTTACCCAAAGTAATATCATTAAAATGATGTATGCACTTCTCTTGCACCTCATGGAAATCTTGAGAATCAAACATCCTTTTACTGACATTAAGTTGTGTAAGTAATTACGCAAACACTTCAATTTGGATCTTAAAATTGAACAAAATTTTTTGTGAGTGTGAGTGTAATACATTGCATGTGTTCTCTCTTTGTTTCTAAACAAGGATCAATCGAACTATGGATGTGTTTGCTCATTATTGTGTTATCTTAGAGGTCATGCCTTGTGGGCAAAAGTAATCACCCAAGGGAACAACCCAACTAGGAACACGCTAAATCCAATCGACTTCCACCCAGGATACAAGTGTGGGTATTGGAACAAAGGCCAATATCATGAGGATTATTCCAATGAGAAGGGAAACAATGGTCTCTCGTTGCATGGATGGTCCCCCATAAATAGAATGCCTGCATTAAAACCTTTGTTTAGAAAATCCAAAATCCCTATCTATTTGTTGGTGCAAGAACGGTTGTTCTAAATCCGTCCCACTTTTACGAATTTTAGTAGAAATGGAAAGTATGCCATGGGAGATTCATGGGTACTAATACTTGGCTGAACCAAGAAGTGAGTGCACTATAATGGGGAACCTATGTGGTCAAGCATCTAACCATCCGTTGGAATTAGGCGTAGCTAGACTTGTCCAAGTGGGGACTCAACAAATATTGTCTCAAATATCCATAGGGTTGTACTTGTTCTTGAAAATCAAAACACATTGATTGATTGAAAACATTGGAAAAAAAACACTCAACATTATCACCGAATTTCAAACCCTTTGGGAGAGGAAAATATCCTTGAAAGAATTCACATGCTATTGATTTCCCTTAGGATTTATATCCTTAGAGGTTTCTAGGCATTTGGATTTCATCTCAATTTGCTCCTACAAAGGTCAACATTAGGTAACTTTTTCTTTGATTTCCTTGATTTCCACATGATACACTTTTTGGGATGAGAAGAAGTTGGAACATTAGACATCTAGTTTCAAAATCTAATCAAGAAGTGTTTGTGGTAAAACAAAGTCACTAAGCAAAGCTAAGAACAATTGAATCTCACAAATGTCTCTCATCAAATGATTTCTAAAAAGTTCAAAATCCAAAACCCCAAGGTCAAATCTCTTAGTCGAAAAGCTCATCAAAAGTTTCTCTCAATGCTCTACAAATTTAGAAAAGATTTATTTTCAATTTTTATAGCAGAGCTTCAAGAAACAATCCCAATTTGTACTCATTTTATTATTGCCAAAATCCAAATCTTTTTCAAGAATTTCAGCATCTTGTTTAGAGTAAAGTGTATTCTTCAAAACTAAGGTCTTGTAAACAAGAGTCTTTTTGGGTACACATAGGATCAAAATCAACCTTCATCCATCTTTCGAACATCAAACCAAAATCATCTCACCAAAAACTCTTGAAAATATTGAAACCATCCTTCATGCTAGACTTTTTTGGAAAAACCATAAATCAAAAATATTTAAAACAAATAAAGAATACTTAAATCAAAACCCTTGAATCAAACATCAAATCATCTTGTTTTGGCTACATATGTGTAGATGTATCCTTCTCCACATGCTTAATTAAAATTTTCAAATCATCCTTGTTTGGTTAGGTGTGGGTAGATGCATCCTTCTCCCTGCACTTCATCAAATTATCATCTTGTGATCAAGTCTATCCCATAGATAACATCCAACATCTTGGGATCTATTTTTTCACTATCCAAATCCAAAATCAAAGCAAACCAAAATCAAGTCAAGGTCAAAATCAAAATCCAAGAATCAAATCAAAACAAATCTAAAGGTCCCAAAAGTCTAGCATCCTCTTCAAGGTCTTCTAAGAGTTCAATCACCCATATCATCCACCTTTTACACATTTCACCATCACACTTTGATCCTTAATCATCCTATATTTTCTCTTTTGAGCCTTATTTTTTTATGGTTAAAACTAGATCACAACACAAGAAGAACATGGAGAACAGTAAAGAAACATCAACTTCAAGTGACCTAAGTCAAAATTTTCCTGAGAGCAATCTTGTTGGGGTAGGAAACCTCACAAACACTGTACCACTTTCTCAATACCATAAAGAGGAAGGTCAAGTGGAAGACATCACAAATAGTGTCTTGGGAATAACACAAGATGTGATAACTGAAATGATTCAAAATCCTGACGATCATAGAATTGTCAATGCCATGATGAAGCTCCATCCTTCACAATATATGCTTGAATTAGCAAAGCAAGGGGCTAAGATCCCTTCTAATTATGATGTGAGTACCATTGTGGAACAACCTCTTGGGATCATGCCCCCAACATCATTTACACTCCCAATATGATCCCCACTTCCCTTTCAAAGCATTACACAAAGCATTCCGCAAATCACGTCATCCATGCTCCAACTCAACCCATTGTTAACAAGGGGAGCTTATTTCTGAATTCATTACAAAAACACCCCCTCATAAACAACCAAGACTTGGACGTAAACACTATCTTGGGACAATCCATCCCCCAAAATCTGTTACATCAGTACGTCCCCCTCACCTTTTATGATCTTAATGACCCATTATCATCATTTTGTGCAATACCTCAAACCTCCCTCCCTATGATCTTGCAAGGGGAAGGTGGGATATTTAGGCCAAGGGGCATCTTCGACCCTTCATCTTCATTCCTCAAGGGAGTATGCCACTCATTTTTTCACCACTCCCACTGTTTCCATCAATATCCACATCACCGCTTGGTTTGGGGATATCTCCATTACCGCCACTCATTCAAAACAAACCTCCAATAGTAAATCAAGCCATCACATCAAACCTCTTGAACATGCCATTGATATCACAACAACAGATGAAAACCATTCAAACAACCCAATCAATCATCCCATCATTAGTTGTACCCCAAATATCTATAGTAATAGTCTCCCAAAACACATCAATCACACCATCCACTACAATCCCAATCATCAATACAACGGTGCCTCTCATCACGAACACCATTCTAAATCAGCCAACACTGCCACCAAATAAAAGTGCATCAAATGAATATAGCATCATGTTGCAAGTAGCTCAACAAGCTGCCTATCAAAAAGTGCTTCAGCAGGTTCAAAATCAACAAGCTACACAATTAGCCGCTCAGCAAGTCACACAAGCTCCATAGGCTTCTTAAGCCGCTTAAGCCACACAACAAGCACAAAGGGTTGCTCAAGCCCAAGCTTTATTACAACAACAACAAGCTACCCAAGTCACACAAGTAGCTCAAGCCATGCAGGCTGCTCAAGTCGTGCAGGCTGCTCAAGCCATGCAAGTTGCTCAAGCTATGCAATCTGCTCAAGCTACTCAAGCTGCCCAAGCACAAGCTCAATCATACCAAGCTCAACAAGCACAAACACAAGCTCAATATCAGGCATAGCTACAAGAATCTCAACAACAAGCGTATCAACAAGCCCTATAGCAATATCAAGCACAACAAGAGGTAGCATTGCAATCCCAACGACAGGAATTGTTGGCACAACAACAACAACAACATCAACATGCGTTATTAGCACAACAACAGCATGACCAACAACAAGTATTTTTGGCGTAGTAGCAAATGTAGGCATATCAATAAAGCTTGCAACAAAACATCACCAACACATCCAATATTCCACCCATCATTCAAACACAACAACCACTCCAAAACACATTTACTCCACCCCCTAATCTCCCTCTAGGCATAAAGAAGCTTCAAGAAATAATAGACGCATTCCTAAAAAATTACACCTTCAATATCGATATGGATGTTAGTCTAGAGGAATTATTAGCTCTTAAGAAATTTAAGGGAGAATCGTCTACTTTTTAAAAATGATGGCAATCCAAGGCCAATAGGAGCAAATGGACCATGCCTAAAGAACAACAATTTTGCACCATCATCTCCAATCTTGAGGGAACCTTGTCATTTTATCTCAAGGTGCAAGGTATCACCACTTACAACCAACTAATCTCCAAGGCACTTAATATCAAATGAGACCTTGTCACATAAGGAGGGACTCCTCCATATCCTAAAAAACAAAACAATTTCCCATATACAAGCTATAATGAGAAACCTCACACATGGGCAAGAAACAAAAATTTCATGAATGATGGTGTAGTTGATGCTAAGGTTGTACTCCAAGGAAAAACACCCAAACTTACCAGCAACTGTAAAACAATGACTGGAACAACCCCCAAACCAATACAGTATCATTACACCAACCAACCAACAATCAGGTCAATAACCTAAATAATCAGGGGGGACGACCCTTGTAAAACAAAAATCCCCCCAAGAGGAAGTACACTTCCCTTGGGGAACCACTCGAGGTAGTCATGAAAAAATGAATAAACAAAAATTTCATCAATATTCCCACCTATGAAAACTACCAGGAACCCCAAGTGAAACCACCCTGGTACAATGAAAATCAGCTTTGTGACTTTCACAAAATCAAGGGGCACACCACTAATAGTTGCATGAGGTTGAAGAACCTAGTCAAGGACCTCATTGATGAAAAGATCATAAATGTAGAGCAACTCGTAGGAAACCACGACCTAAAGATATACACAAATCTGATGCTAGACCATAACAAAAGAAACAATGATAAGGGAAAATGAAAATACAAGAATGTGAACCATGTGTATGAACATGTCATTGCAACACTTGAAGATTATGCTATTGTCATTAACATTAAGGGAGAAAAAGTTGATTGTGGAGTCACCACACATGGCAGAAAGGTCACCATTGTTGAACCATCACTGCCACCTAGGACATATGCATCCAATCAAAAATCCACCCCTTATAGCTATAATGTCCTTGATTAGTTAAATAGAACTCTGCTCAGATCTCCATCATGGAGCTGCTAAAGATATCACTTGCTCATAGAAAAATCCTAGAGGAAGCATTGGCCACATCTACTATCTATGTAGACCTAGATGCTAACCAGTTCCAAGTTATGGTCTGAAACATTACCATTCCCAGCCTCCTAACATTCTCTGATCAGGACTTTCCAGCCCAACCATCTCACAACTGTGCTTTACACTTTGAAGTCCTATTTCACAAGAACAAATTAAAAAGGGTCTTGGTGGATGGGGGTGCGGGTCTCAACATTTTTTCCCTAAAATTAATAAAGAATATGGGATTCTCAAAGGATGCCATGGAGAAGGGGAAATGCATCACAATTAGAGCTTACGATGATCAGGATAGAGTGTCTCTAGGAACTATCCAACTCCCTATTCAGGTAGGCCTTGTCATAATGGAAACCACATGCCAAGTCTTGGACCTTGACCTACCTTACAACATTCTCCTAGGGCATCTGTGGATTCATGGGATGCAAGCAGTCACGTCCACATTCCATCAGTGTGTTAAGTTCCAATACCAAAATCAAGAGGTCACAATTCATGGTGACCCTGAACCCTTTGCATATTGTAAAATCCTAGAAGCCAAATATTACAAAGTCTTTGAAGTTCCTAAGAATGATGAAGGCCTCACCACTCCATACATTGACCTGAATACTCTCATCTCCACTTCTGCGATAGAAACACCCACCATCCCTGACATCTCCAAAATCAAGGTCATTGTCCAAGATGATGGATGTGGGAATTACAAAATGCAGAAAAGTTCTTTTGTGGTGGGAGAGTTACCACAATCTCCTAGATCTCATAGACAACCCCAAGAAGCCAAAACATCATCCCAAACAAGTTACTCCAACTTTAAGAGTTAAGGAAACTTAGGTCGGGAAGTAATAGAAGAGGATCCATCAAATATCCTATATCAAGACAACAAACCAACAACTAACTTACCTATGGATGATAGCAATAAGGGATTACAAATGATGCTCGCCATGGGCTATGATAGGAATAGAAAGATTGGTCAAAATGACAATGGCCTCCTAGTACCTCTCATGCCTTACACGTGAATGAGAAATCTTGGCCTCAAATGTACCCCTTCGATGGTGACCATACTTGGTAGAGGTATCCCAGTTAGGAAGGTCAAAAATCCTCCTTGGCAATTAGCACCCACCCGTAGAATACTTGTATCCCTAGACCAAGTCATAGATGTGTGTATTGAGGAAGATCCTATAGCCAACTTTCCCATGCTTTTCAAAGATACCTCCTTACTCATGATTAGCACCTTGTCCTTTCAGACCAATGACCGTCAAACCTATCAAATAAACCTAGTATACCCCCAACTCATCAACTATAACCAATGAGGACCTCCAATTCTGGACACTTTAAAAAATTATGCACTCTTAGAATTTAGAGGATTGATGGACACAATACCACATGGAGACCACAAGGCAGGGTTTGACATCATTCTAGATACACAATCCTACTATAGGGAGACGATTGAATCCTTTAGTTGTAAAAGAAAAAATTTGAGAATAATCTCAAAGTATTTGAGTGAAAACCACACCATGAACTCTTTGACCAGAAAAAAGTAAAAATAAAGGACATATCCAATCGTGAAAACCCCTTTGAGGTGCCTGAGGATGAAGGATTCAATCTTCCTCTCAGTTCTCTACACCAAGAAAAGTCAATGGTTTTAGCCAAAAAGTGTAACCCAGTCAATTTGGGAACAAAGGAGACTCTGTATATCACATTTTATGTTGAATCATTGATGTTAGAAGAACAGGAGCTCCTATCCTCCTTCTTAAGGGAAAGAAAGGTCAACTATGCTTCAACCTATGCAAATATGCCTAGGCTTGATCCGGAGGTTGTGGTCAACCATCTATCAGTCTACCACAAAGCAAATCTCGTTAGACAGAAGCTCATAAAAATGCATCCTCAGATTGCCTTGTTAGTCAATATGGAACTAAAAAAGCTCTTGGATACTGGATTCATATGGCCAATCGACTATCCAGAGTGGGTATCAAACCTGGTACTGATCTCAAAGCCCACTGGGGGCATTCATATCTGCACAAAATTTAGAGATCTGAACAAGGCATTTCCCAAGGATGACTTCCCACTTCCCAACATTGATATGATTGTAGACATGACTGCAGGATATGAGATGCTTTCTTTGATGGATGGATTCTCTAGGTATAACTAAATCATGATCACCAAAGATGACCAACACAAAATAGCTTTCACATGTCCATGGTGGACATATTGTTGGAACATGATGTCGTTTAGCCTAAAGAACGCTGGAGCAACATATCAGAGGGCCATGACCTTAAACTTTCATGACATGATCCATAAGACTGTGGAGGATTATGTCGATGAAATATTGGAAAAATCTAGGAAGAGGAAGGATCATATAGTAGCGTTGAGTGCCATCTTCAACAGATTGAAGGAGTACAAGATTCACCTTAATCCAAAGAAGTGTGTCTTCGGCGTACAATCAGGTAAGTTGTTGGGATACATCATGTCTATGAGAGGAATTGAAATATATCCTACTAAGGTAAAGGCAACCCTCGAGATGGAAGTAGCTAAAATGTTGAAACAATTGAGAGGCCTCTAAGGCAGGCTCCAGTCCATCTATAGGTTCATAGCTCAATTAGAAGACAAGGTAGTTCCCTACTCCCACCTACTCCACAAGGGGGTAGCGTACAAGTGGGATGAAAAGTGTGATCAAGCATTTAACAAAATCAAAGAATATTTACTCACAACATTGGTGCTTATGCCACCAATCCCAGGAAAGCCTCTGATTCTTTACATATCAACAACATCAGTAACTCTCAACACTCTCCTAGCTCAGCATGATGAAAACAAAAGAGAGAGAGAGAGAAAAACCATGGTTGGTCATGAGTTGAACTACACCTCCATTGAGAAATCATGTCTAGTAGTTGTATTTGTAGCACAAAAATTCATACATTACATGCTATCCCATTAGATAAAGCTTATAGCAAAGATAGACTCCCTTAAGTACTTGCTTTCCAAAGCAACACTTACAAGGTGAGCAGCAAAGTGGGTTATGATTCTCATAGAACATTACATAGAACATGGGGAATGAAAGGCCATCAAGGGGCAAGCAATAGCATATCAACTGGTGGAGGCACCCATCTACTAAGAGAATCCCCTTATCTCAAAATTCCCAGATGAATCCATTTTCAATATCGGTATAGCGGATCACTGGAAACTATACTTTGATGGATCATACACGTAGCATGGATCAGAAGTAGGGATCTTGTTTATCACCCCACAAGGGGGTTGTATTAAAAAATAATAAAAACTGTCATTCCCATGCACAAATAACATAGCAGAGTATGAAGCTCTCATCATAGGATGAAGAATAGCAGTGTAATGACAAATAATGCACTTAAAGTCTATGGGGATTCACATATCATAATCAATCAAGCAAATGATGAATATCAAACAAAAGATGACAAGCTAACTCCATACAAGAAATTGGTGGAAAGTCTTAAGGAATTCTTTATTGATATCTCATTTGAGCAGTTACCTAGAGCAAGCAATAGAGCAGTAGATACAATGGCTACCATCAGATCACTCTTGGAGATCCCACCCACCATCCCCAAGCAAAAATTCCTTGTAGAGCAGCTTATCATTCCTGCATTCAAGGTACCAGTGTTTGAATTTGTGTGTGAAATCATTGGTCCTGGTGATCCATGGTACCATGACATCTACACTTATCTAAGAATAGGAGTCATCCCAACTGACATAACCTCAAAACTTAAGAAAACATTTGTCAAGAAAGCATCCCGGTTTGTCATCCTAGGAGAAACTCTTTACCGTAGGAGCATAGAAGGAACCATGTTATGGTGTCTAAACTTTGAGGAGGAATTGACCACCTTGATTGAGGTACATAATAACATTTGTGGTTTTCATTCGAGTGGTATGAACTTGGCTAAGAAACTGCTGAGGATGGGGTACTATTGGCCTACCATGGAGAGAGAAGTGCATGATTATGTCAGAAGATGTCTACAATGCCAACAACATGGGGAACTCATCCTTGCCCCAGCTCAAGAGCTTCATCCTATCATCAAACCATGTCCCTTTTCACAGTGGGGGCTCAATCTCATTGGAAAAATCACCCCTACCTCATCTAATGGCCACAAGTTTATCATAACCACCACTTAGTACTTTACAAAGTGGGTGGAATCCATACTATTGACATACATTACTGGAAAGCAAATATCAAAGTTCATCAAGTGAACTACCTCATATGCCGCTACGGTGTCCCACAAGCCATTATCTCAAATAATAGGACACCATTCAAAAATCAAGAGGTTCATGACCTATGCTACAAATTCAAAATCCAACACCACTTTTCTACTCTGTATTACCCCCAAGGAAATGACCAAGTTGACGCTACAAACAAGACCATTATGAAGATCCTCAAGAAAATGGTCAATGGCATTGGCCATGACTAACACTTGCAATTAAATCTTGCCCTCTAGGCCTATCGAACCAACATCCACATACCCACAAGTGCAACTCCCTTTTCCCTGGTCTATAGATCAGAAGCCATATCACCCATCAAGATTGAGCTCCCGTCACTAAGAATATCACTATAGAATCTCATCACAGATGAGGAATACCGAGTATCATGACTAAATGAGCTGGAATTGCTAGATAAATGACAGATGGGGGAATTAAACCACCTGGAGGTCTATCAAAATCTACTCAAAAGGAATTATAACAAGAATATTAGGATCAGGACCTTCCAAGTCAGAGAATTGGTGCTAAAAGAGAATTAGAAGAATGTCCCAAATCCAGACAACAAAGGAAAATTTGAACCCAACTAGCTAGGACCATTTGTCATCACAACAAATTACAAGTCAGGGGCATAACAGTTGTCAACACCAAAATGTGAGCCATTATAGGAGCCCATGAATAACTCCCATCTCAAAAAGTTATGTCTAAATCTTTCAAGGTATAAAAATTGAAAATACAAAAAAATAAAAAAACATTCCTAAAAAAATGGTCGCCCTGGTGAAAACCTGGCAAACAGGCATCATGGTGGCAACAAAAAAAAAAAAATCAAAAAAAGGATCAAAAATAGTAAATAAAAAAATCATCCTCTGGTGAAAACCACCTCGATGGCGCTTTGGGCAAGTACCTTGGTAAAAACCTGGAAAACAGGTACCTTGTGTAAATAAGCACTTTCCATCCACCAAGATCTTCATGGCTTGTTCTACATCATCCATCCATCCATTACACTTCCATCATTCATCGCATTTCATATCTCCATCTATCACCCATCTCCGTTCGCATCATAGCTTGATCCTATGTTAGTGTCATGATTCCCCCTAGTACTACTTGGCCCATTCTCAAGGTCAGTTTGTCCTTCCTTTATCAGAGTAGTCTATTGTATCATGTTGGGGGAATGTTCTCATCGGATTGAATTCATGTATGTTCTTTAAGTCCCTAATTAGAAAATCTGAAATATCAAAAAATTAGAAAATAAAAAGAGCATAAAAAAATCCAAAAATCCAAAAACATCAAAAAATTCAAAATATCCAAAAACATTCATAAAACCAAGAAAATCTAAAAAATAATCAAAACATATCAAAATCCAAAAATAGGTCAAAAAGTCAAAAAAAAAGTCATCTTGTCAAACTATGGGTCTTTGAGCCTTGAATGTAGGCAAGGTTGATCTTTGATCATCCCTCGAGATACTTAGGTCAGTTCTTTACAAGTCCATCATAATAAACTGGCAATCTATTTGTTCATATCCCATTAACTAATCGAGTCTATGTCAATCAAACTATGTGGTCTTTGTGTGTATAATGTAGGCAAGGCTAATCTATTTGATCCACCTCTGAGGCCCCTAGGATAGGTCTTTAGGTTAGTCTCTTGGTTAAAATCTTAGAAAACCCCAAACACTTAAAAATCAAAAATCAAAACATTTGTAAAATTTTGAAAATACCAAAAACAACCTCAAAAAATTTCAAAAAAAATCAAGAACATCCAAATATTTGAAAAATCCATTTGTCTCATCTCACTTTGACCCACAATAAACATCACTCACAATAAATTAATCATTATCCCTGTGATACCTTGGAATTTATACTACTCTAAATGTGCAAAATAACTAAGAAATGGAAATGACAAAATACCAAGGACACCTCAAGATTAGCTGAAAGATTGATACAACGAAAAGGAATGTAAACAAAATGAAACACAAACAATTTTACCTCCGTTATTGTTGATACTTCTTTGATTGGCCCTTGCTTGGATTGGTTGTGTGCTCCTTAAATGATTGCTTGAATGTCTAAATGCAAGATTGGAGGTGCAAATGATTAAGAAGATGGCTAAATGATGGTAAGTGATTGAGGACTCAAATTGACAGCATGTAGTTATGAGAATGTAAAAGTGTTTGAGAAGGAAAATGGGCAGCATGTAGTTGCTCAAATTAAAGTGTTAAAAATGCCCTTGAGGAGGGGGTATTTATAGGAGAATTTGAATTCTCTAGAGAATTCAATAGTCAAGATTGATCCAACAAGGCCAAGATGAAGGGCTATGGTGGGTTGAGAACCCACAAACCCTCACATCTTGACATGTGGAGGGTGAAGTGGACAAGAGGATATGAGGTGGAGATGAGTTTTTAAGAAAGTACATGAGGTGGAAAAAGAACATGCACCTTGGGGAGTGAGGAGATTTCCTCAAAAAGATATTTCTTGTCCCCAAGTGGGAGTGAAAGAGACATTTGAGGAATTTTGGAATTCCTCAAAAATCTACATGGGAAAAGGAAAGGTGGTTGGGGGATATAAATTTGAATTAAAAATTCACATTCATAGGATGATCTAGAGGATAAAAGGTGGGCTCCAAAAGGTGGGACTTGGTCACATGTGGAGATTGTGACAAGTCCAAGGTTCTAGAAGCCTTGGAAGGATGGAATGTGAATTAAAAATTCACATATAAAAGAATCTAGGAAGAATAAAAAGGAATTAAAAATTCCTTGGAGAATGATTAGGCTTAATTAATCAGTAATTAGAAGATAATTAGGGGCTAATTAGGATTAAAAGCCAACTTGCAAAAGTTGGAGGATGTGACACATCCTAATCAAGGATTAGGCATGTGCACATCCTTAATGAAGAGATTAGGAGATGGATTAGGATTAGATGAAAATGACATGTGAGGAATTAAATAAATGTAATATTTATTTAATTTTATTTGATGAAAAGAGGATTAAGGAGGGTAAGGTATTTAATTATTAATTAAATACCTTAGGAATTTGAGAATTAAAGATATTAATTAAATAATAGTAATGTTAATTAACTTCGGATAAGGATGTTTAGATGAAAAGTGATAAATTTGGATAAATTAAGTGTCCAAATTTAGATGTCTACATTTTGCCCCTCTTTGAGATGGTGTTACGAAGTAGCATCATTTCAAAGAATATTAAAATATAGAACTTAGAAGAAGATGGTTAGATTGGAAAAGATGCCCCAGTCATTCAAAGAAGTGACTAGGAAGGAAGATGAAGATGATGAAAATTAGGGATGAAGGATGCCCCCTCGAGAGGACATGAGGGTTGAAGAGAACACATGTGTGCTCTCGAAATAGATGATGTGATGTAAGGGGAGATGAGGAAGATGATGCAAGGTGACGGGTAAGAGAGTAAGTGATATGGAGATGGATGAAGCACAAATGGATGCAGAGACAAAGATGATGTTGCCCCAGTCAAGGTTCAAGTCAAAAAAGGGGTTTGAGGATGGATGGAGTGTTGTCAATGAGGGAATTAAGGACCCCAAAACAACACGAGGATAGGGAAAGATACATCCCACTGAGTGGTATTGATGAGGGAAGGATACATCCCAAAACACCACTAAAAGATAGGGAAGAATACCTCCCAAGGATGATGATGAAAGTGTTGTTGATGAGGGAAGGATACATTCCAAAACAACACCAAAGGGATAGGAAAGGATACTAATGGATGATGATGATGATGAGTCAAGGCTGGTAACAAAACTGAGAACAAGACCAAGGATATGATTAGATGATTCGGGCTAAGTGGAATGGATGGGGATTGGATAGAGATGTGAGATAAGGATGAAGGATGAATGGATAGGGGGATACATGCAAGATGATAGAATGGAAAATGAAATGCAATCCTAATACAATTTGCCATCTTCGGAGCACTGATTTTTGCTATAGCATAAGACACCAAGTGCCAGGGTATGTGGAACCAAGGCGAATTAGTGTCTAATGCATAAAACAAACACAACAGACAAGAAGGCTATCCCAACACCCCAAAGTCACAAAGACCTTGGTCGGGCCAGGTATTGAGATAGCCACAAGCACAAAAGGATGCCCCACCATAACACAAGACCTCAGGGATCTTGGTGGGTACTATGTGGGACAACCAAGAAGACACAATCAAACAAAAGATCAAGATATGCCCCTATGTTGACCAATCAAAACACACCATAATATGATGGATTATGGTGGCCTTGACAAGTGATGATAGGGAGCTCAAATGATAAACAAAAGCCAAAAGCATCAAAAGATCACAATCAATTTCAAACGTCTTTTGCCATAGGATCAAGGGGATAGATGGGATTGATGAGGTCTGTTAGGAAGGATGCATCCTGTTGAGACCAAAGATGATGGATACTAAACTAAAAGATTGTTATGATGCGGGATGTTCAAAATTGATTGGATCTCATGATACAAGTGGATCTCATTTGTTAAGAACCAACCAGATGAGGGCATAGCTTGACGACACGACCCAAGAGAGACAAGTCATGACACTGACACAACCTAAAGACCTAGGGGCTCGGGGGCTGATCAAAGATTAGCCTTGCCTACGTAAAAGCGCAGAGCCCTCGTAGTTCGATGAAAGGTGGATGACTGACCAAGATGGAGACCTTGATGGATGGTAAAGATAGGATGGACAAAAGGAGAAAGACTGATAGGCAGACAATAAAGAACGATGATGGAACCCCAGGGGCAGATCAAATGATTGACCTTGCCTACGTGAAAGCGCAGGGGCAACATAGTTCGACAAGACCAAAGGAAAACAATGGATAAAGGATGATGGATGATGATAGGATAAGTAGATAAAAAGATGGGACTGATACAACAAGATAGGATAGACCTGGTGGATTGGATAGGATGATGATGATCACATAAAGCTGAGGGATGGGATAGTTATCCAAAGCATTAAGATGACTTGGGAGGATGATATGATAGATAGATGAGGGATGAAAAGTGATAGGAGATTGGAAAGATGTGAAAGAGAAGCAGGGGTGATGACGATAAGATAAATGACATTGGGTTGCATGGGGTGAGGCCTATAGATACCAATGACAAGGGATATGGGATATGGAATGAGGATAAAGATGAAAGAATGGATAGAGATATAGGGATGGGGGATGGGAGGGATTGTTTGGATGGATAGGAATATAAGGATTGGGACATTAAAGGGATGCTAGGATAGATAGGGAGATGGAAGGGATGCTATGATAGATAGATAGGGAGATGAAGGGCTATTGTGATAGATGATGTCTCCAAGGACTATGTCACAAAGGAAGCAAATGCCCCCACTCTAGATATGTCATATATGAGGAGGCGTGAGGTACAAAAGACAAGTGGATGGGAAGATAAAGGAGATAACTAGATGAGAATAGGATGGGTGACTAAGGAATATGATAGAGCATGGATGAAGGGGATGTATACCAATAGGTGTCCAAAGCATGCATAGATAGGTGCCCCTATTTTGATCAAGATCACAAGAAAGATGGAGGGAATGGGAGATAAATGGGATATGATGGTAGGATGCGGCAGATAGGTGGGATGGGGGGAATTTATGAAGAGGACGGATAACAGGAAGACGGGTGCATAGCTGGAAGCATAGCGGATGGAGGAATGCATATCGAAGTTGCCCCTGCAGATGGGGATTTACGCATGGCCTCGTTTTGCCGTTTCATCATGGTACTTATCCAAGGGAACTTGTTTTCAAGTTTTCACTATTGGACGAATTATTTCTCTTTATTTCTTTCTACTTTTGACTTTTGACTTTTGACTTTTTGGATTTTTGAATTTTTGGAGTTTTGTGGATAGCAAGGGGATGAAAATGGGTAAGGATAGGGATGTTGATAAGGGGATTTAGAAGACAAGCGATAAGGATATGGATGAAGGACTCAAGCATCAAGTTCCATACTAGGTAGTAAGAGCCCATGTTCAAACCGACTATTGGATGTTGGTACAACCTTATGCAAGAGGATGAATTAGGGGGATTTGAGAGGGGAGATACATGGGATAATGTATGGGATGCTGCGAAGGGTATGGATGGAATGATGGGGTGGATATATGATGGGGAGATGCGTTCAGGACCAACATTGGCACATGTGGTGGTGGATGTGGAAAAATAAGAGGATTAAGGGATGGAGAATGTGGGAATAATGGAGGAGATGGAATGGTGAATTTCGGGACATAGGGACCCAAGACAGATGTAGGAGATGAAAGGGGTGTATGATTAGCTTGTGGATTAGCGACTTTGGATGTTCTTACTAATTTTTCATGTGATGGCATTGCATCTTTTTTCTTTGGGATCCACATGGTTTTGATCTTTGCTTTGGTGGGCCTTTGTGGCCTACAGATTTTATTTAGATTTAGATTTTTCTTCTCTTCACCATGTATTTTAGAGGGGACATGGGGAGCCGTAAATTCATGTGGATGCTTAGATTTATGCATTTTTCCTTTAATAGCCAAAGTGCTTTTAGTAGCAATGGGATGGGTGTGAATGGATGGATGATGTGGAGGACACATGAATGGAGGGATGGAGGTAGGATTTTTATGATGATATGTGGATGGATGATGTACAGGTACGTGCCTTTGTTGATCCTGATTAGGGAACATGAGAGTGGGATAGTTATGATGGGCGACATGGATAGGTGATGGATGGATGAAAGGATGGATAGGATGAGATGGAGGAGGTGATTTTGGGATATAAGGGCCCAAAATAGACTTAGGACTTGGAGGATATGGGATGGGGGATGAGGGGACATAAGGACCCAATATGGATGGAGCGGATGAAGGAGGAAGATGGACAATTGTTTTGAGGTGATATGATAGAGGAGGAGGGATGGCGACATATGATCTGGTAGGGCGATGAGAAGAGCCGACATGTCTTTTGGAAAAGGCTTGTTGAGGACGTCTAGAGGTTGTACCAACATTTTTGGATTGCGAGTCATGAGTAGTACATCCAAGACCTCACGGATACAAATGTTCTTTAGCTTGGATGGGCTCTATAATACCTTGCTCATGAAGGCCTAAACCTTTTCCTTGATAAGTCATTTTCTTGAGTATTCGATCTAAGACAGGATTTTTGTTATTTTGGAAGAATGATGCGAGTTCATTATTAGGTGGAAGAGGAGGGTTGGTGTATATGCTTTGTTTTTCTTCTGTGAGGAGACCACCATGGAGGAATTTGAGAGGACCAAGGGGATATGCAAGTAGTGCGGGGATAACATTTTTAGGTGATGATGGGGGATCATGAGAAGGAGATGATTGGATAGCAACATTAGGAGAGGGAGTAGGGGCCATGATAGGATCTGGATTTGTGGTAGTAGGCTTATGCGATGGAGATGGAGATGGAGCAGTGGAAGCTTGAATGACAAGGGGATCATGGGATGGAATGGATGGGGGACTGTGATCTTGAGGTGGACTAGATGGGATGGTAGGGTCTTGATCTAGAGAAGGGGATATGCTAGCATGCTTTGGATTAGACTCTTGGCGTGACTCATCATGTGTGGGAGGCATGGTAACAGAGTCTTGTTGGGACTCTTCAAGTGGGGAAGATGGAGGGATGGAAGATTCATGAGGTTCATTGGAATGGGTTTTGGTGCTACTAGGAGTAGGAGGAGTGGATTGGATTTGGGTGGATCTAGGAGTAGAGGGAGTGGATTGGAATTGGGCGTCTTTGATGGATTCGGTGGTTCTTGGAGTAGGAGATGGGGGTTCAATGGATTTAGTGGGTTTAATGGTTTCAATGGTTTGATCAATGCCAGGGGTGGTAACATCAATAATAGGTGTGGTATGGAGAAGGGTCTCATAACTAGTGACCGTGGATGATGGCTCTAGATGGCATGGTTCCATGACTTCAAGATGTGGAGTTGGGGATGGCTTCTTTGTAATGAGTCCTTGGAGAACTTTTGAAATGAGACTTGTATATGGTTGGCTTGGCTAGGATGGTAGAAATGGATGAGGGATTATGGATTGGTGAACTAGGGTTAGATGGAGGAATGGGATTGAATGTAGGACTATGAGTAGATGGGGGATTAGGATTGGATGGAGGACTAGGAGTAGATGGATGAATGGGATTGGATGGAGGACTAGGAGTAGATGGAGGACTAGGATGGGATGGATGAATGGGATTGGATGGAGGACTAGGAGTAGATGGAGGACTAGGATTGGATGGAGGGTTAAGGTAAGGATATTGGAGTGGAATTAAGATAGGGGGACATGGGTTGTGGATTAAGACAAGAGGATATAGGTGGTGTAGTGGTACAAGAGGATGTGGGGGATGGATTATAATAAGGGTATTGGGATGGTGGATTAGGATGAGGATATGTGGATGTAGGATTAAGGTAAAAGGGTGTGGATGTAGGATTAGTATAGGAAGATTGGGAAAGAGGATTACGATAGGGGGACATGGATGGGGAATTGTAATAAGAGTATTGGGATGGAAAATTAGGATAAGAGAATGTAGATGTTGTATAAGAGGATGATGTAGATGAAGGAAATGACAAATATGGGGATGAAGAAGATACTGGACATCCCTTGTCAAAAGTGGCATAAGGAGCATGATTAGGCATGGATGAAGACATAACAGGATAGCTCATAGGAGTAATTAGATTTTGGAAAATGGGTGGAGAAAGCTTACTAGAGATGATAGTATCAAGGGGATCTACGTCATATTCTTCTTGATCGACAAGACTTTCGTTATCCTCATCCACGTAATTAAGGTTTCCCTTGACTACTATTGATGGAGGATGAGGATTTATGATGGTGGAAGGAGAAAGAGGATGGATAAAATATTTTGGATGGGAACGGATTAAAGCTCAAATCAGGATTTTGGTCAACCTCAGATCAGGATTGGACAAAAGCTCAGATTAGGATAATTGGATGGGATTGCTTTTGATTTTGATGGGATTCGGTAGACGGATGATTGGATCGGGTAGATGATTTGATGAATTTGATTAAAGTACTAGATCAGTTTGATGGGATAGGATCAAATGATTAGATGATGTTGATTGGATAATTGTGATTGGATGAACTTGATCAGATTGGTGTGCTTGGATTGATTATATGATCAGAGGAATGGATTTATTTGATTAGATAGAAAGAAATAAAAGGTACCACTAAATAGAGCTTGAAAAATTAAGCAATTTTAGTTTTTGAATGAAGTTGATTCAATGTACGGTTTGTAAATGACAGCCCCGGGAAGTTAGGGGCGTGGCTGCCCTGGGATGGTCAAATTCTTGATAGGAGAAAATAGAAGGTACCACTGGATAGAGCTTGAAAAATTAAGCAACTTTAGTTTTTGAACGAAGTTCATTCAACATACGGTTTGTAAATGACAGCCCCGGGAAGTTAAAGGGGCTTAGTCAACATTCTGCAGTAAAATCAGGGGCGTAGACAGCTTTCTGCAGCAAATCATGGGCGTTTCCAGCAAAATCAGGGGTGTAGACAGCTTTCTGCAGTAAATCAGGGGCGTTTCCAACAAAATCAGGGGCGTAGACAGCTTTCTGCAGTAAATCAGGGGCATAAGCAGCTTTCTGCAATAAATCAGGGGCATTTCCAACAAAATCAGGGGCGTTTCGAGCAAAATCAGGGGTGTTTCCAACAAAATTAGGGGCGTTTCCAACAAAATCAGGGGCGTTTCCAACAAAATTAGGGGCGTAGACAGCTTTCTGTAGTAAATCAGGGGCGTTTCCAGCAAAATCAGGGGCGTTTCCAACAAAATTAGGGGCATAGACAGCTTTCTACAGTAAATCAGGGGCGCTACCACCTTTCTGCAGTAAATCAAGGGCGCTACTGCCTTTCTACAGGGGCGCTACCACGTTTCTGCGTAGGGCGCTACTGCGTTTCTACGGGGGCGCTACCGCATTTCTGCGTAGGGCGTTGCCGCGTTTCTGTGGGGGCGCTACCGCGTTTCTGTGTAGGGTGCTGCCGCGTTTCTGCGGGGACAAAACTTAGTTTTTGATGGCAAAGGCTATGGCAAGGACACAAAATAATAAAACAAGTCCAAAGTATCAAAAATTTGATAGATTTTTCACGAGATAACACCTCAAGCAAGCACAATCCTATGATTAATATTATAGGTATGGCAAGGCAAAGTCTTAATCTAGGATGCACAAAGCTTCTAGGGAGTCCTCGATATACTCTCGGTATGTGAGGCACAACCGTGAACACCAGTTCATCACAAGCATGAGTCGGGAACCCCAGCAAGATACTGAAAGGCTCAGACCAACTCTTCACGTCTATCTAGGTATCACCCTAGCTTCGACGCTCCGCCAATTACGACGTAACTGGATTGGGGTACAACTTTCATTCTCCCCCCTTTATATACCCTGCCGATACACGTGGTTGGAATCGTCCCTTGGAGTGATGAAATCCCCAAGCAGGTCCCACTAAAAGAAAGACACTAATTGTTTCCAACTACTCCCCAGGCTCACACAAAGTTTAAGGGGAAAGTGAAAACAAATCAATGCCCCCTTGGGTAACACAAAAGTAAACAACCACAGCGAACAATGAGGTTTAATCCCCCTAATTAGACTATGTTTGAAAACAGCAAAGATAATTTTTGAAAGTCTGATTATGTAGATGATTCTGCAAACAAATGTTAGTTGTCCTCTTTTCATCTTTGGTCAAATTTCACCACAATATGCTACAAAATGTTAGCGAAAAACAACAATATTCTTGCCAGAACAACGTTAGAGAGTTATCACGTGAAAATGGCAAAAAAACTAGAGCAAAAACAAAGTCAAAACGCCTATTTTACCTTCCCAACTGTGTTGTTTTAGGGCGCTACTGCGTTTCTGTGTAGGGCGCTACCGCCTTTCTGTGTAAGGCGCTACTGCGTTTCTGTGGGGGTGCTACCGCGTTTCTACATAGGGCGCTACCACGTTTCTGTAGGGGCGCTACCGCGTTTCTGCGTATGGCGCTACCGCGCTTCTGCAAGGGCGCTACCACATTTCTGCAAGGGCGCTACCGCCTTTCTGCGTAGGGCGCTACTGCCTTTCTACGTGGGGCGCTACCGCATTTCTGTAGGGGCACTACCGCCTTTCTGTGGGGGCACTGCCGCCTTTCTGCAGTAAAATTTGTTATATTTTTAAGAAAAAAGGGAAGTTGTGCCCCTCCCACTGCCAGAAAAATGTTAGAAAAACCTTCTAAATATATCCCTTAATCACAGCAAACATGTTAGAAGGAATAAAACTTTCATATGTGGGGCGCTACTACCTTTCTATGGTAAGGCAGAGGGCGCTACCGCCTTTCTACGGTAAACTTTGTTAGATTTAAAAAAAAAAAGGGAAGTTGTGCCCCTCCCACTGCTAGAAAAGTGTTAGAAAAACCTTCTAAATATATTCTTAATCACAGCAAACATGTTAGAAGGAATAAAACTTTCATATGTGGGGCGCTACTGCCTTTCTATGGTAAGGCAGAGGGCGTTGCCGCCTTTCTGCGATAAACTTTGTTAGATTTTTAAGAAAAAAGGGAAGTTGTGCCCCTCCCACTGCCAGAAAAGTGTTAGAAAAACTTTCTAAATATATTCTTAATCATAGCAAACATGTTAGAAGGAATAAAACTTTCATATGTGGGGCGCTACCGCCTTTCTATGGTAAGGCAGAGGGTGCTACCGCCTTTCTGCATAGGGCGCTACCACGTTTTTGCGGGGGCGCTACCGCCTTTCTGCGTGGGGCGCTATTGCGTTTTTGCGGGGGCACTACCGCCTTTCTGCGAGCTTTTCCTACAAAATTATTAACCAAAAGAGATGTTAAATGTAATACCCGTATGTGGGTCCCACCGAGCGTGCCAGAAATGTGATACCTTGATATTTCTATTGCTCTAAATGTGCAAAATAACTAAGAAATGTGAAATGACAAAATACCAAGGACACCTCAAGATTAGCCAAAAGAGTGATACAACGAAAAGGAATGTAAACAAAATGAAACACAAACAATTTTACCTCCCTTGTTGTTGATACCTCTTTGATTGGCCCTTGCTTGGATTGGTTGTGTGCTCCTTAAATGATTGCTTGAATGTCTAAATGCAAGATTGGAGGTGCAAATGATTAAGAAGATGGCTAAATGATGGTAAGTGATTGAGGACTCAAATTGACAGCATGTAGTTATGAGAATGCAAAAGTGTTTGAGAATGCAAATGGGCAGCATGTAGTTGTTCAAATCAAAAAGTGTTGAAAATGCCCTTGAGGAGGGGGTATTTATAGGAGAATTTGAATTCTCTAAAGAATTCAATGGTCAAGATTGATCCAACAAGGCCAAGATGAAGGGCTATGGTGGGTTGAGAACCCACAAGCCCTCACATCTTGACATGTGGAGGGTGAAGTGGACAAGAGGATATGAGGTGGAGATGAGTTGTCAAGAAAGTACATGAGGTGGAAAAAGGACATGCACCTTGGGGAGTGAGGAGATTTCCTCAAAAAGAGATTTCTTGTCCCCAAGTGGGAGTGAAAGAGACATTTGAGGAATTTTGGAATTCCTCAAAAATCTACATGGGAAAAGGAAAGGTGGTTGGGGGATATAAATTTGAATTAAAAATTCACATTCATAGGATGATCTAGAGGATAAAAGGTGGGCTCCAAAAAGGTGGACTTGGTCACATGTGGAGATTGTGACAAGTCCAAGGTTGGTCACATGTGGAGATTGTGACAAGTCCAAGGTTCTAGAAGCCTTGGAAGGATGGAATGTGAATTAAAAATTCACATATAAAAGAGGGGAATCTAGAAGAATAAAAAGGAATTAAAAATTCCTTGGAGAATGATTAATTAATCAGTAATTAGAAGATAATTAGGGCTAATGAGGATTAGAAGCCAACTTGCAAAAGTTGGAGGATGTGACACATCCTAATCAAGGATTAGGCATGTGCACATCCTTAATGAAGAGATTAGGAGATGGATTGGGATTAGATGAAAATGACATGTGAGGAATTAAATAAATGTAATACTTATTTAATTTTATTTGATGAAAAGAGGATTAAGGAGGGTAAGGTATTTAATTAGGGATTTAGCAGAATTAAAGATATTAATTAAATAATAGTAATATTACTTAATTAACTCGAGTAAGAGGATGTTTAGATGAAAAGTGATAAATTTGGATAAATTAAGTGTCCAAATTTAGATGTCTACAATCCCTAACCTTTGGTGAGACAATCAGAAACAAGTCTAGCAATTCAAAAGTGAAAACTAAAAACGTCAAATTCTCAAGTCTAAGTAAGTAAACAATTTTGTTAACTCTGTGTCAATAGCATGTCATCCAATCAGTCCCAAATCAACCATATGATAACATTATGTCCTATGATGTATCCTTCCTACAATGGGCATTTTTTTATCGAAAAGAACACTTTGGATAAACGAAATGATGTTCCTCCATCCACTAACATGTCCTAGGATGTATCCTTCCTACAATAGGCATTATCTATTGGAAATTGTTTTGGTTCTTATCCTTACAAACACATTTCCTTTTGGTTAGCGGTATTGAAGAACATTAACTTATTTTTTTACTTTATCTTTTTCTTTTGACTTATCTTTTGTGCTTATTTCGATGACCTCTCAATGATGTCCCAAACAAAGGGATTTAGAGAGATAGAAATGGGGCAATGATCATTATCTTTTTATCTTCTATGCTTGTTGGATATTCTTGTAATATGACTTAGTCATGCATGTTTTTTTGGGTGTAGGGAGGATGTTTTAAGTATCTTGTTGACCACATGGGAAGGCTTTCCTTTCTATATTTTGGTCTGAGATGTTTGAAATATCTAAAGTACATTTTGAATAAGGTTTTGTATGCCAAGTATGAACAAGAATACTCCTATCTAATTGTCGAGTCAAATTCCATCACACTGGGTACAACGCCATTCTAGTTCTTTATACTTTGATACATTTTACCTATGTGTGTTATCAAACATAAGGTAATTGGCCCTTTGAAAATACCAACTCCTCAACAAATAATAATCATCATAATCATCATATTGTGTCTTGTTGGAATTTATTGCTTTCTTCTATCTTCTTTCACGCTAGTACATGGTACCATGACATATAATCATAAATCATTATCATTCATCCTGCATCCACAAAACCATTAGAATATTGCATACTGCATATCATATCACATAGAAAACATTAATCATCTCATACACATTGCATATACATATAATATAGATTGTTATTCTAAGCATCTCATAAACCATACATGTGCATCCATTATATAAAAAAATCATCCCATAACATCATGCAACATTAACCTAACATTTGCATCATCATAGCATTATTTGCATTCATCATATCATAAAATTGCATAACCATCCCATATCACATATAAGCATCCATTTGATTCATAAACATCAAACCATAATACATACATATATCATTTTATAAAACATCATTTCAACATATCATATCATCATGTCATCATCATAAAATCATAAATACATATCATACATCCTATCATCCATCATTGCATAATATAGATCTATTATTCTAAGCATTTGCACATCATAACATTTGGCATACATCATGAAAAGTGCATTAGAAAAGATAATGAAAAGAGAAAAAGATTGCATTTGCATCATCACATAGAACATAATTCATATCACATAATCATTGCATCACATCATAAAATATCACATCATAAGCATCATATACGTATCATCATCATAACATCATAACATAGAATATCATTGCATCACATATAGAAATAAGATCCATCCATAAAACATAAAGTAAATATAGGACATATCACATCACATTGAATAAATATCATCTCATATATCATCAAAATAAATGTCATGGTACAAAAATTGGATCAAGTATCAATACATAAAGTACAAGAGCCCACTGGTCTATCAAAAATGAGCCCAAGGGGCACAAAAAGAATCCTGAGTCTGATCAAAATAACCTAACCCTGCTGGTTGTTTCCCTCACCGCTTGTTCTCTCTCTATGATCCTTTGTAGGTCTGTGGCATGTCCTCTATGAAAAGTCTGGCACTCGGGTTGTCCTTAGCACAACCTGGTGATAATGCAACCTATAATTGTCAACCTCCTGGATGGTCTCCTTGTATGATTGAAGTGATACCATGCTCTAAGAGGAGGATGCAAACATACTCTCAATTTGTTGTCGTCAGCCCATCTCGGCCGCTGCTTGTAACTCCATGGCCTATCTTTGCTAGACTTCCTAGTCCCACTTTATCTGTAGCTACTCCCTCTTAGTCATAAGTGCCTAAACCTATGCCTATAGCTACAAAATATGACCATCTCTGGGGTCTAGCTAGGGCCCTAGTTGCATGGGTTGCTAATCCTGATGCCCATCCCTTGGTTGTGTCGAGACCTAGTCCTGATGCATGTGGTCATGTTGTGCTTGGTCCTGGTCCTAACCATCCCATCGGGCCTGATCTTGAGGCCCCCTATCTTGTTTTGGCTAAATTGGTGGTGGCCCACCACCTCCTTGATCCTGATCTTTGTCCCCTCGACCCAGTCCTACTCCCCTACCTCTGGCTCTACATCGAGCAGATGGTGTCCTTGGAACTGTAAGTCTAAGCAAAATTTAAAACCAGTCTATGTATATACCTACTGCATGAAACTCTGAACTACCTTGTGGGAAGGTATATACTGGTCCTAGGAGCTTTAACTCATAGTCCATGCAAAAATGGCCATATACTGATCATCTGGTTGATCTTGTGCCTCTCTGAACTGCCTCTGAACCCTACCTGGTAGGTACATCTAGAGCATTGGATGTTCTATGCCCTGCATCAACTTGTCCTAGTGAGCAAAGAAGATTTGTTTCACATTTTCAAACTATGCAGGCCATCCAAGGTATGCCCGCCATGTAAACACTTGCATGTCATCTAGGACTCTTCGCTAGAGGGGAATCCCATGTTGTCCTATGTGGGTGAAAGAAACACCCCCTCTATATCGCTAGACAACAAGATCATCTGGCTCCATGGTAATTGGAATAACTCACGAATGAAGTACAATAATGTGCTTCTAAGCCCAGATGTGCAGAAGTGTAACCCCCACCCCAAGAACTCGGTCGTCCAAGTAGGAAAACTTATGCAAATCTATGTACAGTGAGGCTAGAAGAACTAGCCCCCATGCAAACAATGTCCATTGTCAAACCATGTGCTCCCGAGTGAGCCCCCATCTAGGAATGAAATATCAACCCCTTTGATCTAGTGTGACGAGACTAGATATGATGGCTGCTATAACTAATAGGAAAGGAGACACAACATGCATATGACACTCTAGCTCGATCTAGCCCTCGCAAAATACAATCTCATCGATTCCCATGATGTCATAGTAGGCTTCCCTCCTAGCATCCACATCATAAATCACCTGCTCTCCATGGATGGGAAATCTGTGGATCCACCACATGCCCTCTAGTGTGACCATAGCCTCACCTGTCGGGAGGTGGAAGGAGGATGTCTCATTATTCCATCTCTCAATGAGTATCGTCAGCATACCCAAGTGTTCTAAATAGGAGGTGCATAGGAAATGTACCAAAGTCTGATGCACCCTAGGTGCTCCTACTATCGCTCAAACAAATCATCCAAAATGTTGAAAAGTTCTCAGGACCTATGCTCATGTGAATAGAGTATCATCGCCTCCTCCTGCATTAGGAAAGTCACCGTGTTAAAATTCATAAAAAAAATCTTGATCCTAGTTTGTCTTGGCATCCCGAAACAACCTTAGCGTTAATGTCTATGAGTGTGGTGTAGTTTGCAAACTCTAAACTACGCTGCTAGGAGCTTTAAACTCCAAACTCCGGTGCAGCATCACAATTTGAGGAGGCGGTTCAGTTTAAGAGTAAGCCCTAATTTCAAAGAGGACTACGGTGGTGCACTTTGCACATGTGGTTGGGTTTGGAATTTAAACCCTAATTCTAAATTGCACCACGACATTGCTACTTGTGACTGCGGCATAGTTTGAGACCGTGTGGCACTGATTTGAACTTTCCAACGACATTGTATTGGATCGCTCCTAACGACCTAGATTCCTAAGGTAATAAATCTGCACATAAAATGAAAACCAATGTCGGGTCAAGTCGACTCACTGGTGGTCCAGTGCCAGGAAGCCTTTGATGTGTCCATACTCTATCAAAAATGTGTCAGGGAAGCTATCATTGTGCCATCTCGTGGGGGTGTCAGAGCTCAAACTTGCAGAATCTTGAAAGGATGAATGTAAAAATCAATTGGAAGTGGCCCTTCATGGCCTATTTAAGCCTAAAAATGAGGGTTTTTTTACCCTATTTAGCCATCCTACTAGGGTTATGATCCCTTGATCTCGTTTTCACTCAATCGAGGGCCATTTTGCCCTGTTTTTTGTGTTTTATCTCATTTTTTGGCATTCCAAAGCCTTTTTGGACCTGTCGGGCACCCTGTCCCTCTTTTTTGTGAGATCACCCAAAAAAATAGAATTTTCATCCGATCTCTTGAGGGGGTTTTATATCAGCATGTTTTCTCTTGTTGGGGCAATAGTGGGGAAAATTTTGAAAGTAGATTTTTTTTACTTTTGATCATGATAGTTTATTGTTTGAACCAATGTAATGAGTACTTTGCTTCAAAGAGGGGAAAAATATAGACATGCAAAATATACTGACATACTTGATCCTGATTTACTAACACCATTTCATCTGGAATCACCTTCTTAGCTTATCATCACTCTTCATCTCTTAATTAAACTTAATTAAATAAATAATCATTTGTATGATTAAATCATTCTATCTTGTTAATTAAATTAATCCATTTGGTTTAATTAACCCTAGCTCTCTATTAATTAAATAAATCAATTTTATTCAATTAATCTCTAAAGTTTGTCTATTAAATTAAATAAATTAAACCTTGTTTAATTTAATCTATCCAATCATCCTCATTAGTTAAATAAATCAAAATATTTATTTAACTAGGTCTAAATCATTTTCTCCTCAACTTTGATTTATTTAAATCCTAAAATCTAAGTCAAAATTATCAAATCACCTAATCTCATCTTATCTCATCAAATCTCTCATTAAATTAATTAAACCTTAATTAATTTAATCTTAATCCATGTCCCATCCTCTAGCTTTTTCCACTTGCACATTGTTGATATTTTTTTTGCACAACAACTCAGACAAAATATGATATCCTATCTCTCTTGAAAGGTAAATCTCTATCAGCAAACCTCAAGAGATAACCCCAAGGTCTCTAATGTCAAGTCTTGACAATGCATAAACAACTTGGATAATACATGAGAATGTTGGTAATCACAAAGGGCCTTACGTAGCAATGACTGAAGGTTTTGAAATCATCAAATATGACAATATAGAGATGCTTTGGTTCCTAAAACTAACCCAAATTTAAAGAAACAACAAAAGGGACAAAGGGTGCATGAGGGATTGCAAGGGAAACAAGCTAATTTGAAGGCCAACCATGTAAATGACTAACAATTGAAGTGGACCAACCCTTTTAAAACTAAATTCTGCTAAACCTAGACAAAACCCTACAATATCAAAGGAATAGTGCAATCTTCTAAGGAGTATAAAGATTTTAAAATCATGAAAGTTCATACAAATCAATCTTAATGATCCAAGATGAATAAAACTTCACAACCGAACTTAACATATGATATTCGGGCCCAAGCTAACATTACACAACAACTTACAATCAACAAGTTGCTAAAAGTATGGACCTTGGATCGCTCAAACACTTCAAATATTAGATCATAAACACTATTGTATCATACCCAACTTCAAAATCTAACATGCAACTAATAACTTCTAAGCAATTCAAAGATATAAGATAGCTAGAACCATGTGGAGTAAAGCAAAACAAGAAAGATCACCACAAAACAATGTATTTGCTTATATTGCTTCACCAAATTTGCTCTAACAAATTTCAACACTTTTCTCTCAAAATATTCTAACTCCTAGCTCAACTATTGCTATTACAATGATGATCAACTTTTCTAACAATGTCTAACCCTCAAAAATGAAGCCAAAGCCTCAATTTATAGGAAAGAATCCCCTTGGGCATCCTAGAATAGGGCTCACAATTATGGGGCGGTCATGCATCCAAATTTGGCTGGTCAAATTTGGCCATACAAGGTTGACCAAGTATATATCCAGGAAAAAGATAAAAAAAGGCAACCAAAACTCGCCAGTGGGGCCCACAAGAAACTTTAAACTTTTGCACATGCCACATTTTAGGGTTGTAACTAAAAAATGCCACTTCCATCCTGTTTGTCATGGTTCCTACATGGAAGCAACTTGTACAGCTCCCTCCACCTTGTTAGCATCCAATTTTTTTATCAAATCTTTAACTGTTTCCAGAATTTTTTTGCTTCTGCTGAGTCCAAAACTAGAATGAATCTAATTCTGACCTTGTACCCTTTGAATTCATCTAAATGTTGAATCATTACTTTATTCCATTCAACTTGTAATTCTTGGTATTTATCCAATCTAGAAATGTATATGGCAGCATCCTCTAAGTGATCCTTTTTTTATCGGGGCATTCTCAGAAGGAGCATGAACCTCATGCCACCATGCCTGCAATGTTGTTACATTCATATTTTTATGTCCAAACTTCTTTCTTCCTATCACAATTTCTAGGAAAGAAATGCAACCATCACGTATTTCTTTTATCTTTCCTTGTATCTTTTCAATCTTCTTTAGGACCTTGGGCATGAGCTCTTTCCTATAATTCCAGGTTTCCAACCATATTTCACTTTGTCAAATACATCTCGAGGGGAGACATCTAGTTATGCCAAGTCATCCTTTGGTATTTTCAAAACACTTTTCAACTTATTCACAATTGACTCATCAAACTTCTTATAGTCTACAGTAAATTATGAAATATGTAGAAGGAAATTGGAAGCATCTATATGAACTTGGAGAATTTGTTCAATTTCCCCATCTCCTCTCTTACTAACATCTTGTAGCCACTCCTAGGTATGATAAATAGAACTCTTCAGCCTCTCAATTTTAGAAACTACTTCCTTGGGAAATAACCCCTTAGTAATCATGCTTTCACTACCTAGGACCTATAGTGGTTTCATCAAATGTTGAACATACCTATAGATGTCATTCAACTACTTCTTAAACTTCTCCTTCTCCTTCTCATTCATCAGAATTTGTTCAATTTCCCCATCTCTCTTACTGACATCTTCTAGCCACTCTTGGGTATGATAAACAAAACTCTCCAGCCTCTTAATTTTAGAAACTACTTCCTTGGGAAATAACCCCTCAGTAATTGTACTTTCACTACCTATGACCTGTAGTGGTTTCATCAAATGTTGAACATACCTATAGATGTCATTCAACTGCTTCTTAAACTTCTCCTTCTCCACAATTTCACTGTCCAACCTTCTAAGAATTTCCTGTGAAGATTCTTTAAATTCCTCCTTTTCCTACTCTTTAGTAGTTGGTCCCAGGTTAATAGTTTGTATGCGGTAGTCTGATAGTTGGACCTCATCCTTGAATTTGTTAGCTAGAGGGACTGTTACATGTATAATTCTATTGTTAAACTCATCATGTGCAATCTTTGACACTATCTGTGCCCTTTTTCTCTACTTGGGTTATCCCCACTACTCCAACAATGTGTCCCATCTCAGAGTTTCTTCCTACATGATTATAGGTTTCTTACTTGTTCATTTCTCCAACTATTATGGAACATTGGACTATTCAAAATTCTCTCCTACCAAGAAACCTCTCGTTCACCCTTATCTTGCTTTAGACTATCCATAATTTCTTCTACATCCTTTTCAATTGAAGGTTGATCCTATTTCTCATTACCTACATTCTTTGTCAGAGACTTGGGTTGTTCCTCCTGAAGCACTCCAGGTTCCACATTTCTACTTTGTGCCTCAAAATTTGATGATCCCAGCTCTTGTATCATTTTTTTTCATTCCTCCTTAGTAGGGGTGGATAATGCATCATCCTCCAACTCATGCTACTCAAGATTGTTGGATATTTTTCCTTCTTCACGAATTTCCTCCTCGGATGTTTGAACCTTTTGAGGAGGGGAGTTGTTTCTACAATTCACTTCTTCCTCTTGATCATCAATAACAAGTACTTCCTCACTTTTTACTCCCTCCTCTACTTCCTTTGTGGGAGATGACTTTTTCTTAGAAGGGCTCTTTCTTACGCATACCTAGGGATTTTCCCCTGAAGTGTCCATCTCCATGACCCTAGCTGAAGAGGGGGCATTAGTGTCAGCACATCCTTTCTTGGCCTTTTCCATATTTTCCCTTTCTGTGACAAGCCTCCTCTTCCTCAAAAGTTGAGGTGTCTCATCCTCCATGGTTATAATGTCATCTTGAGAAGTTTTCTCAACCGTGGCAGATGGTTTCTCACCCTGTTTTACCTATGTTTGGCTTCTAGTTCTCCTCTTTATTATGACTAGTTTGTTACCTCCATGTTCTTCACCACCCTAGGATTTAGACACATCATCCTTTCCTCCATCAGTTCCTCCTTCAAAATGATACTCCATGTCTCCCATCAAGTCATATGTGAATTTGACACCATCAGCTTCCAATTCCCACACATCTACTTTTACCCATTGTCTTGAATATTCCTTGGTTGGTTCAGTTATTTGGTCAAGATCTGTGACTTCTTCCTCAAACCAGTTTATTTATGGAAAAGGATTGTTTCTATAAGGTTTATAATCAAGTTGTTGAATTAGGCTCGCATAGTCATCTTGCACCTGATTGGGAACCTCTACTATCCTATATATCCTTATCATTTTGAGGGAATTTGAGAGAACCTTCTTCTGAGAACATTGAAGTCATCCTTGCAGTTTGCCCAATAGTCCTCAATATGGTCCACATGTTGGAAGGTCCTATTAGCCAGCTTCATGGCCTTACCATATGGGTCAAAATGATTTCTGTTTGTGGTGGAGTAGAGCTCAAACTGTGCCATTTCCTTTTTTGAATGTTGGGCACTTTGAGTGGAAGGACATGATTCCAGGGTCCCAATTGTCAATGGAAATTTAGACCCTAAAACTTTCTTTTTCACATCAAACCATAGAATTTCCTCAAAAGGAATTATCTACCTTCTCAAATCTAGCATCAAAAGCTTGTTGGTCGGGTACCTAGGTAATCTGAGTGGAACGACAGGGGATCCATACACTCATATGTATGAAAACTTGGGAAACTATATGAACCATTGTCCATGCTGCTTGATCAAATCCATAACATTTATAGTTATCCTAACATGAAGGGAATTTTGCAACAACCTTGGAATGAACATGAAGAAGGCATCGTTGGCCCTCCTACAATTGGAAGTCTTATGTTGTAACTGAGGATATACATCCCAAATTTTTTCTTTTCCCAACACTCCCTTGCAGCTCAAACCCTTGTACTGGGTCTTATGTGCCAACCTGTACACCAAGTACGATGTCATAGTGAATCTTCTAGTTTCCTATTCACTTCTCAACTGGGAATCTAGATTGTTACTTATGATCCTTGCCTAGTGATAATGCTTATTGGCCACAATCCATGTGATGGGGAAGAACATCCAAGACTGGAAAATGTGAGCTTGTTTTGTTCCCATTACCCTGCCTAGAAGGGTTATCAGATCGTGGTACTCCATTTTAAAGTCACTTCTATGTAGTTGCTTGGGAAGTTTGGAATAATGAGGCTTTGGCTTGAGTATCCACGAGCTATTCATGATCTCTAATGCTCTATTTGGGTTTTCATCATAAAACTTAGTTGCCTCACCAATGTTTATCTCCTCAATCAAGTGGTGGTGTAAAGCAATATTGAAGACTTCTACAATGGACTCTTCCATGAGATTTTCCATGATCCTTCCTTGTGCACCAATGATGATTCTCTTAATGAAAACATAATGTTTTCCACATTCTAGGACCAGCTTTGGGCACAACTATGTTGGAGGGAAACCAACAGCTTGGGCTAGACTAGTGTGGGTGAGGACTTGAGCTAACTAAGTAGGTGATTCATCATACATCCTTTTGTGAAAATATTCATAATCAACATGCCCCATGTTTGTGTCCTCGATATTTGACCAAATTGATGCAATCCTAGATTATGGCCAAATTCCTTTAAAATCGTACTTCATTCTTTCTTGCCTCTTCCTAACTTCTTCTTGCACTAGAGTAGCCTTTGTCTTCTTGTCAGGACTTACTTCACCTTGCATCTATTAGAGGAAAACACCAATTACCAAGATGCAACTAATAACATATTCCACCAATACAAGCCTTCCCACCAATAATATTTCATAAATGCCAACAAGATGATATTGTCAAGTGCATATTGAGGACGCCATTGTGAAATCATGAGAAGATCAATCTAGCTCATCAATGAAATAGACATGAAACATATGAATAATCAATGAATGCAAGCTCCAATGCAATTGATCCATTCCACACTTAAAATTCCAAACTACCCCAAATGAGGAATCTTAACCATTAATACTCAACAAATGACTTCATTCTAAAGATCAATTCACACTAATTCAAATATTAAATCATCAAATAAGCGCATCCAAACCCAAGTGAGGAGCCCTAGACAAGACATGATTAAGGTCAGGTAATTTGAGCTAGCTCAGATTTTCCAGCCAGACTATGGTTTGGCCAATCTAAGCTAGCTCGGATTAGTTGAAATTGACCAATTTAGTAGGTTGCAACTTAGAATCATTGTTGAATGTCATCTGGGATGTAATATCATAGTGAGAGGATGATATTCAAGGTCAAATTTGCATCACAAATTCATCGTTCAAGGTCAAATTGAGGCCTGAGAGGTGAGTTTCAAATTCTAATCATAGAAGGGTGAATTTTGGCTAATCCAAGGGACCTCAAATTAGCTAACTAGATTAAGGTTCATCCAATCCAAGGCACCTTGGATTAACCAAACTTTTCCCTTGTCAAAATTTTGTAAGGAAAAATCTCAATTAGCTCAGAATGCCAAGCCATGACTTCGTTTATTCGAGTTTATCACTTGTGAATGGGTGAAACAACTAAAAGAAAACATCAAAATTTGAGTTACTATCAATGAAACTATGAAATTGAATGCTAGGGTTTCAAAAAGTGATGGGAAAAATCCAAAGCTTCAACAAGTTTTCCCATCCCTCCTTTGAATCAATAGGAATGCCATTCAATCGACATTAGCATCAAGCTCCTCAGAATCTCTTCAAAAGAAAGCCCTAGTTTTGTTTAAATGAACGTGCCTTAGAAATTTGGCAAGGAAATCTCAAACAAACCCCTAAATTTGAGCAGATTTTAAGTGCTAGGTTTGGAAATGAAGTGCAAATTGCAAAGAAACCAATGCAAATTCAAGAGTAAAGAGGAAGCCGATTGAACAAGATGAAAACCCTTACCTTCAAAAAGTGCAAAACCCAAAGGAATACACATCGATCTGCACAAAGAGACCGAATGAAACTTGAAATAGAACATATGACAAACCAAAATCATACAAAAATCACCTCAAACCAACCCAAAACAGAGAGGCACCAATGAGGAAAGCACACATGAATGGGAGGAATGAAATGGTCGTGAATAATCTAAAATAGGGGCAATGAAATTGATAAAGTTGTGAATTTAAAGCACAAAGGAGGCAAGTTTCCATTCAATCATTAAATAGAAATTAATTGAAAAAATGATCGATCAAATGGTGTTTTATTTCCCAAAACAACCTACATTTAACGCCCAATAGTACGGATTCAGTGAAAAGGCCCAAGCTTGGATTTTTTACCAATCGAAGGTGCCTTAGATTAGTTGACCAAATCAAGGTTTGGATAATCCGAGCTAGCTCAGATTAATCAAACTTTTCCTTGGACTTAGTCAATTTTTTCCATAAGTGAAACTTCAAGTATGGATCACCCATGGGGGGCCTAGTAAAATTTCAAAGCCTGCCAAGAGCATCGAGATGGGGTCTAAATGTTCAGCGCGAGGGCGAAGCAAGACTGAAGACCAAAATAACCAAAATGACCTATCCCTTAATGGGACAAAGTTAGGACCCTGTGAAGAGAAAAAGATGAAAGAAAAGCAAGAAAAGAGCGTCCTCGCCTTAGTGGGGCATGTGTGTGAAAAATGCACAACACACATGAAAATAGATTTAATTCATTTATTAAATCCCTATTTTCTCTCAAGATGGCATAAAAGAGGAATATTCCTCCAAATTTGAAAATCCATCCAAGTGGATTTGTCCTTCCAATAATACATTCATTCTCTCTTACATGTCCATGTGCATTGATCCAAGTGGCATTTAAGTCATTCTTTTTTCCCTCTTGCATGTCATTTCACCATTTTCAAATTCCACCTAATTGCATTTATGGAAACATTCATCAAAATGTGCACATCCTTGGCCCATTCACATCTTAAAAAGTTGCACTTGGCCATTGGTTGAAAGTTAGTCCCACATTGCTTCATTTTGGGCATTCTTCCATTTTGTCTCTCTATAGATAAGAGGTTTCTCTACTCATTTGATCATCCAAATTTTGAGAAAAATTACTATACTCAATTTCATCTTCAAGCATATCCATCTTTATCCATTTTATTAATCTTATAGCTAGGTTATGCAAATTTTTCATCATGGAGCTCAATTGAATCTTCAACAAAGTGGATCAACCTTCATCACTCATCAACATTGCATCATAGGAATTTGGAAATGGCCAATTTTCACATCAACTTGGCACCAATTCCCCCATGGGATCAAGAGTTTTCTTCCTTAATTAGGATTTCATTGCTTTCTCATTGTCTTCTTCATTTTATTTCCTAATTTGAGCTTTGCTAATGTATTTCATGGGGAATCTTGTTTCTCACTTGCATTTGATCTAACTATGTGTTTATTTGTTATGTTTATGTAGGTCTAGGATCTTGGTTCTACACTTTTATATAAATAATTTTATGTTTAAAAGACTTGTTATTTTTGTTAATTAACATGACTGGTGATAGACTATAGACTAATATATTTACTTACTTTTCTAAATATGTTTGACTAATTTGGTAGATATATTTGAGGTAATGCTTTATGTTAAATGTGTTGCTTTTGTGATGATATTGACGAGTTAATTGTGTAGTTTTCATCTTTTACTATCACAATTGGTATCCTTTACTTAAGGGTTTTATTCAGGGTATTTATAAGACTGATGATGAAGTTAAACTCTCTATTTAATAAAATGGAGACAATCATGCCATTGATTGGCCCAGTTGGATGATGAATCACTGAAGTCCAAATCAGCTTCTTTTTAGTCAGTTTGGGAACTTCTAGTCCTAGCGTTGATCTAGCATATTTCTCTATTTCTATTCCCAGTCTTGTTTTAGTTATACTTTAGTTTTATTTAAATCTTTAGTTTATATGCCTTTAATCTTAGAAATTAATTCCATGTTGTGAATTCAATAAGGATATAGTTATAAATATCCATGTTTCAAAATTAGAAAGGAGTTAGATAATTTTCAGCTAGAAATCTTGTAATGGTTGCAATACTTTGTTCTGCATCTAGGCTATTTGATCAATTTGAATGAAGTTAAGAAGTTAACTCAAATTATTGTGTTAAGATATCTTATCGGAGGAAGAGCAAGGCCCACTCAACAAAAGGAATTGATCTTGTTTTGTATTTTTTAAGTTCATGTTATTTTTGCTCATTAATATTGAATCTGAAGTGTTAGATGTTAAATCTGGAATGTTAAGTTAGTTTGAATTGCTTTCAACAATTGTGTTTGAATTACTCTTAAGTTTAGTTTATCATGGTTAGAATGGTTTGTTAGATTCATTGTAAGGTTTATTAAGTTAATCAAATTTAGATGCTATTTGTAGGAATTAAGTTGATAATTATTTGATAAGTTTAATTAGAGAAATGATGGGAACTTATGGAATGATGAAACTAGAATTTGTATGGAATTTGTTCATGGAAATTAGTATTTATTTTTTATATATTAATCATTATTTCCTTGTAGTTCATTTATGTTCTTTAAAATAACATTTATTTTCTAGCAAATCTTAAGATAGATTTATTTTAAAGAAATTAGACTGAAATTTGGATTTCGAATTCTAGATTAAGAATTAAGATAAATTTTAGTCTTTTCCATGAATTAGTCTCAATCAAGTCAAGGGAAGTCATAAATAAGTTGATAGAACTTTAAATTAGGAAATAATATATAAGTAATCCTCAATAATTAGTCACTAA
Organism: Sequoia sempervirens; assembly: GCA_007258455.2. Lineage (NCBI taxonomy): Eukaryota > Viridiplantae > Streptophyta > Pinopsida > Cupressales > Cupressaceae > Sequoia > Sequoia sempervirens. The sequence goes on along the minus strand of VDFB02000008.1, from coordinate 208,572,781 downwards.
AGTTCAGCTCCTAAGAGCTCCTAAAAGCTCTTAAAGGAGCCAAATCGACACCTGAAGTCACTATTTATAGTGCAAACCCCCAAAAGTTTGTGAAAAACATCCTTATCACATATAGCTCTGAGACACACTTGGTTCGATAATTAATTGACTAAATGATGCAAGTTAGGACATCAACGACCTTGTCCATCATTTTTGGCACTATTTATGGGGATTAAAAGATCTAGCTATTTAGTGCGAAGCCTTAGTGTTGATAAGGAAAATAGATCTAAATTGTGGATGAGACAAAATAGATACCATCTAGGGAGGTTTCTTCCATGGAACATTGATTTTTGAAGAAATATTGATTTTGATTAGGAACAAGACATTCAACAATACTAGATTGAAGATCAAGAAGATAATCAAGAACATTAGATTGAAAATCAAGAAGAATATAGAGATCCATTTCAAGAAGAAGAAATGGGTGACCAACCAGTACGTCCACTAGAAAATAGGACCTTTTCATATCCTATAAATCTTGAAAGGTAGATTGGTGAGCCTCCTATGAAGAATATTTCACCCTCGATTTTACCTACCTTTAGGGGAAAGACTTTAGAAGATCCTGATCAATTCCTTTTTGAGTTCAAAGTTTTATGCCAAACCTACAATTACACAAATGATAACTAGAAGTTGAAGCTACTTCCTTCTACTTTGAAAGAGTTAGCTTTATGATGGTTCATGGGTTTAGAAGTAGGAACAATTGGAACTTGGTAGCAAATGGAAATTGAATTCTTAGAAAAATAACAAGATTACTATTGAGTAATGGATAGGAAGGAGGAATTTTTTTAAAGAAGAGAAATGGAGGATGAAATTTTAGAGGATTATGCTAATAGATTCCAGTTTGTCCATCAGAGGTGTACTAATGGATTGGATGGTGAAATTATTACAACAATTTTCCTGAGAGGAATTGATGACAAATCAAGAGAGTCCTTGAATCTTATGGGGAAGGAAGACATAACAAGCTTTCCTTGGATGATATTTTTGAAATGTGTAGAACTACTCTAGAACTAGGGTAGGGACTAAAAACTCCAGAAGAAACAAGGCTCATACTATTGATGTGTCAGAAGTAATGGAGGAATTAGAAAACATGAAGACTGATTTACTTCTTCATCTCAACATGCAAGGAGATAAGAATAACACTAAACCTTTGTCTATTTATTATTCCAAGTGTAGGGGAAAACACCTTTTAAGACAATGTCCATTGAATCAAGTTGATATCTGAGATTTGTGAGAAACAACACTCAACAAGTTCCTCTAATATTTTGGTTGGGATTAAGAGAAATTTGAAGAAATCACCTATGGTAGAGGAAGAGCTCAATTATGTTGGATAGAGACCTCAAAACATAAGGTACAATGCTAATCAAAGATAGTATGGTTCCACATCTAACTAGAATCAAAACCCTTGGAAAAACCAAAACCAATGGATCCCTCCATATCAACGAAAACCACCCACATATTGGGGTCAACATAAATGGATTAATCCCCAATGGAACCAGTCACAATGGAAAGCTAATCAACAACCACAGTGGTAGTCAAATTAGACCTCATGGCAATAAAATTAGACGTAGTTACAACCATGGAAAAATTGGGGGCAAAAATTTCCTTGGGGACAAACCCCTCTAGCAATCAATGCCCCTAATCCTATTAATGACCAAGTGAACCAACCTCAACTACCAACTCAACCAGGTGCAAATCCAAGAAATACCTGTAATGATACAAATCCCCCTAATTTGAATGTTATTGATGCTAATGATATTCAATTGAGAAATAAAAGTGTTCAATCTATACCAGCAGGAAAGATCAAGAAAGTGGGGAAAATAATGAGAATTCAGGAGAAAAAAAAACTTGGAGGAAGAAAAAAACATCAATCAAGCACCTTATCCTGTGAGATTGAAGGAAGAAAAAGTCACTCCTGAAATCTCTCAACCCAATTACATGAATTTATTTGATTCTCAACTTCTTCGTGAGTTGAAGATTAACATTGAAATACCACTATTACAAGCCATTAAAGACATACCATCTGAGATCAATCAGTTATTTAAATCCCTTTGCATGAAAAATATAGGGAGGAAAAATAAATTACCTTGCACAATTCAAATAGGGACAAAACTTACTAATTTGTTATCAGGAAGATTGCTTCCACATAAATATAATGATCTTGGTAGTCCTATAATAACTTTGAGTATTAATAGAATAGAGATATCCAATGTTCCAAATGATCTGGGAGATTCCATAAATGTTATCACACCTGATACTATTGAAATGTTAGGAATGACAACTATTCAACCAACAACAATTGTTTTATAGTTAGCTGATTAACTACTACCAAACCTGAAGGTATCATAGAAGAAATCATGGTCACTATTGATGCATGAGATTATCCAATTGACTTTTTGGTTCTTAAAGCTAGAAAGAAATATTTTAGTTATCCAATCATTTTAGGTAGACCATGGTTAGCTATTGTTGCTTCCTTAATAGATTGTAGATCTAGAAGTATGAACATTTCAAATGGCCAAAAACAAAAAGAATTGTCACTCTATCCACTAGCAAAACCATCAATTCAACCAAACACTTAACTCTAGGTTGATGAGGATATAAAATCAAAAGGTGATGGAATTGTTGAGTTAGCTATGGTTACCTTAGTTGAACATATTGAAGAGTGTGAAGAACAAAAAAATACTCCTGAAAATAATAATCCAATTAAGAAAGGAAATTGTCAATCAAATTTGGATCAACAACACTCTTGTCCTCTAAATACACTTGTTGAAAATTCCCTTGATTCTAAAAATGGAACTAGAAAGAAATTCAAGTAGTTGGAGATAAACCTATCAACATTAATTCATCTTTATCCCCAACACAAGAAAAAGAATTGAAGGAAACTTTAGAGAAACACATTGAAGCATTTTCTTGGGAGTATATGGATATGAGAGGAATTCATCCTTCAATATGTAGTCATCACATATACACTGAAGATGTAAGACCAATCAAACAAGGCCAAAGGTGAATCAATCCTATTCTTTGTGATATTATTAAACAAGAAATAGAGAAGTTGCTCAAAGTAGGATTCATTTACCCAATATCTAATAGTTAGTGGGTTTCTCCATTGGTTATTGTACCAAAGAAAAATGGTAAATGGCGAGTGTGCATAGATTATAGAGAATTGAATAAATCCACAAAGAAGGACCATTTCCCATTGTCATTCATTGACCAAGTACTTGATAACCTAGCAGGTAGCAATTATTTCTCTTTTCTTGATGGCTTTAATGGATATAATCAGATCCAAGTATTCCCTGAAGATCAAAATAAAACTACTTTTACTTGTCCTTGGGGTACATACGCTTATATGGTTTTACCATTTGGACTGTTTAATGCACCATCCACTTTTCAAAGAGCATTCATTGCTATCTTTGCAGATTTCACCACTATGTGTGTTGAAGTATACATGGATGACTTTACTGTTCATGCAAAAACATTTGAGGAAGCCCTTAAAAACTTAGAAAAGGTTTTGTAGTGATGTAAAAACCACAGTTTGTCCTTAAATCATGAAAAAAGTTCAATAATGATGACAAAGGGTATTGTTTTGGTACATCACATCTCAAAAGAGGGGATAAATTAGATCCCAAGAAAGTTGAGATCATATAGAACATTGAAATCCCTAAGAACCAAACTGGTGTGTGAAGTTTTCTTGGGCATGCTAGATATTATAGAAGATTTATAGAAGGATTTAGTAAAATTGATGGACCCTTATTTACATTGCTCAAGAAAGAATAGGAGCTTGTATGGACTGAAGATTGTCAAAAATGTTTTGAGACAATAAAAATAGCTTTAACAACTTCTTCAATCATTAGAGGACCTATTTGGGGAGAACCATTTGACATACATGCTGATGCATCCAATCTGGCTATTGGAGTAGTATTAGGACAAAAATATGACAATGATGCCATGTATGCAATTTATTATGTTAGCAAAAATTTAAATCCTGCTGAAAGAAACTATACAGCAACAGAAAAGGAATTTTTAGTTGTAGTATATGCAATAAACAAATTCAGGCATTCTATTACAAGTTACAAAGTTTACGTACATACATACCATGCTGCAATTAGATATTTGATGAATAAGGCTATAGTAGGTGGACACATTATTAGATGGTTATTGTTGTTGCAGGAATTTGATGTTACTATCATAGATAAGCCTGTAAAAGATAATGTTGTTGCTGACTTTCTTTCCAGAACTGTTTTGTAGGATGATCAAGAACCAATGGATGAAAATTTTCCAGATGAACATTTATTTGCAATATTAGTTCATCTACCATGGTTTGTTGATCTGGAAAATTACCTTGTAATAGGGAAGTGCCCAAGTCACTCCAGTCATAAACAAAAAAAGAGGTTGATTTGTGAAAGTTCTAGATTTCACTAGATTAATGGTTTTTTATTTAAATTGTGCCCTGATCATGTTCTTTGCAGATGTGTAGCTAAGTTAGATGTCTATGATGTAGTACACACCTGTCATCATGAGCCTGAAGGAGGACACTATTCAGTGGTAAGAATAGTTCATAAGATCTTAGGAGTTGGTTACTATTGGCTATCAATGACAAAGGATGTTACTTTCTTTGTCAAGCACTATGATGAATGTCAGTAGATGGGAAGACCCACCCCAACAATGGAGATTCCATTTCAGTTACAAATAGCTCTGGAACCATTTGAAAAATGGGGAATCAATTTTATGGGACCTGTTGATCCACCCTATAAAGCAAAACATTATATACTTTTTTGTATTGATTATGCAACAAAATAGTTTGAGGTGAAAGCATTACCAACATCAAGAAAAGATAAATTTGTAGATTTTCTATACAAGAAAATTCTTCATAGATTTGGTGCACTGAGAGAAATTGTTTCAAACAAAGGGCTACAATTTGTATTAGTAATGATGGAAGCCTTTTTGTAGAGATATCAGATGACCCATAGGAAATCTTCACCATAACACCCTCAGGCTAATGGATAAGTTGAAGTCACTAACTGAGAATTGGAGAACATCTTGACAAATATTGTTTCTTTAAGGAAAACGGACTAGGAAAAGAGGTTAGATGAGGCAGTATGGGCTTATAATACCACATGGAAAACAACAACTTGATTTTCTCCATATGAACTTGTGTATGGGAAGAAACTAGTCATGCCAATAGAATTTGAATTAAGAACACTAAAAACTGCAGTAGAAGTTGGAATTGATTTACAAGAGTCTGAGAAAAGTAGAATTTTGTAGCTCAACAAACTTGATGAGATGAGAATGGAGGCTCTTTAGCATACAAAGGTAATTCAAAAGCAAAGAAATGAATGGAATGATAAGCATATTGTGTCTAGACAGTTCAAGGAAGGAGATTAGGCATTATTATTTGACTCCAAATTTGAATAGTTTAAAGGGAAATTCCATACAAGATGGTTAGGACCCTATGAGATAGATCACATATTTGAAAATGGAGTTGTCCAAGTAGTACCAATTGATGGAGAAAAGAGATTTATGCTAGTTAATGGTCATCGACTAAAAACATATCATAAGCCTGCAACAAATGAGGAATTTTTAGATGATCTACAACACATGATTGAACATTTTCTCATGGAAGATATATTTTCCATGAGAGAAGATCTTTGAACATTTGAAGAGAAGATCTTTGAACCTTTGAAGAAGGAATGAATAAACAAGTTAAATTGAAAACCAGTAAATGGCATTTTACCTTGAGAAAAAAGGGAAGTAAATTGAAAACTAGCAAATGGCAGTTTGCTTTTGACAAAAATGACTGAAAACTAGCAATGGCGATCTCTTTGAGTTAGCTCCTGAAAGATCCTAAAGGCTCCTAAAGAACTCTTGAAAGCTCCTAATGAAATCCCAAAAGCTCTTGAAGGCTCTTGAAGATCCTGAAGACTGAAGACTCTGAAGACTCTATTTGGATTGATAGCTCCTGAAGACTCCTGAAGTTCCAAAACTCTTGAGAGCTCTAAAGGCTCTTGAAGAACTCCTAAAGACTTTTGAAGATCTTCAAGGCTTGCAATAAATAAAGGTGCATATTTAATGTGAATATTATTCTTGAATATTATATTCTAAAGTAGTTAGACTAATGTAAAATAGGTAAATAATTATAAGTTTAGACATCTCTTCCATATTGTTATTAATAACTATAATATAAATACTTTTAATAATTTAAAAAAGTGGTGGGACAGTTAATATAAGGTATGATGTGACATTAGACGATGCCAATAATAATTACGGATCATGTTATGATCCACCTATCTTTTCAAAATCTTTCCAAGTTCATGGTTTCATGTGTAAAAGACGTCGCCAACCTAGCAAATTAAATTGCAACTATAATTTGTGGCATGTGAATCATCCAAAGCAGTAAAGGAAGTTAATGCAAGGAATTAATGGCATGTGTCACTTTCAAAATGGTTGCTCCAAAAACAAGGAAAGATCACTTTGAATATTGCTAAGCAATTCACTCTGCCAAGTTGAAATTTTCCATAGTTGTAGCCTGCCATTGTTGATAGGAAGAAATGGGAAACAAGAGGAATACAGAGCCAAAAAACTTCACTATTGATTCTAAAACCAAGATATTGTTGAGAAAAGCTAGATGGATAGATTTTATAATGAAATATGAAGGTTTTCAACAAGAAATTGTAGAGGAATTCATGAAAAAATTTCACGTAAATGTCACTAGAGTAAGGGGAGAAACCATTGAAGTCACTCCAGAAATAATAAATGAGATTTTGGGAATTCCAGCTGAGGGACTAGAAATGAAGCCTAAAATTATTATGCATAAGGGGGACCAATGTAGAATAGCTCATCACAGCTTGGATGAACCCTGGAGAACTATTGCAAGACGGGTCATGAAATTCTTCACCTGTGAGGGACAATATGACACTATATTAGGGTTACGAATGCATATATTGATACATTTAAGGTATGGACAGAAAAAACCCTTCACTAGAATAAATCTACCAACATTTTTGTTTCAACATATTGCTTCCATGATTTCAAGAGTAAAGTCTAGAGGGGAGTCTTCCATAAAATCCCATGGGTTAATTCATCTAATAATTAACCATCATTTCTTAAAGGAGTCTAGGAAACAAGGTTGGCTAGAATTTTTGTCTGCACCCATAGAAAAAAAAAAGGGGAAACCCACAAAGGGTCCCGTGACAAAAGGTCAAAAGTAGAAAAATCGGAATCTTCCAAAGAAGAATAGAAAAAGGGTAAAAGAAAACTATAGGAATCCTCTAGGGTAACCCATAGTAGCTCCAAAAAGAGAAAGTAAGACTTGAATGAAGAAATCCCTAGCCATGTTGAGACCATTGTGTCCACTCCTAAAGAGACAACTACATTTCAAACCCCTATCTTTGAAGGCCCTAAAGAAAATCTTGCAGCCCATGAGGAAACCCACACCCAATGCAGTCCCTTGAGTAACCTCAAAGTCCTCTTGAAGGCCCAATGCCAACTCCTAAAAGAACCTCGATTGCTGAAATCCATAACTATGTTGAAGAATCTAATGTACTATCAGAAGAGCTTGCTAGATACCCTTCACCTTCACTAATTGTAGAGAGGAGAAAAGGAAAAAAGGCCAGTGATTCAAGAAGAAGAAATTCATGAAAAATAGAATGAGGAAGAATTAGAAACTAAGGAATTGTTAAGGGCTATGAAGATGTCTAGAATGGAAGCTGAGTTAGAGCAAGACAAGAAGAATATGAAATTTCTTGAGGAAATTTTGAGAAGAAAATAAGAGGAATTACAACAATCCCTCAACAAAACTCAGGAAATGGAAAAAGAGATTGAACAAAGAGAAGCAAGGTATAGAGAATAGTTGAATAATACTTAGGAGGCTTTACAACAAGCTAGTGTGCAAGAATTAGCAAGTGTGGATGAAATTACAAAATTAAAAGAAGAATTGTAGCTAAAAGAAGAGCAATTAAAACAATAGTCTATGAGGTTTTATTCTCAAGAAGCCTCTCCTTTCGCAACCCTGTCACATTACCTTGCTTTGCCTCCCATTCCATATGATATTTCATTAGATGTTCCACAAAGGAATCAACCTAGATATCTCTCCTTAGTAGCCCTGAAATTCAAGCATGAAAATGATCAGCTGAAAAAGAAAGTACAAAAATTAGAGGAAGAAAAAAAATGAAATTGAAAGAAGACTTGAGCAAGCAATAGAGATAAGTTTTGCAATGTTGTCAATGAGAAGACTAGCAGGATTATATGCTTTATTTCTCAGGGATAAGCTTCTACAATGGAAGCTCAATCAATTTATTTTAAGGAGAAGCCTTGATTATCATAATGACAAATATTTTCTACAAGATTACTTCCATAGCCACCTTGATATTAAAAACTAGATGTGTGAGTTTTTTTAGCATGGGTTTCTAATGGGAGATAATGATGATTCATTGTTAAATGTTTATGTTGGTGAGCTACAAATCAAGTCCTTTGTCTCCTTAATGTAGAATCAGGTTGAATGGTCGAAAAGGATGGAAAAATACAAAGAGGCTCAAAAAAGGTACCATTTACCAATGAGGCCCGAAATGCCTCATGCATCGAAGTATATCAAAATGGTTTGATCAATGGTAAGGAAAAATCACATCAAGCCTCTTTATGTTTCAAATTTGCTGAATAGTATGTCTACTTTCCAAAATGTAGAAGGGACACTTCCTCCATTGGCAATAAATGCATGTGAGGAAAGATATTTAATCATTCCTGAGTCAGTAAGAAGAAGAGAGCCTATAAGACCAAACAATCTCAAATGAAGTTTGATAAGAGTTAGACATGTGATCACCTTGATTGAACAACAATAAGAATTTTGGGTTGGTATGCAGTTCAGAATGCCAATTATCATCATGCCCACTCCAAAACTCAAGGGACCAACAAATATTCTAGAGGAAGTGATAAAACCCTAGTTTGAGAGGCTAAAGGAAAACCATGGCTTTGCACTCAATACCATAATGCCACCACAATACAGAGTTCAGAAGTGTTCAAATGTTGCATTTGGATGGAAACAATGAACAAGGACAAGGAATCCACCATAATTCTTGAAAAAGAACTATGAGGACATGGTTCACAACAAGTGGGGAAGAATGATGAGGGGCTCTAAGATACTTTTATATAAATCATTATATGTTTAAAAGACTTGTTACTTTTGTTAATTAACATGAATGGTGGTAGACTATAAACTAATATATTTACTTACTTTGCTTTATGTTTGGCTAATTTGGTAGATATATTTGAGGTAATGCTTTATGTTAAATGTGTTACTTTTGTGATGATATTGATGAGTTAATTATGCGGTTTTAATCTTTACTGCCATAATTGGTATCCTTTTCTTAAGGGTTTTATTTAGGGTATTTAAAAGACTAATGATAAAGTTAAACTCCCTATTTAATCAAATGAAGAAAATCACACCATTGATTAGCCTAGCTAGATGATGAATCACTCAAGTCCAAATCGGCTTCTTTTTAGTCGATTTAGGAACTTCTAGTCCCAGTGCTGATCTAACATATTTCTCTATGTCTATTCTTAGTCATGATTTATTTTTGTTTAGTTTTATTTAAATATTTAGTTTAGATGCCTTTAATCTGGGAAATTAACACAATGTTGTGAATTCAATAAGGATATAGTCATAAATATCCATGTTTCAGATTTAGAAAGGAGTTAGATAATTTTCAACTAGAAATCTTGCAATGGTTGCAATACTTTGTTTTGTGTCCCTATTTGATCAATTTGAATGAAGATAAGAAGTTAACTCGAATTACTATGTTAAGAGATCTTATCGAAGGAAGAGCAAGGACTACTCAACCAAAGGAATTGATCTTGTTTGGTATTTTATGAGTTCATGTTGGGTATGTGTAGGATCATCATGAAAAAAAAAGATCATTAAGTAGCAAAAATTTTAGAAAAATTAGAGTTATGCAACTTGACATAAAAATTTGAATAAGTTATCTATATTATTTCAAAAATATGTAAGAATAGAATCTGTAGCAAATTGAATTTAGTTTCTAAACTACTATGTTTGTTTAAAAAAAAAAATCTATTTGGTGAAAATTTGAAATTTCAATGCAGTGGTACTTAAATTTTAGGGAAAAAATAAGTAGGTGTTTATCTGACCACCCTAACCACAATAAAATGATAATATTTTTTTATAAGATTTTAGATATAAGTAGAAGACTCATGCCCCGATGTGATGCATATTTTTTTATAATTTTTTCCAACTGAATAATTAATTATGAATTTTTTATTACAATGTTTGAAAAAATATAAAAACTTGTATGTCTGACCACCTTAACTTGGTCAAAACTTTATGAAATTCAATTTTTCTTTTTTTAATCCTATAGTATGCGAAGCATAGAATGTGACACGTGTTTTGGATTCAAAAAATATAATACCGTTTGAAAGCTATAGATGTTTTTCAATCATTCTATCAATCACGACTTAGTCGTAATTTGAATAGAAAATAAATAATAATTACTTATTAAATTCAAAGTAAAGCATAATTTATATTGGTGGAAAGTTGAGATTCTCCTTTAAAAACCCTTGCTGTTTCATCAATTTTGGGTAAAAAAAATAGTCATCAGCCACATACCCATCATATTGCCACTTTTTGGCCCATCATGATCCTGCACATACCCTGTTATTTCTGCTCATTAATATTGAATTTGAAGTGTTAGATGTTAAATCTAGAATGTTAGGTTAGTTTGAATCATTTCAAAAATTGTGTTTGAATCTCTCTTAAGTTTTGTTTATCATGGTTAGAATGGTTTGTTAGATTCCTTGTAAGGTTTATTAAGTTAATCAAATTTAGATGTTGTTTGTAGGAATTAAGTTTGATAATTATTTGATAAGTTTAATTAGAGCAATGATGGGAACTTATGGAATGATGAAACTAGAATTTTTCTAGAATCTATTCATCAAAATTAGTATTTATCTTTTCTAGATTAATCATTATTTCCTTGTAGTTCATTTATGTTCTTTAAAATATCATTTATTTTCTAGCAAATCTTAAGATAGATTTCTTTTAAAGTAAATTAGAGTTAAATTTGGATTTTGAATTCTAGATTAAGAATTAAGATAAATTTTAGTCTTTTCCATGAATCAATCTCAATCAATTCAAGGGAAGTCATAAATAAGTTGATAGAACTTTAAATTAGGAAATAAGATAGAAGTAATCGTTAGGAACTAGTCGTCGAAGTTCAACTCCTGAGAGCTCCTAAAAGCTCCTAAAGGAGCGAAATCAACACCTAAAGTCACTGTTTATAGTGCAAAAACCCTCCCTCCAAAAAATATTTTGTGACAAACATCCTTATTGCATATAGGTCTAAGACACACCTAGTTCGATAATTAATTGAGTAAATGATACAAGTTGTGAAATCAATGACATTTCCCATCAACAGATTCCCACCTTAAATTTCTTGAGATTCACAGGTGGAATAACTCACCATCTGTGGTGAATTAGTCCCACTGACAATGATTTCTGCATTTTTGGATACCCATTTGGCTGAAACCTATTTCGGCAGAATCTCCTTTGAACAGGACTAAGTTGCTCAACTTGGCAGAAGTGTCCTAGTTGGCTTCAACAGCAAATTCTAAAATTTCTAGAGCCTCTCTACATCATATTCTAGTTTCCAAGTGCACCTCTCAAGTTTCATTCATTTTTGTTATTGTTTGTTTGCATTCTTAGGTCATTTTACATACATCACTGTGTTTTCAAACAACTTGCATTTTTACGTTTTGCATTAATAATCAATATCTTTTACTAATTTTATGTATTTAGGCATATTTAATTCACACTTAAATTAGTTTTGAGTGGAGACGTTGTCCATTTTGGCCTACCTCTCTCCTTTTAGGTGAAAACCCTAGAAGTGTTAGAGAACTGTGGGTGCCGTAATCTTTTTCCACACAGTGAAACCCTAAACTTGAACTAAAATGACTTTACATTCATATAAACTATAAGTTGAAACCCCAGATATTGAGTTATAGGTCAATGTGACAAAAATTGACATTACATACAACATATTTGCATTCCCAGGCATACAGAACAAAAAATGAAAAAATCAATGTAAATATTGAGCATTAGTATGAAACCCCCAATATTTACAAATTTGTGGAGAACATATTCATAGCATACAATATATTGGCATCTATAGGCATAAAAAATTTGTAGTAGTAAAATACATGTACCTTTTTAGGATGTTGTTGTTGTTGCCTTTGGACTTTCTTCATATTTTTTAAGCAAATTGTATAACTAAAAATGAAAGTGGGATGTGCTAAATGGAAATTGCAAGAGATTGAGTAATGCATCTTTTAATTTGAAAATCTCCATATATGTTCAATGTTGGTTTGGTATGGAGTCTTTAATTCCTGTCCTTTTATTTTCAAATTTGAATTCTTGATCGGATGCCTTCAATTGTAGAGTTTGTATGTATTAATGGCTTCCAATCCTTGTTTTCTTGACATGATATTTTGGTGGCTTTAACACCATTTTTTTGGTGGTTTCAGGTGGGGAAAAAGGAGGAACCACTAGTAGAGAGGCTCGATTTGATAGATGGGACACATATGAATGATTGCTTTTCGTTTGAATGTTGTGTTGGTGGGCAAGTGGGATGGGGGTTTGACTAGATTGGATTTAGTGATGGAACATTCTTGGCTCCTAGTTTTTCTTGTGGCATCCCAACTATCAAAATCTTGGCTATGATGTAATGAAAGTGGTGACATTATAGGGGAGCTTGGGTTACACCAATTTTATACTTTGGGTGCATGTTTCAAAGCTACGGACCAGTAACAAGTAATATGGTTTGTATGTTTGTAGTGTCAAATGTGCTTTGAATATTCTCTGACATGTAAGACTGTGAATATCTATTTGTGTATGAGACAAATACTCACCGATTATAATACAATTTTGACGGTACAGTGATACGTGTACTCTTGTTGACTTTCTGGGTGAAAATTCTTTTCCATTTGCCTATTCATCAGCTCTATTGTGGGCCCCACGTGGGACTACTTCCGTCCCTAGTATAGGATCCCTCCCTACTTTGGGCCCCTATCCCCTAACATATTTGGAAGGGTTGATCTTACCCAACAATTGTATTCTATCCCAAGTGAGAGCTCATCATTACCATGCAATCCAAAAAAAACTATACTTTTTGAGATACCTTTTATAAGACAAAATTTACCATCTACCAATTGAGAATTGATCTCTCCCTTATAAAAGAAAGCATGGAAAGCAGCTTTGGTTGTGACCTTTCTATTGCCTTGACCCCCACAAACTAATATATCTTCCCTAACTATTCCAAAATTTGGTTGTTTGTTGAGTTTATCCTTAACCTCAACACAAACATCCTTCAACTCATCCACTAATGCATTCAAATCCTTCCATCTTTTGGTCATGGGATTACCCATAATGTAGTTCTTCACTAGTACTGCCACATGATCAAAATGAATCATAATTGGTTGAATGGTAGGATGTCCCTTCAAAGCCTTATCCTCAATCAACTGTCATGCTATAACCTAATCTTTTCCCCATTCCGAAGCATCCATCTGATATCCATAGAAACAAGCATGCTGCATGATCTGATAAAATTGTATATACTTGAACCTTTGGGTAGATTGTAGAAATTGATGAGGATGAGGTCTAGACTATTCTAAAGGCATTGATCCTGAATAATCTTGCTCCACATTTTATCCTTTTCTTCATAAATTTTCCAAGCCAAATTAACACCTAATGTTGTATTCATTTCCTTGCAATTCCTAATTGTCAACCCCCAACACAATGGACATACATACTTTTTTCCATTTTGCAAGGCTATATTTGAACTATTTTTTTGCTTCCTTTCTACAAAATACATCATTTTAGTTCTTATGAGTTCTTTGCAAATTTTCCCAGTACTTGAAATATTGACACAGTATATACCAGAATAACCGTCCTTGAAGCATTAATGAGTGTTAATCTTCCCACCAATGAAAGCCACCACCCCTTCCATGAGGTAGCGACTATCTAGCCTCAGGAATGCACCAAGGCATGGATGCATCATGCATAGATAGCATTGCATCATTTTCAGGGTGGAGCTTTGGAAAGTATGTTATTGTACGTTGAGTTTGACTAGTGGCAGATATCACTTTTACGACAACATTTGGTTATCCTTTTTTAGAACCATTTTTTAATGTGTTAAGAAGGCTATTTTTAGTTTTTAAAAGGAGTGTAGTTAAATAATTTTTATATTTATTTTAGATTATTTATTTTTATTTATTTAAAATATGAAATAAAAATTCATTGATATGTAAAACTTTTTTAGTGTAAATTATAAATTGTAAAACATAATATATAATATAAAACATAAAGTTAAATGTTGAAGTTTAAATCTAATAATAAAAACTATTCTTTGAATGTTAAAAAGTATATTTTATATGTAATTTAAAAATAATAGATCAATTAAATTCAAAGTAGATAGTAATGAAAATAATAATTTAAAAAAATAATAAACTTATAAAGTTAATACATATTTCAATAAAAAAATATTACAAAATTGTAATAATAAAAAAAATCAACCTAAAAAATATAATTATTATATTTAAACAATAATAACATTATTAATCTATACAAATTTCAATTATATTATATTTTAGTTGTGTTTGCGTTGTACTTTGATTACATTGAAAAAAATAGCCAAAATTATGTAATTAATCACTAGACATTATTAATGTTTTTTTAAAATTGAATTGAATTAAATCTATATTACAAATATATTGAACAATTTAATTTTAATTAATATATATATTTTTAACAACTATTTGGTGTTATTATATTAGAAATATATTATTGTCAGGTATTAATATATTAAATATATTGAACGATTTAATTTTAATTAGTGTTTTATTTTATAAATTATATATAAAATATACTACTACATATTGAGAGAATGGTTGTGTTATTAGATTTAAAATTCAACAATTAACTACATATTCTAAATTAAACTCTATATTTTTATTTTTATTCTATTTTCTATATTTTTTGAATTATATTATATTTTATTTATATTAATTTTTTATTTATGTTGGAAATTTATATTTTTATATTTTATTATTTTAAGGGGTAAACACTTTTGACCCCAAGCTATGAACTATGAACGGTGAGGTATAATTACATCCCAACCAAGTTTGGAACTTGATGGCAAGAACAACAAAACAATTTAACCATCATACTATACAACTATTGACTATATTTTAAAATTTTAATCAAACTCTATATTTTATATTAAATATATTTTAATTTTATAATACAATTTTAAAAAAATAAAATTCATTTACATATATATTCACTTAATAAGTTTATTATTTATTTTTAATTATTATTTACATTACTATCTACTTTGCATTTAATTAGTATATTATTTTTTAAGCTATATATAAAATATACTTTTTAACATTTAAAGAATAGCTTTGTTATTAGATTTAAAATTCAACATTTAACTTTATGTTTTATATTATATATTATGTTTTACAATTTATAATTTACAATTAAATTTTTAACTTTATTTAAACATTAATAATGTCTAGTTATTAATTACATAATTTTGACTTTTTTTAATACAATTAAAGTACAATGTAAACGGAAATAAAATATAATATAATTAAAATTTGTATAAATTAATAATGTTAGTAATGTTTTAATATAATAATTATATTTTTTAGGTTGATATTTAATTAATATTACAATTTTGTAATACTTTTTTATTTAAAAATATATTAACTTAATAATTTTGTTATTTATATATCAACCAAAAAATGGCATGCGAGGAGAGCAGGTGATTTCATGTGAAGGCGTGGGCATAGGATGCTGAGAAGGAATGGCTTTCTCTAGAAAATAGGTTGCGCAAGGATGCCACGACAGGAGCAGTAAGAAGACCCTTGACTTGGAAACGGTGAAGGAGAACAAGGAAGCTTGGAATGTTGTACATTGTAGGGGAAGGTCGGGCTTGAACGGGCACAGAAACCCTAGGTGAAGAGGCCCTCCATGGCTAGATGGGTGGAGACAAGAGCGCATAAATTGTTCCTCAGAAGTTGACCACAAGAGACAAGCGAACACCAAGAATGGGTATGGAGGGAGGCGACAAAATAAGAGGGTTGTCAGAAGGAGATTTGATAGTGAATCATCCCATAGACTAGACTCGGGAGATAGGGGCAAACAAAAAGTGAATCATGTCTAGTCGAATTGGTGTAGGGTTGAGAAGCAACTGAGTTGTGATCAAAGTAAGGAGCCGGTGATTTCTAGAAATAAAAATAACATCTAGGAGATGGCGATGAAACCAATTGAAAAAAAAGAGGGCAACCCTAGAAATACGCCTAGCGGTGACGGAAGATCTTTGCTACTCCTTGGAAGAGAATGCTATGATAGCCAAGTGGTGGGGTGACAATTGTACGAAATCACGGATGAAGGCTTGGTGGGTGGGGAGATGGTCAGACAAGTTGGATTTAAGATTTCTGCCGAATAGGTTTTTCATTGTGGTGTGTGAGTCACCATATTAGAAGAGGAAAGTCCCCGCAAGAGACCTAGAAATGGATGGCTATGTTTTTTCCTTAATGGAGTGGACAAAACATTTTGATACGATCCAATATGCACCTAGAAAAATTCAAGTGTGGGTGGAACTGGAGAACCTCCCAACAAAGCTCTAGAGTGAGGAGGCCCTAGAGGTCATTGGGAATGCTTTAGGAAGATTTGTGGCCATGGACAGAGCATTGGCAAAGGATGGGAACGAGGGGAAAATGTAAATTTTGGTGGAGATTGCACCTCGGAACCAAGTTTGGGAGAAACTAGAGCTTACGTATGTAGGAGTATAGTGGGTACAGAAGGTGGGTTGGTGGTGGAAAATTTGTCAGACCACTGTTAGGAGGATTTGGGAAAGGAAGGGTTTGCATCATGATGTCGTCGCGAGCCAGAAACGGAAGGAGGTGGAAGATTGTGGGGAAGCTCCTTCCTTTGGTGGATCCTATGCAACAAAGATTCCCACAAAGGACAATACACTTGGGCTGGCAAAAGTTTCAGAGGAGACCCTATGTAATGGAAATTTCCCAAGGGAAGCTGAGGAGGAGAAGGCGAATTAGGAAGGAGATGTAGAGAACAAGCCAGAGGAGGTTGCAGATTTCAATACCAATACCGAAGGTGATGAGTGGGAAACAATTATGGAAGTAGGTAACACTTTGAGGGCTCTCTCAAAAGAAAGAAATCCAGAATGGAGAGTGACAAAATTGGAAGATGGAGCAGAATCTGGGGACAAGGAAGAAGTTCCATGGGAAGAAGCTCTCATTAGCTTATGTTCTCAAGAACATTCAGTGGAGTTGATGGAAGAACCAAAGAACAAAAGTATGGTGAAAAGGAAGCTTGGTGTGTCCAGGATAGGAGGTGGGAAAAGTACTCCGGATTGTGGAGATTGGAGAAAGGTAGGAAGGAAAACGAATGAAGAAAAACGCTTAATGCTTGGGGAAGTGGTAGGCCAACAAAAGATAGCAATGCATCTAATATCAAGGAAGGGAGGGCCACTTCTTAGGGGGCAATTAAGTAACTAAGTTGGAATGTTAGGGGCTTAAACACCCCTAAAAGAAAGCACCTTTTGAGGTGCCTAATCCAAGAAAATCTAGTGGAAGTTGCATTAATATAGGAAACAAAATTGAATAAAGGGGAGGTGGAGTGTTTGAGCCAGCAATTGAGGGTCTGGAAGATGTCAATGGTAGAGGCTATAGGGGCTTCTAGTGGGATCATCACAATGTGGAGACAAAGTGTAGTACAAGTAGAGGAGGTGGCAATAGGTCGGTGGTGGCTTGCCTACAAGGTTACAAGCTTGAGGTCCAAGGTCTCAATTTTTCTGATAAATGTGTATGGTCCCATGGGTTGTGGGGAGAAAAGGAAGACATGGTTAGAAATTGAAGCTTTCGTAAATGAGTATGGGGCTCTGGTTGGCATTATTGGCAGGGATTTCAATGCGATCTTGAAACCAAAAGAGAAGAGGAGCTATGTAAGCATAAGGCTCCAGTCACAAGCAGATTTTGAGGCTTTTGTTAGTGGCAATGCATTAATGGATATCCCTTTGGCAAATGGTAGTTTCACATGGACAAATAGAAGAAAGGATTTCTACAATATAGTGGAGAAGCTAGACAGGTTTTTGTTCTATGGGGATATGACGCAATACCCATTTGCACTTGATGGAAGCATCCTCCCTTTCTTTGGATTAGATCATTTTCCTATCCTCTTGGAAATCATTGTGGAATGGAAAGCTTGTCGTTGTTCTTTCAAGTTTGAATGAATGTGGCTTAGGGATCCATATTTCATCAAGAAAGTGTCAAAATGGTGGTAGGAGGAAGTGGCTACTGGCAATGGTCTATTCAAGGTAACAAGTAAATTAAAGAATCTAAAACACATAATGAGAGCATGAAGCAAAGAAAGTTTCAACGACATCTTTGCTGAAAAGCGAAGGCTTGAAGAGGAATTAGCAAAATTGAATCAGGAAGACTTGCTGAAAGAAGGGATGAATAATGATCGATTCCTCTAGGAGAAACAATTGCTTCATGATTGGGAAGAAGTCTTTTCAAGAGAGGAAATTTTTTGGCAACAAAAGTCAAGAGATACATGGCTTAAAGATGGAGACCAAAACACAAAATATTTCCATAACTCCACCAGGGCAAGAAAAGAGGCCAACAAAATCTTTGTTTTGGATGTGGGGGTAGCAAGCTGATTGTGGAGCATGAGGCCATTGCTGTCGAAGCAGTTTCCTTCTTTCACAACATTCTCAATAATTGGGAAGGCTCGGGGGGATGGCACAAGTTGAGTTCCTGAACAACATTCCCTCACTGATCATGAATGAACAAAATGCTTCTCTTCTGAAACCATTCTTGGAGGAGGAAGTCAGGGTTGTAACCTTTCAACTCCATCCTAACAAAGCTCTAAAGCCGGATGGATTCCCAATGCTCTTCTTTCAAACCTTCTGGGAGTTGCTTGGAAAAGAGGTTACAAAGGCCTTGGAGGAAGATCGGTCATCTAGCTAGCTTTTAAAGGAAATTCATTGTACTTTTCTAGCTCTAATTCCAAAAGGAGAGAAGCCAACATCTTTGGATGAATTTCGGCCAATCTCTCTGTGCAACACCATCTATAAAATTACGGTGAAAGTGATTTCCAATAGGTTAAATCCAATTATCCCTCAATTAATTTTAGAAGAGCAGACAAGTTTTGTACCAGGGAGGTCAATCTTTGAAGGAATTGTAATTTCCCAAGAAGCTATTCATTCCCTTCAAATGAGTGGGTGACCAAGGATGCTTGTGAAACTTGATATTAAAAAGGCTTATGATATGGTAGATTGGAATTTTTGTGCAAAGTGCTTGAAGCTTTTGGCTTTGATAAGAGATGGATAGATTGGATCTTCATTTGCATCTATACACCCTGGTACTTTGTGCTAATCAATGGTGAACCTAAAGGTTTTTTTGAGGCTTCTAGGGGAATACACCAAGGAGATCCACTCTCTTTGTTCCTTTATATCATCATGGCAGAATTGTTGGGTAGGAGAATGCACGCTGCTAGGAGCCAGGGGCTCGTTAAGGGCATTTAGATCACCAATGATCTCCCGACGACCACTCACAAACAATTTGCCGATGATACACTTTGTCTTGCAACTCCTGATTGCCGCGAGGCACAACACCTAAAGAAGATAGTGAGGAACTATGCTTTGGCTTCATGCCAACAAGTAATCAAAATTCAAAGATTTTTTTCTTTAATACTAACCCATGTATGGCATAATAGCTGGTAGTTGAGATTCTAAACTTCAGAATTGGGTCACTGCCAATGACTTATTTGGGTGCACTCTAGGAATTTATGGGAACCAATGGTTCTAGTAAAGTAAAAAACAGACTATCATAATGGAATGGAAAATGGCTCTCATGGACTGGGCACATTGTGATGCTAAAAGCTATCATCTTCGTCCTCCCCATCTACCTTTTT
The DNA here is from genome assembly GCA_007258455.2 of Sequoia sempervirens. NCBI lineage: Eukaryota > Viridiplantae > Streptophyta > Pinopsida > Cupressales > Cupressaceae > Sequoia > Sequoia sempervirens. The sequence continues at coordinate 208,552,743 of VDFB02000008.1, read as the reverse complement.
GTCGTGTCTAACACTGCCAGGATGTAAGGCTGGGCTTATAAATCAAAGTATGCGGTGCTTCTTTTGGTATGGATCTTCTGCTAAAAACAAAATTCGTAGATTGCTTGGGAGACCATTTGTAAACTGAAAGAAATGGGTGGTGTTGGCATCAAGGACCTAACAAAAATGAATAAGGAATTGGGTGTGAAGTTGGTGTGGGAAATGTATGCAAGGAATGATGCCAAATGGGCACAAGTATTGCAACATAAATACTTGATGGATGACAAAGTAACGACAATTTTGACTGCGCCTCACCTCCTAAATGGATTTCAAATTTAGAACTTTATGAAAGTTTGCAGACCCATAATTAGGGATCAGTTGTCCTGGGATGTTAAAGATGGAAAGGTGGCAAGATTTTGGGAAGACTCTTGGGGTGGATATCCAATTCTGGATAGTATATTGGGTCAGTCACAGGCCAAGGAAATTCTCTCTCAGGAATGGGGACATTGTGTACATGATTACTTGGTGTCAGGTGGTGTAGATGGCATGCATGAGTATAGTTGGAGGTGAATCCCCCGGGCCCGGATACCTCAAGATTTGAGGAGTTGTAAAAGAGGGTGATAGCTCTGTGCAATGGCAAAGATAGGTTGGTATAGGCTGGGTCTAACTCGGGCAACTATAAAGTCAAAGATGGTTATAGTTGTATGTTGGAGAGGTGGCCTTAGACTTCATTACTAATTCATCTTTGTTAGAATTGGGCTTGCCTACCAAAAGTTGGGACCTTTGCTTGGGTGGCCATTAAGGGGCAAATCCTCACAGGCGATAGATTCAAAAAAAGGGGTTTGAAGGACCGATTTAGTGCGTAATGTGTCACAAGGATGAAGAAAACTGCAATCACCTTCTCATGCGTTGTAGCTTCACACAGGTGTGTTGGAAGTGGCTATGTGCTCGGCTTGGCTGGTATGGTACACTGCCAAATGATATTCACTCCCTTTTCGAGACATGGCCAAATCTCCGGAAGGAGTCTCTTTATCATGAGTTATGGAAAATCTGCCTATCTATGTTGATCTGGGAGTTATGGAAGGAGAGAAATAGGAGGTGTTTATGGATTCGTACCGAGAATTCCCCACCTTCATCAACAAGATTGAGGTGGTAATTATTGAGGAACTGAATAGTAGTGTTCATAGAAAGAATCCATGGGATCAAATGTTCACATCCTAGGATTCAGAAGTTATACGTTCTTGGCATGGGGTGATCATTCCCAGTGAAGGTTTGCAAGCCCTCGGGAGCAAGAAATGCAGGTACCAGAATGTGAAGTGGGACCCACCCCGAAAAAGCTAGTTCAAACTAAACTTTGATGGCGCCTCGCGCGGCAACCCATTAGTGTCTGGCCTTGGTTGTTTCATTTTGAATGATGAGGGTGTTGTGGTGGTGGAACAATCAGCTCCACTCATGGAAGGGACTAACATGGTGGCTGAGCTAAAGGCTCTGATTTGTGGTCTCAAGCTCAGCAGGCGAATGGGGCTGAGAAAGATCGAGATAGAGGGTGAATTGATGGTGGTAATATAGGCATTCAAAGCTGGGGAAATGACAAAATGGAAGCTTCAAGGACTGCTGAAGCAAGCCAAGGAGTTGGTTAACGATGGGATAAAGTACACAATCCACCACATAGACAGGAAGGCCAATGGACGAGCAGACAAGTTGGCTAATGAAGGGGTTGATGGTATGGCAAGGATAAGAATTAGAAGGGACTTGGTGACTTAGGCATAGCCTATGTCATTCCACAGCTATTGGGAGGAGCTAAGTGATGTGGCATTAAAGGCCCGCCTGGTTACCATAAGGCCTGACAAGCGCATTTTAAATAAGTAGTGGTGGCAGGCATTAAATTCAGCAAGCGTTTGTGTACCAGTGCCAAAGGACGGGAATGTGGAGTGGTGGCGATTTCCGGATGATTTTGACAGTGTCTCGAACGTTTCCTGGGATGGTTCTTCACACGTTTTATGGGCGAATTCTGCTTTCATTCTCATTCCGCTTGGTTGGGTGGCGGGCTCTAATGGAGACACTATTGAGTCTGGGGTCGGGTAGAAAGCTATGGGCCTTCTATGGTCAGATAAGCCAGGATCTTTTGAAATCTTTATTCAAGGTATGGGATCCATTGGTCCTTGAGGTTGTTGCATTGTTGCTTGGGTAGAGGTTTATGGACACTGCAAAATGATGGCGCACAAACGCCAACATTGTTGCAAGGTTTGTTGCGGCATTGCTTGATTTGGAGGTGTGCAAAGTTGAAACGTTACTGCTGGTGCATCTAATGGTGTGGGATAGCCTAACGAAGGGCATTGAGGACATTCTGGTTGTGGCTCATTTGGGTGTTGGCCTGCCTCATCCGCGGGATTTGCACAGAGCACTCATGCCTGGGGTCCGTGTGAGATGGTACCCATTCTTGCTCGACGTAAAGCACTAGAGGTTGGTCAAGCATCCACAAAGGGCTAGATGTAGACTCATTTTCCTTTTGCACCATTTCTATTTCGAGCCGGATGGAGGCATCGACTAGCACGGGTTATTCTATTCATACTAGAAGCTAAAGGAATTGTGCCTGAGAATTATAATGGGGTCCCCTTGTGCCAAGGTGGTGTGTTGTGTTGGGGTGGTGGTTGTTGGTTTTTTTGGCTATCTACAATCTGGTTTGAGCCTTGGGTGTTAATGCTCGTATGGTCCTGAGCATTGGTGAAAACCTTCTATTGTTGGAGGTCGCATGGTTAAGGTGTCGACATGTTTTGATGGCGACTATGTGGTATGTTCGCAGAACTGGGGTGGTGGGTGTCTGGGTCTGGTTGTATTGTTTTTTGACAGGAAGGGTTGAGTCAATTGAAAATCTTCCTAGCACGCAGGCCTAGATTGTAAATCTTTCTTTTTTCTACAAATCAATGAAATTACTATTTTCCTATCAAAAAAAAATAAATTGTTATTTATTTATTGTTAATTATTATTTTCATTACTATCTACTTTGCATTTAATTGATATATTATTTTTTAAATTATATATAAAATATACTTTTTAACATTTAAAGAATAGTTTTGTTATTAAATTTAAAATTCAACATTTAACTTTATGTTTTATATTATATATTATGTTTTACAATTTTATAATTTATACTAAAAAAACTTTACATATCAATTAATTTTTTATTTATATTTTAAATAAATAAAAAGTAAATATGTAAAATAAATATGTTAAATTTATTTTAAAGTTTTATATTTTAAATTATTTTAAATTTCATATTAGAAAATGAATAAAATAAATATATTAAATAAATATAAAAATCATTTAACTACACTCCTTTTAAAAAATCAAAACAGTCATCTTAACGCATTAAAAAAAATGGTTTAAAAAAAAGATAATCAAATGTTGTCGTAAAAGTACAATATTACCACTGGTCAAACTCAGTGTACAACAACACACTTTCCAAAGCTCTACCCTAAAAATGATGCAGCGCTATCCATGCATGATACATCCATGCTCTAATGCATTCTCGAGACTAATAGTTGTTGCCCTTCCATAAGACCAAAATACTCTAAATCTGATTCAACCTTTTGCTCCATTTAAGTTTGAAGGACCTTTTCTTGAGAAGGGGCATCCCATGTACTTACTAGAAAACTTATCAATTTCAAAAACTAAGATTCTATGTATTTCCAATTTGTCTAGGAAAGAACCGTATAAAAAAAAATTCTTGCATTTTGTTTTGTCAATGCTTCATATTGAAGTAAGACTCATGGCCTCACCGAACAACAAGATATCATCTACAAATTTTTAGATGTGTGATGGCAATCTTTTAAATTTCCATCTCTACCTAACATCCTTTTTAAAACTTCTACCTACTTAAAACTTTTGCTATGATGAGAAAGAGAAAGAAGATAATAATTTAATGATACTTAATACTCGTCAACAGTTTTGAGAAGCGTGAAAGGACATAACGATGATATTTTCGCATCTTGGCCACATCATTCTTGCTGTAATCTTCACGTCACTGAAAAAGTATGAGAAATTTCATCTTTTCAAAAAGAAATGATAAGAACTAAAATCTACATCGACACACTTTGCCATGCTTCCACACTAGAAATTGCCTTTAGAAGACAAAAAGTTATAACATAGAAATAATTTCATTACATGAACTTTTGCATTGATTTATAGATATTTGTATGTCTTAAGGAAATATTTAAAATTGTATTACAATCAAAATAAAGATCCAAAGTGTTTTATGTGAGAGAAAATTAGCTAAGGCTGTAGAATTCATATGGAGTACTCATGCTCCCTACTATCTCTATCACTTCAAGCATTTTTTATTTTTAGACAGTTTACCTTATTACCAATTAAAAAATCTATTTAATAACTAAATTTGAAATTCTTTTACAAATGACATTGAAAGAAAAAACTTAAAAAAAGACAAATAAGTGTGGGAAACTTTTTAGCCTATTAGTTTATTTCATTAGACCTCCTTATTTAGGTTGCATCACAATGACTAGCATCAATATGTTTGAGGTAAAGCATGGTCCATTTCTCTAACATTTTTAAAAAGCTATAATAGTTATTGGCTTCCTTATTGAAGATTTAATTTAGTTGTATTTTATCAACTAGATAAGATGTCCTCATGGTTGATCATCTATCAGTCAAATGACATTGGTTGTACCTTATACTAGTTAACAAATGATACTTGTGTCACTTGCAAGAAGGGGGAAAGAACTCATGACCCAGTAGTTGTAAAATAATAGGATGCTTCAACAAACAAAAATAATCAATTTTCATTAACTACAAGCACTAGGAATTTCATAGCCTTTGTCATCTCTACTTAATAGATCTATAGCATTATATTGGTGGTAGTCAATTTTTTCTTTTTTTTTCTTTTATGAAAATAATTGGATTACATAGACATCACTATCTTTATAATTTTTTAATGATTGAATTACAACATGATGAGTAAGCATACATCTAAAATAGAATTCGTCCTTTGGCTAATTAAACCTCATCAATTGTGCTCAACTAATTAAACTATAGCCCCTTAATTTTTTAGTTATTTAAAAAAAATCAACATTATTCATCATTATGACCATATCTTAACAAAAATAAATAAAAATACTTTGGATAGCCATTTTTATTCTTATCTTACTTGAAAAAAAAACCCATATAACTTTAAAGGTTTGAATAAGAAAAAGAGTAGAAATTAGAATTTACGTCTTAACTAAATATTTTGTGCATACTATACTAAAGTATTACTAACCTTACAACATTAGGTCTATTCTATAAATAGCTTTTTAATTAAGATCACGTCAAATAATGTTTAATATAATGCTTATAGACAAACATATCAATAACAAGTAAAAAGTAAGCAAAGAATAGATTTACAGTAAGATAATATCTTCATCATTCAAACATGGTATCATTAAATGATGACTACAAAGTTATATGATTATAACATTATGAATTAATGACTTCTACACATATTAAACAAACACATAATAAAAATTAATAAAAATTAGAAACTAGTTTATTTTAGCTGATTAAAGTAAACCAAGCTAACCTACATGTAAACGGCAAAACTCTTAGTTTTCAACAATATAAGTAATAAATAAACCCCATGTCAACTAACATCTATAAATAAAGTACTAGAAATTACTTTAAAAATATAAGCTTACAATTGATGTTAATGTGTAGGCAACGTTTTCACAAAACTTTAATCTTAATAAAAGAAAGCGTACCAGATGCATTCTCTGGTGATGTATGAGTTTCCATGAGGAGCCCAGTTCAAAGATTACTAATTCCCACTCTAAGGTTTCTAACTCTAAAGGAGTGGTTTTTCTTAAACAATATTCATGATTAAACAGAGTGATTTTTTAATAAAATATTTTAAAATAAAATAATAATTAAATAATCCTTTTAATAAAAATATAATTTAAAAAATGCAAATGCCATGTGAATGCCATGTGGTAGTTCAGTTCTACAAACATTATGACATTTAAAAAAATATAAATACCATGTGAATGCCATGTGGTAGTTCAGTTCTACAGAACATTATGACATTAATAAAAACAAAATAAATAATTTTTTAATTAAATGGAATGGAAAATTATTATTAACCGTTCAATTATTAAACAAAATAATGTTTAAATAAAATATTTTAAAACATGATAATAAATAAATAAGAAAAAAAAAAACCTAAAATATCAATGCCATATGATGATAGTTCAGTTCTACAGAACATTATGACTCATTTTTTGGACGGATTGCTTTCTGCCACCGCATTTATGTTAATAAGAATTATGACTCTTTGGAGCGGTGTGTTTGGCATTTGGGCGAAATGTTTTGTTTATTTTCTGCTAAATTGAAAACTCAACGTAAAGCTTAAAGTATTTTCTCGCGGAGAATCCAAGGGCGAAAAAGGTGGGTATGATACGCGTCCCGAGACTATCATGTGTTTCCGTAGAAAGCTGGTATATAGTATCTCAACTACTCAATATTTTGTCATGAATATTTGATTATCTTTTTCTTAAACCATTTTTTTAGTGCGTTAAGAAGACTGTTTTGATTTTTTAAAAGGAGTGTAGTTAAATGATTTTTATATTTATATTTTTTTAATATGAAATTTAAAATATAAAATTTTAAAATAAATTTAATATATTTATTTCAAATTATTTATTTTTTATTTATTTAAAATAGAAATAAAAACTAATTGATATGTAAAACTTTTTTAGTGTAAATTATTAATTGATATGTAATACCATTTTGAATGCCCCTAACCCTTCACTCCTCTTCACTCTGCCAGTTTTTATCATCTGTTTTAGCCTGTAACCCTTCATTTGTCGGAAATCGAAACCCCTCTTTCATTCTTCTCTCGTTGTTCGGTTCAGTCTAATTAAATGGAAATGGCTTCCTCTTCCACATCCAGGCAAAATCTAACTAAACCAGAAAAGGCCTTTGATTGGCTTGCACCTTCTTCTGCACCTAAATCTACAGAGCCCTGGGACATCTTTATTAATCATCGTGGATGTGATGTGAAACACACATTAGCTACTACCATCTACGATATACTTCATTCCATGGGATTGCATGTTTTTCTAGATAAGGATGCCCTTGAGGCCGGCGATTCTTTTCCAGCAGAGATACAACACGCCATAACTAGTGCTACCTTTCACATCGCCATTTTTTCTCCCAACTATGCCCAATCCGCATGGTGTTTGGCTGAACTGTCTTTAATGCTCAAAACTGGTAAAAAAGTCATTCCCATTTTCTATCATGTTGAGCCCTCAGATCTCAGATGGATTGATCAAGGAAAAGGAAAATATGCCCATGCATTCTCAGAGCATGAAAAGCAGGGCAGATACATACCAGAAACGCTTGGTGTGTGGAAAAAGGCACTCAACGACAGTTCATTCCTACACGGCTACCAGGTCAACAATAATAAGTAAGTATTATTTTCTCTATTTCTTCGATAGTCAAGAGTTACATAGATCACCCATAGTTCTAGTCTGATTCCATAAGTATTGAAGTAATATAATGTGTTATGTTTTGTTTTTTATTTTCGGTTAAAAATTTTTAGGGATGAGGACATAGTTTTGAAGAATATTGTGAATCGTGCATTTAAAGTCATGAAGAAAGCTCCATTATGGATAGCCGAACACCCACTTGGATTGGATGAGCTAGTACAAGGCTTCGAATCAGTTGCAGGAGAAGAGAAAGTAAAAATCACGGGGATCGTGGGCATGGGAGGTAGTGGTAAAACCACATTGGCCAAAGAGCTCTTCAACAGGAACTTTTCCTCTTTTGAAAGATGCAGCTTTGTTTTCGACGTGCGAGATGCAGCATCCAGAAATGCTCTGCCTGACAAGCAGAAAGATCTTCTAAGAGACCTCGGTGTAGATTCGTCGTTCGACCATGTAGATCAAGGCAAGACCGTTCTTGCAAATCATTTGAGCTCTCATCGGGCGCTCATCGTTTTGGATGACGTGGATCACATCGACCACTTGAATGCTTTATTGCCAAATAAAGACAACCTTGGATCCCAAAGTCTGGTCATTGTAACAACCCGGGAATTGGGTGTCCTCATATCATGGGGTCTCTCCTGCATTTATAGAATGCCAGGACTTAACACGTCACATGCCCAGCAGCTATTCTGCTGGCATGCTTTCTTGCAGCCCTCTCCACCCGCTGGATTTGAAACTCTGGTTGAAGAGTTCTTAAAGGCTTGCAATGGTTTGCCTCTGTCACTCAAGGTATTGGGTGCACAGTTATATGGCAGAAAGTCCAAAGATTACTGGAAATCCCAATTGAATAAAATCTTAAGAATATTGCCTGGTGAAATCAAACAAAGGCTACAAGTTAGCTACGATGCGCTCGATGAAGAAGAGAGAGAGATGTTCTTGGATGTAGCTTGTTTTCTCATTGGACAAATGGACCACAGGGCTATAGCAGTGTGGGATGGATCCGGTTGGAGTGGACTGCATGGTTTAGAAACACTCGTGAATAAGTGTCTTGTGGAGCTGGAAGCACCGTGGGTATGGGCGGTAGAGTTCAAGGGGGATAACAGAATAAGGATGCATGATCACCTTAGGGATATGGGAAGAGAGATTGCTAGTGTACAGTCACCAAATCGTCTTTGGTGTCCAAAGCAGATTGATGACATGAAGAAACATTCCACGGTGAGATTAATATAAGCTGCCCCATTCTGCATTTTTGTTAGATTTGAATAATTAGATGAATAGAGGACTGATTTCTTATATTGTCTGTTTTCATTAATCAATGATAAGTGATGGCGTTAAAAACTAGTTCGTCTTTTTATCTGTCTCTGCTTTCAGTGAGTTTGGATGAAAACCTCTGTATGTCTTATTTTTTTATTCAGAAAAGAAAGTCGATTCGAGGGATACGACCTGCAGAAACTTTTGTGGCGTTCAAAGAATACACGCATCAGTTGATGGGAAACTCAAGCAGACGATTTAAACGCCTTAGATTCTCAAATGGATTACAAATTCTTTCCGTACAGGGAAACGAGTTTACGGAAGAATTAGCATCATTGTCAGAAGACCTTGTGTGGCTTCGCTGGGAAAGATTTCCCCTAAGAAATCTTCCATCATGGCTTACATTAAAAAATCTAAGAGTTTTAGAGCTCCATTCAGCTTATGAGTTGGAAGAATTGTGGCAGGACAATGCAGATGTAAGTATTTTGGTTTCGTGGTTCAAGTAGATTACTTCAAAACTTATTTAAAGTTCATGCTTTTCTCAAATGAATTGAATATAATAACGGTTGTCTGCAGCTTCCTTTGCAATTGAGAGAGCTTATTTTATCGCTATGCGGAAAATTACAATGGCTTCCAAGCTCAATAAAACATCTTCAGGGTCTGAAAAGGCTTGTCGTTAGCTATTTTAAGGGTAGCAGTCTGCCAGATGAGTTTTGTGACCTCCAATCACTGCAATATTTGGGATTATGCCATTCAGGATTAGATTCACTACCTGATGGTTTTGGCAATTTAACAAGCTTGAAGTTTATAAATCTGCAGTTCTGTGAGCAGTTGAGCATGTTGCCCGATTCTTTCGGTCAGCTGATACACCTGGAATTTCTAGATTTATATGGTTGTAAAATGTTATCATCACTACCTAATGGTTTTGACAATTTAACAAGCTTGAGGGAGATAGATCTGAGGTATTGCAAGCAGTTGAGCATGTTGCCTGATTCTTTCAGTCAGCTGATACACCTGGAAAGTTTGTACTTATCAAATTGTGAAATGCTATCTTCACTACCAAGCTTTGCAGATTTGGCTTCGCTGAATATATTTAAAATTTGCAATTGCCCCAAAGTTGAGAAAATAGAAGGTTTGGAACACGCCAAGTCATTGAAGATACTGCACGCGTCGACATGCTGGAAGGTCCCAGGTATACAGGGTTTAGAGAATTTGGAACGATTGGAAGAACTATGGCTGGAATGTGAGACAATATCAGCTCTGAAACCTTGTATTCAGTCTCTAAAGGGGAAGGTATTAAAACCTTTTACGAATTCTGAGTTTTTTGTATTATGTAAATGCTAGATGTTTATGACTGAATGTTTTGCGAACAAATACGATTTGTAGGAATGTTTAAGGAAGGTAATGATAGGAGTTAGCGTTGACCGTTTGGTGGAGCCAATTGTAAAGTCTCTAAATATTCCATGTGGGGAACATTCAGATGCTTTTTTGTGTTACGTGGAGAGGAGTGACGAGGAGGAGGTAGGTGTATGTTATGATTCCGGGAACTACATCTTTGCCCAATATAATATAATACAATATGATAAGTTTAGCTCTAAATAGTACGTATATATAATATAAACTTAAAAAAAAAGATTTTAGAGCTACGATATTTTTAAGCTTTTGATAAGATTTTAACAGTCTTTAAAATAAATTCAAGACATACAATTTTGTTTGTTTTTTCAATGGATTAACATTGTGGCAGTACTTATAGACCCCTATATTTGTTGGCCTGGCAGCATCAGATACACATGGTGCATCCTGATGATTGGATAGCCAATGACAATGAAAAGAAGATACGTGTATATTATAATTGGCATGACTACATATTTAACAAAGAATTTGTGGGAGGTAAAGCAAGAGAAATGTGGGGCAAAAGAGAAAGAGTTGCAGAGGCCTTTTACCAACTATTGGAACTTTTGGAATAGTTGGCAGCTACACAAATGCATAGCATTGCCTTATTAAAATGTAGGTTTTTTTTTTATTTGTTTTGCAAACAGTTGCAAATATAATTGTTGTTTTGTATTTGGTTAATGTCTTCTTTCTTAACTGAAAGTGTCACGAATATTTTTATTTGGTAGTGCATGCTTATTTGTTATCATTCTTTTGTTCTTATCTTTAAGTATTAAGTGATTTTGAAAATGTCTAGTTTTATATATTTTTGTTTGATGTCATAATTTGAGTTTATATAAAATTTGATTATGATTTTATGTTTTTTTAAATAATTTCTTGATAAATATAATGATCAACATATATGATTATTATAGATATTTATAAAATATTATTTTTATATGTAATTATTGTATTTAATTTTCTTTTATTTTATAAAATATTTTATTTTAATTGATTTATTTATAGGTATTTTGTTGTTTGACTCAAATTATTATAAAGCAATGTACATTTTTAATCTTTTGTTAATAATCTAAGTGATATTAGAAAAAATAATGCAAATTTTGATAAAAATATTTTATTTTAATTGATTTATTTACAGGTATTTTATTGTTTGACTTAAATTATTATAAAGCAATGCAAATTTTTTAATCTTTTGTTAATAATCTAAGTGATATTAGAAAAAATAATGTAATTTTTGTTAATTAGATGTTCAATCCTCTTTTTAAGTAGTTTTGTCATACGATCATCTCCCTTATTTTTCTATTTTTTGGCTCTCAATTTCATGCTCCCATAAAAATCTTTTATAAACTTACTTTTGTATTATTTTTAAAAAATAATTAAATAATTTTCATTTTTTTCTCAGTTAGATTTTAACGCTAGACTATTTTTGAATCTCCTTCACCACTATATATTTCTATGCTAGTTGTTATGAGTATTGGCTATAAGTCAAAGACATAGACCTAACAAGTAGAAAATTTAGGCATGAAGTAAGTTGAAACTATTAAATTGTTTAAATTGATTTTTGTAAAATAAAATTTCAAAAACTTTATTAAAAAATCAAATAAGGCCACACTATATAATATCAAGAGAAACACAAGTCAAGATGCAAATAAAAATAACAAATAAAGAAGAAATCAAGAATTTTGATCAAAGTCATTACGATCATATTTTACATCTATGATCTGTATTCTTAAAGAATTGCCCCTCATGGAAGAGCTCCAAATGGATTTTCCAAGCTAGATTACAAAATTCTTGATTCAAAATACATAAGTTCTTAGAAATATCTTCCATGTCCCTTAGGTTGGCATGAATTAAAGTAAGGGTAGTTGCTTGGTCTTCAAGAATGTCTCCAACAATCACCATTCACACCCAACTAAAAGAGGAGGCTATTATCACTATCTAGAAGTTCTTGAATGGAGAATAACTTGTGTAAGTGTAATCTCTCCTACCCCATTTCTCAAGTATGGGTATTGTCCAATTTTGGCAAGTTATGGAGAATGGGCATAAGATCATGAGAGGACCTTTCATGATTTTGAGTCATTGAAGCACACTTGGTGGCATCCAAGTTTATGCTCATGGTAAGCCAAATTAACTTGAAGGCCTTGAAAGTATTTTTAGAGGACATTGAGTATATGTTAAGTCCACATATGTAACAAGCAAAAAAATTAGGCATTAAAAACAAGTTGAAACTATTAAATTGTTTAAATTGATTTTTGTAAAATAAATTTTCAAAAAAATTATTAAAATATCAAATAAGGCCACACTATATAATATCAAGAGAAGCATAAGTCAATATGGACATAAAAATAACAAACAAAGAAGAAATCGAGAGTTTTGATTGAAGTCATAATGATCAAATTTAACATCTATGATTTATATTTTTAAAGAATTGCCCCTCATGGAAGAGCCCCAAATGGATTTTCCAAGCTAGATAATAAAATTCTTGATTCAAAATACATAAGTTTTTAGAAATATCTTCCATGTCCCTTAGGTTGGCATGATTTCAAGTAAGGGTAGTTGCTTGGTTTTCAAGAATATGTCTCCAACAATCACCATCCACACCCAGCTAAAATGTAATGACCTTGATATATTAAAATTAAATAATTACACACACTACACATAAACAAGCATATAAAAATGACACATGTTCATTGATCAAGTATAGAGACAAGGATTTGTATTAGATAGAAAGTTTTGAAGTATAATGCCAATATTCTAGCGAACATAAAGATGTATTTCTTATGTTAGACCACATGGTCGAGTACAAAATATTACAATGAATCATATCGTGGTCTTCCCTGACAGGATTTTTGCGACGCTTGACTCCTTCGACCACATCAAGGGCGAGAACATTGTTGGAGCACGTTTCCACCCTACCATGAAGTGAATCACTTCCCCAAAATTCTTCCTAAAAGAAGAATGCATGACCCAGCACGAGGAAAACTAGCAATGCAAATATGTTTGAAGTAATGGAATCGTGAAGCATGAAGCCTCTACCTCTAATGATAACATGATAAACATAATATGGAAAAAGATGGGAAACAATCATGCATCAAGGCTTATGTAGAATAACAATCACATTAAGCATTATAATAGTTCATTTCCAGCATTCATTATCATCATTTTCCTTAAGCAAATAAGGCACAACCTTTTGCACCTCACAATGATTTTGTGTTGAATGATAGTATTGTTATCACAAATATGTAAGCATACACAAATGCAATTAATTTTCATGCCTCAATAATTCAAGAAATGCATTACAATTTACTTACTAGTTAAATTCATGCACGAAAAATGAGAGGTGACATAAAAGAGGAGGCTATTATCACTATCTAGAAGCTCTTGAATGGAGGTGGATAACTTGTGTAAGTGTAATCTCTCCCCCCCCATTTCTTGAGTATGTGTATTGCCCAATTTTGGCAAGTTATGGAGAATGGACATAAGATCATGGGGGATCTTTCACGATCATGATTCATCCAAGCACACTTGGTGGCATCCAAGTTTATGCTCATGGTAATTCAAATTAACTTGAAGGCCTTGTGAGGATTTTTAGAGGACATTGAGTATATGTAGGTAGCCTTCCTCTTGCCTTTAAATCCAAAAGACATGGGAGAAACTCAATTAACCTCAAAATAATGAAGAAAATATCTTGAGAGGCTATCCTCAATTTCAATATTGAAAACCTCATATGCATCGCTTTCCCCTAAAACATGAGCAATATTCATGAATACAAGTAGTCTAGGAAAAGTTGAGGCACTTAGGATTAAGGTCACATTTACCTTGCAATGCTATGTATATGTTATGTATCTCCAACACTCTTTGAAGGTGTACTTAGAAACCTAAGGCATAATTGGAGACATAATTTATAATTTAGATTCTCCTGGAATCTTGCTATTAGTTAACATATGCATTCATGAGGGAGATGGAGCACAATGTTGGTAGTTAAAATTGTCTTTGGATTGATTTATGGCACTTTCTCTTTCCTAGGCACTAGAGGAAGAAGTTGAGGATCTTATCATAATGGATAGGATGTACATGAGTTAGTGGACTCTAAGATGGAGTGCTAGAATCAAGATTTGAGCCATTGGAGATTTATGGGTCAAAAATTCTTTTGCAATTATGTTTCTTTTTGTATTGAGCCCATGTGATTTCTAGGTGAAATTGAATTATTTACTAGTTATTGGAAGATGATACTGAAGGTGAGAAAGGGGTTTCCAAATGATATGATGGTTTTGGTATACATTGTTTTGGTGAAGCCATTTATGGTTTTGGCTTGTCTCTTTGCTTATATATTGAAGGTGTGTGCATGTTGGGATATGGTGTTGTACACCATTGCATAAAATGTTATATTATAATGTTGTAATCAAATAATTATTTAGTTGTGATGCACTTTGGTAGTTTGGTTAATCACACCATGTAATTATTTGGGGACCACTTTATGTTGTATTGTAACATTTCTTTGTTATTTAATATGCGAGAGATGTGAGATAATAATTTAATATTGGGGAAACATTAAATAAAGTGAAAACTTAGTACCCAATATTAAATGAAGGATTAGTGGCACATAGTTTTATCTTACCAAGTTTGGTTGTATTTATGTGAGCTTCTATCTATAAAAGCAAGCACATGTTTAGTGGTTAAGGTTGGTTGAGTGAATGGGCTATCACTATTGAGTCTTTCTAAGGAGTGCATATGTGAAGCATGACATGAGATGTGTGGATTCATGCTTAGACAAATGAGGATGCATTGGAGAAGCTTGATGCTTTAAAGGTATTCATTGCAACTCTTGTATTACTTTATTGCTAAATAATAGATGGAGTATGGATGCTTCTGGAGGTTGAGTTTTTCTCTCTTCGGGGTTTTCTTAGGGTATATCTTGTGTTATTTTGTGGTTTGTCTATTTGATCTATGCATTATGGTTACTTTCATGCATGTTTATCTTTCATGGAGTTATGTAGGAAATGGATTAAGAATTTGGGTTATGATGCATTATTTCCTAACAAGTGGTATTAGAACTATAATGGTTGATGAGAGGTGTGAGCTTCCAACTTTTTAGTTATAACCCTTGTTTGCGTAGATTTGGTGCAAAGTTGAATCTATGGACATGCATGCTAAATCTAAGACATTACAAGATATGAAACACATGTTGTAGGTGTTTTATGCATATTTGAGCTTTTTGTTTGTTAAGATTTGTTGGGGTTATTGTAGATTTGAAGCATGCAAAATATGGGTCAAAAGGGCTTCTAGGATTGTGCTTTCATATGAGAGTTTTATAGAGGAAGTTTTCTAGATGACCTGTTGAGACAAAATGGACCTCACTATTGGATCCAAGATGGTTGAGAAACTAAAAATGACATAACATTTGCCCTATTTTGGAGAAGTTAAAAAAAAGACATTTTTTTTTACCCTCACAACCTGTTAAATGATCATACGACCATACGATGTCTGCAAAAGTAAGAAATATTAAAAAATAAAAATAAATGCATCGATCTATTAAAAAATATTAAAATTTTGCAAAATAATTTTAAATTGAAAAAAATAAACCCTACATATTTTTTTATTAGAAAATCATTTAAAAAAAATTAGTGGGGGGACATGGGGTCCGTAGACCCATGCCCACCCATGTAGCCTATGTCACGTCGCATGTGTATTCTTTGTAAGTGCACATGTGTTTTAGCGCATGACTTGTCCTTACTGCCTATAATAGCCTTTGACTAAAATTGTCAGCCCTTTTAAAAGGTAACTTAAGACTTTAAATCATTTTACAATTTAAATAGCCTAAACTTTACACTTATGAAATCTAAATTAAATGACTTCTAAACTGCCCACCCCAATGTTTTAATTCTAAAATATTAAATAAAAATCACTATTTTAAAAAATAAATATTCTTTTTATTTTGGAGTGGGGCCCGCCAAAGAGTTGCTTATATAACGAAATTGGACTTCCTTTTTTTTAAATAGGCATTTGACAACATGTACAACATACTACACAGTGGATTAGTTAATTATATTATCAATTTGTGGTGCATAGAATGTATGGTACTTGTTTGATCACTTGTAGGTACTTGAGATTTGAGATGTGTTTGTGTGAGCATCTGGACGAGTAAAGAGGAAAAACCTTGAGGGAGTACATGTTTTATAAGATATTTATTATGATATAGTTAATTATCAATTTGATGCTTCCTGGTTCAGGTTTACATGTGTTTGTTTAGAGTTGGACTTTGATGGTGATAGGTACACATGTTGTCTTTGGTTTTGAGGATATGGTTTGACACTAGTGGAGACTTGGAGTCTTGCATGGGTGATAGTTGAGTGTAGGTACAATGTTGGTTATGATTATGGTGTCGTGGATATGTAGGTACATTTGAGTAGTGACATGTGACATGATCATGTATGTGGTTGTTTGGGGGTGATTTGACTTAGTGTTAAGAGGTTGTTCTTCTCTCTTCAATGTTTATTTGGTTCTTTGACTATGGTTACTCATTTGTAGACATGTTTGGAAAATTAGATCTATGATTGATTTGGTGTTTGAGTCTTGGTGTCTATAGGATTATCTTCTGTGATATTTCAATTTGTATGTTACTAATGTGATGACGAGTTTGTATGCTTCATTGTTTGGGACCTACGAGTTATGAAGGTTTGTGGATTAGCTACCCATTTGCTTGCAGTGTGATGACTTGATGTGGACTGCCTATATCCATGAGATTGATTCCGTGTTGATGTAGATTTTGACAGTTGGCCTTATTTGTGGTCATTTGGTATGTTGCTTTGGGATGAGAGGATGGATAATTAGAGTACATGATTAGTTAGTGATTGGGACTTGTAGCATGTGGTTTGATCACAATGTCAAAATAGCTTGGTTACATTCATTGGTTATATACTTTCATTAGGAGCTTTTGATAGTGATGACTTGGTGGTGTAGGATTGGTTCTTGATTGTTTGATGGTAGTTGTATCTTCTTGGCTTGGAGATATTGGTTTCACTTGTTCTTTACAGTTGTTGGGATTGTAGTTGAGTGTGTGGGCATAGGCGATCTTCATGGAGGAGATGGTTATTTTCATGTGATTGGAGATGTGGTTCTTAGTTTAGAGTGCCGTTGGTATTGCATCATGGTTTACTCTTGATACTGATTTAGAGGTTTGGCATGATACACAATTCTCTTGAGACTAGGATGTATGCATTGGTGCATGTGATCTCCTAGGAGGAGATTGTTAGATCATGGATGTCATAATAGGTTCTTGATTCTGCAGTTGAATAGTTGACATTGATCCTGTAGGTTCTCTTGGTATTGAGTACATTGGTCATTTGCTTGGGAGCTTCATAATAGTGTGGTGTTGCATTTGGAGCTTGGCATGAATTGATTGGTTTCAGGTGCTCAAGGATATTCAGAGATGTGGGTGAGGTTGGAGTTCTCTTATGATTAGAGACATTTTCTTGAGATGATTACTCTTTGGAGGTTTCAATAGGAAGACTGAGGAGCTTTCACTTGGGTATGGATGTGAGTTCATGATGGACCTTTAGGGAAGATTTTTCTTGGAGTGATTCATGATGACTTGGTTATCTTGGAGGAGCATTCTCATTCCCCAACTCTTGGTCTACTCGATAGTTTATCATTTGAGAGGTATTTTCCCATTATTTCTCTCAGATGTGTTATGTTTTGTTCTTTGATTTATCATGGGAATGAGTTGATTCATGGTGATTGATTGTGGAGACTCATTTAAGGATTGTTTAGCATGAGTTTATATTGCTTTATCTTTCACAGATATGGATCTTCAGCTATGGAGAGTTAGTTTTGTATGATTCATTTTGAGAGATGTTTGGCATGGCTATCTCCCTGTGCATTTGAGTTTATGTTATCATTAATTGATGATAAGTTTAAGAGATGGTTATTGGGTTGATTTCTTGTTTTGGGAATAGATACTTTGAGTTTGATCTTCTTGGTTTTACATCCATGTTGGCATTTACATGATTCATATGTTGTGTTTGATCTAAGAGATTGAACGTTATTTTGGGTGTTGTTGAGGTTTTTCATTTTGGGTTGTTAGGAGATCGTACTTGACACAACATTTCACTTTTGAGGTGTTGGTAGGATATGTTATGGTTTATAGGTTTTCTCTCTTCATTTTATGGTTCCTTCCTAGAGGTTCATGTTCATATGATTTGGGAGGATGGTAGCGACATGTTGTGAGAGATTATGTAGATATTTGGGTTGCATGTGTAGATCATCGTTATTATCCTTGGTACTTCATATTTTCATCATTTATCACACCTTGATATAGTGTTCATTGATAGACTTAATAAGCTTTGACATTACCCATGCAGTGGGAGTTCCTGGATATGTATGTTCTTCATTGACACATTTAATATAGGGAGCTTGTGATTACGGTTTATGAGTTGCATATGTTGTTGGCATGAGTTTACTAATGTTGTTTATACTTAGGTGGTATGGATGGTTGGATGTATTAGCATGTGTTGTGGATGTTATTTCTAAGCATGTGGGTTTTTAACATTTGATAGTAGCTTATTTGGAGCCTTTGTTACCACTTGGATTTTATTCGTGTGTTCTTGGATTAGTGCATCTTCACCTTGACATGTTCCTTTTCTTCCATAGGTGGCAAGTTGGAGGATGATATTTTTTGTTTGAGATGGTGGTCACTTTGATTTTATTGCAAGGATCTTGATGGAGCACGAGAGCATGTTGGAGACTCATGTGGTTACATGTATGACTATGATGATGTATTTCATTGATTGATACCTTATGTAATGTATACAAGTGGGAGAATGTTGGGATATGGTGTTATACACCATTGCATAAATGTTATATTAAATAATGTTGTAATTAAATAATTATTTAGTTGTGATGCACCTAAGTGGTGTGGTTAATCACACTAGGTAATTATTTGGGGACCACTTTATGTTGTATTGTAACTTTTGTTTTTTATTTAATATGTGAGGGATGTGAGATAAAAATTTAATATTGGGGAAACATTAAATAAAGTGAAAACTTAGTACCCAATATTAAATGAGGGATTAGCGGTTTTTTATTCACATGGTTTTATCTTACCACTTGGTTGTATTTGTGTGAGCTTGTATTTATAAAAGCAAGCACATGTTTAGTGGTTAAGGTTGGTTGGATGAGTTGGCTATCATTATTGAGTCTTTCGGAGGAGTGCATATGTGAAGCATAACACGAGATGTGTGGATTCATGCTTAGACACAAGAGGATGCATTGGAGAGGCTTGATGCTTCAGAGATATTCATTGCAACTCTTCTATTGCTTTATTGTTGAATAATAGATGGAGTATGGATGCTTATGGAGGTTGAGTTTTTCCCTCTTGAGGGTTTTCCTAGGGTATATCTTGTGTTATTTTTTGTTTTGTCTATTTGATCTATGCATAATGGTTACTTGAATGCATGTTTATCTTTCATGGAGTTATGTAGGAAATGGATTAAGATTTTGCGTTATGATGCATTATTTCCTAACACATGCAATTTAGGGATAAGTGTAATGATGGGATTTCAACTTCAAACATCAATATGGATTTAGTGCTATAGACAAGGGAATATGGATTGGTGCTCATAGGTGTGTGAATATTGGTGCAATATGAAAGGGCAGGAATGAGGTGAAGGCAAGTCACGATCAATGTTATTGACAATTCTATTAAGGGTTTTTAGCAGGGTTTTATTAGTTGCCTTAGATTGGTTGTTACCTTGAGGGTATTAGGGGTGGAACAATGATGTTGGATGTGGTAATATTGCATAAGGTGTGAACTTCATGATTCTTAAATGGTTTTCCATTGTTAGTGATAATGGCAAATGAGATACTATAACAAAAATTAATATGGTAAAGAATGAACTTGCATATTTGGGTTCCAATAGTAAATGTGAGGGGAATGGCTTCAACCCACTTCATACAATACTCTACGGGAATAATTATGTATTTATGACCATTGGAGGATGAGGGAAAAATATTTCTAACCAAATTAAGGCCCCATTAAGAAAAGGGCCATTGGTTAATAATAGGTTGAAATCCTTGAGAAGGTGTGTGGATGATATCTCCATGTTTTTAACATACAAGGCAATTTGACATATTGACATGCATATTGCTCCATTGCATACCAATAATATCCTATTTTGAGAATATTTTTAGCAAATACCATACCACTAGTATGTGCCCCACAAATACTATCATGTACTTCCTATAATGCGAATTTTTTTTATGTCATGTTTAAAAATCAAATAAGGAACCATTATAGCCTTGATGATAAATTGTATCTCCAAGGATGGAGTAACATGACGCATGTTGGATGAAATATTTGTGCTGGTTGTGGGTGAGGTTAGGTGGTAAAGGATTGATCATGAAGATAGGTGTTTATATAATGGTACCAAGGAGATTCAAGACCAATATTTTTGCATATTATCTTGGAATTAGGTACATAATATGCTAGGGTTAGGATATATTCCATGAGAAACTCATGTTCTTTAACTATCTTGTGGAATTTATAACAAAGATCTTATGATGGCCATTGCATTTTTTGATTTTTTATTGAGGCGAGGAAATTATTCAAAATGGATATGCATGAAGTACTATTTGAAGCTATCTACCATGCACTTGTAAGAGAGAAGCTTGTTTTCTTTTGCTTGACACTCATTATTAACCTATTTGATTATGAGCTAATAATCTCTATAGGCTTGTAGTTTTTTGATATTCTATTTAACGATCATATTAGTCTTGTTATGAAGGCCTCATACTTTTCCATGTCATTGGTGCATGGGAATGCTAGCATGAAAGAATTTTGTATGAGTTCATATTATGGGATAACAAAATAATGCTTGATCCAAAATCATAGTATGTATATGACTAGTCAACATAAATCTTCCATAGTGGTGTATCATGAACCTCGAATATGGACTCATCAAGAAAATCTACTATCAAAGGATTTATATATTTTAGGGTAGCCTTTGCTAATTGATCTGAAACAACCTACCTTTTGATGGATTTCTTTATCCACATATTCAATGTCAAATTCACTAAGGATCATGACCCACTTAGCTATTCACCTTGTAAGAGATTCTCTTGATAGAAAGTACTTGAGTGGATCAACCTTGAAAATATGCTTGGTTTGATGATTAAGCATATAATGTCATAGCTTTGTGAATTCAAAAGAATGGCTAGACATGCATTATCCATGGAAGTGTAGTTAAGCTCATGGTCAATGAAAGTGCAATTGGAATAGTATATGACCCTTTCCATTTTCATCATGTCATGCTAGAAGTGCCCATAATGCAATGATATCATGGAGATATATAATAAAAAGGGATTTCCTAGAATAGGAGGCATAAACACAGATGGTGATGATAGATATTATGTGATTTTCAAGAAAAAATGTTGACAAGTGTGGTCCCACTAGAAGACTATGTTCTTGTAGAATAGGTGAGAAAACAATTGACACTTGTTTACAATATGAGCAATAAATTGTAAAATTGCCTAGATCTTGCTTTGAAGGCTACATAGTTGCTTAAGACTCTTAGGTGGTGGCATCTTTATTATAGCCATTAACTTTGCTAGATAATCTCTATTCCTCTTTGTGACACAATGAAGCCCAATAACTTTCCTACATTAACATCAAAGACACGCTTCTTTGGATCAAGACATACTTGATATTGAGCTAAGATATCAAAGATACACTCAAGGAATTGAGGATGATCTTATCTTTTCTTAGATTTACTTAGGAGGTCATCCTCATAATCCTTCATGATGATTTGAAGGAGATCATGAAATATGACTATCACAGATCTTTGATATTTAGCTCATATATTTATTTTTTAGACCAAAGGTTATAACCTGGTAGTAAAAGGTTCCCCATGGTGTAATAAAAAATATCTTATATTGATCATCTATGGTTATATGGACATGATTATATCCTAAATTTTTTCTATAATGTATAACATTGCATGTCTAATTTTAAGATCTACAATGGTGTCAATATTAGGAAATGAGAAGTCATCTTTTGGGCAAGTGTTATTAAGGTCTCTAAAGTTAGTGCAAATAAAAATTCCCCTAGTGACTTCAGCAACTTGCATAATGTTAGATACCAATTTTGGATAATATATTTGAGAAATGAAGCCTACTTCAACAATTTTTTATAGCTTTGATTCAACCAAGGGAGTGATTTGAGGGTGCATCTTCCTTAGTTTTTTCTTAACAAGCTTTGCATTAGGGTGCAGCATTAGATGATGGACCACCAAATATGGATCTAATCCAAGCATGTTAGAATAGGACCATGTGAAGTTCTTATATGTCTTATGTAGGATAGTTGAGATATTTTTCTCTTCTTTAGATGAGACGGTGGACACCACATGTATGTATTTTTTTAGTTTTTCATTTGTGTCCAAATTGATTTCTTGGGTTTATTCAATCACAAATGTAGATATTTCTAGTCCTTGTGGATCCATGAGGGGGAGCTTGAATTCCTCACATTTTATTGTCTCATAGAAGTTTTCACTAGAAGATACATCCTTTATTTTGAATTTTTATAGATTTGATGGTGTCTCATAGAGGTTTTCATTAGGGGACATTTTGTTGCTTTTTTTACTTTTAGTTTTGCAACTAAGGATCTCATATTCCCAAAAGTATGCATCATTGTTCAATTCATAGACAAATATTTAATTATCATCACCTAGAGGTAAGTTCTCCCATAGTCCATTAACTCAATGAATGCCTCATCAATTTGGAACACTTCAAGAGGTATGGAGCCTTGTTGGTCCCAATCTATAAGTTAAAGATAATAGAGTGGAAGGTCAATGGTAAAGATGGTGTTATCGGTGAAGAGTGGGAATATATCCAAATCGTCAAATGAGGTTATAATTATTTCACTATAAATAATATTATCCATAATGTCAGAAATAGTCTCATCATGCTGGGGGCACTTGATGGTTTTGTGGGTTGTTCTTATGGAGGTATGTGCACAAGACCTTTTCCATATGATTTAATTGGATGATTGATTGATTGCATAATTCCTTGTTCATTAATTCCCAATCCTTTTCCCTTGTAATTCATGTTTTGATTGATATGAAAGGGATAGGATATTCTTTCCATAGGTAGTCAAGAAAAGTATTATTTGTATTACATTCATCCTTGTACAACCAAGTATTAACATCTTGGTCAAGTTCTTATAGTGTGCATGAGGATGAAAAGATAGTGGTTTCATATTCTTTGGTGTTTGGTGCTTTTTGATTCTCTTGTTTGGTGGGTTGACCATATAAGCAAGGAGAGAGAGGCATTGTGTCAATGTGAAAGGAATCCTGCAACTCATATTATCTCCAACCTTTGTGAGTGATCTTGACCTTCGGGAGTATGATATTGGGGATGGTAGATGAGGTGGATGAAAATGATAATGTGTTTGGATTGATGTAAGATGAAGCTTTAGTTGTGCTGGAAGTCACAACATTAGTACTTGGACAATGATGAAACTGTTGATAAGATTTTTCCATAGTTTGATAGTACTCAAAGGGATAGGGATTGGTATAGATATCAACTTCAATGTTGTTGTGAGGGAATTTAACACATTGATGATAAGTGGATGCAATGAATTGCATAGTGTGTAGCCATGGGAAGCCAAGGAGGATGTTATATGGGAGCTCAAGATCAATAACTTGACATGTAGTAGATTGCAATGTTGAACCACTTATATAGGATGAAATATAGTGCCCTTAGATTCCTATTCTACATTATCATATAGGACTCACTTAACCTTGTAGTTGGCTATAAGAACTTCAATATTGAAGGTTTTATTATGGTATGGATCAATGGAACAACTTAGCATGTGAATAGGACCTACTAGGTTAACTAGTTAGGTAAGATACCTAATTCACACCAACACCCCCAATAAGTGTAACTTAGGGAGAAACAAACCAATACAAATTATTCAAGGATGGGTCCTAGCTACAAGTCATGTTGGCTATCCATCTATAAACACAATCTCTCACAAAAAAGAAGAAGATAAAACCCAATGTGACAAAACTCCTCCCCAAAAGAGAGATCAAAATTAAAAAATCTTACTAAAGAATGAGAAGGGAAAAAACCCATGTGAGAAAAAAGACACCCATAAGAAAGAAGAATAGAGACTATGTAGCCCCCCTTCAATGTAGAGTCTCCTGCAATGATGGTAGATGCTCAATAATGAATGCTAAATATGATTCAATCTCATTGAATAACATTCCTCCCCTTAGGAAGAAACAAAACCAAGATGGTATGCATGGTGTCTTCTCATTATTGAAAGGAAAATGAGGAAGAAAGATGATGTGTGATGTCTTTGAAGTATGCTTAAGTGTCTCCATGTTGATTTCAAAAGATGACACACTCCAAACAAATGTTCTAGACCACACTACAAAAGATGAAAATTCAGAATCTTTCAGAAATGGATGTAGAACACAATCTAAAGACAAGGATATCTCCTCTAAAGACAAAGAAGCCTCCTCCAAATGCTACTCAAAAGAATCCACACTCATGTCAAAGTATGAAGAATGAACATCTAGAGAATGAATAAGAGGGTTAGGTTGTTCCCCTCACAACAAATGAAGAAGGATCATCTTCATCAAAGAGAAGATGTATGCAATCAATGGTGTCTCCTAAATTGAAATATGGAACTCTACAAAAAAAACGACAATGTTTTTCAAGTACTCATCAAAACTATCCGGAAGACATTAAATTTCTTATTATATTGAATCACAAGAAGCCAAAATTATGGCAACACAAGCATCATTAGAAGCAACAGTAGATGAAGGATATGAAATAAAAACATGTCTCTAGATCCTTAGTAGATGAAAGAATACCAAGATTCAAATGACCATACTATATCTCCTAAATCCACACTAGATTCTTGAGTGTGGACATCAACTAAAGGAACAATAGGAGAAAAATGTGAGAAGGTGTAGACTCGAGATTGGTGATCTAACTCCCCAACTACAACTATATATTTTCTATGCAAATCCTATATTATGATAAAATCTAATGAGAACTCAACACTCTTTCTTGCTCCACCATTTGCTTCTTCTTAAGAAGATGCTTCAACTCATCAATATATTTTAAAAATATTGATGTTCATCATGCCATGTTTTCTTGCAATATGCACATTTAGGATTCTCCTTCTTAGATGACCCCCCTTGAGAGGGAGAGGATTCATATTCTTTATGCAGCTTATTCTTTTTCTTCTTTTCAAGATTCCCTAATTTTTTTTGTACCTTAGGCTCACTAGCCAACAATGCTTGTGATGAAGAAGACTTGATTAGGTCCATGTGAATTAATTTTGCTTCCTATTTGATGAGGAGATTTGAAAAGTCATAAAATTTAAGATTAATGTATGATTCTCCCATATTAATTCAATGGTATGAAAGCTAGAAACAAAGACTAAATACTCAAGACCAACCTTGGATAATATATTTTAAATCAATTTTAAATCCTCTATAAATATTGCAATATTTCACCTGTGTTATTAGCTGCTTAATCTTGGAGATGTACCTTGGATGTGGTAAAAACCTTTAATTAGGATCAAGATTCATCAAATCATTATCAATCTAATATCCTCTAATCTTAACAATTTTACCATTTAATTTCTCGAAAGTCTCCCATACCTCTTTAGGTTTTTTGCATGATTCAACATGAAAATTTAAATCAAAAGAGACTAATGAACATATTCATCCATGATTTTTCTCATAATTAGTATCCCATTTTTCTAATTGTTTAGAATCAGTAAGTTGAGGAATGGTTTCTTTTAGATGGCCTAGGCAACCTTTTCCCATGAGATAATTTTGTTCTAATTTTCTCCATGAAACATAATTATATAGAGTTAGGAGTTCAATTTGGGATTTTTACATTACAAGAACACACAACTAACAAAATAAATCAATCAATCACCACAAGATCTACCCCCCAAATTACTCAATTAATAAACACCCCCAACAATATATGATCTGAAACTTTATGCTTAGTTCAATTAAAAGTGCCACTAGCCAAAATTAGCAAAGTGGACTTGATCTTAGTGCTTACAGTTATCAAATTTGGCCACAAAATAAAAGTAAAATTCTTATATAATGAAATTAATTTGATAAAACCACTATATTTGCATGAAAATAATGAACTTTCAAAAATATTGCACCCAAAAATGTTACTATAGGAGCAAGAATGGAGCCCTAAAAGTTCCAAAAAAATGAAAACAAATCAACAACACCTGTGTGAATCTATATTTTTTAGAGAAATTAGGTACCAAAATAAAATACCAATTACATCACTGTGAAGAGCACAAAATTCTATCCCAAATAAAAAATAATGTTCCAAAAAAGGAGGTCTTGAGCCTGAGTTATGAGCCTCTGAATTTTTACTTCCAAAATGAAAACTACATTAGAGAGGAGGTGCCCAAATTGGGGGTCAACTTGTTGACATCAACCTAGCACAATGCTAACTTTAGAAAAAGCCGCTGACAAAATATTATCTCACTGACAAATTTGCTACATAAATGGAATATTCTAATAAATATTTGGGATGTCAATGATAGAATCTAGTGTTAAAATATATAATATTCTTTCACCAATCGGTGGTTGGAAAAATTCTATGGTAGCCAAATATTTGGGCAGGTGGTATATTCAATCACTACCAGAATATCCTCTATCGACGATGGTATGGCGGAATCACTGAGGGGGTTATGGTAGTCTATGGCATTGCACCATGTGGCACGATTGTAGGCAACTCAACACTAAAGTTACTCTACAATACTTTTCTATGATACCTACAAGTTCTACTCAATTTTTTTAATTATATATGTATATGTATATTTAAATCAAAAGACTATTTAAATAAAAAAATGTTTTTTTCTCATCATATCACATGAGCAACTTAGTTTTTACAACTTTGACCTGTAATTATGATAGTCATATGGATGAAAAAAGGGAAATTTTTTCATCAAGCTCTAGGTGAAGTGCTTGGATTTTGATAATTCGACAATCACTCTAAGGGTTTTTGGGTCTCTTGGACATGATGGAAAGGTCTATTTTGACTCAAAGAGCTCTAAAATTGTAGTTACCTCTTGGATCTAGTAACCACTTCTCAATTTCAAACCCTCATATATCTAGCCTCAAATGTCCAATTTGGACAAAAAGGAAAAAATGAATTTCTTGAACCCTTTGAACACAATGGTGAGCTCATATCTACACCAATAATCTCGAATTTTGACCTACAATACAAAGACACAAAGAAGAAACCCCCAAATTTGGTATTTCTTTCAAGGATTATTTTCTCTAAATGATCATTTGATGCAAAAGAATATCATACTCAACTTTTCAAGATCTACCACGATTTGCAACCTAGATCTCTCAATGAAGACTAACATGAAGCAATCCCACAAGCTTTGATATATCATACAAGATTTGGTATAGAATACTCTAAACCATACAAGATTTGACTAAAGATTATAGCCACCCAAGATCTAGGAACTTTATGAAAGCACAAGAGATATCACCTATGAAATAATAATGCTATTCTATCAAAGGATGCAAATGATAGATTATGATTTTTATGATTGTTATTTACACATGATAACCCTTGATTATATAGCCAACACGAGACATAGGATTAGACAAGATCATGAAAAGTATCTAAATCCTATGTCATGAGACAACTAACATTTTATGACATATGGCACAAGCATTAAATGACAAAACATAAGATAAGATCTAATGCCAACTAAGACTTCATAATGAGGTTTGTAGATGCCACTTCTCATCTTTACTAATGACCTTCAAAAAATTTAGATAATGTTATTATTGGCCAAATATGTTTAATGAAGCTTATCATTGGGTATCTAAATGCAAAGAGTGTAAGCAATTTGTTGGTAAACCTCAACTTGTCGTTGTTCCTTTTGAAACTAATAGTGATTGAAGAGAATTTTCAATAGTGGGGGTTAGATTTCATGGGACCAATTAATCCTACTTCAAGTGTTGGTCACACCCATATCTTGACAACTATAGATTATTTTACTAAATGGGTTGAGGCTATACCAATGAAACATACTACCTCAGAAGTAGTCTACAATTTTATTAAGGAGAACATCTTGGTAGGTTTTGGAGTTCCCCAAAAGTTAGTGATAGATAATGCAAAAAATTTCTCATCCTTGAAGCTCATCCTTTTTGTTATGAACATGGAATTTCTCCAGATCATTCATCTGATTATTACCCTGAAGGTAATGGTCAAGCTAAATCTAGAAATACAAATTTGGTGTCAATCATGAAGAATCTTGTAGATGAAAATCAAAAGAATTGGTACAAGAAGTTATATGAGGCTTTATGGTTAGATAGGATTATGCTAAAAAGATCCATTGGAATGTCTCTATTTGAGTTAGTTTATGGCATTGGTTCAGCTCTGGATCAATGCAACATCATGGGGGGTGGGGGGGAACTAGGCCCCTAAGTGGCAATGAAAATTTAGAAAAATAGAGTTATGCAAGCTGACATAAAAATTTGAATAGGTTATTAACATAATTTCAAAAATATGTAAAAATAGAATTTGTAGAAAATTGAATCTAGTTTTTAAGCTACTAGTATTTTTTTGAAAAAATAAAACTATTTAGTGAAATTTTCCAATTTTAATGCAATAGTATTAATTTTTTTTGAAAAATCAAAAAGAAGGTGTTTGTCAGGCCACCATAATGGGGAGAAAAAATAAATATTTTTTTTTTTCTGAATCTCTCAATATTAGTAGCGAAAACATACCCAAATGTGACACGTATTTTTTTATAGTTTGTTGGTAAGTAAATATTTAGTAATGATTTTTCTAGTAGGAATTTTTAAACATATTAAAAACCATTTGTCCAACCACCCTAACTTGGTCAAAAAATTATGAAATCTATTTATTTATTTTAAACTATAATTTGTGAAGCATATTGTGTGATGCATCTTTCGTATTGAAAAAAAAATTTAACCGTTTAAAAGTTATAGATGTTCAATTAGCCTATCAATCAGGACTTTACACATAGTACATGTAGAAAATCAATAATAATTACCTATTAAATATAAAATAAAGCATATTTTATATTGGTAGAATGTTGTCAAATTGTTGAACAAATCATTTTTGTTTCATGAAAATTGGATAAAAAAGTTTCTAGAATGATGGATGAAGTTAAAAAAACTCTTGCAACCCCTATAAACACATTGGGGATGTTGATTTTTAGGTTGGTCACCCCCAATCCAAATTCAAGTCCCTATTTGGATGGCCTTTACTTGTGTTTGGGTGGTCCTTCTTTGTTTAGTATTTTGTCCAAAATCCACCAATCTTTGTTTAGACAACCTTGTCCTAGGTTTGTGAAATCTTGGCATACCTAGCTCCTAGTCCCAAATTCCATCCATCATTCAAAGGCCTTATCTACAAATAGGTGGTCATGTTCTATCTTTCAATGGTTTTGTTTACCATTCAAAAACTAAAGAGTAGAATTTTGGCTTAAAACATAGATCTAGCTCCCTAAACACTAAGGAAACAATAAAACACCCTTCACACACCATATTCAAAAATAAAACGTTTCATCGTTCACCTTAAACACCATATGTCAAACCAAACATTATACCTCTCTTGACAAGGAGAAACTTACAACACATCCCCTAAACATCTACAAAATTGACACTATACCATTTAGAATAAAAAATCAAACCTTTAACAACTTGAATCAAGATCTTAAATCACAAGAAAGCACCTCATAATTCTCTCTTGAGAAGATAGCCTATCTCAAGTTGGAAATGTAGGAGAAAATGGTGTCTCCTCAACACCCCTAAATCAGCTGCTAGACCAAAACAACTTCCACGAGAAAGAGAGAATGGCTAGAAGGCTTGCTTCACAATGCAAGATTGATTATGGTTAAATATCCATGAATACAAACATACAACGAAGCCTTGCTAATATAGGAAAGGTTGAAATGTGGGACTAGTCCATAACTGTCACAATAAATGCATAAGAAAATTCCTAATTAAAGAGACATGACTCCACTATAACTCACTCTTGAGATTAGAAACTAGGAATCTAACTCCTAAGTAAGCTTATGTTAGTGTAATAATTAATTAATTACACTAACACCTCCCCATAAGTGCAAAATAGGGAGAAATTATTATGCAATGATGCAAGGATGCAATGATGGGTCCCGACTATGAGGCCATGTTAGGTACCCATTTACAAATGCAAATGCAAACAAACTCTCACAAGTGGAGAAAAGGAGAAAACCCAGTGGGAAAAAACTCCTCTCCAAAAGAGAGAAAAACAAAACAAACAAACATGATGTATGGAGGACTCAATGAATCCCCCCAAGGACAACATCCATCATGCGTATAAAACCAATGAAGAAAAGATATCCCCTCCCATGATGAAGAAGCTCCAAAGCCGATAAAGAATGCATGAAAACAAAAGATGACCTAATTTCTGCAAGCAACACATCTCCCCTTAGGAAGAAACAAATCCACAAGTTGATGAAGAAGCCACTCCATATCCAACTGAAAGGAGGAAGAATGAATGCTCAACATGTATGCCTCTGAAAACTAAGTAGGAGCCTCCAAGCTTGAATGAGCCACAACATAATCATGGTCAAACTCAAGTGAAGGAGGAGACTCATGAATGTCAATATCTAAAGACAAAGTAGATGGTAGAATAGTTGTGCTAAAATTGTCATCAAAGAGGAGCTAAATCCCCTCAAGTGTGTCCTCCAAATCTGCAATATGAGACCCCATGAACAAGTTAGAAATCGATGTCAAATACTCATCCTACAAAGAAAGATCTAATATGATCACCCTGCTGAATAGAAGCACCAATTGTTGAAGAAGCAGGAGGTGGAGGAGTAGGAAGCTCAGCACTGGTCTCTAGAATACCAAGGTGTAGATGACCAAACTTCTCCTCACTATCATGGTTCACACTCAATGGAGTGTGTAATGCAGTCAAAGGAAAATTATCACCATCTGAAGCAAAATGTGAAAAGGAATATACAAGAGATGAATGATCAACCATCCCAATAGCAACAATATCCCTAGTCTCCAAGTCCCTTATGTACACCCTATCTGGAGTGAACTCAACTTTTTTACCTTGACCCCCATGAGTAATTTGATAAATAGAAAGGAGATTAGTAGACAAGAAAGGAACACAAAGCATGTCATTGAAAGTCCCTTCCCCAATATCAATAGAACCCTTCCCACTTACCTTCATATATGTATTATTACCCATCAATATATGAGGTGAATTAAAAGGCTCAAAAGAAGAGAACATGTCCATAGAAGATGCCATATGATGAGATGCCCCTAAATCAAGAATCCATCTATGTGATTCAGGACTTACAGAGGCCAAGAGTGCTTGTCCTTTCATCTTGTGTAGCCCATAAGAAGATATATTCTCTGACTGAGATGATGAGGATGGTGTTGTTGATTGAGATGTTGAAGAAGTAGAAGACACTGATGAGGGCAGATGAATGTTATTCTTTTGAAGAAGGTGTGTGATCTCATCAATCTTCTTATTGTAACATATATGCTCATCATGTCCTAGCCTTATACAATATGCACATTTGAACTTCTTCTTTTTAGATGATTCCTCTGTTGAAGAGGATGTAGACTCAAGAGTGCTATGTGAAGGAGAATCTTTACCTTGCTCATTTGACTTGGGTTCCTTTTTCTGCTTCTTACCTTTGCCACTTGAAGCCTTTGTATCCTTTGCAACAAGAGCATGAGATGTAGAAGACTTCAATGTGCCCATGTGAACTAACTTTTCTTATTCCCTTGTGAGTTAAGCTGAAAATTCATCAAGAGAAGGCATAGTGTATGCATTTCCAAGGGCATCCATAGTAGCATAGCAAGTGGAAACAAATATAGAATAAGTAGGACCAAGCTTAGCAAGAATAGAAAGTACCAACTGTCCATCCTCTTTAGCAACCCCACATTTAGATAATTGCAATCTAAGTGAGTTGAGCTTAGAGAAAAACTATTGGATATTGTCAAAATCTGAAGGATTAAGACCCATTAGTTCATTCTCCAACTTAAATTTCCTCATCTTATCTGGCTTACCAAAGAGACTCTCTAAAGTAGTCCAAACTTCATTAGGATGTCTGCAAGATGCAACATGATATCTAAGATCTGGAGAAATGGACAAATGCAGAGTACCAAGAGCTTCATCCCTTCTATCAAGCCATTTTATTTTCTCTTTTGCTCTTGTGGGTTTTGGATCTTGACCAAATGTGATTCGTTGCAACTTCAACTTTAACAATAACAACTCTATTTGAGATCGCCACTCAAGATAGTTAGATGGAGTTAGAAGTACAACTTTTGGAAAATCCATGATACAATCAGATATTACAAGAGAAGAACAAATTTCCCTCACAATATAAGCAATCAACCCCTTTGTCCCAAACAGATTTACACTTCTTTTTGCAAATTTACAACAATGTATTCCAAACTATCAAATCAACACCAAACTAAAATTATGAAAATATGGAAACCAATCTGTAAAAAGTGCATGAATACAATTGAAGTACTCTTGAATACCTTCCTGAAGCCGCAAATTTGGAGAAAATATGAGATTGGAGCACAAAGATATAAGCTCAAAGGTAGAAAATGAAGATCGGGCTTCAACCTGAAACAACTTCCATCAAACTGAAAATTTTCTGAAAAATAGCTGGACCACTAAAAAATTGAAATCTTCAGTTTTCCGACGATATTTCGTTTCAAAAATTTTGCCTCCGTTTGCAAAAGTTATAATAAAATGAAAAAAATGGCTATTTTTGGGCACAAAGAGGGCAAAACCTAGGCAGGTCAAGGCTAATTCGGCTCAAATTTTGGCTCCAAACTATATGGTCCGCCTTTTACACTTAAAATAAAAATTTTAATACATGAAAGACTTTTCCAAATATGGTCGGCATTATTAATAAAGGGCTTTTTATATAAAATAAAGTTTTAAAAATTAAAACTTTGAGTAGGTCAGCCTTTTTGAAAACAAAGCTTTTAATACAATGTTTTACAAATAAAAAATCACGATTCAAGATTTAAAGCATACCGACCAAACAGGCTAATGCCGATTTGGCCAAGGAAAGATTGTACCGCAGATTCATTGAATGGACCGCCAAATATGTCGAAGTACCCAACCGGCCCCAATTTGACAGTGAGTTGACCACTGGTCACGGTGAACACAAGCTGTCGATATTTTTCAATAGACCACAGAAAAATATTTTATTTTTCCAAAATGGAAAATGCACGGGATGTTGTTCCAGCAAATTTTTTTTCCTCAAAAACAACTTTATCTAAAATGGACGAATTCACAGTCAAAAATCATCTGCAAAACCTTTTGATCTCAACCATGAGGTTATTGAAACCCCAATATGCACCCAACAAAAAAAACTCATCCAAAATGGACAAATTCACAGTCAAAAATCATCTGCAAAGCCTTCTAATCTCAACCACGAGGTTATTGAAACCCCAATATGCACCCAACAAAAAAACCTCAAGCCAATATATCAAACCCTCAGATATGGGAAGGAGTTTGCAACCCTGGAGTGCTTTGATACCATGTAGGAGAAAATGGTGTCTCCTCAACTCCCCCTGAATCAGCTGCTAGAAGGCTTGCTTCACAATGCAAGATTGATTATGGTTGAATATCTGTGAATACAAATGTACAAAGAAGCCTTGCTAATATAGGCAAGGTTGAAATGTGGGACAACTAGTCCATAACTGTCACAATAAATGTATAAGAAAATGCCTAATTAAAGAGACATGACTCCACTATAACTCACTCCTAAAATTAGAACGGGGTCCAATCTAACTCCTAAATAAGCTGATGATAGTGTAAGAATTAATTAATTACAGTAATAGGCAAATCCTTGAAGAGCCAAAGGCATAGTTTGTATCCACACTTCCTCACTTGAGAACTCAACCTAGCTCGAGTAAGGATTCAATACCAAATAAATATCACCTTAAGATCTTGAATAAAGTTGAAAGGAAACTAACTATAACCACCCATTCAAAAAAAATTAGGTTAGGTGACATAAATCTTGCAGACCTATGTCATTTATATGTCTCCATGTTTCTTGGAAAGTGTTTTAAGGGACATTCAAGCGAAATTGATTAAATATTGGTATATTTTAATTATATTTTCAAGAGAGGATTTAATGTTGGTAGAGGTTACACATCATTATGGAAAACGTCTCCCTCCTAAGAATCCATATTGGGAATGTGAAAGGTCTTGAGTGGGGTGCCCAAGTTTGGAAGGAAAGAGGTGTCCATTGGTGTTCCATCTAGAAGTTGAAAAATTGTTGGAGCATCCTGAAAGGCAGAAGTTGAAAAGGTTATGGGTTAGGTGTCCATGTTGGAGCCTTGTGCATTTTATTTTATATTTTATCATACTAAATCTAATCACATTTGCATCCACACATACCAATTTTATGCCCCTTACATGATTGCAAGCAAAGAAACAAATGGACCAACAACTACCTTTCACCATAGGAATGCTTAGGTATGAGTACCATGATTTTTTTAACTTGGGAGGGTAATCGACCTAACTAAATCAACAAGAACAAGAAGGAATGGTGTCACAACCAAAATTTCCCCTAGGTTCCAAGACTATATGAACAATTTTGAAAATATAGACATGATCGATATGATAATAACACTAAATAAAGACTTCATCCTTGAATGAGTCATAAACCAAGGTGAAAAAATCCCCTCTAGTTTTGACATGTCCATATTGGGAGATACTATGAGGAAAAAAACCCCCAAGTCACCCTCCAATAATCGATGGGGTAATCTCTATTCACAAGTACTGAACCTTGGTAATCGTATATTGGTATAACTTCAAAACACCACACCTCCTACACTCTCTTTTCCTTCCAAATCCATCTTGATTCCTAGACATGATCTAATTCCCACCTCACAAATCCAACTTACCATACCATTTTTCCCTACTCATCCCACTATGCCACAAACCACGGTTCATATTCTTAGTCCCAATCCCTCTATTAATCATATATTCCTTCCTTCATCTCACCCATATCAACCTCACTTCCTATAGCATCATCTCAACCTCCTTCCCCATAGTAAGTCCTTGCCTCATCCCACATCACCCAACCATCCTCTTCATATATCCCACAAACATCCTCTACCTATATTCCTCAAACCTCTTCCTCCTACATCCCACAAATATCTTCCTCTTACATCCCCTAAAAATCCTCTATGTACATCCCCCAAGATTCTTCATCCTATATTCTATAAAATTCTTCTTCTAACCTTCCACAAATATCTCATGCACTTATCACTTCATACCCCCCTCCAAACATCTCAAACCTATTCCACTCATAACTTTTATCTTTTCTAAATGTCATACTACCTAGCCAACAATATACTATCCCACCTATCCAACAATATATTACCCCCCAATCTAACATCCAATATCCTACACATCAAAGTGCACCCTCCAATGTAGCTAGGAAAGTTTCCCCCACTCCTTCAACACAGTTTGATCAAGAATGAGAGGAAATAAAAAATTTCTTAAATAACTTACAACAAGGACAAAAAAAAAAAAGGTTTGAATAATTGTGTCTTATCCTTTTGATAGATCAATGATAATGGTGTGCTTGCCCAACTCTTTAAAATTCTAAAATTTGATAAATACAAAGTGAAAGGCAACCCTCGAGACCATGTTAAGGGATTTTTCATGGCATACCAAGAGGTAACATACAATGATCATTACTTTCTCTACTTTTTTCCTTGTAACTTAAGTGGATAAGCCTTGGAATGGTTCATGCACCTTCCCCATGGTTTTGTCTCAACCTTTGCAAACCTATCTAAATTTTTTTTGGCTCATTTCTCTTACAGCATTGAACATGAAGTCATCATGCTTGATCCTTGTAACGCCAAGCAACAAAATGGTGATATATTTGTGGAATATTTATAGTGGTAGAGAGGACTCACTAGCCACTTCCATTGGTCTATGCTTGAGAAACAACTCATGAACATATTTATTTAAAACTTTAACTTGGAGATGACATTTCACTTGTAGGTACATTGTGCCTCCACCTTCAATGAGATAATAGAAAAAAGGTCACCATTGAAAGGGCCCTTATAGCCAAAGGCTTAGTAAAAATTTATAAAGAAAACAACGATAAACAATATAATGACAAGCCAATGTTTTGGGCCAAAAATAAAAATGCAATTAGTTATGGCATCATTGATGCTAAACATGTTCAAGATATGAGCACATAAAATTCCACTCAAAATACCTCTACAAGGTGCCCCATGATGCTAACATAGTTTATGTACCTCAAGGACAACCAAGATAAAAAACCCAAAATAATCCTAAGAGAAAATTCACTAGCCTTGGGGAACCCATAGAAATTTTTAAGAAGCTCATACAAGAAAACATTGTAACATTTCCCATGACACAATCATTTGATGAATCCAAACCCAAACCATCTTGATATAAGGAAAATGAATATTAGAGTTATCATAGGATTAAAGGACATGCAACTAATAGATGCATGAAGCTCAAAAACTATAGTCAAGATATCATTGATTGTGGAGACATAGAGATTGAGGGAACTTTATCTTGCCAAATGATCAACTAGGACTCTATCAAACCAACTCCAAATCATACCCAAGACAACCCATCTACCTCCACTTCACCCAACCAAGGTAAATCTCGAATAACAACACTAATAACATCCAATATAATAAAACCCCTTACAAATACGATAATATTGAGGGATGTATCGCCCATAGCCCTTCACATGTTTCCACTATCAAAATCAAAGAAAAAGATTATGAATGTGTTGTCACCACTAGACATGGTAGGGTAACCATCCTTGGTCCATCCACCACATCCTCCTCACAAAGTTCCCAATACAATATCTTAGAAAATATTGTAATACTCTAGTTCAAATATCCATCTTGGAACTTCTCAAACATCCCCCTACATAGAGATATATTGGAAAAAGCATTGCAATAATCGCGAGTTACAAATGATATTGACCTTGAGAAATTATAGGCACTTGATAGAGATATATTGGAAAAAGCATTTCAATAATCACGAGTTACAAATGATATTGACCTTGAGAAATTATAGGCACTTGTAGGGCACCTCTCAACTACTTATCAACTTGCCTTCAGTCAAAATGACATGACAGTTTTATATTTATCAAAAAAGTCTTATATTATTATAATGATTATTATATAACAAAAAACATATTAATATATATAAAAACTAATAAAAAAACAATATACATTAAATATTATATATAAATATAAAATAACAAACATATAAAATAAATTAATAAAAACAACAACAATTATGAGAAGGCAATGATTAATATAAAGATAATCAATATTTCATTGTGGTTGATATAAGTAAATCACCAAATTAAAGCAAGGAATGCCTAACTCTTACGCAAAGTTATAAGGAAGAAATCAAACTAATACAAAGGCACTAATAAAGCATAAGGTATATGTGAAGGAAAGTCATCGCCTACAAACAATTTAAATGAGATTAAATGTGTTAAGGCCGACAATTAGAGCTTCTCTAATATAGCCGACTCTTCACTCATAGACACATCCTTTCATGAAAGTCGCCTCTCTCCATATGGTCACCCCTCTTGGGGGATTTTACTAGGTATCAAAGGCACATAAGGAGGAATTAATAAAGGCATGGAGGAGATCTGAATAAGGGAATGGAACATCAAATCATGGAGAAATAAATAAATAGGAAAATCTAAGATAATTTTGAGAGAAGTAAAGACATGAATGTAATCTAAAAGAGATAATCAATCAAAAGTTTGCATAAGTAGCAAATTGGGAATAAAATGGTAAATATAGGGAAATGTAGAAGGGAAACGGGAGGATATAAGTGAAGATAAATGATAAATTAATAAGGGGAGTAAATTGAATATAATTACATTTATGTATAAAGATATAAATTTATACAAAGTGATTATGGAAAGATTGAATTCAGTCAAGAATAATTTAATATAATATATATATGTACACACACAGACATATAGGTAATTATGATACTTTAATATAGGTATGGATGATAGACTCTTATATGTTTTATCTACACTAACGATATCTTTTGAGTGTTAAGAGCATAATGATTCAGGAATTAAAAAGGAGAAAGAAAACACAGATCAACGAGCCAGCAATAGAATCTATGTTTGCATAAGCTATCTTGTGATTGTAGATTTGTAAGTTAATATATTTGTGGTAGGA
Source organism: Sequoia sempervirens (assembly GCA_007258455.2). Lineage (NCBI taxonomy): Eukaryota > Viridiplantae > Streptophyta > Pinopsida > Cupressales > Cupressaceae > Sequoia > Sequoia sempervirens. The sequence continues at coordinate 208,514,357 of VDFB02000008.1, read as the reverse complement.
TCTATATGGGAATATAATGCATTGTTTAAAATCAGGATTTTTCCCCAGACATTCACTTTCTTACACCTATAGCAGCTAAACCATTAAGGTTTTGAAGATGAATCAAACTAGTTATTTGTTAGATATTTTGTGTAGAATCTAATTATATTTTAAAAAAAAAATTAAAAAAAAAATTGTGAATCATTTTATGTAATTTTTAATAACTTATTTTTTCTACTAATTAGTATTTTTTTTAAATGATGTTTACTTCAGCCCACGTAACTTTTTTTATAAATAACAGGGATAATTCCCATTTTAAAATACAAAATTTTCACACCAATATCTAGGGATGGATATTTTTTCATAATTTTTGTTACATATTTTTTTTTAATTAAATTCTCAAATAGAATTATAATTCTAGGATGAGGTGTGCCTCTGCCTCAGAGTAACTTTTTTTTGTATTCCATTTGAATTAACTTTATTCTTTTTTGTTGGAATAAGGATATAAATACCTAGCGACATGTATTTTTTAGAAAAAAAAATTCTATTTTTTTCTATTTTTTTCAGATGTGTGAAATAAAGAACTTGATGTCTATTGAAAATCCTATATCATCTAAGAAATAAAAAAATAAATATATAATAATCAAATTAAACATATTTAAAATTATACTTTAGGAAGCTTATAAATAAGGGCTATGGTTTACAAAACATAAATTTTAAATTAATTCATTTGATCACCCAAAAGGTAAATCAAAAGTGTTTTTATCAAAGATTTTGATAGGTGTAGAGGAGACTCGATTATAGGTATGGTTTAAATCTATCAAGGTTCTATCCAAGGGGGTTTGATCTAAGGGGGTTTGATCAATCCATCTTTAATTAAAATAATTTAAATGGAACCTTTAAACTCATAAACCATTATATTTTCTAAAAATATGTGATTTCAGGCAAAAATTAGGATGTCCCAAAAAGTGTAACCCATTATTGTGGCAGCACCCATATTGTTATTTATAACTTATGACATCACCTTCATGATTCATTATTATTGATGGTATGATTATTTGAAAATATATGAGCTTGGTTATCTTGCTATGTACATATTTTCACTATAATGGGAGAAGAGAGAATTGCTAAAAGGGGCATAGTAAGTGGGCCCTCATCTAGGTACACCACCCAGGGGGGGACAAGATGAGCCCACTTGGGCCAAAGGGGTACTGCCTTTGTTATAAAGGGTATTTCCTTTTGGCCTAGAGAGTTGGCTACCAAGACACCCTTTGCAATCTCACTCTCCTATCATGGTGTAATAAAAAGGTCAATCATGAGGAAATGGGGAAAGATGGTAAGAAGAGGGGATAATGACAAAATTAGAATCCTCACTAGGTAGGCCACCTCAAATGAATGCAATGGGCCACACGAGGCCAAAGGGGTACTATCTTTTAGTCCAAAGGGTACTAATTTAGGGCCTAGAGAGGCTAAGGACATCCCATCGAGTCACTCTCTTCCATGTTCTCCCATGGTTGAGCATCCCTAGGATAATACAATAATTGGATTAAGGAATTTACTATGGATTTACTAATGTTTAACCATGATACTCTACTTTCTAAGTTATTATTGCAATTGATCTCTAACTTGTTTATAGGGATTAAATCAAGCCAAGGTACTCTCTAAGTCCATTGTTTGCTTGGAAAATTGGTAATTTGGGTTAAAATTAGTATAATTCCTATTTTGGACATTACATTAACCATTTCAAAGGTATTGAAATATTCAAAGCTTAAGTATGATTACATGCCCTTTGGGGCCAAGAGGAATCTTTGTGGGTCTCATGATATGTTGATGGATGATCGATTTGTGATTCTAGTATAATGCTTACGCACTTTGGGAAGACTTTTTTTAAGAAGAAGAAGCATCATATTATTGGGGAAGACCTTTTTTAAGAAGAAGAAGCAACATAATGAAATTATATTACATGTCTTACTCTTTAATATAAACCCTCATCTACTTATAACATTTAAATAGACACTTCATGAATATAACTGTTAAACTCACACTTCATGAAAGTAACTTTCAAAGAGTGTACAAGATAGAGTTTATAAATTTTATGACCATCCTTTCAAAAATAGATAGATGCATACAAACATATTATACACACACACACACATATAGACACATATGTATCTATACATACATATATATGCATATGTTTTTACATACATAGATGTGTGTGTGTGGGTACATACATATATAATTAAAATGCATGCTTGTCTTTTATGAATTAACCGAGATATATAGAATGGAGGCTTCCATCAATGGTTTGTTGTATGTGCAGCAAAAAGTAGTCAATTACTAACACATTTAATAGTAAATGAATGCTAATGTGTTGTTTGATGAAATTGGTACAAAATGTAGTGATTAATAATCAAACATCCAAGAAACCCTACAGGGGTCCACAAAAATGCTGAATAAAAAAGATTTAGGAGTACCATTGTTTGCATTTTGAAAGGAGAATGGTGTTCATTGTTACCTCAAACAGTGGAGAGAAGACATCAACAAACCACTAAGGGTTTACATATATATGTATAAAAATAGATATATATATACATATATGTATACATATAAATACATACATATATATTTATATGTATACATGTATATATGTAGATATGTATATATATGTATCTTTGTGTGAACATCTCAAAGTAAAATGAAAATGTAAGCTATTAAGTAAAGAATATATGATACAAAGTATACAAATTTAAACATAGGTAAAATATTTAAACAATATATATATATATAAAGGATGGTTCCCCATGCTTATATCAATTTGTTGAATGAACAAGAGACACATAATATAAAGGAGCCTATTATGAAATAATTGACAAATATAAACCCTTAGAAATAACCGAAAATAGTAAATGAACACATAGTTTACTGAATTTGTAAATGGGGTTTGTAAGGAATAACATGTGACCAAAAAAGACCCTCATTTACTTATAACATATAAATAGACACTGCATGAATATAGTTCTATTAAATGCACTATTGATGAAAATAACTCTAAGTAGAATGTAGAATGCATAATTCATGAAAATGTAAGATGTGATTGTAAAGAATAAATGATACAAAGTTCATCCTACATATGTATGGTGCCCTATTGTATGTGCAATAGAAAGTAGACAATTACTAACACATAAAATAAATAAATCCTATTGATAGTAGACAATTGCAATAAATGAATGCTATTGTGTTGTATTAGACAACCAAACGATACAAATTTAAATAGAGGTAAAATGAATACAGACTTGGGTTTTCAGATATATTCCCAAAAAAGTAAGCAAGGGTTTCATGATAATAATTCCTTAGTCACACAGAAACAACCATGGGTTTTCAAATATATGCCAAAAAAACCAAGCAAGGGTTTCATGAGAATAATTCCTTAATCACACCAAAGTAGACAGTGCTTTTCAATTATATGCCCAAAATGATATAAAAAGGGGTTTTTTGTGATATTCACCTATAGTAGTTTAGGATTTGACCCTAAAAAATTGTTACTGCAACAATTTATAAGATGTTAATAG